>OU343218.1:209632759-209680255 GCA_910596185.1 Chrysanthemum makinoi | reverse complement strand
TTTAAGTTTTTTAATTTTATTGTAATGTTTTTAACTATATTTTAATTATTATTGTAATGTTTTTTAATTATTAATGAAATTTTAATTTAAAAAAAAATGTTTGGTCACATGTGTGGTCACTATTACAAGTGTTTAGTCTAGAAGAAAAAAACTGAGTTAACGCTAATATAACGAATATGTTTAATCACAAGTGGTGCTTGTTACTGCTAGTCTAACGCACATAGTCATACAGTGTATTATTTCCCATGAAATACATCAACAAAAGTCAAAGTAAACTAACATAACATAAAGTCATAAAAATAACGTTCAAGATGTTGAACTTGAAACCATGTTTGACAACTAAATTCAAACCATATAGAAACCGCCCCGCTTCTCTCTCTACGTCTATAATAAAGAATCTTGCCGAAGAACAAGCCTTCAAATGCCGCGATACGATCACAATTTCAATATCCTCGTCATCAATATTTTATTCCTAGCAATCCTATGTATATTCCAATTATCATCATCTCTCAAGGTTTCTTAATTAATTCTTTTAATCATTCCATACATATTTTGCTTCATACCTGCACATAGTTTCATGTTCTTATATTCGTGCATGATTTTACCATAAGCAGATTGGAGAAACATGTTCTATGGACGCCAATACATGTGACGTGGGGTTGCGCTGTGGAACTTGTCCTGCGAGTGGCAACACACGCCCTAGATGCGTTCGAACTCAACCAATTAATCCATTTTCCAAGGTCTGAACTTTTTTATATTTACGTTAGAACCATAAGTACTCACATGCATGCACATATTCCTAATTAGACTTGAACCCACGACATGTGGATGGTCGGATCACAGGGTGCGCGCCTTTGGTATCATTTGGTTGGAAGTTTTTGCCTAATGGTTTTGTTTGGATTTTTGTTTTTGGAGCAGTTTAACGGGCTTCCATTTAATAGGTATTCATGGTTGACGACGCATAATTCATTTGCACTTTCCGGTTCATTTTCACCTTCTGGTTCACCAGTCCTTGGTCCGGCCAATCAGGAAGATGATGTTGCCACTCAACTACGCGTAAGTAAGATAAGTAAGATTTAAACACTAAATGCCTTATACAACTTACGTGAAAACCTTAACGATTGTCCTTGTTAGTTCTAGCAAGTTATTTTTTACGTGTTCATATATCTTTAGTTTATTCATTGTTATAATTAAGATAGTGATCACTACCGTCGTATACAATTAACCGTGCCCATGCCAAGACCGTGGTTCATAACAAACCAAGGCTGATATAATTTTCAACGTTTGCAAAGTCAAGGAATACTATATGTATACTTGATCACAAACCACACTTGTACAAAAGATGTGTCACTAGAAGAAATAATACATATTTGACTTTGAAATTAGACACTTGTGGCTTTGATGTTGATCTTTGTTCATATGATTAGAACTTAAATTTTTTATAAAAAATAATGAGTTCCAACCCGATATAATGAAATTATGCATTACATTACTAGAACATATATACATGGATATGATCTTAATGACACCAATTTGTGCCTCTCTTATGTTCCTTCTATGATTAGATGTTTCAATAAATTGTGTTTGGCTAAAGCTTTATCTTTTCTAACGGACACTTGAGGGAACGGGTAGGTATTCTATAAGTATGTTTTAGAAATTAATTGACTCTTCCTTGTTTGTCAGCCTATCATTTGAAAGCATGTTGTCTCTCACATTTGGTTGGCCGGCCTTGGCTGCTAGATGATTACTTTTAGCAAATACTGTTTTCTTAAAGAACTTATGGTGGCTTTTCAAAGACTAGCAAGTTTCTTGCAAATTACAATAAGATATGTAAAAATCGACAAAGCAAGACAAGAATAAAAGAAAAAGTAAGTGATTGTAAAGCGTGGTCTTGGGAAATTTGGTCCAGATCTGTGTTCTACACTTCTACCTCATGTTTGCTATCAGTTTTGGTAACTTACGTATGACTATGAATTGTTTCGAGTATATTTAGGGTCCTTAAGCCTGGATTTAATTTTTTCATCTATCAAAGATGTGACCCTATTGTAGTTAGAGTTATAGTATATTTCGTAGTTAGTATTTGTTTTTTGTTCCACTTCGAAACATACTATCAAATAAGAAAGATCTCCTTCCTGTATGTGGATATAGGTAGCAATATACCCTAAGAATATGCAATGATGTTCTTAGAATGCCATAAATATGTGAGTTTAATTTGCAAATGCTTTGTTATGAATTTCTAAACACTTATGCCAACTTATGTAACATATATTTCTTTTCGTTTATGTAGAATGGGGTTCGGGGTCTAATGTTGGATATGTATGACTTCAATAACGACATATGGGTGTGTCATTCCTTTGGTGGCAGATGCTACAACATAACAGCATATGTAAGTATAATTGTTAGCTACTTCCAATTAGCCTATAGAGCCACGAATATGTAATTCATACGACTAGTTTGTCTTTGTTCTTTAATGAATAGCAACCGGCCATCAATGTGCTAAGAGAGATTCAAAGGTTTTTATCAGCAAATCCAACTGAAATTGTCACCCTTTTCATTGAGGATTATGTGACATCACCAGCTGGTTTAAGTAAGATTTTGACTGAATCGATGCTCCGGATGCTCATGTTTCCTGCGAGTCAGATGCCTAAAGATGGTGGTGATTGGCCAACAATCCCTGATATGTTAGCCAGAAATCACCGCCTCGTGGTCTTCACCTCTAAATCTATAAAAGAATCCTATGAGGACATCCCTTATGAGTGGTCTTATGTGGTAGAAAACCAATGTAAGTTTTGGTCTTTCATAACCAACTTTTGTTTGGTCTGTATTATAGGTATCACTATTTGTTTTCACCCATATAAAGAAAAAAACATTCATAAAACCCGATTAAGATAATTTATCTATGTTTAACCATGTTAATTTTCTTTTTCTGACATGGGGCTCTTGTGGTCCATAAAACCGATTAAGTCACAAGATTACTACCTAAGTGGAAACTTGGCAATGTCTTGAGCCTTTTTTGTTAGAGCAAACAAAATGTGTCATCCAAAATAGAAATCAGACTTCTTACGCAAATTTAATGTTTCAAAACTCAATTACTTTTCTTAAAGGTCATAGGAAATAAAAATAGAATTAATTATTTTATCGTAACTGATCCAGATGGAAGTGAGGGTCAGATTGCTGGTTCATGTCCTAGGCGGTCTGAATCTCTGCCATTGAACACAACGACCAGATCCCTCGTTCTACAAAACTACTTTTCCACTAATCCTAATGTAACGGGAGCTTGTATCGACAACTCTGCTTCATTGATAACAATGATGAACACATGTCAACAAGCAGCAGGTGGACGTTGGCCTAATTATATTGCTGTCGATTTCTATCAGGTATCAACTATATATTTCACATGCTCGATATAAAAAGAACCATTTTCGGAGATAAAAATATCATTTTGTACCTTTGTTCGTTGGTTGCTACAGAGGAGTGATGGTGGAGGAGCAGCGGAAGCAGTCGATATAGCCAATGGTCATTTGGCATGTGGATGTCCCAACATTGCATATTGTAGGGTATGTTCATTATCAATGTTTTATTCAGTGTTCTTTGCAGTGCATTATATAATCCGACAGATATTGCATATACATAAACATGTTCATTGAATATAAGTTTTGTAACAGGCGAATGCAACTTTTGGGACGTGTGATATTCCGGTTCTTTCACCTCCACCACCTGCCCAACTACCTGATGATGGTTCTTTTGGCTTTGGCAATGGTTTCTCGATTTACGCTGCTGGCCAAAGACGATGGTTTTATGTAGCCATTCTTACTACTTTGATGTTGATAGTGTGGTAGATTTATGTACTAACGAAGTAACAATGGCTCACTGGATGTAGATACATGTGTAGTGTATACTGTACGCAATTTTAGTTACAGTAATTACTGCTAATTAATAGATTTTAGTAACGTAGCATTAACATTTAACACCATTCATTCACCAGTCATCTCTTATCTGAAAGGCCACAAAGAGCCTTAAAAAGTTGCTCATATTGCTAATTACATATTTCCAAATAGTTAAAAAGTTTTTTAGATATGTTAACCTATCCAGTATCCAATATCATTAACCAATGGATGTAAGCTTTTCATCCAAGGTTATAAACAGCGCGAGGCGTGGCGTGGCGGCATAATCAAGCCTCACGACTTTACGGTCAAGGCGAAGCTTTTGTGTTTATAAGGCGGCACAAAATATGCTAATTACATATTTCATAAGGCGGCGTGGCGGCATGACGTGACGACATTACTAAGCCTCACGCCTTTGCGAGCATTTTAGAACCATGTTTTCATCAATTCATCACATCCTTAACCAAATACTAAACATTTTGTCAATGGGAGTTAAAGATGCATTAGCAGATTTGGTCCTGATTCTAAAATGGGCTAATGGGGATCTTAAGGCCCAATTTTGGATTTGTGTTAAGTAGTCCACTACTGACTACTCCACTTAGGGTGTTCATGGGTCGGGTAATAACCGAATAAACCGAAAACCGAACCTGAATCGAACCGAAAAAAACCAAACCGAACTTGTAACCGAACCGAATTTGTCAAAACCGAACCGAACCAAACTAAAAATTCGGTTTTCAGTTTGGATATGGTTTTGGCTACCTGAACCGAAAACCGAATTTATATAAATATATATTTTTTTTATATATATTTATATATAAAAACACTTTATATATTTAATATATATACTTTTTTATATACTTATATACACAAAAAGACTATTAAAATTTTATCTTAATATAAAAAATCACTTTTTATACTTGAAATAAATTGTTTCTTTACCAAAATCTATTTAATTAAATTAAAAAATATATAAGTTCGGTTTTCGGTTTTGACCCATAACCGAACCGAACTTCGGTTCGGTTCTCGGTTCGGTTCGATTACAAATATTTTCGGTTCGGTTCGGTTTTCGGTTATGACCCAAAAAAATATTAACCGAACAAACCGAACTGAATAAACCGATTAACCCGAGAACCGAACCGATGAACACCCCTAACTCCACTTATCACAGCATAGGGCGTTCATACTTCGGGTAATACGCAAAGGAATCGAAAACCAAAATCGAACCGAATTGAGATAAAGCCGAACCAAAGTTGTAAATCGGTTTTCGGGTCAAAACCAAACCTAATTAAATTAAATATTCGGCTTTTTGTTTTAACAAAATGTCAACCGAATCCACAAAACAATTTATTTACATTTTTCTCATAAGAAAACCGAATCTACAACATATACACTCTCTTTTCGAGTATCAATTAAAAAAAGGAAAGTAATGAACATGAATAGAAACAAAAAAAAGTTGTGTTATTGAGTATCACTTAAGAAATGAACGAAAATGAAAATGACTAAAAACAAGAGTGATTTGATTTATTTTGATATTTACTTTTAAAATTGGGCGAAAAATGTTTAATTCATATTTATTTATTTATTTTTACTCAAAAAACTGGAAAACTAAAGCATTAAAGTTGATAACTTATTTAGAGAAAATTATTTAAATAGCCCAAAGGTCGAAAAGTAGTCAAACTCTAGCAAAAAAAAACCAACTTATCAAAATAGACACTTGGTAACTCTATTAGAATTTTAATACGTGTCACATATTTTATTAATAAAATACATATGTGATTGGCTAAGTTATTAAAATTTGACACGTATTATATATTTTATTAATAAAATATAAGTCGCGCTGATTTATGTTGGATAGGTGATTTTTTTAAGCTATATGTGAGACTGTTCTTTAACTTTTTGGTTATTTTAATCCAAAGGAAATAGGGTTTTTGGCGAATTCATTCACTTTTGGCGCCAAAACATTCTTCCCGCTCTAATTTTCATTTCCCCCCTTTTCACCAATATACATATTAACAAAAAAACTCAAACCCTCCTCAGATCTACACACCAAAACCAATCATAATCAAATTCATCTCCAATTGAACAAAATGGAAGAAGAAGCAGATCATATCCAATCCAACGAAATGGAAAAAGAACAGCTAAACCAAAGACAAAAGCGAAAAACCCGCGGCTCGGGCTCCGAAAAACGCTCTGAAGCCTTACAAAAACTCAAAACCCTAAGATCCGGCACCACACCCGCCTCAGACCGCTACACAATCAAGCTCGACGCGCCGATTTACGACACGGTCAACGAAGACGAGTACGAAACCCTAGTCGCCAAGCGCCACCACGATTACAACTCCTTTATAGTCGACGACGACGGTCTCGGCTACGCGGACCAGGGCGAAGAGGTGGACTGGACTCAATCAGGCGATGTGCCTTCTTCCGAAGACGAAGGAGATGGTCAATTGGATAAGAAGAAAGTTAAGAAGGCGAAAAGCGACAAGAAGGAGAAGAAGGAGGTGCGGAAGGCGTCTTTCGAAGCTGCGGCTGCGTTGATGGGGAAACAGAGGATATCGAATTTGTTTAGTAGTGGTGTGTTTGGGAATAGTAAGAGTAAGGTTTGTAATGATAGTGTTATTGATGATGTGCTTGCTGAGTTTACTCCTGATGAGAATGATAAGGAGAAGCGTAGGCGTGGGAGAAATGTAGGTGTTGTTAAGAATGAGACGGTTTTTGTGCCTGTTAAGACGGTTAATGTGGAGAGTGTAGTAAGTTTGCGTAAAGAAGATGTGGTTGAAAAAGAGGAGGTGGTGGAGTTTTTTGATAACGGGAATGATGTGGAGGAGAAAACGGAGGTGGCGGTGGTTGAGAGTGAAGGTGACGTGGTTAAGGAGGAGTGTGAAGTGAAGGATGAGGTGGTGGTTAAGGAGGGTGGTGTTTGGAGTTTGAATGCGAAAGTTAAGGAGGATAAGGATCCTACGTTTAGTGCGACTGCTGGATTGCAGACGGTTGTGAGTTCTACTGCTGATTTGGATGGTGATATTGACCGTGGTTTGAGTTCTGATGGGAAGTATCCGTTTGTTGTGGATTCGGATGGGTCGTTGCCGTTTTATGTGCTTGATGCTTATGAGGAGTATTTTAGTTCTAATGCCGGGAATATTTATCTGTTTGGGAAGGTATTTTCCTGTTTGATTATTTGATATACAGTAGCTGATACACTTAAGTTATTTGAAATAGGTATATACATTAACATTGTACTATTGTAGTGTCAACTGGCCTGAGCACCTGTGTATATGACATAAAATACTTGGGTTCTTAATAATGTATTAGGAACGACAGTAGATGTGTATTGGAACCATTTCATGTCTTATAGCACTTGTTTCGTTATTATATGCTCATTGATTGAACACTCAGAATAAGGTGCCCATCCCACTGCATCCACTATAGTTTGAATAGCTTATAAGTTTCATGTGTGGGTATGCTTAGACTTTATCTATGGAATCATTAAGTAGTACCACAGTTAGATATCTGGCCCTGGTTGTATTATAGCATTGCCATCAAGTTTTCAGAAAAGTATTAAAGAGGCTCTAGCTAGACGATTCTTACTATTGTGAGGGAATAGTAGTAGAAGCTAGTGTATAATTACAGATGTAGGTATTTTCTTTCATGTGCTAATTTGCCTCTCTTCCCCTATACTTTCTTTTATACTAGTAATAGTCTACCAGTTAGTTATATTGAACATATGACATTTATAGGAATATATCATGCTGTTAGTATTCATCTTTAGAGATTAGGCATGAAGGAAAACAAGCACCAACCACAAAAATCAAGACTATGGCACAGCTATTATCTTTTTGCTGCTTACAAAGCTTAAGTATGGAATTCTCACATAGTATGAGTACTGCAGTTATGTGGTTCTGCTTATTACCATCAGCTGCTTATAGTAGATCTTTATCTTTGCTTACTTCAATACATTGTATAGTAATTTAAACGTGATTGTCATGGTGCTAAATGAAAACAACTGTTTAACTTCAACCTAAAAGAATCGCTACTAAAGATCAATAGACAGTATATAAGTTGTTCTCATGCCTTGTTGATACATGACATGAATAATTTTTGTTACCAAATTACTGTGATGTTCAATGCTTGATGGTTTATTCTTCATTATATATTGTACTCATGCACCGAAGTAAATGCGTAACTGGTGCAGCATGGTTTTAGTTACCAAGACCAAGAATGATACTGATAATAAAAAAATTACATTTGAATGAAAGGTCAAAGCAGGAAGTACATATCACAGCTGCTGTGTCATTGTGAAGAATATGCAGAGATGCATATATGCTATTCCCAGTGATTCCGTATTCGAAGACCCAGTCATTGCAAAACTAGAGCAAGACGATAAAGACTCAAAAATCCTACCTACAGCTTTTCACACCAAGCTTCATGTAATAGACCTTTTGCCTTGTTCCTATCTTCCTCTTTCAGCTTACATCATAATATTACTTGTTTTATTAGTTGATATCCAATTATAACTAATGGTTCTGGTGCCTTCCGTATTGTTGCTTACATTACATACCTCTATTTTTACTTCATCAGGAAATGGCATCTGGATTGAAGACCAATTTAACAAGACTTTTGCTTGATCGAAATGTCTCAAACTTTAGCATGAAACCAGTCAAGGTTAGTTGCTTAACGTTCACGATCAAATAGTTTTTGCTAGCTCTGTTAATCAAATGCCTCTGGATGATGAATATTTTTGGTTCTTTATATATTTTCAGAGGAATTATGCTTTTGAGAGATCTGACATAGAGCGCAAAGAGCATTATGTACTTAAAATCAGTTATCCATTCAAGGTATTTTGCACATTTTACAAAGAAGATTAACAAGGTTATACTATCCTTATTTTTTCTCTTTTCTTATACATTTTAAATGTTGAAATTGTAGGACCCACCACTTCCTGCAGATCTTAAGGGAGAAACCTTCTGTGCTTTGCTTGGAACACATAGCAGGTATACAAAGTTGTAATGTTTAACAACATATTACACTTGAACCTGTTGCAGTATTATCTTGCACATACATGATGTATCATGTTAGAGACTTAGAGAATCTTATGTACCCTTGAACTGGATTTGATGCATACAGTGCTTTGGAGCTATTTCTTATTAAAAGGAAGATAAAGGGACCCTCATGGCTATCAATTTCAAAGTTTACTAACTGTTCCACTGCTCAGCGTGTGAGTCCTCTAAATTTGCATTTGCGTTAAGTTCTTCGTAACATGCTTAAATTAGTATTTTGACCACATTGATTTGGTTACACCTTGAACAGGTAAGCTGGTGCAAGTTTGAGGTTACCGTTGATTGCTCAAAGGACATTAAAGTTGCAACTAACCCAGAAAATACCAGAGAAATTCCTCCTGTGATTGTTACTGCAATCAATCTAAAAACAGTAATAAACCAAAAACAAAATACGAATGAAATTGCCTCTGCATCTGTAGTTTGCTGTCATAAAGCCAAGGTACTTGCATTAAATTTAGATATTTTCACATGGTTAAGTCATCACTGTCGTGTTTTACATATATATTCTGCTACTTAAATTGAACATAAGATGATTATTTTAATCTAATGTATATCATGGCTTCTTATCTGATGTACCTTTCAGATTGATACCCCTATGTTAGCCTCAGAATGGACAAGACCCGGAATGCTAAGCCATTTTACTGTTGTGCGTAAGCTTGAAGATGGTCTGTTTCCAATGGGGTTTAGCAAAGAGGCAGCAGATAAAAATGCGAAAGCTGGATCAAACATCATTAGCACTGAGAGTAGGTAAGTTTTGGTATCAAATTGTTCTTAGTCTTATTTGAGAATTATTTGTTTCCAGTTGCTCACATTCTGTCTGTTACTCATGTTTGCAGTGAAAGAGCTTTATTAAACCGGTTAATGATTGAGTTACACAAATTAGACAGTGATATACTTGTTGGCCACAACATATCTGGATTTGATTTGGATGTTCTTCTCAACAGAGTCAAGGTAGAGATTTTATTAACACAAAGTTACTTTATGTTAGCTCAATGTGCTCTGCTGTATGCTTGATTTACTGAATACCTGGAAAAACTGATAGTCATGATTTGTAGTATTATGAAAGTTTTTTTCTAACTAATCCATTGATAACTTGCTATTGCAGGCTTGCAAAGTTCCTAGCAGCATGTGGTCCAAAATAGGACGACTCAAACGATCTGAGATGCCCAGACTAAATAAAGGAAACACAGTGTTTGGTTCTGGAGCAAGCCCAGGAATTATGTCTTGCATTGCAGGCCGGCTTTTATGTGATACCTTTTTGTGTTCTCGTGACCTATTAAAGGAGGTATGAAAACTTGGTTGAATAATAAAATTTTATTGATTTATTTATATTAATTCTGAAAAACAGAACATTCTTTCAGGTTAGTTATTCGTTAACAGAACTTGCAAAGACTCAGTTAAATAAGAACCGGAAGGAAATTGCTCCACATGATATTCCTAGGCTGTTTCAAAGCTCTCAAACTCTAATGGAACTTGTAAGTCTTGCTGCTTAACTTGGTCAAAATAATTTTCTTGAAAATTGCTCTCAAAATATTAGTATGATTGCATTATGGATGTCATATGTTTCGTGGATTTACAGATTGAAACTGGGGAGACAGATGCATGGCTGTCAATGGAGCTAATGTTTCATTTATGTGTTCTTCCTCTGACACGTCAACTTACTAATATCAGTGGTAATCTTTGGGGAAAAACTCTACAGGTAAAAATAGCTAAAAGCACGAATTAATAATCTTTTTGGTGGAGATAAATAACCATTGCATGATATATATGTTAATGATTTCAGGGAGCTAGAGCTCAAAGAGTTGAATATCTCCTGTTGCACGCATTCCATGCTAAGAAATTTATGGTACCAGACAAGTTTTATTCACCAAAGGAAAGCAAAACAGCAAAACGTAAACCGGATGGATCTGAGGATAAAGTAACAAATGATTTGGGTGTGAATGACGAGATAGAAAATGAGCCTGTAAAATCCAAAAAATCAGCCTCCTATGCAGGTGGATTGGTGCTGGAACCGAAAAAAGGTTTATATGATAAATATATTTTACTTCTGGATTTTAACAGTCTCTACCCTTCTATCATTCAGGTTCGTCATGTCTCCACCATACTTACCTCCTATCTTTACAAATGTCTACTGAGTAAACCTTATATGCTTTTTGTTTAACAAAACAGGAGTATAATATCTGCTTTACAACAGTAGAGAGATCTGATGATAGTTTAATTTCCCGCTTACCATCTTCAAAAGCAACTGGAGTTCTACCTGAGGTAAGTAACCATAGCTCATCAAAAAACAACTGTCACAATTTTTTTTGAATAATAAGTATTTTTATATGCTTTTACTTTCTGTAGCTGCTTAAAAATTTGGTTGAGAGAAGGAAAAGTGTAAAAAGATCAATGAAGAGTGCAACGGGTCTCAAACACCAACAGTTTGATATTCAACAGCAAGCACTGAAACTCACGGCTAACAGGTTTGTGTTCGCTAACATAATTTCCCTCTTTTGTTGAATCCTTGTTTGTTTGTCTTACTAGTTTTCTTATTTTCTTTTTGTCTTGTCTGCAGTATGTATGGATGCTTGGGTTTTTCTAATTCTAGATTCTATGCCAAGCCACTTGCTGAACTTATCACGCTACAAGTAAGAATGTTACTAATGTTTTTTTAAAATATGGAATATTCATGATAACACATATGGAATTATCTCATGATATTTTTTATTATAGGGGAGAGAGATTTTGCAACAAACTGTTGATCTCGTCCAGAATAATTTGAACTTTGAGGTGATTTTTCTAATGCAAAACTATAGCTTTTATCGTTGTCTTAATAACCTTTTTGTTAAGCATGTTTATTGTGTCTAGGTGATTTATGGTGACACTGATTCAATTATGATCTATACTGGACTTGACGATATTAACAAAGCCAAATCTATTGCTGGTAATGTCATCAGGGAGGTATGGTTTTTAAATGTAATACCAGCATTAGATGGCTATAACTTGTCATACCATATTTATGTTAACTGGCTCGGTATTCTGTTACGTACTAGGTCAACAAGAAATACAAGTGCTTAGAAATTGACCTCGATGGTGTTTACAAGAGAATGCTGCTGCTAAAAAAGAAGAAATATGCAGCTGTGAAAGAGCAAACAAAAGATGGTAAATCTACAAGGTACTTGATTATATACACTTTTTTCTATTTATTCTTTGAACACTTGTATATTTTCAAGCAGTGTTGCTAAATGCTGTCAATTCTTTAGGTTATCGAGCGTAAGGGTCTTGATATGGTTCGGCGTGACTGGAGTTTGCTATCTAAGGAGACTGGAGATTTCTGCTTGGAACAAATATTATCTGAGCTGTATGTGTATTGTGTGTATTTTTCACCACCATTAGCCTCCGCATCTTATAATACTTACCATTCTTGAACTCTTATATGACAGATCATGTGAGGAAGTTGTTGAATCCATACACGACAAACTCAGAAAGGTATATTCATAACCTTATCTAATTATGATAAATTTAAACCAAATATATTGGGATGCAATTTTTCTATACAACTGTATCTGATAGTCTAGTTTACTTATAGCTTTCAAAATGATCTAATGAATTCATATAAGCAGGTGCAAGAGGATATGAGGAATGGACAAATTGCTTTGGAGAAATATATCATTACAAAATCGTTAACCAAACCACCTGAAGCCTACCCAGATGCTAGAAGTCAACCTCATGTTGAAGTAAATAATTTCACAAATTTTTCTGTCATGTCCACTTCATCTTAATTATCAATTATCTGACTTGTTTGTTTATTAGTATTAAACAACTTGTCATATTATTATACAGGTAGCACTCAGGCTTCGGAAATTAGGATACACTAGTGGTTGTTCTGCTGGTGATACAGTTCCTTATATAATTTGCTGTGAGCAGGTTCGTGATGAAGGGTTTACTCACTTAACATTTACTTATTTAGTATTCTTACTGTCGTTTCTTATCAAATAAATTAACAGGGGAAAGGTTCAAGCACATCAGCAGGGATCGCTCAACGTGCAAGACATCCTGATGAACTGAAAAAAGATAATGAGAACTTGATGATTGACATTGACTATTATCTGGCACAGCAGGTCACATTTGCATATTGTAATAGTTTCTATATGCAGTTCTTGTTTTATTATCGCTTCTGAAATCTTTATCTTCTGCCCATTCAGATTCACCCAGTAGTGTCACGTCTATGTGCATCTATTGAGGGTACAAGTCCATCCATGCTGGCTGATTGTTTAGGGCTTGATCCTTCCAAGGTATAGAGTTGTTCTCTTTAAGCATTTAATAGGCGTTAACAGTTCAATTATCATATCAACATTGGACCACTATATGATAAAATTGGATCTTTTGTTTACAATATAATTATAGTTCCAAAGCAAATCAACTGAAGTCGCAAACAATGATCATTCTGGCTCTGTTCTCGGTGTGGCAGATGATGAAGAAGGGTAGACACCATTTAATTTGTGTTTTTAGTTTGTCTCTATTAGTTCAATTTCACATCCCTTAGAAGTTTTCTTGAACAACTGTATAAAAGTTTTTGAACCCTACACAGATGCATGACTATTGTAATGTGGATTGCAGATACAGGGGTTGTGAACCGTTAACTTTGTCATGTCCTGGCTGCTCTGGTACTTTTGACTGTCCATCTATAATCAGTTACATACGTACAGTAGCCCTTGAAAAGTCAACAGACGTGCAAGATCAATCATCCAATACCAGTTTCTGGAACAAATTATGTTGCCCTAAATGTCAAGTAGAAGTCCCTTCAGTTTCAGTAGCCAACCAGGTAATACTTTGAATGAAGTAAACTTGACAACTTGATCACATCTTATCAGCTCACATGTTTTTGAGTTTTAAGCATATACAATGTAAATAAACAAGGGGTGATAGTAAGTTTTTAAATTGTTGCTCAGGTAAAAAAACGAGCTGAATTGTTCATATCAACATACTACAAGGGATTAATGACGGTATGGAAGCATATTTCTCTTATCTTTATATTGCTATGATTATTATATGAGAATACCGTTAATTAACTGATCTTTGATGTCAACTTTTAGTGTGATGATGAAACTTGCGACTATACTACACGAAGTTTGAACTTGCGAGTCATTGGGGACTCTGAGAGAGGAACTGTATGTCCAAATTATCCCCGCTGTAATGGTCGTCTTGTGAGACAGGTTTTAATCTTCCTTCGACTCTAAAAAACCTTTTATTTTGCCAATACTTTTCAACATTGTACTGAAAACTGAGTTTATTTTGACTAGTATTCCGAGGCGAATGTGTACAAGCAGCTTTCTTATTTCTGCTATCTCTTGGATGCTAATAGGTGCATTGACAAGGTAATTAATGGCTGAATTTATTTAGTTCAACACCCTAACTTTGAGTTCCTTTTAAGATTGATTATACCCCTATAAGATATTAATCTTTATAATGAACAGTAACAGTACAGCCAAAGAGCTATTGTCTGATTGTCTCATACATATCAGAAATTAAATTGAAAATTGAAAAGTTAGCTGCTTTTGTATGATTGAGATTGATGAATACAAACAGTGCAGCCATAGAACTATTGTCTCATATTTATCAAAACTTGGTTTTGAAATTGGAAAATTCAGCTGCTTTCGTATGATTGCGATTATATATGCATTAATATAAAGATAATTCTGAAAATTATGCTGTTCATGTATTTCAGGTTGAAGCTAAGCTCAAAAATTCAGTTGAGAAAGAGGTTGCTAGGATAACACCTTTGGTTGAACTAGCCTCATTGACAGTTCAGAAGGTCAGGGACCGGTGCGGATATGGTTGGGTGAAACTCGGTGACTTATTTTCTACAACCTAATTGCTGTGAAAACTAAGAATCGGATATAATTAAGTTGCGTTAAAAGAAATACCAATTGGCTTGCAAATCATGGTCAAGAATTCAAGAAAAGTTGTCTGCATCTGTAATCAAAGGATGTTGCTGTGGCATGGATGATGACCTCAACTTGTATATAACATGCTTTTTACCGAGTTCATTTTTGTGTGATTTAGAATGGACAAATTTCATTTGTATTTATTAGTGTACTCTGTTAACTGTTTCCTCTAGTATTGTCAAACATGAACAAACAAGGTAAAATTGTGTTTCAAGAACCAAACCCTTTATCTATGTATGATATAAGCAAAATGTAACATGAACATACAAGGTGAAAGTGATAAGTAAAGCAATCTTGTTTTATTTTCTAAATAGATTATAGTTTATATCTATTTTTCTACTTTTAAAAATAGATTATAGTCTAAAAGTGTTCAATAATTCAATTGACTTTACTTCTAAAAGTGTTCAATAATTCAATTGACTTTACTTCATTGTGATTAAACTAATCAAAGGGTATGTTTTGGGATGCCACTAATGAAATGTTTGTTTCTTTGAAATCATGTAGATGGCTTGTATGTTTTGAGACATTTAGGACTCATGTTATGTAATATTATTCCGCTAAATCATTAATTTAACGATTGAAACTTGATTTTTGTGTGTTTTATTATTACTTTGGTGTTTGAAATTTGAACTTTGTCATTTTCAAGAAGATATTATATGAATTTATCTCTGACGTTGAGTAGAAATGTAAAACAATTTGACTCGTTTATCATTTGTTTACAAACTATGACAAATTGATAGAATTGTAGGATCGCGATCCGATCCTACGATCTCGATCTTGCAAAGACAAAAACGATCCCACACGGGATCGCGATCTTAATAGCCTTGATTTCATCAACTGAAACCCTCTATTGATGTATGATATAAGCAAATTGAAACATGAACAAACAAGGTGAAATTGTGTTTCAATAACTGAAAAGTCTCGCACGCTTGGTTTAAAATTGTGCGCATCGTTGCGCTCGCATCACGCATCAGAGTGATGCGTTTGAAAAAACGCAACGCGAAACCTGATGCGAGGTTGTTCCAGGATGCGGCCTGATGCGAACGCATCGGTCACAATAGTGTATTGCTCGCATCGGACGCAATGGACGCGTCACTTCGCAACAGTTTTAATTTTGAGTAATATAGACTTTTATAGTTTAAGTTGACTTTTTGTTTCTGGTCAAACCATTAAGTTGACATATTTGATGTTATAACATTAAGTAGTATCATTATACACGTGACTTATTCCATATTTAATCATTTACTTGTCTAGTAATTTATGTAGAAATATTATATATTTTTTATTTATTACCTAGCTACAATCCGTGATGCTCAATCAGATCGCGCATCACGCATCGGTCTTTTGGACCTTGAGCGCAACGGATCGCCGCACGCAATTTAAAACCAAGCTCGCACGATAGAAGCAAAAATGAAACATGAACAAACAAGGTAAAATTGAATTTCATCAACTGAAAGCCCTTTATTAATTTATGATATAAGCAAATTGAAACATAAGATACCCAAAAAATGAAACATGAATAAACAAGGTAAAACTGGATTTCATCAACTGAAAACCCTTTATTAATGTATATGATATAAGCAAATTGAAACATAACATACCCAAAAAACCTTTAGACAAAAAAGCAAAATAATTACGTTCAAGAAAATATTTCATGAATGGCTGTATGATGCTGTCTTCTTTTTTTTTTGAATGTTTAAATAGCATGTCAATCATTACTGCAACTCCCCGACCGGTGCTTCATTGAGCCATAGAAAATGAATGAACTCGTACAACTTTGTGCTTACACTAACCTGCATAACCAAAATAATTACATAAGTCATACTTTAGTTGTTAAGACTTCTATTTCTATTCAAGCATTATAAATAGTCTTACCTTGTAAGGGGTCGGATTCAATCTTCTCATGTGATCAGTCCTCATTTGTTCCAGTTGCTTCATACAATGTTCTCTAATCTGCTCAAGTGTTGGCAATTCTTCTCTTGCTTTGTCTTCTAAGTATACATATCAATCATACACTTAATTATTGAATGTAAAGCGATTACGTTTTTCATTTGGAACTTGTAGGTTGACAGAAGTTATAACACATTATAAACATAAAAGTCTCGAGTCTCACCTGCATTTCCAGGCCAATAACACTTCATAAGCTCCTCAACACGTTGTGGCACCACATAAGCTCTCTTTGATTCATTAAATGGGTGTCGGCATAAAATCCTTTGGCCTGCCTGTACTTGACAAATGAGTGCAAAACATTAATCTCTTCCTCTATAACGATTCACAACAAACATATTAATCGAATATACACAAAGAACTATACCTTTGGAGGTGGTTCATTTTCTCCTGACATTATATCTACAAGCGCATAACCTTCCTTGCCATACAATCGAAAAGACCGCTTTTTACATGGGATGGAAACCTAAAACCATAGTATTCATTTGTTATAATATATTCATAATACATAAAAAAAGGCAAATTAGTGATTCAAACCTTTGAGACATCTTCAGACAGCTTTATACGCGGTTGGTTATTTATCTCCACAAGCTTAAACACACAACCTAGAGCAGGTTGAGCAAAGCATGTAACCAAATTCGTTCCAATACCAAAAGAGTCAACCTCGTGGCCCTGATCAAAACAAGTAACCAAAATTAACATAGAATCTTCTTAACATGTTTGAAGAATGTTAACATATGATAATAAACCTGTTTGTTTAAAGCATCCAGTGTTTCCTCATTAAGGTCATTACTAGCAGTAATATTCGTTTTTCCAAAACCAGGAACCTTGAATTCCTTTTCAACGGTGTGAAAGAAGTTCCTTGTCTCGCATGATAGATAAGCAAGGTCCCCAGAGTCTAATCTGATGCCTTTTGCTTTGTAACTGCACAAAAAAATAAAAAGAATAAATAAAAGCACTTGCATAAAAGATGGAAATTACACATAATTAACATTTAAAAAACATACCCCAGATCATTTAGTGCTAGAGCAACAGCACAAAAATTAGGAACCCCGCTCCTCATCACCTGATCATACAGAAAAAAACAAGGATATATCAGGTAACTAATCAGTGAAATAAATAATTTTATCATAAGTATCAGCGCGCTATAAAATGATAAACAAATACTTAGGGAAATTTTGTGACTTACATCATACGTATCCACAAGAGCCAGAAAGTTGTTCGGAAACGCCAAGGCATATGAAACAAAAGCCGCTAGCTCACTTTGATTAGTTTCACCAAAAACACCCTCTGATGAACTTAACCGCTGAAACACACAGTTCATAACACATTAATTACTATGTTGATATACAGTGAATTGTTAACATATTTAACTCTTGATCCACATGTACATTATGCATTTCATTTACTGAAAAGGAAACTGAAAGTGTTATCGATTTTCAAAGCATATAAGGCCAAATATTTAACTCAGGAGATTAATTTTCTGCATTAATAATTTAACCACTTTTGAAACCATAACAGAAACAAACACTAAATTGCTATTTCTGTGAAATGACAACTACACCTTGAGTTTGCCCAACCACGTCTGTGTGAGACTAACAAAATCCTTGCATTCTCTTGAGCCGTCATGACTTTTTAGAGACTTATCTGTAATCTCATCAGGTCCCTAAATATATACAATTTGACTAACATAAGACGATAACATACTAGTACGAACATATAAGATAATGATTAGACCACGCAGAACTTTTGCTGAACAGATAAAAAGGTTACCAACCGTGAACGAGCTGACAAAAGCGTGAGAATGGGTCCCACGAAGTGGTATTCCAAATAATTTTCCAGCTGCACAATTGCTATCGACGCAGAACAAGAATAAAAGTGAGCCACGTGAATAAAGAACATTCGGATTCAAAGTTCATCAGAATACTTACCTTGTTGCATCAAAGCCTCCCATGTAGCAATATCTTGATGCTCCTACACCACCATCTGGGCCCTACATATGAAACAAACAAAAGATTCTCAACTTTAGAACCCATAAAATCAGTAAATAATACTACTTATAAGAATATATAAATAAAGTTCAAAACCTGTGCCCGCCGTAGCCCAAACTCAAGAAGAAGTTTGGATTTGCCAGCAACAAAACGGTGCCTAGCAGCATTTGTAGTGACTAAAGAAGCAAAATTTATAAGATTTACAAATGGCGTCTCTAATAGTTGAACCACCTGGAAGAAAAAATAATGCATTAGGAGTCTGGATGCTATTAAAAATAGATCGCTAAACAAACAAAAACGAGTTAATAAGACTCACAGCCACAGGGCCTTCAATCCTCATTAAGGGCACTTTTGGAAAAACAACAGATCCCTCAGCAATAGCATACACCTCAACATCAGAACAATCTATTCCTCCTAGATAATCAAAGAATCCATCCTATGCTCAATAATGAAAAATTGTTAGTAAATGACCCTTCTACCTTTAGAAACTAAATGATATACCAAACTAGCCAGTAAACTTTAATTCTACTTATTTGATGCTTACCTCACATGTGGGAGACAAACATTCTCTAACAAAAGCAATCTCGTCCTTTGATAATCTAAAATTAGCAATAAACCTTATGCACTCTTCTAGACCTGCAAAGACAGTATATTCACCGCCAAATGGGTTCCTTCGGAAATATAAGTCAAACCTGTAACAATCCCATGATTTCGACAATCCAATTAGATTATACATAAGATTCAGCTTAAAGTATCACTATAATAAGTGCAATCCAATGAAGAGTAATGACCATAAAGAAAGGAAGGCTTAAATCACAAGATCATATATAATATTACACTGACTTTATGACACAGAAAGATTTAAGGATTTTGAATCTTATTCCCTCAAGACAAAGCTCGGTTGTCATAGTTTCATAAATCAATAAGCATGCCTCTTTACTTCCATTTATTATAAATTTCATTAGCTTAATACTAAGATTCCCATTTTATATCCATGTGACTTGAATTTATTGTTAACATTGATAGAAGGCCAACTAAGACATACAACATGAATGCAACTATGATTCTCTTTCCTTATTATCGAGCGGGTGGTTAGTGTCACCTCAATCTATATACTTACATGCTGGTTTGGCACTTGCATAAATCATGAAATTCTTTTACCATGGACGAACAAATAATAGGCATCTTGAAAATGAAGATTCTTTATACATAACAAACAACATCCAAAATTGTGGGAGAAACAAGTGACTGTTTCCAATTCATAATTGAATGTTATTTAACTTGGAGAAAACATATTAATTATATATCTTACACCATAAATAAATAAATATATCATAAGAACATTTAATGACCAAGTCTCAACTTCCTATATACAAAAACATAAAACACAACATAAACAAACATATCATATATCCTTATTAATAAACCTAGGACACCAACATCCAGAATTATATATTTAAAAAAACATGAAAAGAGAAAAAGGGTTAAGGAAACTAACACAGCACGGTCGTTATGTTTTCCAGCTTTCCAATAAGCATAGGCCATGGTGAACTGATAAAGATCTGTTAACAACGGCGTCACCATTGGATTTGTGGGCCCATTTATTGTTCTTTTCTTCTCTTTAGCAACGCCTCCTCCGTTGGGTTCCATGGTAATGAAATCTTGTTTGTTTCTTTGTAGGGTTTGTTAATTAATGGACGTATATTTATAAAAATGAAGAAGAAGATGTTCAACGAGAAAAAATGTGAAAAGAAAAGAAGGGAGAAGAAATTTATGTTGTTGTTGCTGTTTTTGCCAATGCCATGACAAAATTTATACTACAAGTTCTAGTTTTTACTCTTTTACCCTTTTAACATTTTTTTTTTTTTTTTTAATTTATTTATTTATTTTTTAATAAATATTTGTTTAAGTATATACTCTCTAGTCTTGGTATTTTTACCCTTGTAACAACTTTTTTTATATTTGCTTAAGAATATACTCTATAGTCTATCTCTATCCCACTCCTCTACTATGCAAGATTATTTTTCTTAAATTTTTAAGTTTTAAAAAATGAGTAATATTCAATCTTTATAATAGAAAAACAATAACAATACTCAATTGTATCAGAGCGAGGTTTAAGAGAGGTGAGATATAGACAACCACACTTTTATTCGAAGGTAAAATGACTGCTTCAAGAAAGACCTCGCCAAAATATATTTTCCAAACATAAATTGTAATATTTTATTTACTTTGACACATAAAAATCAAACAATGTCGTCTTAATGAAATAACTGTTTTAACAATGTTCTGCTTCTATTCCTATTTTTGCTTCTAATCCTGCTCTCAATGCCGATCCATATTTTGAATTTCAATATCGCGATTATAATTGTTTTTGCCGTTATAAAATATTGTTGCTATGGATGGAGTCACATAGTGATAATAATAAGAGTTAAGAGTTTTTATTTTGGATTGTAACTAAAGCAAAGTATTTTAAGCTATCAAAAGAGATTTTAATAAATTTAAGTATATTTTATTGATGAAAAGTATAGTTAGTTGATATTTTTAAAGATGAGTGCTAGACGCACATAAAATTTATATAAAAAAAAATTATACGCTGATGTATCAGACAGTGATTAGTTTATTTTGGACTAAAATACACCGTTGGTCCCTAAACTTGTACCAAAGCATCATGATGGGACAAAACTCGGCCTTTTCATCGCCACAGGTCCAAAACATGGCCTTTAAATGCCAAATTAGTCCTTTGACAAAGTCAAAGTCTGATTTTTGTTTTGTAGTCGAGAGTATTTTAGTTCATACACATTTATACTTTTATAACACATTGATATTTTACCCCTTCATCTTTCATCCTCGTCATCATCTCCCAAAATCATTCATCTCTCCATTACAACAAGGCACCTGGTCCAATAGTCTTTACACGAACAACTTCCACCCTCAAAACAATGAAATCTACTTGAATCTCTAACAATAATTTTTCTACTAACAAGTTTTGAAATGTATTTAATGGCAGTATGACAATCAACACAAGTCCTCAAATTTTTAAACACTTTTATCGGAGTCCCTGCTGGAGTAGCAAGAATCGCAAATGCAATAGCAAGTTTCTCACTGTGATATGACAAGTTTTGCTCCTTTTGCTCATCTTCAACATCATGAAGCACATAATCTGTCTTGGGGACGTAACCTTCTTCCCTCATCCTTTTTTGCAACTCCTCTAATAACTCGTGGATTTCGTTTAATCTTGGATGTGACGTATCTCCCATTAAGAATGTATACACTTTTCTCTTAATTTCGGTCCAACTTCGTCTGGGTTTTGTTTCATGGGTTTTGTTTGAAGTGTAGGTATGAGGAGAATGTTTATGCGGGTAGTGCGCTTTTGGATTTGTATTGTAGGTATGGGAGGATGAGTGAAGCGCGTTATGTGTTTGATAGGTTGGTGGATAAGAATGAGGTATGTTGGAATTCGTTGATTGGTGCACATGCGAGGAATAGTGAGGGAGATGAGGCGATACTGATTTTTAGGAAGATGCAGAGGGAGGATTTTAAGCCGACCCATTTTACTTATTCAAGTATTTTTAGTGCGTGTGCGAGCATGGGGTCACTAGATCAAGGGAAATGGGTTCATGCTCATATGCTTAAGAATGGTCTTAAACTTGTTGCTCACATTGGTAACACGCTTGTTGATATGTATGCTAAATTAGGTAGCTTTGATGATGCAATTCGAGTATTTGATAGACTAGTTAAACCTGATGTTGTTTCATGGAATTCAATTCTAACTGCTTATGCACAGCATGGGTTAGGAGTAAAAACACTAGAACATTTTGAGAAAATGTGGAAAACTGGAATTCAACCGAATGCGGTAACTTTTTTATGTGTTCTTACTGCTTGTAGTCACGGTAGACTCTTGGATAAAGGACAATATTATTTTGAAATGATGAAGAAATACAAAATAGAACCTGAGGTTTCTCATTATGTGATAATGGTAGACTTACTTGGTTGAGATGGTCAATTTGACCGTGTGTTAAGTTTCATTAATGAAATGCCGATTGAACCGACAACAGCTATATGGGGTGCTTTACTTTGTGCATGCAGGATGCATAAGAATATGGAGTTAGGTGCTTATGTCTGAAGCTTTTGAACTTGATCCTTATGACTCCGGACCCCACATTTTGCTATATAATATATACGCGTCTGCCGGTAAGTGGAATGAAGCTTCAAAAGTTAGAAGGTTTATGAAAGAAATTGGTGTTAAGAAAGAACCCGCTTGCAGTTGGGTCGAGATTGAAAATTCTGTACACATGTTTGTGGCTAATGATGAAAGTCATCCTTTGAAAGAAGATATATATAAAAAGTGGGGGGAAATTAGTGATAAAATTAAGGAAATTGGGTATGTTCCGGACACGAGTCATGTTCTTATGTATGTTGATGAGCAAGAAAGAGAAGCAAAGTTGCAATGTCAAAGTGAAAAGCTTGCATTGGCATTTGCGCTTCTAAAGACGCCACCAGGGTCATATCGATCAAGAAAAACATCAGAGTTTGTGGTGATTATCATTCGGCTTTTAAGTATGCTTCATTGGTGGTTAATAGAGAGATTATTTTAAGAGACACAAACCGTTTTCATCATTTTTATTGTGGATCTTGCTCTTGTGGCGATTATTGGTAGCACAAATATTAAGCCCTAAAGCTAGTGTAGACATGGTGAGTTGTAGATTTTTTTGTAAATCTATAACTTCAGTTCAATATAAGAATCATTAGTCATGCTATTTATACAAAGATGTCTTCATTAATTTTTTTTACAGATGCACCATTTTAGCATAAGAGCACATTGATTGTTTAATTCTGAGTGCTGTTAATATTGCTTAGTAGTTGGTAATATCACTATGCATGAGTATGCTGAATCAACTTTTTGTTTATGGCCACTAAAATGTTTCTGACTTATTATTTGCTTATAGCAATCTAGATGAGTAGAAAATGATTTCAATCGGATCAAAATGAATGTTGGGAGATGAATGATTTGGGGAGATGAATGATTTGGGGAGATGATGACGAGGATGAAAGATGAAGGGGTAAAATATAAATGTGTTATAAAAGTATAAATGTGTATGGACTAAAATACCCTCGACTACAAAACAAAAATCAGACTTTGACTTTGTCAAAGGACTAATTTGGCATTTAAAGGTCATGTTTTGGACCTGTGGCGATGAAAAGGCCGAGTTTTGTCCCATCATGATGCTTTGGTACAAGTTTAGGGACCAACGATGTATTTTAGTCTTTATTTTGTTATACTTTTCTTCTCTTCTTTCTGATTAGACCAATGATAACACATTAACGTGTGATTTTTTTTTAAATTCATTATGTGGGTCCAAAGACTTCTCATTCTTAAAACTTTAAGCATTTTTAAAAGAGTCTTGATATATAGACCTAATTAAATGGACTTAATAGGTGACCTACCGTGTAAATGACTTATACAGTTATGCAACTGTACAAGGTATTTATGCGATAGGTCACCTTTTAAGTTCATTTAATTAAGCCCATTTATCATTTTCCTTTTTAAAATGCATATGCTTGTCTTGAAACTCGACAGTAATAATAGAAAGGGTTTTATATCAGACAAGTTACCCAACTTTTCCACTTTGTTCGCCTAAGTTACTCAACTATTTTTTTGTTCAAACACGTTATTGGACTACACGGGGTTGACATTCAGGTTACTGAACTTCAAAGTGTGTTTCAATCAGGTTACTATTGACGAAAATACCCCTCTTTTCATTTTTTATAAGTACATAAATGGTCCCTGTGGTTTGCCCGGTGTTACGAATTCAGTCCAATTTTCATTTTTGTTACGTTTTCGTAAGTTTTCGTCCGTTTTCTTCCGTTTGTATACATTTTCTTACGTTTTCATCCATTTTCTTATGTTTTTATCCGTTTTCATCCGTTTTTCCTTGTCTCGGCCCGTTTTTATACGTTTTGCGTGTGTTTGTTAATTTAGTATAAATTACAAAGCACCATTTTCTTAAGTTAGTATCACGACACCATAAAGGTGTCGAGTGTATTTGTGTTGTGTGTGAAATCTGTCCGTGAGAAACACCACTAGAGTGTGTTGTATGTTGCGTTTGAATGGTTGTTGTTTGTTGTTACGGTTCAGCCACCACGACCCATATAGGGTCATTTTTGTGTGCTCTCGGTCAAGTAAAGAACCCACATATGGTGCCAATGTTTGATTGTGATTTGGTTCACCCACGAGGGGCGTCTGTTTGTTTGCTTGTTTTCTAGCTTACTTTTTTTGCATGTTTACTCGAACTTATTTTTCTGCTTATTTCTTAGATTTTTTTCCTGCTCATTCGATAAGTGTATAAAGGGGGTGTTTGTGGATTTCCACTGACCAGGGTGCGTTTTGTTAGCAGTTAGGGTGCATTTAGTCATATAATGGGTCGAAGCCCATAACGGTTTAGAAGAGAGTGTGTTCCTTTATTTTATAAATGATTTTACCTAATTAATTTATTGATCATTGATATGTTTCAGCCATTACTTGGGATTTGGTAATTGAAAACGTATATAACGGATAAAACCGTATAAAAACAGATAAAAACGGATAAAAACGTAACAAAATGTATACAAACGGAAGAAAACGGACGAAAACTTATGAAAACTTACAAAAACGTAACGAAAATGAAAACTTGACTGAATTTGTAATACCGGGAAAACCACAGGGACCATTTATGTACTTAACAAAAATGAAAAGAGGGGTATTTTCGTCCATAGTAACCTGATTGAAACACACTTTGAAGTTCAGTAACCTGAATGTCAAGCCCGTGTGGTCCAATAACCTGTTTGAACAAAAAACTAGTTGGGTAACTTAGACGAACAAAGTGAGAAAATTGGGTAACATGTCTGATATAAAACCCTAATAGAAAAATAGATATTGTTTTCTTTCATGTATTATTTTTTAGGGATAAGTGTTTCTAAATGTATCCAAGTTAACACGTTTTACTAAGTTGTGTATCAACAAATTAATCCTCCTAAACAATGCAAACAATTTACTAATCCTACTATTATATGCAAAGTTTAACATTTGTTTAGAGTTATTTACATAAATCGTCCTTGTGGCTACGACCTAATTGCAACGGAAGTCCTTAAAGTTATTTGCATAAATCGTCCTTATGGTTAGTCCGGTCAACGGGTCGGTCAACGCCACGTGTCACCACCTGAGTGGTGCCACGTGGCGTCGGGTCGGCAATGGGCCGGGTCGGGGCAGGTTGCCACGTGGACCAATGAGGTGGCGCCACGTGGCGATGGAAAATAAAACCAAAATTTTCCTCCCCTGGGATCGAACCCTGGTGGGTTGTGTGGGAGGCCAAGGTGATACCCATCCAGATGGGCATACCTTCATGTATTATAGTGCTTTTGGTTCTATTTAACCCTTAACAAGCCCAGTTGGTTTTTTATAAATAAAAGGGTCAAATGGAAATTTGACCGTCATTTTAAAGGGGTTCGGGCGGTTCCAAAATTGAGAAAAATACCGTCGGACTCGTTTTTTTTCTTTTCAATGGTATATCGGGGAATTTTTCGACTTCTTCGAACCTCAAAAATGCGAAATCATCGTTTTTCTTTGTTTTCGCATTTTCGAGGTTCGTTTGAAATCGAAAAAATTCTTCGAGCATACCATTAGAAAGAGCACGAAAAAACGAGTCCGACGGTATGCTCGGGGAATTTTTTCGACTTGGTTTGGACCTCGAAAAATGCAAAAACAAAGAAAAAATGGTGATTTTCGCATCTTTCGAGGTTCAAACTAAGTTGAAAAAATTCCCCGAGCATACCATTGGAAAGAGCACGAAAAAACGAGTCAAACGGTATATTTATTTATTTTTTTACAGTCCATATAACTCCGTAAATTAATAGGCCAAAAACTAAATTGAACCTTTTAATAATATTGAAAGGGTTATGTATTAAATTTAGGGAAAAATAATTGAAGCTATGCATAGCCCAGTTGGGCAAAGCTATGCTTCCCACCCAAATGTCCCGGGTTCGAATCCCATACGTGGCAAATTGGTGATATATTTTACCCAGGCCACGTGGCACCACCTCATTGGTCCACGTGGCAATCCGACCCGTTTACAGACCCGACCCGACCCGATGCCACGTGGCACCACTCAGGTGGTGACACGTGGCGTTGACCGACCCGTTGGGCAAAGCTATGCTTCCCACCCAAATGTCCTGGGTTCGAATCCCATGCGTGGCAAATTGGTGATATATTTTACCCAGGCCACGTGGCACCACCTCATTGGTCCACGTGGCAACCCGACCCGTTTGGCTGCCCGACCCGTTTACAGACCCGACCCATTACCCGACCCCGATGCCACGTGGCACCACTCGTGTGGTGACACGTGGCGCTGACCGTTGACCGGCTAACCACAAGGACGATTTATGCAAATAACTTTAAGGACTTCCGTTGCAATTAGGTCGTAGCCACAAGGACGATTTATGTAAATAACTCTAAACAAATGTTAAACTTTGCATATAATAGTAGGATTAGTAAATTGTTTGCATTGTTTAGGAGGATTAATTTGTTGATACACAACTTAGTAAAACGTGGTAACTTGGATACATTTAGAAACACTTGTCCCTATTTTTTATTCGTCTGCTTAACAGTTTATCATTTGTTGTGTTTTGTGGTGGGGGTTGATTGTTGATCATGAAGTTTTGTTTTTTATGCTTTGATATTTATGTATTGTACAATATTTGTTATTCTATACAATATCAACATACACCATATACTTTTTTAAAATACGTATGTAAAGCAGTAAAAGACAATATATTTATGTGTTGGATCGATATACTTTAATCAAACTAACTTAACTAGCTTGTTAAGGTTTAATAACCTCAGATAAATCCTAAGTTATTAACAAAGAAACACCGAGTAATCTTTATTAAGTACGCGGAATTTACTTAACAAAGCTAAGAAGAATAATCTTTTATTATAAACTTTAAATCCGCTTATTATGCGCAGATACACTAATACAACTCTAAGATAATCGAACTTTCTCTAAAACTCTAATTCTAAAATCGTAAATCATAAGTCATATCTCTAATGCCAATCTAGGAGTCCTTTTATAGGCTCAAGGATATCCTAGTCGGTTTACAATTGATAACCTTGTATGACAAGTAATCTAATACCGAATATTCTAGAGTTACCATACTTTCTATAAACGAATATAACAGTTCTTTGTTCTTGCAAGATTTCTTTGACTTCATTATGCAGTACTTTGACTTTATCTTTAGCAAGACGTTGACTCTTTGACTTTTTCCAAGATTTTTGCAGCTACAGATTACTTTGATATCTTCATGACTTTGATATCTTCACACTTTCATATCCCAACAATCCTCCCCTAACTTGAATTCTACTTGCTTGACTTCAAGTTCTTTTGTGAATATATCTTTAACAACTTCATCTTTTAAAAACGGATTGTTTCTTAGTCTTTAAGCTTTTATCTCTGTAACATCTTGTCAAAGTATCTCTTAGAATTGTTCTCTTTACGGCAGCATCCAAAGAAGCTCCATCTTTTCAAAGAACACAGCAACATATGACAATTTGTACATTTAATTCAGTTTAAGTTGCATACTATTCTCATCACTTTCAAGTGAATCATTGAAAAAATAATGGATTTAGAACTCTTTACCAAAGCCATTATCTCTGGAGTAGCCAAATGTTTTGGTGTGTAAGACCATGGTACATTGATAACCATATGATTTTTAGCAAACCACCAGCCATCAACAGATTTGATTTGTCTTTACCAAAAGCCGCACTTTCTGGACTAGTTAGTTCTTTTATCTAATGGTGAACTAATTACCAATAATGGTTTTTCCACCGCCTTTACCACAAGCCATTTTCTTGTGGGCTAGCCAACTCTTCACATTACCGATATGGTGAGTTGAATACCATCCAACTTATTAGCAAGTTGTCAACTAAAACGGATTTGATATATCTTTACCAGAGCCGTTTGCTCATGGATTAGTCAATCCTTTTGTAACCATGGTGGATTGATAACCTATTGATGTTATCATCACCAAAACCATTTATTCAACCTTTAGTTCAAAATATTTATTACTTAGCAAAACGGTTTCTTCTAAAATTTATTTAACCGGGTTTAGTTCAAAAAACAAGACTTTGATGAAAATATTTAAACGATCGCTAGCACTTTGAATAAAAGTACGATATATCAAAAAGTATTTATTCAAATAAAATTCATACCGCTTATTGATCATTCTCAGCAATGGTAGTCCAGTTTATAAACAAGTTGATAACCATGCAAGCAGTTTCATTATCCTCTTCTACTTCCAATCCATGCTCTAGCATTCTTCTCATGAGCTCAACTGTAAGAGGGTATCTTCTTTCTGCAAACATGTGTATCATTGTTCCATTTTCTAGCTCCAAAACATGAACTCCAGATTCTTCAAAGAATCTCCAGAAACTATTTCCCGTTTTCCTGATTCTTCCAGATATCATCAGAGCTTTCTTCTTCAGTTTCCCACATAGTTATGAGATCACCATGTAAAACCAATCCAATCCCTTCCAATGGATGATCTTCAAAATAAGCCTTCACAACATGATATAAATAAAATAGATCTACTCTATCAATAACATGCAACAAATCCCATAACCTCTTGAAAACTTTAAAACTTTCATCTTCCTTATAAAAAACATGTAATCTCCATTCTTAGATTTCTCAACTTTGAAAACACCGATCTTTGATCTGTTCATCTTCATGTCATCATCTTCCTTTGTATAATCAAAATCTACCACTCCGAGATAATTCTTCAATTCATCACTAGTCTCAGATCTTAATTCTACCTTTTCTTTCTTTGAAAACCGAACATCTCAGAACTTCAGTTTTCTTTTTCTCTTTAAACTTTTCTTCCTTTCAGGTTTCGGTAGCTTCTTCTCTAAAATCTTTGATGCCTGCAACATTCTTCTTATAATCCTCCCTAGCAGCATCATATAATCTTTTCATCTCAAGATAATTAAACTTCTGTAATCCTTTATACCCTTGACTTTTCCGATAAGCCATCATAGCATTCCTGTCCTTAGCTAAATTAGGTCTTCTTGGCATAAATCTAACAGTGTGGGACTGTAAAGATTCAGTAGTTTCAGACATCTAATTCATCTTGCACCTCTTGAGTCGCTTCTATTCAGAGCCTCTTGAGCTTCTTGTTCTTTTCTATCTTGAGCATCTAATTCTTCTTAAAATTTTCTAGCAGACTTCATTCCTAGCAACTTCAATTGCTCTAAGTTCTGCTAAAGTGAGTTTCTTTTTCTTTGTTTCAACCAGAAGCTCTTGATTGTTCTTCTTCTTGTACATCTCTAATAGTAACTCCTCCTCTTGGTTGTGATAAATCTAGTATTGTAGCAATTACTTCATCATCACTAGCAGAATGAATAGGTATGAATGTGGATTCCTCCTCTTCTTCTATAACAAATGTAGAAGGACCAACTTCTTCTTCAAAATTCAATACCCTTGGAGTTATTACTTCTTGCCTAGATGTATCATGAAAATAAGTACTTTGATGTTCAGTACCTTGAACATCAGTACCTTGAACATCAGTACTTTGAACTTGCACTTCTTCTTCTTGTTCCTCAGAATCTGAAATAATTTTGTCTGCAGTACTTACAGATTCTTTCTTCTTTGTAACATCTTCTTTCAAATTTTCTTTTGCTAAATTCCTCCCCAAGTTGACAGAAGATGATTTAGGAACCTTCTTTCGTTTGAATTCCTTTCGAAGTTGTTTACGACGTTTGTTTTCTTCTTTAACCCATAAATTGAAACCTTAAATATAGGGTTTAATAAAATTTTTCAACCAAACATACCTACGTCTCAACTTCCTAAGTGCCTTAGCTTGAGACTCAACAGTCTTGTTCAAACGAACTAGCTCCCTTGTCAAAGCATAGTTATCCAAAGTTAATCCTTCACGAGGTATTGTATGATCAAGATGTGAGGATGTGAATGTTCCTCAAACGAGAATAGAATGTTGTGGAGATGGAGTAGGTGTTCTTTCAATATCAGCTTGAACCTCAGGACTTGGAGAAACAGAGTACTGTGTAATGATGCAAGTACCTTCAAGAGAAGCAGCCTTCAGATGCAGACTTTTGCTAAGCAAGTACCTTGTACAGAAGCAACACCTTCACTTTCTTCATCCTCTCCAGCTTCATTTCGTACAGCGTGAACAACTTGGTTACATCAACCATTTTGACCCAGAAGAAATATGTGATAGCATCCCATCCAAAATAAGCTTTGAAAAATTAAACACTCTGTCTGTAGCTAAACCAACCACTGCAGATGCTATATTCGACCCAAACCGCTCCCAAGAAGTGCTTTTAGAACTTATGCAATGAAGCAAGACATGAAGCAAAAATTTCCATTGAGGACAGAATAATGCTTTCTTGAATGTTTGTTCTGTTAGAGACCCTTCATAACCAAGATTCCTAAAAGTATCCCAAATCAGTTGCTTGTCAAACCGAATAGCCCCATCTTCATCTCCAAATAATAAGTCTTCTCGAATAGAGGCTTCTGTAATCTTGATAGTCCGTCCAAGAATGTTGATCTAATATAGTATTCATCCTCCTCCATATTATCTCTAGCATTAGCCCAAAATTCTTGAATCCATGGTTCAATAATATCCGGCTCAACTAAAAGAGCATAACTAATAGGCGACCCAGTAAGATAATCAACGATATCATAAAAAGCTATATTCGCCTCTGTTTTGTCCAAATTAGCCACCATATTGTGTTTTGAAACAGTTAAACGATTCGCCATTGTTGAATGAGTGAGCACAATATAGATTTTATTTGAAGAATAAAAAGATGGTGATCGGGAGATAAGTATGGAAAAGATGTAAAGTAATAATATGAGAGGGAAATTCGGAAAGAAGTTATTTATAGGTAGGATTTGAAAAATCACAGCCTATAATAACAAAGTTACAGTTATTATCAATTACCCATCAATATTACCGTTGGAACAGTACTTTAATACGACAAACAAGACTTTCCACATAAGCAGACTTTCTCAAGCAAGACTTTCCAAGCAAGACTTTAAGGAAAACAAGACTTTGCCAAAATTTCTTCATATAAACAAAGTATCAACAAGCATCCTCCCCTCAAGCAATACACGTGACTATACTAACACCTTATAGTCCTCCCCTTAAACAAAGCTTAGTAGTTAATCATTCCAATACTACCGACCAAGTGATTGAATCGTGACACATCAAAACCTTTTGTGAGTAGAATAGCTACATTGTCATCCGTGTGAACCTTAACTACATTGATGAGCCTATGCTCATAACAATCTCTGATAAAGTGATGCCTAATCTGAATATGCTTTGTCTTGGAATGATACACAAGATTCTTAACAATACAAATTGTACTCTCATTATCAATATTGATAGGAGTATTTTTGAAATTGAACCCATAATCCAAGAGTTGATTCTGCATCCACAAAACTTGTCTACAACAACTTGCAGCTACATATATTCAGTAGATGATGTTGCTGCAATTGTATGCTTTTTGCATTGCCAGGAGACTAGCCTTCTTCCAAGATATTGACATCTTCAAAATCGATTCTTCCAGCTTTAATTGTTCCTTTCCCAGTAATCCTTCCTCCATTGGGATCATTCCCAAATGCAACTTTTCCTCAATTAATCTTCCTAAAATCCATGGATTTCTTTGTCTCCTCATACTTCGAGCAACCACTATCCACAATAAGATGATCTTTAAGCTCCTCTTCCGGGTTGCCCTACACATAAAGAAAAGAGTTAGAACTTTTAGGAACCCAAGCCATTATGACTTGTGTTCCCTTTGGAGTTACAAACTCAAATTCTTTGAGAATGTAATTCCCACTATCTTTCAAGTGATGATCCAAAATTATCTTTTGAGTTTTAGCATGTGGATTTTCAAAACTTTCTGGTTTTTCAACATAAATCTCTTTCACCAGTTGATTAGCATTTTCTTGTGTCACACAAACATCTGATTCACTTTTTGTTGAACGCATCTGTGTGTCCCTTACCAGTACTTCCCCTTTTGACCCATTCAGTTTTAACAGGTGGTTCCTGTGATCTAGATCCCCTATATGAATACATTCTAGGTTGATAGTGAGATCTCCTAGAATACCTATTCCAAGCGCTTATATCAGTACCTTGTCTCTCGAGCAAGACTTTGGAAAGTATCGTGAGATAATCTGAAAGATCTTCTCTCGATGTGGGTATCTATGGTCTGGTGTGAAGTTTCTGTGATTAACCCTATTTGAATTAGTCCAAACTGGTTTGTGCTCTCTAGGTTTCTGATTTGTAGACTTATTCCTTGGAAACTTGCTTAGATATTCTGAGTGTTTGTCACAATCTTTGATTAAGTGAGTAGGATTATAACACACAAAACACGCTTTTGACCCATATGACCAAAGTGATTTCTTCTATGTCTATGCCCAAAATTATTTTGCCTTCTTGGTGAGTGATTAAACTTGTTTTGACCAAAATTATCACAAAAAGGTTTAGCAAGATCTTTTGAAAAGATTTTGAAGAAGGTATCTTGTGAAGCAAAGACTTTGATTTAAAGGTACTGCTTGATTTTGAACACTGTTTTCAACAGTTTCTTTGGGTGTTTCAGACCTAGATTTAGCAACTAGCTTTTTCCTAAACTCTAGACTGTCAATTCCAAAACGAGAAACATCAGGCCTAAGGGGTTGATGAATGCCAGTAGGATGTGGAACAACATGATAATCATTAGCTTTCTTATATGCAGGAGGTGAGTCACTTAATGAACCATCATTACTAGATGTATCTACATAATTAATGAGTTCTTCATCACTAGTGGTTATGTCCTCATACTCACCTTCATCCTGATTACTAGATTGGTTTTCTTCTATTTTACTAAAATCCATACCAAAACCTAATCCAATTTTAAGATAAGCTCTTTGTCTGTTTTGAACATAGAAACATGTGATAAAACCGGCTTCACCCCAAGCAGCAAACTTAGCTAACAAATCATCTCTTTCCTTAGTTAATTTTTCAATTTCAGCAAGTTTACAGTTTAATTTCTATTCACTAAGCTTTAAGCGGTAATCTCTGTTGTGCATATTTTTCGACCCAAGCTACTTCATTAGTTTCATGTGCTAAAATTTTGGCTTCCATAGATTCTAAGGTTATTTGATAACCTGCTACCTCAGCTGTGACAATCCGTACTTTCAGGTCATTTCTCGACACCGTTCACGTTTCATTATTTCAACATTTTTAGTAAACTTGGTTTACTTGTTTCAAATTCGCGTAACCTTGGAGGTTTAGCGGCGAATTCATGATCATGACATCACGTACATTTCATATGGACTATGAGTAGTCTACATTTCATTGACATCATGTGCATCTCATAAATTCATTCACGACATTTCATTTCATATTTTACGCGTAATTTTTATGTTTAATAATCTTTATCGCGTGAGTTTTTATTTTAAATATTTAACCCGTTACTTTCAAAAATGATCCCGAGGTATTTTTAAACTCACATTTAGTTTATAAAAACTATATTTTTAGTTTTCCTAGTGTTTCAAATTTATTTGGTATTTTAATCGTTAACGTTTAATTATTACGTCGTTTTTCTTAAAAATCTTACGATAATTATTTTATCACCCGATTTTCACAAGGAAAGTATTTTTACAATTTTTATTATATCATTACATTCTATTTTGACCTAATAAAAACTTACTTGTACTTAAAGACTACCTTTTACCTTCCAAAGTTACAACTACTTACACATTTTATTTAACAAGTTTACACAAAATAATACAAGTATACAATTTTGAGAAAAAAAAAATAAAATGGAGAGACAACCCCTCCCCAAGAACCGGCCAAGGGGAGGGTGTCTCATAAATGAAGTATGGTTTGTGTTTCTTAATAATTCATTCACTTATTCAAAAGTCTTACCACCTAAATAATTTCACTTCATTCTCATTTCAAAGTGTTAGAAAAAAATTCTCTCTTCTTCTTTGGCTTCAAGAACCGGCCATATAGCACAAAACAAGGGGATCAAGATTTTTGCAAAGTTCAAGTGTTTATACAACCTAGATCATATCCTTTTCATGGTTTTGAAATAAAAACCAAGGATATTTAAGTGTAATCCTTTGTTACTTACACCTCTTCATTTCTCTAGTAAGCATATTCTTGTCATTTTTATGTTTCCTCTTCATTTTCATATGCTTCTTATCATTTTTTGGAACTTATATGCATGTTATGTAGTTTATACCATTTATTTCTTGATTTTTAAGTTATATATATACCTAAGGTCATCCTATAATTATTCCCATGGTTTTGGTTGGTCTTGATGGTGATTAGGAACCCATGACACCCTAAGAAGGTGTATGGTAGGATTAGATTAGTTTTGGAGTTGATTTGAAGGGATTAGAATAGGTTTTGTCCGAGAAAAACTATTTTCGATAACTATATATTATGTTCTGTCCTTGTTTCATTTTTCTGGAAAATCCGACAGTTGGTACTAAATTTTGGCCTTGATTTTTAGAAAATATACTTTAAAACGAATCCGTGGCAGCTTGAACGGATAAAAACGGACTTATAACGAAGAAGTTATGGATTTTACAAGTTTGACGACGAAAAATATTATTTCTGAAAATTTCAGCAACATGTTTTTAGTTTGTTCGGTCAAAAACGAGCCTTAAGCTTCACAAATTATTTCGACTTCTCAAAAATATATTAGTATACTTTGATACGAAGCTAAGGACATATTAAACGTAGAAAGCGGATTTGAAACGACAAAGATATGCACTTTTTCTTAAACTTGCCGTAACTAATTTTCTGCACACTATTGGCCAAAATCACCAACTTTAACCCTTAATATCTTTATGATCGAGACCTTTTGGACGAAAACTCTGACTGGAACTTTTAGATATGGATACAAACTTTCCAAAACCGTCGATTTCGTTCTCTAACAATCAACGTGTACTGTTTTACAATTGTTTTTCCGGAGCCATTTTTGGCAATTTCATGATTTTTCCGACGACATTGTTTTGCGACGAAAAGTGGTAATTTCTCTAAAAATCATTATAAAACCATTGTAGGATGACATTTTGACGTAAAAACATGTAAAGTGATTTTTGTTTGGTCAAGGCGTCAAAAGAGTATTTTTTCGACGACGAGTAATATTTTCAAAAGGTCGTAAATGGTATAAATAACATATCAAGTGCATGCATAACATTACATTGCAACTCATGACATATCATATCATTGATAATAGGTCCCGGTTGACGCATTACATTAAACCTCGGTGTACTCACTTTTGCCGTTATTCCAGTTTATTCAAGTGAGTTTTCATAGCCCCGTTTTACATGCTTTTGATTATTTTCAAACCCACGGGGGAGAATACATTGCACTACATTTTTCTTTGTACGATACCAAGTATGTTAAATTCATTACATTGCTTAAGTTACCTCATTTGCCAATATTGAAAGTCCCCATTTCCTGAACCATGAACCGTTAATCATTGAAGCGAGGATGAGTGGATAGATCTATCGAGGGTGACGCCTCCATCCGGGTTGGTGAATCCCAACCAGGAAACGGATGCATTTCATTTGATTTCATTACTGAGTTGTCCGGCAAACACTCGTGGAGGGGCATACATAATTGATCGGTCTAGTTTCGGGGTCATGGGCTTAAGGCAATTGTAACATTATTTTTACGTGACTTGATTGTCATGCATGCTAGATACTTGTGTAGTCGTATAAACCATTTACATAAACCTATGATTTCTCACCAACATTATTGTTGACCGTTTAGCAATGTATTTTCGTGTAACTCGAGGCATTCATCATGACATGGTTTAGGGACCTACATTTTGAGTCACGGCGTCGACTTACATTATGTACATTATGGCTCTTTATTTCAAAACATCGTTTGGATTTGTAACATATTTGTATTTTCCTTAAACTTGTTAAACCTTTTGGGACCGATGTTGTACTCTGATTATGTTTTATGATATATCCAACGATGTGTTTTTAAAACGACACTTTAGGTCGTTCAATATAACTGTTATGTGGTGCTATGACAGTCAATTGCCCCTGTGAATTCCATTCCACGCAAAAATGTAAATTGGGGGTGTGACATATTGGTACCGAGCTACAGTTATAGAGAACTAGGTTGCATCATTGACCCTAGACTATAGCTACATTATCATAGCATCTCATCATTTCATCATAGTACATGTTCATTGTTATCATGCGGATTCACTTACACTTTATTCGAGATTATTTACATTTATTTCACATCGGTTGTCACGGACATGTCTTGATTCACATCCCATCACCATATCATCGGACTCTAGCTCGGATGATGTTCCAGCTAACCCCATCATGGATAATGTTTCATCACACTCCATCGAGATTGTATCTTCTATTGGATCCACCTGCAGCCTTCCCACGATCATGACCGACCGAGGCCGAACCCTTCGAGGAGGGCGAGGTTGCACCCACCTCACGTTAGCCCCCATAACCACGATCCACCACCACCACTACTAGCACCATCACCACCATCATCACCATCTCCATCATACTTTATTAGAGATCCTTTACCTCGACGGACTTGCGCCCAAAAGCGTGCTCGCTTTGATATCCCTACACCAAGATCTACGAGCCCGAGCCACCCGTTAGATTTGAGTTAGGCGAGAGTTCTAGGGCGCCGCTGGCCTCTCTACAGTGGCACTAGGAGCCCGCATTGATGCTCAGCAGATTCAGATGAATAGATAGTTTGACACGCGGTTGGGGAGTTGTCGGTAGATAGGATTGAACCCATCGCCGAGGAGGTCGAGGGTTTGATATTAGGCGAGGTTTGTATTGACTTATCTCATGAGTATTGAATAGGCGTTAGAGGACGGGGAGACTATTGCTTCTTTGCGAGGTTCGAGTTGATGAGTTGAGGAGTTTGGTGGATAGTTTGGTTATTCGGGTTCGCGATCTTGATAGGGTATGGCGAGCACCATGAGGTGCCTTATGTAGACTTTTGTCATTGTATAGTTTTGACCATTATCATCCTAGTCACGGGGTGTGTGACGTAGTTCAAAGAACTTGTTGTATTTTGGTTGTTGTACAAACAAATTATCAAGTATTGACTCTACTATGTAGGAATGGTTATTATTATCTATGATATCGGTCCATGTAGGCGAAATTTTCATGTATATTATCCACGTGTGTTGTGATTATATTTGTGATATTTCGTTATTGTTCCGTTGTGATTCCATTTATCTTTATGCATGATGTGGTTGTGGATATATTTTTATGATGGTTGTTTCTACTTACGAGTTCTCATGATTGTTTCATCTTGTGAGTTTGAAGAATTATGGCCTAAGAAAGCTATTGTTGAAATGACCCAAGCAGAAATTCAAAAGTTGGTGAATGATAGCATTGCTAATGCTCTAAGGGTCGAAAGGGAAACAGCTGTGGCTCGCCGCTTAGGCTAGCTAATCTTGGTAATGCCGAGGATCGGGGTTAAGAAATGCTCGTACAAAGATTTCAAGAGTGGTGAACCCACTAAGTTTCGGGTACCGAGGAGCAACCGCAATGGTGCGATGGTTTGAAAAATTGGAATCGGTATTTTTGCTTTGTAATGTGTCCGGATGATGATAAGTTAAGTTTGCCACAAGCACTTTACTCGATGGAGCGTTGTCATGGTGGAATTCATACGCTCAACCGATTGGTATGGAGAATGCTTTTAAGCTTACTTGGGAGGAATTCAAGGTTTTGGTGACTAAGAAGTTTTGTCCTCGAACGGAAATCAAAAAGTTGGAGACGGAGTTCTATGAATTGGTCACTATTGGGTATGATATCGACACTTACATTCGAGATTCCAGAATTAGCCGTTATGCCGCATCAATGGTATCGGATAATGAAAAGTTGCTAGAGGCTTTTATCGGAGGACTTCCCGAGGTCATTCAAGGAGATGTGACATCGTTTGATCCACAGACAATTGAAGAAGCTATTCGAGTGACTCGAAATTGATGGCACAAGTGGTGAAGCGAGGTAAGTACACCACCACCAACCGAAGCAACAACAACAACCCCAACAACCGTTTCAACAATAACCGAGGCAACTACAACAACAATAACAAACGCAAGTGGGACAACAGGGGTAGGAATGCTACTCAACAACCGCCCAAGAGGCAAGAGGTTGCTAAGGTTTATGTTGCGGACAAAAGGAAGGAAAAGGATATACGGGGTTTTGCCAAATGTAACAGTGTTTGAGTCACCACAATCCGGTCGATGTCCCGATCCGTGTGAAAATTGCAAGAAAGTTGGTCACCGTACTAGGGATTGCAAGGCACCACAATTTACTTGTTTTGGTTGGGGAACCCTGGACACTACAAAAGGATTGTAAGAAAGGAAATAATCAAGCAAATCCGAATCAAGGAGGTTTGGCACGAGGAAGGGTTTACGTCATTGGAGGCGGAGAAGATAGGGAGGACCCGAATGTCATAACGGGTATGTTTCTTCTCAATAATCGTTATGCTTCAGTTTTATTTGATTCGGGTGCCGATAAAAGTTTTGTGTCCAATGCATTTGCACCTTTGCTCAACATTAAGCCAACTACATTAGACATATCATACATCGTCGAATTAGCTAATGGTAGCGTAGTTAACACCAACACCATTGTCCGCGGTTGCACATTCAATTTTCTTAATCATCCCTTCAACATAGACCTCATGCCCGTAGAGCTTGGTAGTTTTGACGTCGTCATCGGCATGGACTGGTTATCTAAGCATCGCGCGAAGATCATTTGTGATGAGAAAGTTGTTCATCTTCCCTATAACGGCGAAACTTTGATTATTCGTGGGGAACGAAGTGGAACTAGACTTAGTATCATATCGTGCATCAAAGCGAGAAGTACATTAAGAAAGGTTGTCTTGCTTTCTTAGCTCATGTAACCAGAAAAGTCGGAGGAGAAGCGACTTGAAGATGTTCCTATTGTTCGTGAATTTTCTAAAGTATTTCCCGAGGATTTACCGGGACTTCCACCGGCACGCCAAGTAGAATTTCAAATTGACTTAGTGCCCGAGTGCACCGACAGCGCTGAGCCGTATCGTCTAGCACCATCCGAAATGCAGGAATTGTCTAATCAATTGCAAGAGCTTTTAGACAAAGGATTCATTAGGCCGAAGTTCCTCCTGGGAGCACCGGTCTTGTTTGTGAAGAAGAAGGATGGATCCTTTCGAATGTGCATAGATTATCGAGAATTGAACAAGTTAACGGTGAAGAATCGCTACCCACTCCCTGAATTGATGACTTGTTCGATCAGTTGCAAGGTTCAAGTATTTACTCCAAGATTGACCTTCGATCGGGTTATCATCGCCGAGTTCGGGAAGAGGATATTCAAAACAGCGTTTAGAACACGTTCACGGTCATTACGAAGTTTCAAGTGATGCCGTTTGATTGACTAATGCACCGGTATTCATGGATCTCATGAATAGAGTTTGTGCGATTTGGACAAGTTTGTTATAGTGTTCATTGACGACATCTTGATCTACTCCAAGAACAAAGAAGAGCACGAAGAGCATTTAAGGATGATTTTAAGGCTACTCAAGAATGAGAAGTTGTATGCCAAGTTTTCGAAGTGTGATTTTTGGAACCACAAAGTGCAATTTCTTGGTCATGTCATTGATAGTCATGGACTACAAGTTGATCCAGCAAAGATTGAAGCCGTGAGAGATTGGGCTACTCCAACGAATCCTACCGAAATTCGACAATTTCTAGGACTAGCAGGATATTACCGAAGGTTCATCGAAGGTTTTTCTAAGATAGCGAGACCTTTGACCAAGTTGACACAGAAAAACAAGAAGTACGAGTGGGGAAAGAAACAAGAAGTTGCTTTTAAGTTGTTGAAGCAAAAGCTTTGCAGGGCGCCAATTTTGGCACTACCCGAAGGCATTGAGAACTTTGTTGTATATTGTGACGCTTCGCATAAAGGACTTGGGGCTGTTTTAATGCAAAATGAGAAGGTGATAGCGTATGCTTCTCGACAACTTAAGACTCATGAAAAGAACTACACAACTCATGATCTCGAGTTAGGAGCCGTAGTTTTTGCGCTCAAGATTTGGAGACACTACCTCTACGGTACAAAGTGCACAGGGTTTACCGACCACAAGAGTTTGCAATATATTCTTGATCAGAAGGAGCTTAATATGAGGCAACGTCGTTGGTTGGAATTACTCAGCGACTATGATTGTGAAATCAAGTATCACCCAGGAAAAGCCAATGTTGTGGCCGATGCTCTTAGTCGGAAAGAGAGGCCTAAACCTTTAAGAGTTCGATCATTGGGAATGACGATTATTTCTCCTTTACCATCGAAAATTCATGAAGCACGTCGAAGCACTTAAAGAGGAGAATCGACCAAGTGAAAAGCTTTATGGTATGCCCGAAAGCGTAAATGGTTTTGTGAAGAGAGCAGATGGAGTACTATGTTTCAAAGATAGAATGTGGATTCCATTGTATGGCGGAATACGAGAATTGATTATGCATGAGTCGCATAAGTCAAAGTATTCTATTCATCCAGGATCGGATAAGATGTATCAAGATCTTAAGAAGCTTTATTGGTGGCTGAACATGAAAGCGGAGATTGCCACGCACGTTAGCAAATGCCTTACCGCCTAAGGTAAAAGTCGAATATCGAAGCCTTCGGTTTACTCCAACAACCAGAAATTCCTCAATGGAAATGGGAACGCATTACAATGGATTTTGTTACGAAACTTCCTAAGACATCGGGAGGTTACGACGCTATTTGGGTCATTGTTGATCGTCTTTACCAAGTCACCATTTCATACCGATTATAGAGACTTATTCCATGGAGCAACTCACTAGACTTTATGTCAAGGAAATAGTCTCGAGGCACAGAGCACCAATTTCTATATTTCAGCCAGAGATAGTCGATTCACTTCAAACTTCGGAATTCATTGCAAGATTCATTCGAACAGATTAGAGATGAGCACAAAGATATCACCCACAAACCGACGGTCAAAGTGAAAGGACCATTCAAACGTTAGAAGACATGCTGAGAGCATGTGTGATTGATTTTGGCAATGGTTGGGCTAACCATTTGCCATTGATTGAATTCTCGTACAACAATAGTTATCACACCGGTATCAAGATGGCACCATTTGAGGCACTCTATGGTCGTAAGTGCCGATCACCGCTTGTTGGGCCGAGGTAGGAGACGCACAACTACTTCGGTCCGTAAATAGTACGGAAACCACGGAAAAGATTGTTCAAATTCGTGATAGACTCGGAACCGCAAGGAGTCGACGAAAAAGTTATGCGGATGTTAGACGCAAGGATTTGGAATTTCAAGTGGGCGACAAAGTAATGTTGAAAGTATCGCTTTGGAAGCGGCGTGGTACGATTTGGAAAGCGGGAAATTGAACCCTTAGATACATTGGACCATTCAAGATTTTGAGCAGAGTTGGTCCGGTAGCTTATCGCCTTGATCTTCCATCGACTCGGCCATGTGCACAACACGCTTCACGCTTCAAACTTGAAGAAATGTCTTTCGGACGAATCGCTCGTTATTCCATTGGATGAAATTCAGCTTGATGACAAACTCACTTTTGTGGAAGGAACTCAGAGAAATCATGGACCGCGAGGTCAAGCGGTTGAAACAGAGTCATTCCTATCGTTAAAGTTCGTTGGAATTCTCGACGAGGTCCCGAGTTTACTTGGGAACGGGAAGACCAGATGCGACGCAAGTATCCTCATCTTTTCACCGACACCGTTAGACCTAACAACGATTGAATTCAGGGACTGAATTCCTTTTGGGATGGGCGAATGTGACAACTCCGTACTTTCGTGTCATTTTCTGTGACACCGATGCATGTCTCATTATTTCAACATTTTTAGTAAACTTGGTTTACTTGTTTCAAATTCGCGAACCTTGAGGTTTAGCGGCTATAATTCATGATCATGACATCACGTGATATTTCATATGGACTATGATTAGTCTACATTTCATTGACATCATGTGCATCTCATAAATTCATTCACGACATTTCATTTCATATTTTACGCGTAATTTTTATATTTAATAATCTTTATCGCGTGAGTTTTTATTTTAAATATTTAACCCGTTACTTTCAAAAATGATCCCGAGGTATTTTTAAACTTACATTTATTTCATAAAAACTATATTTTTAGTTTTCCTAGTGTTTCAAATTTATTTGGTATTTTAATCGTTAACGTTTAATTATTACGCCGTTTTTCTTAAAAATCTTACGATAATTATTTTATCACCCGATTTTCACAAGGAAAGTATTTTTACAATTTTTATTATATCATTACATTCTATTTTGACCTAATAAAACTTACTTGTACCTTAAAGACTACCATTTACCTTACAATTGATTAATACTTACACCATTTACTACATTTTTATCACAAGTCTTACACAAAATAATACACAAGTTGCAAGATACAAAAAAAAAAAAATAATAAATTTGGAGAGACAACCCTCCCCAAGAACCGGCCAAGGGGAGGGTGTGTCTCATAAATGTTGAAGTATGGTTTATGTCTTGTAATAATTCATTCACTAAATCCTATTCAAAAGTCTTACCACCTAACATAATTTCACTTCATTCTTCTCATAGTCACCAAGGTGTTAGAAAAAGTTGATTTCTCTCTTCTTTGTGTTCTCCAAGAACCGCCATATAGCATCAAAGAGCCAAGGGATCAAGATTTCTTGCAAAGTTCAAGTGTTTATACAACCTAGATCATATCCTTTTTATGGTTTTGAAATAAAAACCAAGGATATTTAAGTGTAATCCTTGTTACCTACACCTCTTCATTTCTCTTGTAAGCATATTCTCATCATTTTTATGTTTCCTCTTTCATTTCATATGTTTCTTATCATTTTTTTGGAAGCTTTTATGCAAGTATTGTGATTTATACCATTTATTTCATGATTTTAAGTTATATATATACCTAAGGTCATCCTATAATTATTCCCATGGTTTTGGTTGGTCTTGATGGTGATTAGGAACCCATGACACCCTAAGAAGGTGTATGGTAGGATTAGATTAGTTTTGGAGTTGATTTGAAGGGATTAGAATAGGTTTTGTCCGAGAAAACTATTTTCGATAACTATATATTATGTTCTGTCCTTGTTTCATTTTCTGGAAAATCCGACAGTTAGGCTAACGACTTTTGGCCTTGATTTTTAGAAAATATACTTTAAAACGAATCCGTGGCAGCTTGAACGGATAAAAACGGACTTATAACGAAGAAGTTATGGATTTTTACAAGTTTGACGACTTAATAAAAATATTATTTTCGAAAATTTCAGCAACATGTATTTATTTTGTTCGAGTCAAAAATGAGCCTTAAGCTTCACAAATTATTTCGACTTTTCAAAAATATATTAGTATACTTTGATACGAAGCTAAGGACATATTAAACGTAGAAAACGGATTTGAAACGACAAAGATATGCACTTTTTCTTAAACTTGTCGTAACTAATTTTCTACATCTATTAGCCAAAAACCACCAACTTTAACCCTTAATATCTTTATGATCGAGACCTTTTGGACGAAAACTCCTGAACTGAAACTTTTAGATATGGATACAAACTTTCCAAAACCGTCGATTTCTTTCTCTAACGATCAACGCAGTACTGTTTTTACGATTGTTTTTCCGGAGCCATTTTTGGTAATTTCACGATTTTTCCGACGACATTGTTTTGCGACGAAAAGTGGTAATTTCTCTAAAAATCATTATAAAACCATTGTAGGATGACATTTTGACGTAAAAACATGTAAAGTCATTTTTGTTTGGTCAAGACGTCAAAAGAGTATTTTTCGACGACGAGTAATATTTTCAAAAGGTCGTAAATGGTATAAATAACATATCAAGTGCATGCATAACATTACATTGCAACTCATGACATATCATATTATTGATAATAGGTCCCGGTTGACGCATTACATTAAACCTCAGTGTACTCACTTTTGCCGTTATTCCAGTTTATCCAAGTGAGTTTTCATAGCCCCGCTTTTACATGCTTTTGATTATTTTCAAACCCACGGGGGAGAATACATTGCACTACATTTTTCTTTGTACGATACCAAGTATGTTAAATTCATTACATTGCTTAAGTTACCACATATGCCAATTTGAAAGTCCCCATTTCCTGAACCATGAACCGTTAATCTTTGAAGCGAGGATGAGTGGATAGATCTATCGAGGGAGACGCCTCCATCCGGGTTGGTGAATCCCAACCAGAAAACGGATGCATTTCATTTGATTTCATTACGAGTTGTCCGCAAACACTCTGTGAGGGGCATACATAATTGAGTCTAGTTTCGGTCATGGGCTTAAGGCAATTGTAACATTATTTTTACGTGATTGGATTGTCATGCATGCTAGATACTTGTGTAGTCGTATAAAACATTTACATAAACCTATGATTTCTCACCAACATTATTGTTGACCGCTTTTAGCAATGTATTTTCAGGTAACTGAGGCATTATCATCATGACATGGTTTAGGGACCTATATTTTGAGTCAGCGCCGACTTACATTATGTACATTATGGCTCTTTATTTCAAAACATCGTTTGGATTTGTAACATATTTGTATTTCCTTAAACTTGTCAAACCTTTTGGGACCGACGTTGTACTCGATTATGTTTTTTATGATATATCCAACGATGTGTTTTAAAACGACACTTTAGGTCGCTCAATATAATCTGATGTGGTGCTATGATGTCAATGCCCCTGTGAATTCCATTCACCGCAAAATGTAAATTGGGGGTGTGACAAGAACGTGTTAGAACGGACGACAACGTGTAAGAAGGGATGAAAGCGTGTATAAACGGACGAAAATGTGTTGAAACGGATGAAACGTAAAACGCATGAAAATGAAAAACGAAGAAAACGTTGTAAAACGGACGAATACCCAAAACGCAGCTAGAACGGACGACAACGGTAAGAAGGGATGAAAGCGCGCATAAACGACAAAAATGTGTTAAAACGGATGATGAAACGCGTAAAAACGCATGAAAATGTGAAAAAACGAAAGAAAACGCGTAAAAACCAAGAATACGGTAAAAACGAATGAAAATGCGCAAAAGCGACGAAAATGTGTAAAAACGGATGAAAACTTGAAACGCTGATGAAAGGCAAATACGCATGAAAACGGAAAAACGGACAAAAAGCGTGGTTAAAACGAATCCAAAACGGTAAAAACGAGACGAAAAAACGGATGAAACGTAAGAAACCAAATTTTAAGTTATTTTTAACGCTCTAGTATAAAGGACCAACGACGCAAGTTTAGCGTAAGATTAACCAAATTTTAAGTTATTTATTAACTACTAGCATAAAGGACTAACGATGCAGGTTTTTTTGGTAACGGGTACACACAAAGGACTAACGATAGAAATTTATTGACAGAATGAGAAAAAAAAAAGAATGATACATACAATGGTAAAAAATGGCAAGTTAAGTACATTTCTAGGTGATTTGCCCTAAAAAAAAAGGGTTATTATGAAGGGTATAATGGGAATTTAATGGTGTACATGAAAACTTTAATTAATTTTACAGTGAAATGGGTAAATAAGGTAGATTTGGTGTTTATTTTGGTTATATGTGACATTAGAGATTTTAGTTGGGTAAATGTGTCATTTTGTAGTTTAAACTGGGTATATATGGAATTAACCCTATATTATTAGGAGTAAAATGTGGTTCTCATGAGTTTCGCTTTTTTGATGATTATGAAAATAACCCTTCACTATATATATATATATTATATATATAAGAGGAGGCATGTTGACTATAATGCCACTTGGCATCCCATAATGTCATGTCATTATTCCTTGTCATCATTGAATTTATGTGGTATTTTATGTGGCATTTTTTTTTAAATTTATATTGATTTTTTTTTTTAATTTTTAAATTATAAAATTCGGTATTTGTTAGTGGATTTTAAATTTTAAGTATGTAAAATTCGGTTTAATTAAAAAGAAGACATGCTTGGATTCGAACTTGGGTCATTCATAAGTTATTTAAACAACTTACTAATAAACTAAATTGTTTTTTGATTTATATATTCCAAATCAATACAAATAAGGACATGTTAAAAAAAATTCTGTATTTGGTAATTTAGGAATATATATTATGAAGATAACAATTTAAAAAAATATGATATATATTACCTTACATATTTTTTACCTAATTTTCCTATTCTAATCTTCGTAATCATAATAATCCTAGGTTTTTTCAACTTTTATGTTTTATTGTGTTCTCAGATCATTCTTTTAACATTACCTGAAATATTGCGATTTAAAAACAGTTCAACCGGATTTATTTGCGGTACCAGTTTAAACCAGCTTCCTGATATTCAACCTGCATAAGTTCTAAAGGGCAACTGATTTGATATTTTTTGCTTTAGCACTGCCCTTTGATATTCTTGGTATATGCTAAAGCACAAAATATTAATCCTATTAAACTTCTAGACCCTGAACAAGTGATTTTAGCAGAATACTTAAAGAAGTTTGGCAAGGTGGCAAATAGTTGTGTGCATGAGGAAAGGAGTGAACGACCAACAATAGATGTTGTCGTTCAGGGTCTAGAAGTTTCATTGCATCTGCAAGAATCTTGTGAGGAAATGGGTGAAATTATGGGGCGG
>OU343218.1:209447605-209632659 GCA_910596185.1 Chrysanthemum makinoi | reverse complement strand
AATTACTTTATAAAATTCCCAATAAAATTCTCCACAAAAATGCTTATGAATTACTTAAAATCTAGCAATACAAAATAAACATGTGCCAACCATCTCAAAACACAATCTATACAACATATATAAAGCATTTAAATTAAATGCATACTTTACAATAATTTAATGCACAAAAACATCGTACTTGACACACTTTCTTAAAACACCCCTCATTCAAAAATACAACTTTATTAACACATGGTACAACTATTTAAAGCACAAATATAACTAAAAAACACTATTCATCACATACATTTAATACACTATTTAAATCACTCATTATTTAAAATATACAACAAATTCGATACAATATTTATCCAAACCAAACATTCTTTTATTACAAGTCACTAATATCTAGACACAAAATAAACAAAAGGCATGCAACCACTTATTTTGAATTGTGATATACACGTTTTGCATGAAAATTTTGATTGATAAAAATAGTTGAATGGTAAAACACTTTCCTTTTAAAACATGTCAACCTAATACTATATTTTCAAAATTTTTTTAACGCTTTTCAAATTCTAAAACATACTTTTCATGATCTCCAATTCAAAACTAATAAACAACACTTTTATTCCTCTTCCTCAATATTTTTTTTTTCTAATAATAACTCTACTCCATTTTCAAATTCACAGGTATTTCAAAACTAATAACAAGTGTTAATTCCTTATTTCAACTATGATTTTTGCGGTATATTTATTTTAAGCATATTCATGGTGTACGTGTTACCTCCGAGAATTCTGTCAAGGGGTAATATACATTCACTATAATGTCATAGCATCTAATATGATTTATTACGAGTCATAGTATGTTAATTGGATTTTTATGAACATAACATTAAAATGGATAACATAGGAATATTCTGTTAATTGTATTTGATGAACGCCTCTGTGATTTATAGTTTCTCAAAACATACAATGGCGAAACCCTTCCACTCACTTTTTAAATGAAAAATCAAATGTATGTGTTCTGTTGAAAAGCCATCTTAAGTGAAGTAGCTTGCTTTCACATCTTTATTATTTGACTAACTACATCATGATATGCAGTTTTCACTCGAGAAGTCTTGAGCCAAAGCTACTTTTATATCTTCTAAAAATATATTAATGCAGCGGGTTGCTACAGTTGCAAAAAAAGCAAATCTATTTGTAAATAATGACAAACGTGGAATTTAAAGGCTTTTTGCTCCATAAAGGCAAGATATAATCCTATTCTACTAATCATATATCTTTCTCTTTTCTGCATTGCATATTGCTAATTTTTCATTCATTTCTATATGTATAACAATGATGAAATATTAAGAAATTACGATCTTTTTAAAACACTATTACATGACAAGTTGAGCGATGCCTATTAGGATTCAGAAAAGACATTCACTGTAATGACTTTGTGTGTAATATTTATCACTATATATAACATTTAACATATTTGTCATCAATGATCTCAGTAATTATTTCAATATGGGTCGATTTGTATTTGCCACGACCTGTTTTTACACATGATCAACTATATGTACATGTCTTTTGCGATAGGAGCAAAAACAGATTAAAGATGGTTATTCGTGACGAATACGAAAATCTCAATAATACCACCACCAATGTGGTCTACAAATAAGTGCTATATAATTTATCACCACATCTACATGTACACGTATCTCGCATTAGTATAAATAAAGGATTGAAGATGTTTATTTTTTTATTGGATTTTTTGGCTATTGTGATTTATATAACATATGTTTGATTATTACCAACTGTATACTCTAGGTTTGTTTATCAGGATGTGTTTCTTTCTAACTTATAACTTCATAATACATAATGTTATTTACTACTTTTTCAACGTTATTTTAAAATACCCGTGAATTTCATGGGTCTTTTAGCTAGTATATATATATAATATATAGAGGTGAGATCTATGCAAAACCCATCCTATCCAAAGAACAAATGAGATAATCTCAACCATCCAACCTTCTTTCATTCCGTGGTCCAGATTTCATCTGAAAATAACAAATAAGGGCATATTAGTAAAATCACATGTTACAATAAAAAGAAAAAAAAATCCCAAGTCCTCTCATTTAACATTCCACTTTCTCTCTCATCAAAAAATCCCAAATCCAAAAATGATCGGATCCAACCACCACTGTCAAACAACCGCTGGAATAAAGGAAACCACCGCCGGAATCGTTGAAACCACCACCGGAATCACATCAAACCACCACTGTCACCATGAAACAACCGTCGGATCCATCACCATCACATCAAACCACGGCTGTCACCATGAAACCATCGTCGGATCCATCACCATCACATCAAACCACGGCTGTCACCATGAAACCACACCGGATCCATCACCATCACATAAAGACACCAGTATCACCGTAGAACCACCGTCGGATTCATCAGAATCACGTCAAACCGTAGCAATCACTATGGAACCACCACCGATTAACCGAGAAATACTACCGCTAGTAGATGAAAGTGAATTAATTGAAGTTCCAGTAGATGAAAGTCAAGATAAATATGATGTTGTGAAAGAAATTGCTGGTAAATTCCTTGAGATTCAATTCTTGTTGTAAAAATGCAAATCCCATGGGATTACCAGTGGTTTACATGTGTTTAGATTCAATTCTTGTTGTAAAAAAGCAAATCCCATGGGATTCCCAGTGAATCCCATGGGATTCACAATGAAACAAATGAGATTAGGAAATCACTTGGCATTTAGTTTTTAGTTGTGTAATGCTATGAGAAAAGTGTAAATTACATGGTTTTAGTTATCTCAATCTCAAGGGATTCTGAATTAAATCACATGGGATTCAACATGAAAATATAAAGGTCTTCATTGTGAATCCCATGGGATTCGAAATGAAACACATGAGATTAGGAAATGACTTGGCATTTAGTTTTTAGCTGTGTAATGCTTTGAGAAAAGTGTAAATCACAGGGTTTTAGTTATCTCAATCTCAAGGGATTCTGAATTAAATCACATGGGATTCAACATGAAAATATAAAGGTCTTCATTGTGAATCTCATGGGATTCCCAGTGAATCACATGGGATTCGCAATGAAACACATGGGATTAGGAAATTACTTGGAATTTAGTTTTTAGCTGTGTAATGCTTTGAGAAAAGTGTAAATCACAGGGTTTTAGTTATCTCAATCTCAAGGGATTCTGAATTAAATCACATGGGATTCAGCATGAAAATATAAAGGTCTTCATTGTGAATCTCATAGGATTCCCAGTGAATCCCATGGGATTCACAATGAAACACATGAGATTAGGAAATGACTTGGCATTTAGTTTTTAGTTGTGTAATGCTATGAGAAAAGTGTAAATCATAGTGTTTTAGTTACCTCAATCTCAAGGGATTCTGAATTAAATCACATAGGATTCAAAGATGAAAATATAGGTGTTTTATTGTGAATCCCATGGGATTCCCAATGAATCCCATGGGATTCACAATGAAACACATGAGATTAGGAAATTACTTGGCATTTAGTTTTTAGTTGTGTAATGCTATGAGAAAAGTGTAAATCATAGGGTTTTAGTTACCTCTATCTCAAGGGATTCTAAATTAAATCACATTGGATTCAACATGAAAATATAAATGTCTTCATTGTGAATCCCATGGGATTCCTAGTGAATCTCATGGGATTCACAATGAAACACATGAGATTAGGAAATTACTTGGCATTTAGTTTTTAGTTGTGTAATGCTATGGGAAAAGTGTAAATCATAGGGTTTTAGTTACCTCAATCTCAAGGGATTCTGTATTAAATCACATGGGATTCAACATGAAAATATAAAGGTCTTCATTGTGAATCTCATGGGATTCCCATTGAATCCCATGGGATTCACATTTTTCGTTATCCTAATCCATTAATATTATTCTTTTTATATGCAGATTCTATGAGATCACCAAGACCAAGTTTATATGAACACACTGAGACACCGGGTGGATCGAAGATATTGGGGAGCCTCATGTGGAAGGAATTCCTGTACCCAAGAGGGGAATACTATGAAACTATAGAGGAAGCTATAGATATGTATAGTACCTAATGAAGCGGGAGGGTTTCAAATTAAAAAGGGACAATGATTAACAAAATCTGGAATTGTACAAGCCAAATACATCATGTGTAACAAAGAAGGAGATCCAAGACATATTAATGTAGACACTTTGGATCCTAAGCACAATGAGAAACAAAAAAGAAATACAACTCGCATGTAACAAAGTTGTTAAGCTGTATAACGTTAGAATTGGATATCGCTTCGAAAATACAAGCTAATTAAGTTTATTGCAAAACACAATCATATGTTTATACCAAAAGAGTATAAACATTTACAAAAAGCAAAGAAAAATGACACAAGCAGAAAAATGTTTGTTGTTAAGCGGCAACAAACAAAATTGGTGCACGGCACAACTTGTTAACGAGTATGAAAGGTGGGTATGAATATGTTCATAGACATCCGATGATTTTAAGAATCATCGATATTAATATGTTCATAGGCTTAAAGTGACTCAAAATGCTTATAAATAAAATGGAAAATGAAAGATGTATGTGCCAAACTTTACGCTTCAAAGATATAAGGTAGAAGAAAGTGAGTTAGTCGCAATGTTTTGGGCTGATGAAGTTGCAAAATGCAATTATAACGAGTTTGGAGACATAGTATCTTTTGATGCAACATTCAGGAGTAATAAGTAAGTGTTTGTTTTTTAATATAATTTATTTTGATAAAAAATCACATAAATCCCATGGGATTATACAAACTAGATCACATGGGTAATCTGTATGGATCACAAGGGATCCTTGAGAATCCCATGGGATTCTCTGTGAATCCCATGAGATTCTCTGTGAATCCCATGGGATTATTTTTAAATCACCTAAAGATACTTGATAAGTAAAATTATTAAAAGACATGGATCATAGAGAATCCCATGGGATTCAACATGAATCCTATGGGATTCTGTAATCACATTTGATTCTGTCACTAAAAATTACGTTATTTTTAGGTACAACATGGTGTTTGTACCATTTACTGGTGTCGATAATCACATAAAGTGTGTCACGCTTGGTTCAGGAATGCTTTTAAAAGAAGACACTAAATCCTACACATGGCTACTAAAGGCATTCATGACCGCTTAGAACCAACGATGGTGGTGACGGATCAAGACGGGCAATGAAAAAGTCCATTGAAGTCGTTTTCACTAAATCGAAACATAGCCTTTGCATGTGGCATATTCACCAAAAGATTCCAGCAAAGGTAATTTATTGATTGTTTTTATCTGAATATCAAGGGATTTTTCTCTGAATCTCATGGGATTCTTCTCTGAATCTCATGGGATTCATCCGCGGAACTGGCTACATGGTTTATGTTTATCATTTTATTCTGATTTGTAAGGAAATATACAATGAAACCTGATTTCAAGAAGCTTTTAAACAAGATCATTTAGAATATGTTCATGGAACCGATGGAATTTGAAGAGTAGGCTAAGTTGATTGAAGATTTGGTTTGCAAAACAAATGATGACCGTTTAAACCACGAAATGTGGATTCCAAATTATTTTATCAACTCGCTTTGTTTGGATTGATGAGAACGACATCAAGGTCCGAGAGTGAAAACTCGCTCTTCAAAAGTTTCACAAGCCCAGGAGCACATTAGTTAGTTTCATGATGTCCTATGAATCAGCAATGGAGAGACAACGTTATATTCAAGAACATTTGGACTTTAAAACACTAGATGCGGCTCCAAAATGTGAAACAAAGTTAGCAATTGAAAATTTGGACTTTAAAACACTAGTCACCCTCATCATCGTCATCCTCCTCATCACCCTCATCATCGTCATCCTCCCCATTACCATCATCATTGTCATCCTTCTCATCATTGTCATCATCCCCATTACCATCATCATTTAATGGCTTCGGTTGCTTGAAAATTTGAGCATACTTTTGATGTAGCTCAAGCAACTTTACATCACCAGGGTAATCTGACATCACTTTCATGAAATAATCTTCTATAACAAGTCTTTCATCACAAATCAACTCTAACTTTTTTTCAAGTTTATTAAACAAATCATGCAATAAGAAACAATGTAATAGTCATAATAAAGCACATTGCAATGAATCCCATGGGATTTCTAACTGAATCCCATGGGATTGTATGTGAATCCCATGGGATTCACATACAATCCCATGGGATTTTGACAAAAAACATTGCAAGTCATAATAAAGCACATTGCAATGAATCCCATGGGATTTCTAACTGAATCCCATGGGATTTTGAAAAAAAACATTGTAAGTCATAATAAAGCACATTGCAATGAATCCTGGAATGGAATTAGGAATAAATGGGATTCTATGAATCCCATGAGATTCTCTGTGAATCCCATAAATAAAGTCACACCAATCAATATCCTTAACTTCAATATCTTCACGCAATCTTAACACAACATCCAAACATATCTGACCCTTCAACCCATCAACCATACTCATCATATTTGCAAAAAGGGTAAAAAAGTTGACTTTAAAAAGGAAGTCAGCTTCCCGTGACTCAATCAATTTAAAAGCAATGTCATTCACATGGATATCCTTGAGTAATTTAGGATGAAAACTGACCAATCCAACGCTTAAGAAACTCATCATTTTCTGATCTAGGATCTAAAGAAAAAAGAGATTGACCACCAAAAGGAACACCTAATATCTGATGAATTTTGGAAGTAGTGGCCTTGATTGAGTTGCCATTTTCCAAAATCAACTCACAACTTTCTGAATGAAATCTAGAAACTACATACCTTCCCAACCTTGAAGGAATGTGATCTATGTTACAATTGTATAACGAACTAAATCCGATGTCAGCCAAAAACCGCCTCATATCAACCTTAGAGTCACGGATGGCGTAAAAGAGTCAGATGTGTGTCCGTGCATGAAGAATTGAAAATTGGCAACATACTTTTCATGCGCTTCCTCCTCAGCAGCGTCAACTCCTTCTTACCTTCTTCTTCAACTTTGTCTCTTCATCAAATTCTTCCTTTTTACAGTGTCAATCTTTTATCATCATCATGTCATGAATTCTACCTCTTTCTCTTAAACAAACCCTTTCCCTTCAAATCCTTTTTCTTATCTTCAATGTCATCAGAATCTACGTATAAAAAAGACATTATAAATATGTTGGTCAACAAAATCCCATGGGATTCATATTGATTGAATATTCAGATGTTTTTTAGATGATTTCCAAAGAAAATTTATTTTTCTTTGTTATTTATATTCTGTTTCAAAATCTTGTGTGGATAATCTGTATAGATCACAGTAAATCCCATGGGATTCACAATGAATCCCATGGGATTCACAATAAATCCCATACTTATATTCTATTTCAAAAACTTGTATGCATAATCTGTATGGGTCACAATGAATCCCATGGGATTCTATACCAAATCCCATGGAATTTAATATGAATCCCATGAGATTAAAAACACAGAAAAGACATAAAAAAGATAAATTTCTAAAAACTATACCTTTTTGATGCTTGACCTTCACTTTTTTTCTACTCTCTTCTAATTTAGATAAAGACAAATCCTTTACTTCACGCCATCTTGGACCTAATCGGTTCAATGACTCTAGTGTATCTAACTTAACAAATGAATCTACATAAAAAAAGACATAATATAAATATATTGATCAAAAAATCCCATGATACAATCCTATGGGATTGTATGGAATCCCATGGGATTCATCAGTATTTAGAACTGCTAACAACAAAAAAGGGGAGCATGAAAATCCCATGGGACATAATAAATCCCATGAGATAAAAATATACCTTTTTGCAGTTTTTTCTCGATAGACTCCAGTTTTTGAACTCTTCTGTTTATCTTCGGTCTCAACTGGCTTATCCTTGGCTTATCCTTAGTCGATTTATATCCGACTTATCCTATTTTTGGTAGAAGACAAACTTAACATTAGTGGTATCCTGTGGCTCAATAAAACAAGTCGACGCCATGAACCTTACTCCTCTACCAAATCGCTCCTAACTTCTCCTTTCCCCTTTGGTTCGTACCTTAACTTTCTTAACCACGCCTCTTCAACCTCTCTCTCTCTTCTCTCGCTCCTTACCCCCACTGCCTCTTTAACCTTCTTACTCTTTGTCTCATTAACATCTGTCTCATTACCTTTTGCCTGTTCCTTTACATTCTTACCCCCTCGCTCCTTACCAACTACCTTCTTACCCTTCTTACCCTCTTGATCCTTAGCCTCTTCCTCCTTACCTTGTGTCTCCTTACCCTGTGCGTGTGCCTTTACATTCTTATCTGACACCTTCTCCTTTTCAACTGGTGCCTTCTCCGACACCTTCTTAGCCGACACCTTCTCTTTTTTGCAAATGTGGGCACTTTATCTTTTTTCACCGTGCCTTCTCCGAAACCTTCTTAGCCGCACCTTCTTTTTCATTCTAAGACCTTATCTTTTTTTCAACCATGCCTTCTCTTTTTCAGATTTTGTAACCCGCTTCTTCCGTGGGGAATTACTGACAACACCTAACATAAAAAATAAAAAAAACAAAAAAAACATTAGATATACAATAACTGAGCATTAAGAATCCCATGAGATTCATACTTCCCATAGGATTGAGTATGAATCTCATGGGATTCAGAATAATCAGAAGAATCTAACAATATCATTCAGAGTATATATATATATATATATATATATATATATATATATATATATATATATATATATATATATATATATACAATCGCTAGTAATAACATTCTCATTAACTAACATTCTCGTTAAATCAGTAGATCCTAACCTAGCAATATCACACCATCAAAATGTATCGAAACATCAATAAACACTAACACAACAACAAACATCAAAAGTAAAACCCGCGTTCTGGAACCTAAACTAATGAACATCAATGTGTAAAAGAAGCCACATGTAAGAACCTAAACAAATGCACACTTATGCTAATGTGTAAGAACCTAAACTAATGAACGTCAAATGTAAAAGAAGCAGCCACGTGAAGCTCATGAAATAAGCTCAAAACACCTAACTAAGGAAAAATATATTAAACCACTTCCTAAAGCTACTAGAGGAAAAAAAATTCAAAGTCTTAGCATTAAATAAATAAGCAGATAATCAGCCTAAAACATACTGATAAGGAGCTGAACAAAGACATGTGCATCAGATAATGAACATAAGTTCTAAATCAGCAGATATGGAACATAAGTTCTAAATAAACAGAACAACACATGTGCAGCAGAACAGCACATTTGCAGGCCTAAATAAGCTGAAAATTTAAGCTCTAAAATAAGTTCTAAACTCAAAAACTTCGATCCACTTCTACAAGCTACTTAAGGAACCACAATTAAAGCAATAAGCACAAATAAATAAGCAGAAATTAGCTACTGATTCTGATAAGCTAAGCAATCAAAAAATATTAAATCTACTGATTCCTATAACACAAACTTTAATCCATCACAAACTTCAATCACAAACTTCAATCAACATCTAAGTATAATAAATCAAAAAATAATAAAAAATAATCAAAAAATGGATTTCGAAGCTTACTTTGATCAGAAACTTTAGATGAAGCAGGTTTTGCCACTGAATCGCCTTTAGATAGGGCTAAATCATCTCGAATATCCATTTTAAATGAATAATTAGGGTTTCGCGGTGGTTTTGGGGGTGGTTTGAGGGCGGTTTGGGGGTGGTTTTGCGATGGTTAGGGTTTGAGATCGTTTGGGGATCTGGGATTGAGAGCGTGTGTGTGATGTGTGTGTGTTTTCACCCGGATGCGTGAGTTGGTATTATGAAAATGTGCATTTACAAAAATGACCCCCTAAGTATAATTTTAGTTTAAAATGTAAATTAATCTAATCCGCTAGATTCAAATGGATGGATGGTTGAGATCTAATTATTTGTTCTTTAGATAAAACTTGTTCCAGACGAACTTTATCATATATATATATATATATACATATATATATATATATATATATATATATATATATAGGCCCTGCCCATTGAGAAAGTTTTTATTTTGAGAAGATTGAGAAATCTTCGTTTGAGCAAATTGATTCATGTTTTTATTTGATTCACAAGTAAACATCATTTTATGGTGAATCGAATCTATAAATCCCAAATTTGATTCACAAATCATTGTTGAAATCGAGTTATAATGATGATTCGCTTAAATTTGAGATGATTCAGATTCTCATATAAGAAAAATCATAGATTAACATTGATTCAAAAATTTTTTTACACATTTTGAATTTTAATCACATTAAAATGAGTTTTACGCTTGAAAACATGAATCAAAGTTAGAAATCTATCGTTTTTGAAAACCTTCTCAATCTTCTCAAAATATATTATGTATAGAGCAAGGGAATATTTCCTATTCTCGAGCGAAAAGTATTAGAAAAATATTTGTTTGTGAACTGTGTTGGTAGCCCAGTTTTGCAGCCACTTGAGGCCCAAGAGTTGTGTTAGTAACGAGCCTTCGGTTATAGTTTTTTTCTTTATAATAAATAAACTGCACAGCCTTTTGTGTTGTTTAATATTGAACTTATCCACTCCACCTCTTCTACTTCCTACCGGGTTTCAGAAGTTGCTAGGAAGAAGAAGACACGGCCTCTGGTTGTGTATTTGAGTGTTTATGATCTTACTTCAATTAAGTTTATGATCTTACTCCAATTAATGGTCGTTCTGGGTTTTGTGATTATTTACTGACTGAGCTTTAAATATGGAGATTTTTGGGTAGAAACCTGGAGATCTGCAGATGTCAAGAAGATGAATATAAAGGCTTGGTAAAAAAACAAAAAACTTTCATCAAATTAATTTACTGAATTCAGTGCATATACTTATTTGGGTTCTTGATATTATGGAATCTTTTAATGTTATTGGTCATGATGAAAAATATAGTAAGTGATAAAGATGGTTTTGGTCTTGGTGTGTGGCTGCAACTACAAGGCAGCGAATAATGGTGATTTGGTTGTGTAGTGGTGGTTTAGACATAAGTAGGTGTTGGTTCATTGAGTTTCAGCAAGTTTTTGAGTTTAGAATAATTTTTCTCATTGTGGTTACTATAATATAATATTTACACCTTCCGATTTTTGTGAGAAATGTCTTTAACATTTTATTTTTTTCAAGTTATATCCTTGAACTGTTACTATAGTTGCAAAAACCTGATTTTTGCTAACGCTCGTTAGTTTTCTTCGTTAGTGGGTTATCACATGCGTTGCACGTGAGGGTATTTTCGTCACTTCACTTTTCCGCCATCAAATCCACCTCACGACCCCACTAACACACCTACCTTTGTGTTGAGGGACATTTTTTGCAATTAAGTTTTCCTTCTTTCATTCTTATATAACACGATTAATCGAACATTATTACACACCCATACCTACTGTTACTGCTCATCATCTTATTCATTTGAAAAATGGTTCTTTGTACCTGTGGTCTTCAAGCTGTGGTTAGAACCTCATGGACGAACAGAAATCCTGGTCGTCGATTCTATTCATGCCCGACATACGTAAATTTGACTCTTGATCAAAACAAAATAATGGTACATTTTACAAGTTTTATTTACATTTCTTTCATTTTAGAAACTTCATTATCTGTTCATAGGTTGGGCAGATCCGCCTATGTGCGGCCAATCTCTAGACATCATCCATGGTTTACTTTGGACCAGGGATGCTTTAGAAGAGGTGCTTCTGTTAGAGCAAGAGCGGGTTGACTTTGAGGAGCACAAAGCAAACGAGGAGGAGACCTGGGCAAACCAGGGGGAGCTTTGGGCAAAAATGGAGGAGCAACGGGCAAACAACTTGAGGAAATACCTTATCATCGGTTGGGTGTTTTTTGCTTCTTATGTTTACTTGCAAAGTTGACTGTTTGGGTTAGGTGTATATGAACAATGTTTTTTGTTGATGGTTGGTTATGCAGTTTATGTACGTTATGGTATCACAACAATGCTTCAAATATCTTTAATTATCCGTTTATGATTTGTGTTATTTGTTTCCTAAGTAGGATTATGATTGTTTATGATTTGTGACATTTGTTTGTCCAATAGGATTATGATTTGTGTTATTCATGTCATTCTGCAAGTCTATAAATGTGGTTTGAAAGTCAAAGATAAACCTTTGGTTGGTCGTAGGTTGGATGGCTAACATGAGTAAAAATTGGGGTGTGTGTGTTCAGTAAGGTTGGATGGCTAACATGAGTAGAAGTTGTAGTCTATTGTGTTCAGTAAGAATTGGTAGAGTAGAAGCAGTAACACTTTAGGTTTGCAGAAATGATTTTCATAAGTAGAAGTTGTAGCCTGTGTTACTCTAGTTTCATATTTGTTAGTTCGTGCATATCTTTTTATTTATGTTTGCAGAAATGATTTTCATTGATTCTTTTGATACAAGTAGTGACATCATATCATCAAGCAGTGTGATGAACTCAATGTTCAGGCTGTCAATGGTTCAAGCCCAATATGTGAATGGTTATTCTCAAGCAGTCATGATTATGATACAATCAGTGACATTCTGTCATCAAGCAGTGATGAATTTACCAGTGATGAACTCGATGTTGAAGCTGTTAAAGCTCTTCAAAGATGCACCTTTATGTGGCCATCAGAAAATGTTCTTGTTAAAAAAGTTCCAGCTTAAACATGTTTTAGCTCATTTTTTCCACATCAAAAAGTGTGTGCTAAATGGCTTCATCCAATGCCATATTATTGCATACTAGTACTTCGAGCACATCATACTTTGATAAATGTAAATCAACATAGCAGATATTTGAGAATCCAAAGAATTACAAGGCATAAACAAGCCAGAAACAGAAGGCAATAATGCAAAACATAACAGAAATAAAGACATACCAATTGTCTTTATCACCATTGTATAACAACCATAACAGAAATACAGAAATAGTAATTGTCTTAATCTAAAACTCACAAACAACAATAAAAGTTAAAGAAATTGTTTATCTCACTCATACATAACCCAATCAAATTGCGGCTTGTTTGGAAGCCTTTATGGTACTCTTTCTCCAATGACTACCAACCTCTTAGGTTGACTGCGACTCTATTGATTGACTTGGTCCTGCATCAGTTTTAGTTGGTTCAGTGCCTGCAACACCATCAGATCTTGCCTTCTTTTTTTTTCCTTTCCCCTTTTGCATTCTTTTTTCTTGGACCTGTACATGCTCTTTTGTTATGACCCTTTGTACCACATTGACCACAATTGACAGTATTTCCCTTTTTTGAAAGCTTCATACCCTCGACCATTTCCTTCAATGCATTCTCAGCCGTTTCATTTTTGGTCACTCTTTTCTTCTTCCTTGGTGAGCCAACGGGAACATTATGGTGTGGGGGCAATAAGATACTAGGGATGTTGCACTTGGGCCAAAATTTACTGTTAGCAACACATTCAATCTTATGGTTGTACGTTTCTTTCCATGTTTTTAACCAATATGCTTGATGTACCCAATCCTCAGGTATACCTACCTCCCTACCATCACTTGCCATAGTATACATTTGTAACCACCGGTAAATTTCACCTCGTATAAAACTAATATTCTAACGAAAGAATACTTATCCATTTTCTACGCCCAATTTTTTTTTAAGAAACAATATTCTTTTATTTGATCACAAAAACTAGCCAATGTGATGAACTCACATCTTTAATAAACATAAACATCGTTATATGTAAAACTATAAAGGTTTTCAACTTTTATTTACCACTTTACCTTATTTCGTTAACATACTTATTAAACTTTCGAACTAAGCGTTAGCCATTTATTAGAGTTTTCACGAAGCCCTAATTTATTTTAGCTAGGATTTTACACAACTAAATCATAATTCTTAAAGTATAACATTTTATACCTAGAGTACAAGTCATTAAAGCACGGAACCTAGCTATACTTTAATTCCGTTACAAGCCCTAATATACAACTCTATGATTTTATGTACATGATATATTTTCAAAATACTAATGTACAAGTCTTTCAATCATAAGTACAAGTCCTTAATGCATAAAGTTTAATGTTTACATAAAATCACATTATAAACCTCAATGTACCTACCTTAAAGCACATGATACAAACCTATATTGCACAAGCCCTTAAAATTGACTTTCCTAAATTTTCAAACCTAATGTACAACTCTCCATTGCTTGTGGTACAAGTATTTTATGCATATATGTTAAATATATCATTTACCTAAGTTAAACTAGTAATGATCTAAAGTAAAATTACAAACCTAACTAAGTATACTACATCTCTACACTCTAGGTACAACTCACTAAGGCCTAGGTACAACCCTTCAATGCCAACGCCCCTCCCCTTTTACCCTAGTTGAAATTGAACTAACTAAGTTACCATTTAGTTACCTAGTATACATGTAAAAACCCTAACCACAACTAAGTACTTGCACCTAATATTTACACATCACCTTGTTTCCCTCATCTTGACAACCCTTCTAGGCTCATATTAGGCCACACCATCTCTTAACTCCATGAGGCCACATGCACTCTTCCTAAGGCTTGAACACATCACCTTGTCCCTCCTCTTGCTAGACAAGGTGACATAACACCTTAGAAAACCATGCACCTTCACTCCTATGTAATACGCCCCACACCCCTCTCTCTTTGAGTCCCATTTATCACACACATCATACCATACCACCCACACATCACACGCACCATAAGCATTTCCCATACTCACCATACATTCTGAATATTACCTTAAGTAGTGAAAGAAAATGCCAAACAAAAACCTAGAAGGAAGGAAGAAGACTTATTCAAACTTAGAAATCCATTTGGTCTCATTGTTGTTCTTGTCAAAATCCCAAGAATGTAAGTCTTTTAAACTCATTCTATTTCGTTTTAACTTTTAATATCAATTGCATAATGTTAAAAAGGATTTTATAAGGAAAACGTAGTAATTTGAATCACTTAAAACGAGTACACGAGTCAAAAGTTATGGTCTAAACAAGTTGCCAATAATCTGTCTGAACTTTCTGTGGACAGAACACTCGGCACGCGAAACGAGACATTTCTGGTCCGTTTCATGAAAAAGTTAAAGCGCGAAAGTTGTCCGGAACGACGTTTTCTTCAAAAACTCAGGAGCACGAGGCCAGAAAACGCATAACGAACTCATAATTTAATAAAAATCCCAACAGCTGTTATGTATAAGTTACAAAAACAGCCAACACCCCCTACTTGCGCCCCATTTATTTGCATCATGTTAAAAGTATTAAGGCTAACCAAAGTACCGTTGTAAACACCACCTAGGACACTCTAGAACGCCCCCATAACCCGGTTAAAAATCCTAGTCGGTATGTTTAAAAACAGCCCATCAGTTTGGCCAAAAGTCCTAAACACCAAAAAGCCTCTTACAACAGGTATGTGAAAACACGGGATTTTTGATAAATTTGATTAGGAATTATCTTAGAAACATTAGAAATGGGTAAAACAACATTTCACAAGGTCGCATGCAAAAGATATAGAGTCTTATGGTTTAAAAACAAAAATTGCCATTTGGCAAGAATAGCCTAAGTACCCTTTTTCCGTAATTAATATCTTGCAAGTTAAAAGGTTTCAAATTACGAGGTTTACACCGTTTTAAAGAGCTTGCTGCAAAGTTATTAATGCCCCAATAACGTCTTTAAAATCACCTATAGTCTATTTTATAATTAACCACAAAGAGGGTGACTCGCGGGAATTTTCGTAAATAAGCCTTGTGTACACTTTTCAAAAATTGAGTCGTGGGAGTTATAGGATGATGGGAAATGACTTAAAAAGAGTTAATAAACATATTACAATGTCTCTAGGTGACCCCGTAAAAGTTAATGGGTTAAAAATGAAATTTTCATAAAACGCGCAAGTGGCCATGTTCGTGCACTTGTATCTTTCTAATCAAAGAGAACTAGGACATGAGACTTATACCATTTAGAAGGGCTTACAGCATAGTGTTTAAAGGGTGAAATGCGATGTAGAAACACTAGCTTTCCTCGTGTAAAATCTGCTCTCTTTTAGCCCCGTTATCGCCCAAAAACAACAAAAAGCACATAACCCCCTTACTTTGTAAAATCATTGCGACCAAACCGTAAGAGCTTAAGACCTCTAGTTTGAAACATTAGAAAGAACACCGGAAAAACTATTGAAAGGAACAAGAACGTAGTAAAAACCTTTTAAGGCCTCGTATTTATTCACCCGCACTTTTGTCCATTTATGCCAAAAACAAGGGAATTTTCTTATAAAATTTCAAGCATAAAAATTGTAATTTTTGTAAGATAAAGTTTTTCTTGGACTAAAAATGTAATTTCTATGAAGTTAATTATACAAGGGCTGATTTTGTCAATAACCCATAGTTGAGGGTTTAAAGAGTCATTTTTGAAAGTGGGTAAAACTCAAATATTTAAAATTGTAAATTATAACATTTTGGAAACATAAAATATTTAACAACTTAGATTTCGATAAAAATTTATTAACAATCATTCGAGCCATAAAGATAAGTACGATAAGTATTATTAATTTTTGAAGAGACTTCATGTTATCTAATTATCGATAAAGCATTAACATTGCATAAACTTGAACTCGAATACTAAAAACATGACATACTAACTCAGGTCACAAGTCGGAGCAGTTTATTCACATTACTTAATTTGTTTTCCATCCAGACTACTGTAACATCGAGGTGAGTCATAGCCCCTCTTTTCCTTATTTTGAATGCTTTGGGGGAGATACATGCTCAAATATTGCTTGATAAATTTTACATTTATTTTAAACTCTTACGAATTACTGTGAGTTTCATAGCCCCTACTTTTATGCGTTTTATACTATTTTTGGGGGAGATACATGCTCAATTACCTATTTTTACTTTCACAAGTATTCTAAACTTTTTCATATTACTGTGAGTTCATGGCCCCTACCTTTACTTGGTTTTAAACTGTTTTGGGGGAGATACATGCTCAATTACTTATTTTTACTTTCACAAGTACTCTAAAGCTTTTACATACTACTATGAGTTTATTATCGCACTTTATATGTTTTGCTACAAACCTGAACACTAGTACTATCTGTATGCGATCCTGATTGTTATTGCCTAAGTTATACACTATTGCCACTAAAAGTCCCTCATATCATGAGCCATTAATCACTTGCGAGTGAACGCGAATATAGTGAATAGATCTATTGGCAGTTGACGCCCCACTTGTGTTACTGGATAAGTAGCCAAGTGCACTTTATTTGAGAATCCCATGGGAAGTTGGCAAAATCCTACCCGAGGGCCTTGTTACTTACATCATCTCTATGATGTCAGTAACTTACATCATTAGTTCATTACTATGATGCCGTACTGTTAAGGTTTGCGTTCATGAGACTTAAGGCAATATATACTAAGTTGCAATGATACAAATGCTGCAACTACTGAATTTATGGGTGCAACAACGTGGCCCAATCTTGAAACTTGTGTTCAATTGATTACTAAACAAATGACTATGGGTGCATAACAACGTAGTCCACTACTTATTTCATCGATATTTGTATTTATTACAATAATCAAACTATTGAACTCAACTGTTTTATCTATAAACTCTATGAACTCACCAACCTTTGTGTTGACATTTTTTAGCATGTTTATCTCAGGTTCATAATTTACGAGGATGGCATGGAAGGGCACGGATACTCAAGAAGGCTATATTATCATTCGATAACTTATTTAATAAACTGTAAAACCACTGGGACCTCATTTTGTAAACTCTGATATTTATATAAATCGAATGATAAACTTTTAAAACGACTCAATTAGGGTTTGTTTTCTATTGATATAACTGCTGTGCCATGAAGTAACACCAAACTTGAATTCCGCCGCGTATCACGAAATTGGGGGTGTTACAACATTGTTTCCACAACATGTTTGCATGTAATACCAGTTAGCTCCCATATCCTACATGTACATGTCCTTAACCTCATATTCACTACACATTGGTCATTCCATGGTCCCTTACATTGGTAACTGTCACCCCCATTCCAAATAACATCATAGTCATTAGCTTCTCACTTAATCACATCATAAATCGATGTTGCAATTGGGGTTAAGGGACCATCAGACTTTTCTATGACCTTTTGCACATTCACTATGCTCTTCATCAAATACTCCCTAATCTATTTCAAACACCTTATTATTGGTTTATCTCTAACATCTACCAACTTAGTGTTGAGTGACTCATAAAGGATGTTGACCAGAATTTCACAATTAGATATGCTTGTTTTTTGATTAACAATTAAGGATAAGTTAATGTCCACTATATACACACTTAAAGTACAAATATGAAAAATGATATACCTAAAAAAATTCCCTTGACCATGAGGTTGGTGGTATCTTTTGCAACCACTCATGAGCTTTAGGGTCGTAGGATTTCAGATCCTCCATTAGTTGTTCAAACTGAAGCACATTGGTTGTTGTTGCACACTTCCACATAAAATCCTTGTAAATCATTCCTTTGAAAATATGTTTCATGTTCTCATGGATGTATCTAACACAAAATCTGTGTTCAGCAGAAGAAAAAAGCTCTTGAATAGCTGGTAGAGTACCTTGTTACAAGTAAGACATATTGGATTAAAACATTGCTTATGTGTAATGAATTATTCTGTAACCAGTGTTAATGGAATTTATTATACCTTTTGTCTATCTAAAATGAAAGTGTAGTTATAGTTTGGATTTAAATCAAGGTCATCACCTAGATTTTTAGGAACCATAACCAAGAACTCTTGCATTCGGCCTCAACAATAGCATATGCAAGACGGTAGATACCATTGTTACCATCAATACCAATAGCCATCAAAATTTTCCTTGTATATGGTCCTTTTATGAAAGCACCATCCAATCCTAATATCTCTCTTCTTGTAGCTCTATACCCAGCTATAAGTGCACCTATACACACATAAATTCTTTTGAATACCCTTGAATTACGGGTCAGATATGTGTTGGTTTCCACATGGATCTTGATTGTTGTGAGAACATCAAATAGTCCTGAATATGAAGTGTTAATTTCCCCCGATAATGCTTGTAATTTATATCATTTATATGGATTTACGCTTGTTTTCCATTGTTTTCCACTTTCAGGTAAATTACGAGCATTGGAGCTAAAGGGATGCGGAATTGAAGAATTATCAAAGATTTATCACATTATGTTCACTTTGAAGAAGTTACGGCGTAACTCATCTCTCACATTACGCCGTAACTAAAGCGTGACTCAGAAAGCCAACTCATCAGAAGACTACGGCGTAGCTCTCCCAAAAGACTACGGCGTAACTATATTAGGTCAAATGAGGATCCGCGCCGCTGATAACTACGCCGTAACTCTTGCATAAACTCCGGCGTAACTATGAATTATTGAAGATACGGCGTAACTACTTCTAAGGTTACACCGTAACCAGTAGACCTAGTGCAAATTACGTGAAATAGAGGATTACGGTGTAACCATTCTATTAGTTACGCCGTAACCCATATCTGGCCTATAAATACCCCACGATTTCCAGCATTTCAAGGCATCCCATTTCACACACCACAACCAAAGAACGTGGAAAGAAGCCAAAGTCAGGTCTAGAGGAGCATACGGAGTGCTCCAAGGGAGAAATCACTCCCCTACGATAAGCATTAGCATTTTATCTTTTCTTTACTTTCGATTCATGTATTTCATAACTTTGAATATTGAATTGATTTGTATGGTTAATATGAGCGGCTAAGCACCTCTAGGTGCTGGCCTAGTTATGATTCCTTAATTGTTTTGTCTGCATTTACTTTACTTCCGTATAATTATTTCTAAGTGTATGCATGCATAGTTTGTTGGTAGCTACCCTTGTTTCGGTAGTTTTGAATGGCGGTAGAGGCCAATTGCCTAGGAGATATGACTAACTGACCCTAGGTGAGCGGACTAAGATGGGAAGGGTAAGATATGACCTACTGACGACCCTTTCTACTTGTGCGATTTGACCAACTGATCACCTACCGTTTGGATGAACTTAAGAATTAGGGGGTGAGTGTTTAAGTTGCTAACGCCCGGGCACTCACTATTATAATTCTAGCATGTAGCGGTACTTAATGACTCGGCTTAGGGGACCAGGAACAACTGGACTTATGAGGGGACACCTGACTTCTCCAGTTGTGGCATCTTTGCTGATAGGTTAGGGCGAATTGACCAAATGCTGTCCTCTCGACTTTGACCCCACCTGAAGTAATTGGAAGTAATTAGATGTAGACATTACTAGCTAGGAGGAATAACTAGGTTAGCACCACTCTCCTTTATTGATCACACCTTTGCCTTTTATTGCTTTTCTCTGCTTTAGTAGTTAATTAATTAATTTCTTATCGAAATCATATTAAAATCTGTGACACCTAGACTTAGTAATAATCCAACACACATAGCTCTTGGGACGACCTCGGTTTTACCGAATACTACACTACACACGACCGGGTACATTGCCCGTTAGTGCATTAGGGTAGACCATAGGTATAACGAGACTTTATAAATATTAAAACCTGGTCAGTAAAACCTGCATCATGTTGTGTCTGGGTTTTTTGATCTAAGATCCATAGCATGATCTCTAAGGAAGGAATACTGTTGTAACCTCTGTAAAGCAATTTCCTCACTTATCATCTTCTCCTCAACAATTTCCTTTGCTCTGAAAGCTTTATCGAATGATACGTTTATTTGTAACCTCTGTATTAATTCAAGTTGTAATGCTTTAATTGAGATTTTGGAATTTCTATGTAGAATATGGCTGACATAAGTTGACAGAAACCTAGATGTAGCAGTAGTAACATCTCTTGTTTGGATACATTTTTCAATGTTTTAACCGACAAACACTGCTCATCCCCCCACTTTGAGACGAGTAGGTCCCATGGGCAAGGTGGTTTATGATTCTTGAGTTTATATCCTTTAGCACTAACACCCTTGCATTTCATGTCCTTATGCTTTTTGGTTTTCTCAAATTGGCCCCGAGTTTTTGAGGTGGATGGCATATCCTCTTCTCTGCGAGGTGTTGAAATTAATTTTGTTGCACCAACCATAATGCCATAACACTTAGCTTTGACCTTATTGTTATTACATATTAGAACCGAAATAGCTCTCCGAGACTGCAATGCATGCATCTTTACCTTTTCAGTCACTTCTTTTCTTGTAACAAATTCCTCTCCCACCTTAAATGCACCTTCTTTGATTTTAGACTTACCCTTATAATTCCTTCTCAATAGCTTCAACCTTCTCTTTCTTTGACCTATACCCTGTTCAATATATCCTTTATCAACACTATCAAGATCATCAAAGTCAATTACAGGTGCAAGTGCATCATCAACAGACTCTTTTGGAGGAAGTTTGGCAGCAACTTGTCTTCTACTGTCTTCAATGTTTGAATTTAGCTGAATGAGAAACCACACATGTCAACATCAGGTTCAGGTGTTGGCATGTCACTGACATCATGCTCAAATCACTACCACCCCTTCTGGTTTTGGTTCTTTCCTCTGGCCAAGGGCGTCTTCAATATCAGGTTATTCCCTTTCTACAACTTCCTCATCAACCTCTTCGACAATATTTCGAAAAATCATACACCCATTTTTTGTATTTAACTCTTCAATCATTTCTGCAATATCTTCTAGCCTATCATCAAAGCATGTATCCTTATCCAAATTCGCTGAACTATCTTGCTGGAACAAGTCGTCATCAAAATATGTCTCAGCTTGTTTACGCTTTGAAGGCATGAAACCACCCATAGGGTCGCAATCAATGTCTTGCATCATATTAAGTAACTGAATGCAGGGGATGAGGATGGTAGCTCATTTTCACAATGCAGGAATCCTACATTAGCAACATTAACAGTACTTTCAACCAACGGATAAATATTAGTGGTTGAAGCTTGCGTTGGTGCCATTTCATGATTATACCACTCTAACAACAACAATTTTCCTTTGTTTTTCTTAACAGGTGCACTGACCACATTATCCTTATCAATCTCTTCAATCACTAGACCCTTTGAGGATTGAGAACCCCTAACCAAAGAACATATGTTTTTCTATCATATGTTTTTCAATCAAAGATACACCAGTCTCTACATAAACATGTATTTCTTTATACCTAGGCACAAATTTTAACAATGTCAACACGTCCTGATCCGACATCAAGGGAACTAATCAATCATCTAAAGACAATCATGGGACCCTAAAATGGGTAAACAACAACTGTTTATTAGCATCCAAACCCAGTTCAACTAATATTTTGACCATCTCGCGTATGGATAACTTTTCAGAATCAATTAGGTCTACATGATCAACCATAGCAAACTTGTATGCTCTACCAGGTGGATCGGAAAATTCACCTGTGTAGTGGATTTAAATAGTGAAGAGTTTTTGGTACCAATTTGGGAAGATAAATCAACGAAAAAAAAACCAAAATCAAAAAACAACCACAACATTGTCATGAATCAAGGTAACATGTTTTAATTTTCAGATATACATTGCATGGTCATTTGAAACAAAAATACACAAAAAAAAATATATTACCATACACTATAGCAATATCCGGAATCGGCGAACTCCGAGCTCTAATTTGCCAGCCACCCATGCTGGATCTAATGTTAATTGAGGTGATTTGGATAATATAGAAGTTAGATGCAAGGGTTCGATTGAATATGTGTTTCGTTGTGGTAAGTGGTAAGGAATGAAAGAAGGAAAACTTAATTGCAAAAAATGTCCCTCAACAAAAAGGTAGGTGTGCTAGTGGGGTCGTCAGGTGAATTTGATGGCGGAAAAAGTAAAGTGACGAAAATATCCTCGCGTGCAACGCACGTGATGACCCACTAACAAAGAAAACTAACGAGCGTTAGCAAAAATCAGGTTTTTGCAACTACAGTAACGGTTTAAGGGCATAACTCGCAAAAAAATGAAACGTTAGGGACATTTCTCTCAATTTTTTTTGGAGGCATTTCTTGAAAAAATTGGAAAGTTTAAGGGCATTTTTTTTGTAGTTTTCTCTTATATTAAAGTAGCTGCCTTTAAAACGCTTCAAATATTGCCCCGTAATCATGGTTTACCGACACAAATGACATCCTTTTCTCCCATTTTTGAGCAGACTTCGCTTCTTAAAATAAATTGTCATACACACAAGGGTATATGTTTTTTTAATATAACTTTATGTTTTGCTGGAATATTCAGGTGAATGCGTGACATTTACTGGAATCGCATAACCGCATAAGCAATGGTCAATCCACTCTCATAACTATTTACTATTTTTAGACGTTGTCATGTACATGGTTTTTAAAAAAGTGCTTTGATAGAAATTGAGACAACGATGATAAACAGGGTGTTTTACAAAATCGAAAGGCCAAAACCCAAGGAACGGGTCACCTGGCTGAAATACAAAATTTGGGGAAGACTTATTAAACATGTGCCAGTTTAAATGCTTTAAAGTATTTGTGGTGACATTAATGCCCAATTCGAAGACCTTGCTCAACTTTTTCGTATTGGAGGAAAGTTAATTGTTCACTGGTAAAGTTTGACGTACATCATTACATTTCATGGGTAAAGTTTTAATTAATTCAAATGCCATCGTATAGGGTAGCTAGGTTATAGCAAGTTGTTAATGAATTTTTTTTTCGTTTTGGCAGCCTTGAAAGTTCGGTGATCTCAGATTGTTGTATCTAACTTGATTCTTTGAGTCGGATATCCAAATTGTCGGAGATCAGATTGCAGCATAATTGCCATTCAAGAAAATAGAATGCGGTCGTTAGAGTAGCGCGTTAACGTGCACTGGGTACACATTTTACACCTGATGCCTGTCCATCCAAAACTTGGGTGACACAAAGCCGTTACTCAGGTATCAATGTTGCCGTCATATCTTAGTGGAACTTCTCATATTGAGCTACAATTTTATAATGATTGTGCCTCATAAGTTTATAACTTCCATGGTATTATTTTTTCAAGTTTACTATATTTCTATCCCATTTAATGTATCATGTGATTTCTGTCTTCCTTCATCGAGATATGAAGCAGGGAAAATAAGCTAAACCAAACACTCCCTAAGGAGTGGTATTTTTAATGAGTGAAGTAGTGACTCTTTAACTGTGGTCTGTATTACGGTAAAGACAGTGGCTATCTTGTACTGGGTCAATGACATGAAGTAATTATGAAGCGTAGAAGATTAGGATTATCAAAATTGGTCATCTTTGTGTTGTGCTAGATATAATTACTTAGATAACATTGCCTGATTGTGTTACAGGTTGACCCAGAATGAAGCCATCAGGCAAAGACAAACGCAGGAGGTGATGGCTCAACATGGTGGGGTAAGTATACTATAGTTAATTGTCTTATATAGTTTCAAAGTTTGATAAGGTGGTAGTTGGTATCTAAAATTTAACTACAGAACTCTTTTTTATAAACATGGAAGTCAGCAAAACCCTTAACAGCAGAAAGCTTCAATGTTAGATGAAGCAATTGCAAACTTGATGTCGCTTCAAATGCAAGCTCAAGTATATAAACTTTAAGACTATTATAATGAACAACAATCTGTGAAACTTATGCTCCTCACGAATTGGCTAATTATTAAGTATCATATATCAACTAAATAAGGTTATCTTTATGCAACAACTATGAACTTATAATTAACATTACACTAAACCCCGTTTTATTATATTTAATTCATGCTAGAAATATTGAAGATTTTAATGTGGTCCATGCAGTTATTGTAGAGGTCGGAGTGGCAGGATTGGTGTTTCACAACCGCGTAGTCCAAAGATATTGCTTCGATAGTTGCATAAAGAGAGGATGTGTGACCATTGTTCCATTAAGTTAATGACTGATGGAATTTTGCTTTGAGAGTTGTAAGACAAAGTAACGGGGTTGACATCATGTTCATGTCGTAGAAGGATTTTCTTTAGGTGATGCTCTACAATAATATTGGATGAAGTTCATGAAAAGGGTCTGGAACATACATATTTACATGGAGCTATATTGCATTATAGTAGAACGCCATATAAGTTTGCTTTAGGAATATACTACATTGAGCTTATTATACTTAATAGTTTAAGTGATTAATGCTTACTAGGGTAGCCAATTTCCTGATGTCATACGTATTATTGTCACAAAATGTTACTGAAGCTACTTTTATCTTCACTCAAATAGGGTGTGGTAATAAACCTATAAAAACATGATGGGGCGCACTTAGAATTTGGTTAGCCTATTTTTGCAGTTTATATGTTATTAGTTTTTTGAAAAGTTCTATTTTAAGAATATGTTGCTTAAACATGATATTTTTCTTATTTTCTATTAGGTTTACATTTTCACTTTGGTGCTGCCATATTTCTGATGTAAAGAACATATCAGGAGGAAGGTTGCGTAATCCCTTTATTAAAGTATCATTTCATGACAAGTTTTGTAATATCAATTTTGAAGCTCTTTTCTACTTCTATAGGTGATGCTCATTAGTTATTTATCAAAATTTGTGTTGTGTTTCTTAATGTTCTCATTAGGTATCGATCTCTTAAAAATATTTGACCGTACAAATGATATGGATCGCATGAATTTATTATTATGTTGGATTGTAATTATGCTTGTAATTAGTATATTTCATAATTTGTCGCTTGGAGACGCAATGCATAATAGACAAGGCATAATGGTTTGACAAGCTCCAAAGAACTATTAGAACTAATGTTATAACCAGAAGTTTGTTTATATAAAGTCTAAGGACCTTTTAGTATGTTTAGTATATGTATGTATATAAGTTCTGTAAATAACAGAAACTTGATTAAAGGCTGGGTCATAAAACTGGTTATAGGTTGTAACGGTTAGATTATTAGGTGTCGATTACTTTTGATGAAATGGTACCTCCCTTGTTCACTGGTGTCGCTTCATACAGTATATATAGGATTACAATTCTATAAACATAATGCAACCCAATTCAATTTTTATATATTAGTTATAAAGGGTTCAACCCCAAATCTCTTGTTTCCTTAATGTTAATTCTTGAATGATGATTGTACATACATGATGCTTGTTTGATGAATTCGATCCTGGAGAGATGCAAGATCTGTGCAACATTGGTATCAGAGCAGTGAATCAAACAACGATCGAATCATGTTACAAATTACAGTATCAATCAAGAATAAGAAAGAGGGCAGCCATGGGAGGATGAGATGTCGAAACAGAAAGAGAATAAGGAAAGATTAGAAGACGGTTACACCGGCGGTTAACCATCAAGGAAGAAGCAACCGTTGTCTCAAGTGAAAGAGACAGAGACATGGCAATAATCTGGAAAACTAAAGGGCATCGCAGGAACCACTCATAGAGAAAGGGCAGCGGGTCAAAAAAACCCATCAGGTTCCACAAAAAAATACCCCTCATTTATAAGTTATAGATATAATATATATTGGGTATATATATATATATATATATATATATATATATATATATATATATATATATATATAATTTTAGGAAAATTACTTCTTGTAATTATAAGTTAGTAATTTTTCTAAGTTATTATTAGAGAGCAAGGATTTGGGAAAAGATTTAAGTACATATTTATTTTTCTTTTTAATATACTTTATTTATTGATAAGAAAAAAATAAAATGATATTGTCCCAAATCAATTGAAGAAAGTAAGAAAAAAGGAAGCAGATTTGTGTAATTTTTATCTAATGAGATAAATTAAAAAATAGCAAAGTAAGGAAACCAATGAATTGCAAAAGACCGGGAAACCCCTAGACGCAGTAAGTTCAGTACGAGTATGAAAGAGGCAACTGTGACGGGCAAATTGTCTAAAGTAAGAAAGTTAGAGAAAACCTAGTGTTTCAGAAAGCAAGAAAGGATCAATTAGTTTGATCAAAGCAAGCAAAAACCTGATTAGCAAGTGGGTCAGGGGGCATGAACTGATTAGCAAGTGGGTCAGATACGTGCAGTAAGAGATTAGCAAGTGGGTCTGGAAAACACAATATTGATTAGCAAGTTGGTCAATATTGAGCAAGTTTAGCAAGAAAACCTGGTTAGCAAGTTGGCCAGTAGAAAGTAAGAGTTTTGATCTTTTTGATCAAAACACCAAAGCAAGAAAACAGAAACCTCAGTGTTTCGACCAGTAAGAGAAACCTCGGTGTTTCAATGCAAGTAAGGAAGTACGCATGTAAGAAAGCAAGCAAGAACACAAGTAAGAAAGCAACACAACATGGAAAAGGGTGAAAGAAGTCAAGGAGAACTTAACAAGAAAGAAAAGAGATGCTTAGGTCATTTTGCACGTGAATGCACCAAATGGAAGAAGAAAGACAAGGAGGAACAAGCACATCTAATTTATGAAATTGATGATGAACCCACATTATTGTGAAGTCAAGAAAGAAGACGATGGCCTTGCTATCATTTGAAGTGAAGCTTCTCAAGGTTCAAGAACTACTGATTATATCATTAAGGTGGAGAATGTTGGAACTAATGTTATAATCAGAAGTTTGTTTATATAAAGTCTAAGGACCTTTTAGTATGTTTAGTATACGTATGTATATAAGTTCTGTAAATAACAGAAACTTGATTATGGGCTGGGTTATAAAACCGGTTATAGGTTGTAAAGGTTAGATAATTAGGTGTCGATTACTTTTGATGAAACGGTACCTCCCTTGTTCACTGGTGCCGCTTCATACAGTATATATAGGATTACAATTCTGTAAACATAATGCAGCCCAATTCAGTTTTTATATATAAGTTATAAAGGGTTCAACCCCAAATCTCTTGTTTCCTTAATGTTAATTCTTGAATGGTGATTGTATATACATGAAGCTTGTTTGATGAATTCGATCCTTCTGTGCACAAGAACGCCCTCATTTTTACCCATGTAAAGATGCAGTTGGTTAGCCAGGTCATTGTTTTTAGGATTCTTGTATCTGTTTCTTCAAATTTATAATATTCCTTTCAAGGTCCATATAAAAATTTCAAACCATAAAAAGGTCATTTATATGGCACCAACATATACAACTAGCTGCAGATATGTGTATGCAAGTTTGCGAGTATACATGCTTAATTTTGACTTTGTTTGAGGTTCAAATATTCGAGGTATTGATATATTACGTATTTATGTTTTGATGTGTTTTTTGTTGATGTTCATATAATTGTGTCACTTGTTGTTTTGTTATAATATGCTAAAATACTTACAACAGATGCAATATCCCAAGGCCCAAAAACTATATTCACATAATATGTTTAAATACTTATTACTTATAGGCAAAAGTTAAATATAAATCTCAAATTTACTATGGATTCAATTAATCAATCATAGTCATTCATTTTTTTAATTAAAAAAATTAAAATAAACTTTCACCCTTTATTTAAAAATTAAATATCTCGCAAACCGTTAATCGTTATGCAAAAAAAATATACCACCGCGACGAGAATTAAATTAACTTTCTATAGATATGCACTTCTATATATTTTCAACGATTTTTTTTCAAAAATTCGGCCCAGAAAAATCATATATGATTTGTGAAAATCATATGTGATTCGATTTTTACAAATCATATATGATTTTTGCAAATCATATGTAATTTGTAAAAATAATATATGATTTGAAAAAATCACATGTGATTTGATTTTTACAAATCACATGTGATTTTTAAAAATCATATATGATTTTACAAATCATATGTGATTTTTTGGGCGGAATTTTTGAAAAAATAAAAGTTTGTCGAAAATATAGAGAAGTGCATATCAATAAAAAGATAATTTAATTCTCGTCACGATGGTGTATTTTTTGTAGTTTGAAGATTTACCGTTTGCAAGATATGTTGTTTTTACAAAAAGATTGAAAATGGTCTTTTTATTAATTTTGATAAAAAATAAATGACTAAGATTGATTTATTGGATCTATTACAAATATGAGATCTATATTGATCTCAACTCATTACTTATAGGGAAAATGACACAAATAGACCGCGCGCCTTGATGCATATCACTTTATGGACCACTTTTATTTTAAATTTGAAAATAGACCAAGGGCAACCGCTGTTATTGGGCAACTCATCGAAATTGTGACAAGTGTCCCGTATGTGTAAGGTATTGTTTTTTGGGCAACAAAAAAAGCGCTGGGCAACCCTATTTTTTAAAAAGGGTTTTTTGGTCATTTTATATAATACTTGTCAAGTACATGTACTTTTATAATAAATTATTCTATATAATAAAAATTGGGTAAAACTCATAAGACTGCTTCTTCTTTCATAAAACTGCTTCTTTCATAAGACTGCTTCTTCTTCTCATAATACCCTTCTTCTCAATAAAGATTCAAACACACACACTGATGAGTGTCTAAATACTCATCATTTTTGTACCATTTAGAATGCCAAAAACATCTGAAAACACTCAGAAATGCATCAAAATGATAAAAATATCACAAATAAGTGTTTTATGTGTTTCAAATTAAAAAATACCAAAATCGATGAAAACGTATCAAGTTTGCATAATTGGCGCTTTTAGTCCCCAAGTTTCAAAAGTTGTCAAATCTAGTCCCTGGAATCCAAAAATATGGAGTTTTATCATTCAAGGTCCCTGAAATATTCTAAGTTGTCAAAAATGGTCCTTGAATGAATCTTTGGTCAAATGGCAGAAAAGGTCCCTCAACTTTACAAAAGTGTCAAAAATAGTCCTTGGATATTTTAAAAATAGAAAATAATCAACTATGGTCCTTGTACTATTTAAGAATGGCAATAATGGTCCTTGTGTTAACTTTGGAATAATTACAGGTTTGGTCCCTTAACTTTGGCCGAATTGCAAAGTTAGTCCTTATATTATTAAACTACCAAATGGACCCTTTATGTATTATTACCCCTGCCAAAACCCAAAAGAACCCCCAGCCAACACCTGTGACCCCCCATTGTGAACCCCCACTTATTATATCCACGGGTCAAACCAGGTCAAACCCCGCCAAATACCACCACCACTGTTCATCTCATTCTTCCTCGCCTCAGAATCAAAACCGTGTGGTATCACCATCCTTTCCACCTCACCCCAGCTATCTAAAAACACTCATCACCATCCCCTTTCCACCTATACACCAGCCCACAACCAATTAATGCATCCACACCATTAGCAGTTTTCTCAATTACCCTCACTTCCGCTTTTTGCTTTCCAAATCTCCCTAACCCATAACTACTATCTAAATGTCCCCTCCACCTCCACAACACACCAAAGTTCTTTAATTACTCTCAAACTGTCTCAAGCAACCATGTACACTTTTGGCGCCAAAAGTCATTTAAACGGATAAGATGAGTTTGACTCATTCAATGGTTGAGATTGTTGATGGGAAATGATCGTGAGGCATGTGGGGAGTATCTCAAGGCTATAAAGAAAGAGGAGAAGCAGAGGAGTAATATATCTAGTTTTAATTTTAATTAGCTTATGTCGTTTTAACTTAATTTTGAATTTCAGTGTATCTTTAAGCTTTTAAGCTTTATATTTCAAGTGTTTATTGTATATTAAAGCTTTCTTGAACATCAATTTCAGTTTTAATTCAAGTTCTCAGTTTATGCAAAATCTTACTTTTATTCAAAATCTCAATATGTTCCAATGATGTTGTTAGTTGTTGGTAAGGACTGAATAGGCTCACATAAGCTCCTAGAAAGCTTATTAAAGCTTTTAGAGACTTTAAAACTTAGTATAGAAGCAAAAGCAAAATCACCAAAAATACAAATAAATTAGTTAAAAATAAAAAATCCATGGTGAAGGTTGTCAAGAAGATGGAGCAGGGTTGATTGTGGATGGCCTTGGTTTAGTGCTTCTTGGGAAGCTATAGGATCTGTTCTCGCCTCGTTCTCAGTTTATGCTTGGAAATCACTTGTAAGCCTATTGTTCAGTTTTGGCATTTCACTGTTTAAAGTGTTCTTAAGTTTAAATCTTTGTATCTTCTTGTTTCTTAGCTGTAGTAAAGTAAATTTAAACAATAAAACAGGTTGCTTGCTTTCTAGAATTCATAGTTGTTAAGAATTTTATTTTAACAGTTAAAAGAGCATAATTATCACTCTTGATTTTTATGTTGTTATTGCTGTGGTTTAAGGCTTATTTAGTCTTAATATATCATATTATAAGTCCTTTAATCAAGTGCATGGTCTGAATATTTGAAACACTTTGAAAATCTCCAAAACAGTATCATAAAGGTTTGTTTGGTTTAACTGTGTAATCTGTATTAGAAGGTATTATAGTCTTTGATCTTAATTGTCATCTGTCACACTTGGTCAATATAACTCTAAGAAACCATAGAAACTAGTGCTCACTTTGTAAAAAGTCAAAATTAGTTTTAATCTTCATTAATAAGTTAAGCTTGGATTTAAGTTATAGAAATCATCATATTAGCTTAAAACTTGGTAATTTAGCTTATTATAGTCTTATTATACCTTAACTTAACATAATCAGTTAGTATAATCAATCCTAAGTTCATAAAAGTCAACCTATTTAGTTTTTATAAAAGTCAAAATTTTCCATTTGGTCGTTTTTGAATAAAATAGATCAATTTATATAGAACTTATTATTAGTTTTCAATATTTGAGCTTTTGGGATATAAAAATATAGTTGCTCAGCTTTGTACTAATATTTTTTATATTTTCTAGTTCAGCTTTTAAAGTGCTTAACTTTTAGCTTATTTCAGACACCTCTTCAAAAAAGTGCCTGTGCACCGGCAAGCTCAATCTCAAGCTCATTCAGAGCTTATTAGTTTACCTTATTTTGTGTACCTTGGTTCTTTGGAAAGCCAATCAAGCCATCTTGAGGTTCCAAGCTTAATATTTCATTTTTTAGCTTATTTACTAGCCTGCAATAAGCTCAAACTTTGTCCCATTTCTGTCTTAGAAAACAACAAAGAGGCCAAGTGCTTATCTGCTTATTCCCAGCTTTTCAATATGGTTCTCTGTGTATTCTAGCTTAATATTAGTAGCTTTTATCTTGTGGTATCTTATTTCAGCTTTTGTTTCAGCTTGTTAGCTTGTTTGAGCTTAAAAACTCATTTTAAGCTCATTAAGCCCCTTCGTTGAGCTTTTAGCTCACAAACCGCTTATTTTTAGTTTGTAAAATTTTTGTCTTTATTAAAGTTGCTTAATATCAGTAGTTAAATAGTTTTCAAAAAGAAAATCGAAAAAATATTTAGAAAAAGGTGGGAGGCAGGCTCGAACCTGAGACCTCCCGCCCTTGAAGAACGATAGTGTGTACCTGTATACCAGTTGCCCTTAGGTCTTTTTCTGGTTTAACTTTGCCCTTAGGTCTTTTTCTGGTTTAACTTTGCACACTTTAATATATAACCCTTGTTTTCATTTTATGCTTATACGAGCTTATTAGCTTATTTTCAGCTTATTTAATCTAGCTTTTTCAACTTTTGTATTTTTCTTAACTTTGTATTAGTATAAAGTAATTTATAAAAAAGTTTCAGATTTTTCTAAATAGTTTTAGTATTTTTAATCATTTATTTAGTCTAAAATAGTAATTAATTCATAATAAAATATATAAAAGTTAAAAAAATATAAATCTTTTTCTAAAATTTTCTTTTGTTATATATTAAGTAAGAAAAGTGTTTTTACACTCGTAGGACTTTTATTTCACAAATTTTACGTTTTTACTTGCGCACTCGCGTAATTTTTATACTTAACGTACGTTTTCATTTTAAGTCACGTTTTTAGATAATTTAAGTTTACGTTTTAATTAAAATAATTTATTTAAGTTATTTTATTTTATAAATCACAAAAATATCATTGTAAAAATAGTGATAGCGTTTATTTAATATATTTTAGCTTTTTAATTTTCTTTAATTTGCATTTAAGCCCCTGTAATTTACAAAACTTTCTATTCAGGTATAAATAATCCAAAATCCTTTCTGATCACTATCCTTAGTGATTATTCGTCGTCTGAAAGTGTTGAACACTATTCAGTCTCCGTGGGACTTAACGACCCGAGAATCCACTATATTCCTCCTGAATTGCATTTGCTTTCTCGAGTGCTTTAAGTTTATTACGGTTGACCATTCACAAGTGGTTAGCTTGTGTGATTAAACTTGACCGTTTGGGAACCAATCAAATTTTGCCCATTGCCTCGGGAGGTGTAAGCGTGTTTTAAGCAGTTTTCAGACCCGTACTTGCACATATACCACCGTTTGTAAACAGTTTTTTGTAAAGTTATCAAATTATCAAAAAGTTCATTAACACTTTTCCTAAAGTGTTAACAACACCAAACAAAATATAATAACAACAAAACAATCGTGCGCTTTTCTAGCTTGTGTTTCCTTTAAGGTGATTCTTAAAGAGATACGATTTGGTTAAACGAGACGATACCAAAAATATTGTCCAAAAGTTTTTAACCCTTTGCACAAATCTTTACCTACGTCTTTTCAAGTGGTACTTAAATACGTAAAAATCAACCACCGCAAATCAAGGCAGTACACCTACCAACTGGGGGTGTGACCATAATAAGTTCCCGAACATCAGATTTAAAACTTGCCTGTGTGTCCTTGTGATTTGGTGTACCTTTTTCAAAGAAGCCATTTCACTTGTGATTATTGGTTTAAGTTCATTTGTCGTTTTGCCTCGCATTTGTTTTGAAAATTGATTTTTAACTTAGTGCATGCGCACTCGTTCTTCCAGCTCTACAAGTCCACTTTCTGAGCTTGCAAATATTCCTCGAGGCGTAGAGGACGTTTTGCTCCTTCACCGCGGATCGAGGAACGCCTAGTACCACCACCACCCCCGTCAGAATGGCGGGAGATAAGCCGATGAATGAGCTTCTCCAAGCACCCATCGAGGGTTACAGAGATGCCATTGTTGTCCCAGCCATCGGCCGATACATTTGAGCTCAAAACGGGTTGCTTAATCTTGTAACCCAAAGCCAATTTTATGGTTTTGAGCGGGATGATCCTCATGCACACATTCCATGGTTTAACAAGATTGCATCTACCATCAAATACAAGAATGTCCCACATGAAGCAATTAAGCTTCTTCTGCTCCCATTCTCTCTAGAGGGACAAGCCCGGAATTGGCTTGAGAAACAACCCCTCGTTCCATTGAGACATGGGAAGATTTAGTCACCAAATTTGTTAACGAATTCTATCCCCCATCCCGAACTACAAGTCTTAAGAATGAGATAATGAAATTTTCTCAAAGATTTGATGAATCATTCGTGGAGGCATGGGATCGTTATTAAAAGAATTGCTCGCAAGTGTCCGCATCATGGTTTTACCGAAGTTAATGCAGATGGATACTTTCTACAATGGTCCGAGACAAGTCGACCAAGACTCTCTAAATGCCTCCGCGGAGGTAATTTCTGAGCAAGACCACAAAAGAAGCCTTGCAAATAATTGAAAACAAGTCCCAAGTCCGCCCTTTCCGCACAAAGACATATCAATCTCAGTCTAATGCTGGACCTTCTACTTCATCTCCCGTGAGTACATCTAGCACCGATGCTAAGATTGACAAACTCACGGATATTGTTCAGGCTTTGGTTCTTGCTAACCAAAAGAAAGTCACTTTCACACACACACCATCACATGGTGAAGTGAAGAAAGTTGAAGTTTGTGTTACTTGTGGTGGTCCTAATGCATACTACAACTGCGATCGCCACCGATGGTAGTCCATTTGAAGCTAATGCTATAGCCGGTACTTCAAATCGTGGAGGTAATCAATACCCCCTCAAATGAACCAAACTACCGTGCTAACACTTATCGTGGACCACCCCGGTTTTAGCCAATCCTAACATGCAAACCGAATCGTAACCAACCTAGAATGAACCAAGGTTATCAAAACCAAGGTAATTTCTATTCCTGACCAAATCAAGGTTTCCAACATCAAGGAAACCTTAATCAAAACAATTTCAATCGAGGGAATCAATTTCATGGAAATGTAAATCCTAACCAAGGGAATTTTCAACAACAAGGTCATAATCAAAACATCCGACCTCAAAATTTCCCTCCAGTTCCTCCAGCACCATCATCGATGAGTTATTGAAGCAATTCATGAAATCCCAAGATGAAATGAACAGGTTGTTGGTCGTCGGTCACTGATCTTAAGAAATCTTTAAATGATCAACCCTCGGGCTCAGGAAAACTTCCGAGCAACACGATCGCTAACCCGAGGGCGATGCAAAGGCGATCACAACTGTAAGTGGTGTTTCATATGATGGATCTGCTATTCCTACTACCTCTTCTTCTTCTCTCCCTAAGGTAGTGGAATGTGAACCTAAGACACACAATGGACCTTCGACTCCAATGCCGCCTCCACTAGGAGCAATGAGTCAAGTTACCAAGGATACAACGGACAAGGAGCATTTTTCAAGCCCACATGGCATCAAGACACGCCACACCTTCGGTAGTCCAACCTCAAGTTGTCCCGAAACCCAAATCTAATCCAGGAGTTGTTTTTGAACCTCCAGTAGCTCCCATTGAAAACCCTAAATCCAAATCTTCTATTCCTTACCCATCACGTTTGAATGAGCAAAAGCTCCGCGAAAAAGCCAATCATCAAATGGACAAATTTTTTCAAATTTTCCAAGAACTACATTTTGACATAAGCATTGCGGATGCTATCATGCCTTGATGCCCAAGTTTGCATCAACTCTCAAACACATGTTAAGCAACAAGGAAAAGCTGTTTGAAATGGCTAAAACTCCTTTGAACGAAAACCGCCGCTCAGCTATCTTGAAAAAGCTTCCGTAAAGCTTGGAGATCCCGGAAAATTTCTCTTACCTTGTGTATTTCCAGGAATGGTTGAATGCTTTGCCTTAGCTGATCTTGGTGCAAGCATCAATCGATGCCTCATCAAGTATGGAAGAAACTTTCTCTTCCGGACCTTACTCCTACATGCATGACTCTCGAGCTTGCCGATCGTACAATATCCCGTCCTCTTGGCATTGCCGAGGACGTATTTGTGAAAGTAGGAAAGTTCCATTTTCCAGCTAACTTTGTGGTTGTAGATTTCGATGTCGATCATCGGGTTCCTCTCATTGTTGGTCGAGGATTCCGAGATCGGGCCGTTCTCATTGATGTATTTGAGCAAGAAATCACATTACGTGTGGGTAATGAAGCCGTCACCTTTAACCTTGATCAAACTTCGAGGTACTCCGCAAACTATGATTCTGAATCGGTTAACCGAATAGATATCATTGATGTTGCTTCTGAAGAGTACTCTCAAGAAGTTCTTGGTTATGATCGTAGTTCTTCGAGTGATAATCTCACTCATTCATCTCAACCCATCATCGCCAATTCTACTTCTTCTCTCACTCCATTTGAGGAAAGTGACTTCATCTTGGAAGAGATTGAAGCATACTTGTCCAGTGATTCAGTTCCATGGGAAATTGATCACGCTTCCATCGACATCGAGGGGGGCATACTTCTCATTGAGAAGTTTCTTAATGATGATCCATCATCATCACTCCCTCCCGTCGAACTTCATAACAAGGAAGTCAAGTCAGTTGAGAAAACTGAAGAATTTCCTGAAGTCGAACTTAAGGACTTACCACCTCATCTCGAGTATGCATTTCTTGAAGGTGATGATAAATTACCCGTCATTATTGCTCGAGATTTGAGTAAAGATGAAAAGACTACTCTCATAAAGGTCTTGAAGTCACACAAGCAGGCAATTGCTTGGAAACTCTCCGACATTAAGGGTATCAACCCTAAGTTTTGTACTCACAAAATCTTGATGGAGGATGACTTCAAGCCAGCAGTTCAACATCAGAGAAGGGTGAATCCTAAAATCCATGATGTTATCAAACAGGAGGTTATCAAACTTCTTGATGCAGGAGTGATTTACCCGATCTCGATAGTCCTTGGTTAGCCCAATTCATTGTGTTCCTAAAAGGGTGGCATTACTGTTGTCACAATGAAGATAACGAGTTAATTCCAACCCGGCTGGTTACGGGATGGCGTGTTTGCATTGACTATCGTAAGTTGAATGACGCCACCCGTAAAGACCATTTTCCTCTACCCTTCATGGACCAAATGCTTGAGAGATTAGCATGGAATGAGTACTATTGTTTCCTTGATGGTTTCTCGGGTTATTTTCAGATCCCCATTGATCCACAGGATCAAGAGAAGACCACATTCACCTACCCATACGGAACTTTTGCCTACAGACGTATGCCTTTTGGCTTATGTAACGCTCCTGGCACGTTCCAACGATGTATGATGGCCATTTTCCACGACATGATCGGGAAACAATGGAGGTGTTTATGGATGACTTCTCGGTCATTGGGGACTCGTTTCAAACATGTCTCTCCCATTTAGAAAAATGCTTAAACGGTGTGAAGACACCAATCTTTGTCTAAATTGGGAGAAGAGCCACTTTATGGTCAAAGAAGGCATAGTCCTTGGCCATAAGATTTCCAAAAATGGGATTGAGGTTGATAGAGCAAAAGTTGATGTTATTGCTAAACTGCCTCATCCTACTACCGTCAAAGGTATTAGGAGTTTTTAGGTCATGCCGGTTTCTATCGTAGATTCATACAAGATTTTCTAAAATCGCCTCGACCTATGACCCATCTTCTTGAAAAAGATGCTCCTTTTATCTTCTCACCCGAGTGCATCAAAGCTTTTGAAACATTAAAGAAAAAGCTTACTGAAGCACCCATTCTCGTTGCTCCCGACTGGGATTTACCTTTTGAGCTAATGTGCGATGCAAGTGATTTTGCTATCGGTGCAGTCTTAGGGCAACGTAAAAGCAAGCATTTTCAGCCTATCCACTACGCAAGCAAAACTATGACTGAAGCTCAAACCCATTACACTACCACAGAAAAAGAGCTATTAGCCGTGGTGTATGCGTTTGAGAAGTTTCGACCATACTTAATCTTGACCAAATGCGTGGTGTATACGGATCACTCGGCTCTCAAATATCTCTTTGCAAAACAAGATGCAAAGCCGAGATTGCTCCGTTGGGTTCTCCTCCTGCAAGAATTTGATATCATTATACGTGATAAAAAAGGAGCAGAGAACCTGGCTGCTGATCATCTGTCCCGATTAGAGAAAAGGAAATAAATGAAACATTTCCTCTCGAGACACTCAATGCGGTTTCTTTTCGTGGAAACTCTACCACCCCATGGTTTGCTGACTTCGCAAATTACCATGCGGGTAACTTCATAGTGAAAGGGATGTCGACCCAACAGAAGAACAAATTCTTCAAGGATGTTAAACATTACTTCTGGGACGACCCCTACTTATTCAAAATCTGTGCGGATCAAGTCATCCGACGGTGTGTTTATGGACATTCTCAAAGCTTGCCATGCTGGACCCACCGGGGGCCATCATAGTCCAAATTACACCGCCAAAAAGGTGTTTGATTTCGGGTTTTATTGGCCTACTATTTACAAGGATGCCCACGAATTTGTCAAAGCCTGTGACGCTTGTCAACGTCCACGGAAATATCTCGAAAGAAATGAAATGCCGCAAAAACGTCATTCAAGTGTGTGAGATTTTTGACATCCGGGGCATTGACTTTATGGGGCCATTTCCATCATCTCGAGGAAACAAATACATACTGTGGCTTGTTGACTATTTGTCAAAATGGGTTGAAGCGAAAGCTTTACCCACCAATGATGCCCGAGTAGTTGTAAAATTTTTGAAATCTCTTTTTGCTAGGTTTGGAACTCCGCGAGCAATAATCAGTGATCGTGGTACACATTTCTGCAATGACCAATTTGATCGTGTCATGCAAAAGTATGGTGTAACCCACCGTCTCTCTACTGCATACCACCCCTAAACAAGTGGGCAAGTGGAAGTTTCCAACCGGGTATAAAAGAATTTTGGAAAGGACAGAGGCGAAAATCGTGCATCCTGGTCGGATAAACGGATGACGACTCTGGGCCTTCCGTCACCTTACAAAACACCCATCGGTGTACTCCATACAAGCTAGTGTACGGAAAGGCATGTCATCTTCCGATTGAGCTTGAGCACAAGGCTTACTGGGCCTTAAAACATGCAAACTTCGATATTGGGCATATGGTGATCACGAAAAGTTCAAATGAATGAACTAAATGAACTCCGTGATCAAGCATACGAGAACTCTTTGATCTACAAACAAAAGACAAAGAAGATTCATGACTCTAAAATCAAGAACCGCGTTTTCAACGTCGGTGATCGAGTCCTTCTTTTCAATTCAAGATTGAAGATATTCTCCGGAAAGCTTAAGTCCCGTTGGTCTGGTCCATTTACTATTGCTAAGGTTTATCCTTATGGTACCATTGAGTTATCTCAACCTGATGGTCCAAATTTTAAAGTAAATGGACATCGATTGAAACATTATTTTGGAGAGGACATTCCACCTGTGATTGTCCCGGATTTACAAACTTTCCCCATGAACCAATGAATGCGGGGATCGAGTCAAGCTAGCGACTCGATAATCAAAAACAGTAGCACCACATGGGTTTTCACCCATGAGTATCACCCTAGTGTGGGGGAGTTGCCCCACGCTGTTGTATATAAACCCTTCTTAAAAAAAATGTGTATATATAAAAAAAAAATAATGGCCGTAATATTTCCCTTTTACGTTCTATGTTTCGGCATAACCGCCGGTACTTTGAATATTGAGGGCAATATTCATTTCTAAGTGTGGGGGGGATTCTCACGAATTTTATCATGTATTTATTCCACCCAATTCCCCCGTTTTTGGCCAAAATTTTTTTTTTTGGAGTAAGTGTTTTTCACTTACTCAGCAAATGGTAATCAGTCCACCATGTCTAACCCACATAAGGATTGGCTAATCCAGGAGCAAACGGCTCTTGGTAAAGATTTCTCAAATCCGTTTATGGCTTGCAATTTGCCCAAAATTGTATGGTGTTCAGCTCACCATATCTTTAATTAGTGAAGAGTTGGCTAGCCCGCAAGTTTATGGCTTGTGGTAAAGGCAGTTGAAAAACCATAATTGGTAATAGGCTCACCAAAGATAATATTGATAATTTATCTAAGAGTTGGCTAGTCCAGAAGCAAACAGCTTCTGGTAAAGACAAATCAAATCCGTTGAAAGCTGGTGATTTGCTCAAAATCATTTGGTTATCATTGTACCAAGGTTCTTACTTGAACCAAAACAATTGGCTACTCCAGAAGTAATGGCTTTTGGTAAAGAGTTCTTTAAAATCCATTAAAGTTTCAAAACATTGCTAGGGACTAGCAATATCTTAGTGTGGGGGATTGATGAGTGTCTAAATACTCATCATTTTTGTACCATTTAGAATGCCAAAAACATCTGAAAACACTCAGAAATGCATCAAAATGATAAAAATATCACAAATAAGTGTTTTATGTGTTTCAAATGCAAAAATACCAAAATCAGATGAAAAACGTATCAAGTTTGCATAATTGGCAGTTTTAGTCCCCCAAGTTTCAAAAGTTGTCAAATCTAGTCCCTGGAATCCAAAATATGGAGTTTTATCATTCAAGGTCCCTGAAATATTCTAAGTTGTCAAAAATGGTCCTTGAATGAATCTTTGGTCAAATGGCAGAAAAGGTCCCTCAACTTTACAAAAGTGTCAAAAATAGTCCTTGGATATTTTAAAAATAGAAAATAATCAACTATGGTCCTTGTACTATTTAAGAATGGCAATAATGGTCCTTGTGTTAACTTTGGAATAATTACAGGTTTGGTCCTTTAACTTTGGCCGAATTGCAAAGTTAGTCCTTGTATTATTAAACTACCAAATGGACCCTTTATGTATTATTACCCCTGCCAAAACCCAAAAGAACCCCCAGCCAACACCTGTGACCCCCCATTGTGAACCCCCACTTATTATATCCACGGGTCAAACCAGGTCAAACCCCGCCAAATACCACCACCACTGTTCATCTCATTCTTCCTCGCCTGTAAATCAAAACCAGGTGGTATCACCATCCTTTCCACCTCACCCCAGCTATCTAAAAACACTCATCACCATCCCCTTTCCACCTATACACCAGCCCACAACCAATTAATGCATCCACATCATTAGCGGTATCTTTCCCTTATCTCCCTCACTCCCCTGTTTTTGCTTTCCAAATCTCCCTAACCCATACCTACTATCTAAACGTCCCCCTACCTCCACAACACACCAAAGTTCTTTAATTACTCTGAAACTGTCTCAAGCAACCATGTACACTTTTGGCGCCAAAAGTCATTTAAACGGATAAGATGAGTTTGACTCATTCAATGGTTGAGATTGTTGATGGGAAATGATCAGAGGCATGTGGGGAGTATCTCAAGGCTATAAAGAAAGAGGAGAAGCAGAGGAGTAATATATCTAGTTTTAATTTTAATTAGCTTATGTCGTTTTAACTTAATTTTGAATTTCAGTGTATCTTTGAGCTTTTAAGCTTTATATTTCAAGTGTTTATTGTATATTAAAGCTTTCTTGAACATCAATTTCAGTTTTAATTCAAGTTCTCAGTTTATGCAAAATCTTACTTTTATTCAAAATCTCAATATGTTCCAATGATGTTGTTAGTTGTTGGTAAGGACTGAATAGGCTCACATAAGCTCCTAGAAAGCTTATTAAAGCTTTTAGAGACTTTAAAACTTAGTATAGAAGCAAAAAGCAAAAATCACCAAAAATACAAATAAATTAGTTAAAAATAAAAAATCCATGGTGAAGGTTGTCAAGAAGATGGAGCAGGGTTGATTGTGGATGGCCTTGGTTTAGTGCTTCTTGGGAAGCTATAGGATCTGTTCTCAGTCTCAGTTCTCGGTTTTTATGCTTGGAAATCACTTGTAAGCCTATTGTTCAGTTTTGGCATTTCACTGTTTAAAGTGTTCTTAAGTTTAAATCTTTGTATCTTCTTGTTTCTTAGCTGTAGTAAAGTAAATTTAAACAATAAAACAGGTTGCTTGCTTTCTAGAATTCATAGTTGTTAAGAATTTTATTTTAACAGTTAAAAGAGCATAATTATCACTCTTGATTTTTATGTTGTTATTGCTGTGGTTTAAGGCTTATTTAGTCTTAATATATCATATTATAAGTCCTTTAATCAAGTGCATGGTCTGAATATTTGAAACACTTTGAAAATCTCCAAAACAGTATCATAAAGGTTTGTTTGGTTTAACTGTGTAATCTGTATTAGAAGGTATTATAGTCTTTGATCTTAATTGTCATCTGTCACACTTGGTCAATACAACTCTAAGAAACCATAGAAACTAGTGCTCACTTTGTAAAAAGTCAAAATTAGTTTTAATCTTCATTAATAAGTTAACTGTTAGGATTTAAGTTATAGAAATCATCATATTAGCTTAAAACTTGGTAATTTAGCTTATTATAGTCTTATTATACCTTAACTTAACATAATCAGTTAGTATAATCAATCCTAAGTTCATAAAAGTCAACCTATTTAGTTTTTATAAAAGTCAAAATTTTCCATTTGGTCGTTTTTGAATAAAATAGAATAATTTATATAGGGCTTAATATTAGTATTCAACATTTGAGCTTTTGGGATATAAAAATATAGTTGCTCAGCTTTGTACTAATATTTTTTTATATTTTCTAGTTCGACTTTTAAAGTGCTTAACTTTTAGCTTATTTCGGACACCTCTTCGAAAAAAAGTGCCTGTGCACCAGTTTTACAAGCTCAATCTCAAGCTCATTCAGAGCTTATTAGTTTACATTATTTTGTGTACCTTGGTTCTTTGGAAAGCCAATCAAGCCATCTTGAGGTTCCAAGCTTAATATTTCATTTTTTAGCTTATTTACTAGGGCTGCAATAAGCTCAAACTTTGTCCCATTTCTGTCTTAGAAAACAACAAAGAGGCCAAGTGCTTATCTGCTTATTCCCAGCTTTTCAATATGGTTCTCTGTGTATTCTAGCTTAATATTAGTAGCTTTTATCTTGTGGTATCTTATTTCAGCTTTTGTTTCATCTTGTTAGCTTGTTTGAGCTTAAAAACTCATTTTAAGCTCATTAAGCCCACTGTTGAGATTTTTAGCTCACAAACCTGCTTATTTTTAGTTTGTAAAATTTTTTTGTCTTTATTAAAGTTGCTTAATATCAGTAGTTAAATAGTTTTCAAAAAGAAAAATCGAAAAAAAAATATTTAGCAAAAGGTGGGAGGCGTGCTCGAACCTGAGACCTCCCGCCCTTGAAGAACGATAGTGTGTACATGTATACCAGTTGCCCTTGGGTCTTTTTCTGGTTTAACTTTGCACACTTTAATATATAACCCTTGTTTTCATTTTATGCTTATACGAGCTTATTAGCTTATTTTCAGCTTATTTAATCTAGCTTTTTCAACTTTTGTATTTTTCTTAACTTTGTATTAGTATAAAGTAATTTATAAAAAAGTTTCAGATTTTTCTAAATAGTTTTAGTATTTTTAATCATTTATTTAGTCTAAAATAGTAATTAATTCATAATAAAATATATAAAAGTTAAAAAAATATAAATCTTTTTCTAAAATTTTCTTTTGTTATATATTAAGTAAGAAAATTGTTTTTACACTCGTAGGACTTTTATTTCACAAATTTTACGTTTTTACTTGCGCACTCGCGTAATTTTTATACTTAACGTGCGTTTTCATTTTAAGTCACGTTTTTAGATAATTTAAGTTTACGTTTTAATTAAAATAGTTTATTTAAGTTATTTTATTTTATAAATCACAAAAACATCATTGTAAAAATAGTGATAGCGTTTATTTAATATATTTTAGCTTTTTAATTTTCTTTAATTTGCATTTAAGCCCCTGTAATTTACAAAACTTTCTCTTTAGGTATAAATAATCCAAAATCCTTTCTGATCACTATCCTTAGTGATTATTCGTCATCTGAAAGTGTTGAACACCATTCAGTCTCCGTGGGACTTAACGACCCAGGAATCCACTATATTCCTCTGATCTGAATTGCATTTGCTTTAAAACGAGCTGTTTTAAGTTTATTACGGTTGACCATTCACAAGTGGTTAGCTTGTGTGATTAAACTTGACCGTTTGGAACCAATCACACACTATCCAAAAAAAGCGATCAAGATACACCCGACCTCTCTCTATTTTGTGAATCCAAGATTTTGGTTTTTGCTTTTACCCTATTTTATATATTCCTCTTCTTTTACCATTTTCACCTATTCACTATATAATACATGGCACAAGGGGTGCGTTTGCCCAACACTTAAAATAGTATTTCCATGCTTCTACACACACCGCCTTAAATAAGTTTTTCAGTGGCAATAAAGATGGTTGAGAGACTAGGATTTGAAGGTGAGTTATGTTTATTTTTTGTTAGATTTGGGGTTTTTTATCTTTGTTATAACTATTTTGTATAATAGTTATGTTTAGTTTTGTCAAAATACTTTGTTTAGTTTTGGGATTTATTGGTTTTGCCGAACTTCAAACGGAGAGTTTCCTGAATAAAAATCAGATATACAGGGTAACTTATTACGTCTTTCTGTGTTCGACAATGGAAATACTATTCGTTCTGTATATTAACTTCTTTTGTTTATGGTTTGGTGTCATACAGAAAGCTCGAAAAGAAGAAAGGATAATTTACATGAGCTGTCGAATTGGAAGCTTCAACAGGTACAATTTACTTTCTTCTTGGACACACTGGTGTGGACATACAGAGGTATATACACTAATAAATTTGAGTTGCGTTTTTAGTTTAGTGAAATGGGTGTTTTTTGTGAATTGAGACTAGGAATCGTTTGTGTTTTTTATTTCTATGCATCGGGTATTTTGAAATTTAGGTTCATATTCATTTGGGTATACTTCAATTGGTACGATCTACTTTAGGATTAGTGTACTCGATATAGGTTCTGAATTTGTGTGATTTGCAGGGAGCTGACAACCTTACTTTTTTCGGCATATTAGGTTTCCCTACACCTAAATTGGAGAAGAAAAAAGAATGAACAGGGAGAGTTAGGCGGGGACAATTGTGCAGGTTAAATTGTTGGAAGAACAGGTAAATTTACTTTTTTTCATTTATATTTATTGTTTTTCTAATGTTTGAATCCCTTATACATACGGGTTTGATGCTTCTTTTGTCTAGAATTTGTTCTCGCGAACATGAATTTAGATACGCTCATGAACATGAACCCTGTGAACTACCAGCTTTGCAGGGCCAAACAATTCACATGATAACATATGCACCATTATTGCAATTTGCCTTTCTCATTTATTGATTCACTAACCTGCGCATTGTCCCTTTTTTTTGGGCGGCGCCTCCATAAGGAGAACAGGATGCTGGCGAGCTCGCGTGACTATAGAAATGTAGTTTTCCGATGTCTCTAAGAATCTTGAGCCACTGACATCGCAGGTAATGTTCGTACTCGGGTTGAACTGATTTTGGGAACTCTTGGTTAATATTACGACCTGCTACATATATTTTATGATATACATATTATATCGTATCATCGGTTAAGGCCATGTTATGTTAGTATGTTTTAGGTGTTATATAGGGAAGCTTAACACCCACTTAACAATCAAATCTACTAGTAATACAAAAAGAGTATATCCGTAGTACATGGTACCCATTGCTAGTACTTGGTAACCACTGCTAGTACTGTGTTTTGTTACCACTGCTAGTACTTGGTATACCACTGCTAGTACTTTTTACCTATTATTCTCATCTTGCAGTATAAATTTATTATTGATGGTGAGTGGCGGCATGACGAGCACCAACCTTTTGTAATTTGTAATTATGGTACTGTAAATACCGTTCTCTTAACCAGGGGAGCCGGACTACAATTCAGATCCTGAGTCCACATATCATTTCTGGTTCAAGCATGGATGTGGATAATGGGGCCTTTCAACGAGTGTGCAGATCTAAAGGAGCTCGATTTAACTGGAAATCTGCTTTCTGAGTGGCAGAGTCCGGCCACGAGGTTTGCATATTAAGTATGAATCATAGTTCAAATATTTCTTAATCTATTTCATATATTCCGTGTTCCAGATACTAGAAAAAATATCCGACGAAGTAGAACCATCTCTATAAAGATGACAGACCTATTCTCTGTACTATCAATAGCCGAAATGTCGGATTCCCCTGCTACATTACAATACCTCGCTCCTTATACAGGAGCAGCTCTGGCTGAATATTTTATGTACCTTGAACGACACACTTCAATCATTTATGATGATCTCTCTAAACAAGCGCAAGCTTATCGCCAAATGTCTCTTCTATTACGAAGACCACCTGGGCGCGAAGCTTGACCGCAGTCTTCTCTTTTCTCTCCCAATGTGGGGAACTTTTTTCGGTTTTTTTTTTCTCTTCAGCACAGCACTCAATGGTGATGCATGGCGTCATTACTGAATCCTTTCATTGACCTTTCTTTTCTATAACGAAAAAAGCCCCCTGCTTAACTGATCTTATTGAATAGATGGGCTTCAGCGAACCTACTTCTACTTCTTAGATGGAATTAATTCAATAAGATCAGGACTAGTCTTTCACTTCACAGATCAGATAGAGATCGACTTTTTATCCCATGGCCAGCTCAAGAAAGAGGCAGGCTAGAAGGCATACGATCTGAGACCCTTACCTAAAGCCAGTAGGGTGGAAAGAGGCTCTTAGAGTGCTGCTAGATGAGATAAAGATCGGCATAGTCGCTCATAGGGGCATATCTCTCCGGATAGAGGATAGTCTAGATCTTGATTCACTATTTCCATTTTTTTCTTTTTAGTTTGAGTGAACACCCGGTAGCCAATCGAGAACGTCGAGAAATAATCCCCGGAGCGGGCGATTCAATTAACCTATATTTAGAAAATGCAATTTCACCTCTACCATCAATAGGTTTAGCCAGGGCGTTTACAACACGACCCAAATAGGCCTCACTCACAGGTATCTGAGCAATTTTTCCTGTTGCTTTTACAGAACTCCCCTCTTGTATCAGTAAACCACCCCTTCTCCCGAAGTTACGGGGCTATTTTGCCGAGTTCCTTAGAGAGAGTTGTCTCGCGCCCCTAGGTATTCTCTACCTACCCACCTGTGTCGGTTTCGGGTACAGGTACCCTTTTGTTGAAGGCCGTTCGAGCTTTTCCTGGGAGTATGGCATTGGTTACTTCAGCGCCGTAGCGCCTGGTACTCGAACATATGCTTCTTTTGCTTACACATCTACAATGCCATAGTTGTTGGGATGCATTGTGGTTTTAGTATATGTGATAGTAACCCCAGAGGTACATTAAAGCTTTTCTAATTATCGGCAATTCTCAAAATTTCACTTGAGTGTAAATCAAAGGAAGGAGTCCTTCAATATTAAAATCCATCCGAGGATTTACAGTAACGAGTGTTCGTGACCGTCTGATTCAAGCATACTTTGCAGCAGCAGAGAGTGTTCGTGACCGGCTGATTCAAGTAAAACTACTTAACTTTATTTTTGTGATCATAATGCAGCAAGTGTATCACATGTTCATCATACGTGACATCTTTTTTTGATTGCTTGTACATCAAGTAGAGAAGCCCAATGTGTAAACTTTTTACCAACTTGTCGATCTTTTCGCGTCTGCAGCAATGGAACGAGACCTATCTGCACTATCACAAAGTTGACCCGAAGCAAACATACTACCTATCTATGGCGTTTCTCCAAGGGCGGGCATTGACTAATGCCATTGGGAACCTCGACATTCAAGATGCATATGCCAGTGCTTTGAACAAGCTGGGTCATGAACTTGAAGAGATTACCGAGCATGTAATCCCTTATAATTTGATTTTCCTGTTCTTACATAATCTACATTCTAGCTATGCCAAATCAGTAAAATCAAGGTCTCCAATAGTTTTCCATTACGATATACCATAAGAAATTGTAATACCAAGAGCTTTACCTTTGTCAGCCATCAGATACGAAATATGATTTAATTGAAATATATGGATGGGTTATATGGGTGGATTTACTGTTAATGGTGGGAGTTTATCTGATACTTTATCATTAATTTGATTAATGCTGATTTTGTTTCTTTCAATTTATAACAATTGTAGGAGAAAGATATGGCACTTGGTAATGGTGGTTTGGGGAGGCTTGCATCTTGCTTTTTGGACTCAATCTATAACACTATGATGCCGTATGCTCTTATATATTTATATGCTCTTATATATTTATATGAATGCCTTTAGAAAAAAATAGATGGGGATCTTAGTGTGATTGAAACAGATTTTGACATAATCGGATGGAATAGCATGCCAGAATACTTATCCCAAGGAGTGCGGTTGGTATTTCACCCTGTCATATGGACCTGTTATAATTTGTGATATTCAAAGAAATTTCATTCTGATGTGAATTGTGTCATAATGGCTACTCAGCCTCGAGATGGTGTGACTGTCAAAGATCTTGAAGCTGCTGTCATAAAGATGAATTCACTTGAGAAGAATAAAAGTATATCTTCCTGGTATGAAGAACCCATCCCTGAAGAGATTGTGACAACAAAGCCAGAACCTGGGTAAATTTCCATATCATTTCTTAAGCTATTTTATATTGAGTAATGTGACTTTGTTATTATTACAGTATCCAATTGTTTTTCTTCAAGTACCACTAAAGGTTTCAGTTCCATCACTTTGGTTCTTGTGCTAAATGTATGCCACATTTTTTGGAAAGGTTGACACTAAATGTATGCCATAATTAGGTGCATAGTTTATTTTTGAAAGGCAAACTTAAACATACACCTATAATTAGGTGCATAGTTTTTAATCATTTTTAGTTTCTCCCATGATATCTTGATGTACACTATTAGTGTAGGACTTCTACAGTTTTAGATTGTATATAGTACAGACCAGCTTCTGAAATTCTGTGTTAATTACGACTTGTTTTGTATCATGAAGTCTTAATGTGAGAACATTGAAGGATTTTCATGTGTTCAAAAGCTAGCAAATTCTTATGTTGAACAATCTGTGATCTCTTCAATGTTGGTAAATGACATTTGCATGATTGGGAGACACAATTATTAGACGCTAAATGGCCCAATTTATCTTCTAATAATAAGGGGGTAATTTTTATTTTTTTATTTTTTTTATTTATTTATTTTTTTTGGTATCATTAAGCGAGTGAGCATCAAGAGACTTGGTCAGGCATTTCTTACATTTTTGGAAACTTATTCTCTGCTAATTTATTTTTTATTCATCTATTGCAGGACTTTAGTCAAGAGTTCTAACTTCCATAATATTGGAGCTACCGAGCTGATATTGTCTAATGGCATGCGTCAGGTTTGTACCTATAGATCTTTTCTATCAGGTAATTCTTGTTCTGTTATATGATTAAGGTATTGACATATATGTTCTTGAAGAAGAAGGAGAGGAAGGTGTTGCTCATATAATCGAGCACCTTGCCTTTTGTGCAACATCGAGTTTCCAAAAATATGAGATCATTAAGTTTTTAACGAGGCTTGGATTACAATTTGGAGCTTGTCAAAATGCTGAGACAACTGTTGATGGGACGTTCTATAAGCTGATTGTACCCATTGACAATATAGAGACTTTATCACAAGCACTCTCGATACTTTAAGAGTTTAGTTCTGAGGTAAGAGCTTGTATTGGACATGTACATTCTTACTTTCGTTTTCACAGTGTTTCATATTTTTTTGTGTTTGTAGATACGGATTGTGGACGTATGGTCCGGACTGGGCCAGGAATGGGTCAGGCCCGGAAGATGCGGCCCACTCTACGATCTAAACCCTAATCCATGCCTATATATACACACGCAGGTTATCTCTAACCCTAAGATATATTGGCTACATCACGCCGATACTAACTTGACCGTCGGAGGTGGACCCCGGGGCTACGGCCTCGGGTCCACTCCTAACGGGTTCTCTTTGTTGACAGGTCTACTAGGGCTCGAGAAGACGACTAACGGCAAAGGAGAGTCGTTGAATCTTGCCCGCCGCCATTATGCATCAACAAGTTTGCGCCATCCGTGGGACCACGAATAAACTATGTTTCGTGTTCTCCTATTACCGAAACGCAGAGATAAATTCCTAAAGTCGGTAACCCTAAAACTTTGTATTCTACCATGCGTAGAACTTTAAAAACATCTTCACATCTGAATAACAGACCTTGCTTTATAAATTGTCATATATTTGATAATACACAAAATAACAGCATCTTAATATGTTATGTTTACTGAACCACGATACGTTTTAATGTTAAGTAAATCTTATATTTGCATGTTGACATATTTATGGTCAGATCTTAACTTGGAATAAATCATTACGTTGAATTCCATATTATTTATCAAAAGATCATTATCACGTTAAATGGCATATTCTTTTATTGCGATTGATAAAAAGAAACAAGTCTGCACGATCGGACCTATTTTAAAACATCCGCATGATCGGACCTATTTTATATTTTAGTCCGCACGATTGGACCTAAAAATATATCCGCACGATCGGAGCTATTTTATTTTTTAGCCGCGAATTAATTCGCGCAGATACTGTTTTTCCGCCTGTTCGCGCTCAAATAGCGCAGTCACGATAAATCTACCCACGTTAGGCCGTGCGTTCAGAAATCTTCGCAGAGAACGCGTACGCGCGAACACCACGATGCTAGTCAATCGCCATGAGCGCACTGGACCAAAGGCCGTGGTATAAACATCTGCGATCATCCACAAACGTTCGAGTCTATGCGGTTACGATAAATCCATCTGCGTCTATTAGTCGCGGTCACGGTACATCCATCCGAGTTTTTATTTTATACATTAAAAAAAAAACACAATTAATTATTTCGTCGGTACGCATCCCACGACGGGTGCGCACTACCAATTTTCTTATATGCTATGTGCTATATATTTTTTATGCTATGTGCTATATATATTGCTTAACTTCATTAGGTTTTATATGCTGCGATTCGCGGCATATACTTTTAATCTTTGCATTCAGTGTTTTTCGCAGATTAAATAAGTTTAATGCTCCTACATGAGTAGCACCATCAAACTTGGGGGGCTACCAGGGTGTATACTACCACTGTTTCCGTACGCATCGCGCAGGTATATTTGGAAGCAGAACGCAAGCTCGTAACAAAGACGGATTTAAATATTCGTACGCATCTTTACCGCAGGGAGACGCCTCTGTCGGTTGTAAAGACGGATGTAATGCGCGCAGAAGCACGTCTTCGTGCACCTCTTTGTCGCGCACAAGCGCACACCTTTGCACGAAGCACGCCTTCGTCGCATACGTCTTCTTTGTCGCGCGCGCACCTTTGCGGCAGCACGTCTTCTGTCGCACCTCTTTGTCGCGCAATAGCGTGCACTTCGCTACAGAAGCACGTCTTCTGTCGCATCCCTTTGTCGCGCACAGCGCACTTATGTTATGAAGCACGTCTTCGTCGCACCATGTTGTGTCGCTACTGGTACAAAAGGTACGCCCTTATCCAGGATGCAGCATACTGGTTCCACTTTCACCTACGCGGCCATCAGAACTTAAGTTTAGCATAACATAGCCATGCGCTATCTCATACTAAACTTAGGGGCTTGTGGGACGTATGGTCCGGACTGGGCCAGGAATGGGTCAGGCCTGGAAGATGCGGCCCACTCTACGATCTAAACCCTAATCCATGCCTATATATACACACGCAGGTTATCTCTAACCCTAAGATATATTGGCTACATAACGCCGATACTAACTTGACCGTCGGAGGTGGACCCCGGGGCTACGGCCTCGGGTCCACTCCTAACGGGTTCTCTTTGTTGACAGGTCTACTAGGGCTCGAGAAGACGACTAACGGCCAAGGAGAGTCGTTGAATCCTGCCCGCGCCAGATTATGCATCAACACGGATATCAGCTGAAGATCTTGATAATGAAAGAAATCCAATCTTACAAGAGTATAGAGATAGCAAAGATATTGAAGGGAGGATGAGAGACGCATTATGGGGAATATTACTTGAAGATTCTAAGGTTTGTTTAACCTGCTATTAGTTACCATGCCAATGAATTGTTGGCACATTATTATGTTTTACAAAATAAATATTGATTTATGAGTTCTCTTCTTATTTTTATGTTTGTTCGTGTATTGTTTATTTGCTATGTCTATCAGAAGTGATTAGCATGTCAAACATTCTGATTACTACATGAATACTGTTTTTTTATCTTTGTTATTTTGCTATTTTTTTTCGGTATAAGTGTGTTTTATAAATTTATCTGTTAATTGGCAGTATCAGAGATCACCGATAGGGTTGGTGCAAGTTATCGAGAAAGTTACTCCTGAGACAGTAAAACAATTTTAATCTAAGTGGTACAATTTTCATAATATTGCTGTCATTGCTGTTGGTGACTTTCCCAACACAGAGGTAAGAGCGATACGATCTTGATAATAATGTTATTTGAATGTAAGCCATTTATGTTGGTGTCCATTTCCAAAATCATTTTTTTCTTTTCTTCTCTGTGGCAGACCGTTGTGGATATGATAAAGACACATTTTCGCAGTAAAGTATCATCTGCAATGAATGCTGATATACCCAGGTTTTTAGTACCAACCCACCAGATTCCACGTTTCAAGTGTTTTGTTGATTCTGAAGATAGTAAGGTTAGTAATCCAGTCGCCAATGCATTGTTTTAAATTTGAATAGAACTAATACAATTTATTTATTTTTCTGCTGTTGTTACAGTCATCTGTCAAAATCTGTTTTAAGACACCAGTGAACGAGTCACTGATGACTGTAAAGGATTACAAGAATAGAGTAGTAGAATCCATGTTTCACGAAGCAATGAAACGAAGATTTGATAAGGTTTTAGACAAGATAGATCGGCCTTACTTTCTATTCAGAATGGAAGCAAGTTTGTTTGCTAAGCCAGTTAAGGTCCACGTGCCGTGAGTATTTTATCAATTTAGGTGATTGATTGAATGATTAATATTGCTTGTAGACCTGTCAGTTTTAACTTTTAACCCATCAATATTCTGATAGGTTGATTAGGGTAATGGTTTCTCTAGAACGGGTCAAATGGGTTGTGGCAATAAATTAAACTAAAAACATGTATTCAAATGCAAATAAAACCTTTTATGTTTGAGTGTTCATAGAAAGTTTGGTTATTAATTTGATACTGTATTTTGTTAATCATATTTACACATTAAGTATTCACAAATCAAGGTTTGCCCAACCATGCCAAATCCTTTTAACCCATAGTATAAAATGACCTGTTCTGACTATTTACTTAACCCACCCCTTTCAACCTTGGACTGAAATGGCGCCGTTTTTTTCTAATGGTACCTGGTGATATTTTAATGCAGGATGATGAGAATAATTTCTTAAACTTGACACAAGAGGTAGCTCGGACAACTCTGCGGAAGATGATTCCTTTTCCTTGTAAAAACTGGTATACTTTAGTAACATTGATGCCTGAGGAGAACTCTGTTGAAGATTCAGAATGACGAAGCTTGCTTGAAAATTTCAGTAGAGGGGCCACATACAAGGTCAGTAATATATTGTTATTATACCTTTTTTTAATATGTCTCCAGGAGTGTTGATGAACATCGTATTCAGTCACCTGTTTTTCCATGTATCTAAAATTATGTAGAACTATAAGGCGTAAATTTACATATTTGAATGTCAAGCTTATCTTTAAATATGCATGACAAACGATTCAATTTGAGGTTGCAGGTTTAACTATAACTGCTGGTATTGGCAGTTTTGGCGTACAACATTCGGAGATATTCATGAAGTTCGTCAAAGTTCACAGAATAGTTTTGACTGTTTCGTCTTAAAAATTGTTTACACGTGAAGATGTATAGATACAAGATTCCTAAATGAATCATGACCACAAAAAGTAGACCTGATGTTCAAGTCTTAGTCTTTTCTGGCATTCCTAATGTTTGAGACCATCTGTGTGTATCTTCAAACCTACATGTCATTCTTCTTGATATCTTTCTCATGAAATTTCCGTATGTTGTATTTGACGCTTGCCTTTTAGACATTTTTACAACTTCCTTTATACAAGTATGCACTTTTAGTTCCTTCTACATTGTTATACTTTTTCGATATGTCGTATTTGGTTGTTATACTTCTTCGAAATGTGGTATTTGGTTGTTATACTTCATTGAAAGGTGATATTGACTTCTACAGATTAGTTCTTTTCAAAAGTTGTAATAGATAAAGGAACCTACTATCTATACAGGCATACTGTCTATACAAACTAAATAAGGTAGATGAGGCTTTTGCGTCCCCGAACTATGGAAGCTGTACTGTTTGGCCAATTTTTTTCTCACTTCTTTGGGAAACTTCTTGTTTGGGCAAAGAACTTCGTTTTGGCAACTTCTTATTAGGCAACTTTTTTGACAACTTCTTTTGGGCAACTTGTTTCATATATCACAGCAGCCTTATCTATGTCGTAGCAGCATTAATCTATGTCTCCAACTTATGACACAGCTGATATTACATTAATATATTTGTTTCATTATACAAATAATAAAATACAAAAGAAAAATTATTTATATTGCACTTTCATAAAAGTTCCTAAATGTAAAATAACTAACACACATCATTACATTGTACTCTTAAATTAATCATTTCCATACCATACAGACACTTCAAACATCAAAGAAAAAATCAATGCCGCCTGCTAATGGCTACAAAGAAGAGGAATTATCTCAAAGTAACGGTAAAAGAAAGGTAGACACCACCCGACCTTCATTTCTGTAACAACTAAATTGTTTTTCCATAGTAATAGCTTTATTTTTGTTTCTGTATAATGTTACCTTTTGGAAGGGTTTGTTTCACATAAGTAGTTATTAACATTATGGCTGTTGATGGTTACAGAAAAATTGGATTTTTGGGACTTGCTGTTCCTGAACATGCTACACAACAGCTATGTAGCTACATGCTACGGCTATTTTACATGCCGTAGTAATAGTTTAAGTCTTAATACCTATATGCGTATCTGAAATTGTAAATTCAGGAGCTTTAGGCGCTATCTTTTTGGTCTTAGTCGCGCTTGGCTTTTTGGTTTCAGGTTCAGCATGCTCTTCAAGTTCAGCCGTGAATAATTCTTTTCGGACATGTGTAGATGAAGGTGCTCTTTCTGACCTCTCCTTTTCTGCAGGTTCACCTGTGTTTGGTGGAGGAGTTATGGTCCCCACTGGTATTGGCCAAGAAAGTAATGAAGGAACATAATCCAATAAGTACTTAACTACTAGGATGCTAAACCAAACAAACTTAAAGGATCAAGTTTAAGCAAAAATTAAAGTGTGCTAATGACATCCAAATTCTAAATAAGCTAAAAACATATCAGAATTAGCAACCAAATAATACTAAAAAGCAGCCTAGTCAAAAACTTTGTTTTGGCTTTTGAACATTTGACAGAGACTTGAAAAATGACTAAAATGACTTGAAAACTTTTGAACAATGACTCAAACCCTTAAAGCAAACCAAATAGACTCTATTATACTTAAAATAAACAACTAATAACACCTTTATGCTACCTAATCAAATTAAGCTATTTAAGATAAATTTAAAGTATCAAATTGAAGACAGCAAATAAAAAAACTATGAAACTTTATGAAAACATTTGAAATGACTTTAAAACTACACAAATGACTTCTAATAAGGTAAACCAAACTGTCTTAGTGACCAAAAGCTATTCGAAGACCACAACTTTTCTTGTGCCAAACACCCCTTAATGGGACTGATTTGGTTTCAAAACTGATTTAACCTAGTAAACTTGGTTGTTTCTGACTCAAACTGATTTTATAAGACCTTATGACTTTTTAAAACAAACTTTTAACAATTGAAAAGCTGAAATTAAGCTACTCTATATATGAACTATTTTTTTTTGGCTTTTTAAGAGTTTATATGAGAAAAGTAAACAAATAAGTGTAAAAGCAGTTTATAAAGCAACTAATAAGCTAGAAGAACAAATCTAAACTCAGATAAATCAAATAAGCAATACAATAAGCACTGTTAAGCAGATTAAGCTATAACTTGTATTTAAAATGGAACCTACAAGCTTCATATTTTCTTGGCGAATACCCGTGAGCATGTTCCTTCAAGACTTTGTTGGCCAATACCCGTGAGCATTGGTGGGAGTGCATCACATGCACTGTCTAGTATGAAGTTGGGATATCCCCTGCGACTTCTAGCAGCATAATGTATTCTGAAGACATGCTTCATATTTTACAGTGGCCTAACGATGGAAGGCAATACATATGGGTCTGGATCAGGTGTGTAACTAAGCATGTCGCTGCAGGTTTGAAGGAATGATTCCGCTTCAGGGCTGAAGCACGTGACAATGATGCTTCCAGTCATGTCTGCAAGGACAGCTTTGAAACAGTAGTTGTAGGCAAGCGGTATGGGAAGTTATGTTAGTCGCGCGATAAATGCAGATGCGTCGTGTGATGTTGACCGAAGTGTACCTGTAATTCGGACTTGGTTTTGTACCAGGTTGTTGACAGTGTCCGTGTCGGAGCCCTTCACTTATTTTCATATGGCATATGCGGCATCTGTTGAAGTACCATCCTTTGAACTCATCCATTTTCATGATGACCGCCTCGGTGGTCAATATTTGCTCCTGAAAGTGGTGAGTTCAGGTTGTCAATTACTGTAAGTGCTGAGACTTGAATATAGGGTTGTAAAGATACCATGTGTTTTTTGGATTCATGTTCAGCAGGCCATTCAATGACAGAAGGCTGGTCGCTTTTCCGTTGGTATGGCAGCGGATTCTGGTGGAGGCAATGCCAAAGGGATGTGTGGACCCAAGAGTTCATTGTACCTTGTATGACAGTATGCACAAACAGGTTATATGAAATATTTTAGGGATCATTATTCTTCAAGTGCGTACTCGCGGAATGTACCAATACCAGAATACAGATCGCCGGCCTCATAAACAATACGATAATTAAAATCGACTATCTTAAGTACATGCCTCTTGCCTGCAATAATCATTTAGATTCACAATAATGTAAGCGTATAATAAAACATTATGTAATAGCTAAAAAGGTAAACATGCAAAGGAAAAAAGTTGTTGACATTGAACACGATATGTCCTGTAAAATTTAAAGAAAAAAAAATTGTCATAACATGATCTATCACACCTGTTCAAACCTAATTTAGTCAATGAAGATTTACCCAAGACAACAATTAAGGGGTGTTGGTTTATCTTACATCTGGTGTTAGGGGTTACACTTTTTTTCAAACTTGTCATAGTAAACTTATTAAAATAATAAGTTTTCAAATACACCTGAATAATGTATGAATATAAGCAGAAAACATATAAGCTTAACTAAACATCCCCTTACTTAACTTATATGTCAAAAATAAGAACATCAATATTTTTAAGCAATGGAAACATGTACCATAGACTTTTAGTTAATGCCGTTAATAGCCATAGAAAATGTTATTAGATTTACCGTCGATAAGATAGCATCAGGATGACCATTTTCGTATAAGATTCCAATCACAACAGCTATTTCATTTGTGCTTTGGAAAAGTTAGCGTAGCTCAACATTGAATCAACACGTGCAGGTAACTGCATTCTTTCTTAGTGGTTGGCTACGGTTAAAGTAAGACTTTTTTTGGGTACCTTAGTAATTTTTTAGTGTGTTCAGTTGCGACAACCATTTTTTTGTGGAAGGATCCTTTGGCGACATTGGACTTTCCCCAACAAATAGAAACGGTGCCATGGACTTGCACCTGCAATAGGAAGTTTAGTCGTTTAAAAGTTTATCAAGAGTATATTTCCATAGGTATGTTGATCTTCGTGTGCAAAAGTGCTTAGATTCACTTGTTTTGTAACGAAATGCAGTAATCAGATAAACATTTGTTTAAATTTAAGGCCGTTCTACTAATTCAATAGGTAAGAGGTAACAAAATGATTAGTTTGAATAAGCAACTTCCAAACTATTATACAAAGTGCTTCTTTTACCTAAGCACTAAAAATTGGATTCCTGCTCATCTATTGTTTTAACATGCAATAGGCAGACAAATCGTTTAAATAAGCAATCCGATACATCCTCTCAAAAACCACAATGGTTTCTGCATAAAAGGATATATCCAACTATAAGCCGATTCCTACTTCAAGTAACATGCAATAAAAATGTTTAATAATAGTATTCTACTTTTAATTTTGTGCAATAATGGTACTCCCTCCGTAACCAAAATAGTATATTTCAACATTAACATAAGCAATACATTGATCAATTTACTTAATAGTTTATAATTTTCACATATTTTCCTCCATAACCGAAACAAAAACATGATTTTAATCACTAAGCAAATAGATGGAAACCAAATCACAATCACCCATATAGAACGATAATTCATATCTAATTAACAGATTAACAAGATCCTAATTTTTGCTTTGCGCTCAAAACCCTAATTTTTTATTTGGATTGAGATCCCCATTATTCGGCTTTTTAACAAAGAACATGAAAAGATTCAAGAATAAAATCAATATATAAAAGATATTAAATTACCTGACATTAAGAGCAGTCGATTGGATTTGGATCAAGAATCGATTGTTGAAGTGTACTTTGATATTTGGTTGGATCAAGAATCGATTGTTGATGACATCTTAATTGCTGCTGCTGTTGCTTTTTTTCTTTGCTGCTGCTTTTTTTTCAAATGAATTGTATCCATAAGATGAAAGAGGATTTTGTGTGTGTGGGTTTGATTTTTTTTATTTTTTAATTTTTTATTTTTTTAATTTAAAATGTGAAATGAAAAAACTATCTTCGTGTATAAATACAAGTTGACCAAAAAATATAAAGACCAAAACAATAAGTTGTCCAAAAAATAATATCGCTACAATACCTTCAAAATACGTGACTTACGTGTATAAATTGTCGATTACGACAAAATTTCACGTTGGGTCCAAAATAATCGCTGGACAACCTGTCTATTTTCGAATGTCAAGAGTGCGTGGTCTTTATGTGATATGCCTCAGGCGCCGTCTATTTGACTAATTTTCCCCTTACTTATATTAGTAAACGAATATAAGTTAATACCATCTGGCAGTCCAATATCAGGTATCTAAGTTCTTGCGTACATTTTATGATAAAATATAGACCAGAACACGACGTTGATTAAAACAGAAAAATGAAAGAAAACATTTAGTTTTGCGAATTAGAAATCGAAAGATAACTAAAGAACACTTTCACAGAAAAGTCCCATCACAACGTGGCAGAAGCCAAGCTACTTGGGTGCGTTTAGTTGGAGAAAAAATTCTTATGTTTTCTACCTCACTTGTAAAAATTTGGAAGGAAATTTATCTCCACAAAACATTTGAAAATATGAAAACTGCTAGTTGATGTTTGTATTTTCTAGAGTAAATTACACCGCTCGTCTGTGGTTTTATGTTGAATGGTTTAGTCCTTTTCACCAAAAAATTGCACCAGACGCCGTCCTTAAGTGTGAAACGTTATGCGCCATTAGTCCTCCATCCAACCGGGCCCACCAACTCCCACTAACGCCAGAACTCACTAACACATGAGGGTAAAATAGTAATTTAATATATTTTTTTATAAACTTTGTTTCTACAAAAACCATAAACAAAAGTATATGTTCCAAAACAAAACAAAAAATTCAAATCTATCCGCATGACAAGAAAAAAACCAACCATTCAAACAATTATTGTTCTTCACATATACCGCCGTCAGACGAGGCCTCCAATCACCACCATCAACATCAACTCTTTGTCGTCGTGACTTTCTTTCTCCACCACAAAGATTCACCTTCAACTCTACGCCACCACCTTCTCCGTTCCCACGCTTTCGCTTTTTTCTTTATTTTCGGGATAGAGAAGCGGGATCAAAAATAATTGTTTGATCAAAAATAAATATCACCTCTCTTGAGCTCTGTATGGCTAGATAAAATCAAGATCTTCCTTACGACACCTTGTACTACGCGGTTTCTTAGCACATAATTAGGATAATTACTAAGAACTTCACCCGCGGTAATGGGACGTGTGATTTCATCAACCGCGTCAACAACATAAACACAACCCATTTTTTCCTTACTCTCTCATCTCATCACATCTCGATTGGGAGACCCTAACTAATTGATGCAATTAAACACTTGGAGGACCTTCCTTATGCTTCGATTAACAAAACCCCTAAACCAATTTTTGAAACCCCTTTGATTTGGAAAACCCTAATTTTGGATTTTATTGAGATGGATGAATGTTTTTGTGAAAATTAACCCCTTTTATAGATGAGAGATTATGAGTATGATGACCCTCTGAACCTTCAAAACATGTTTCTACCTATTTTAAGCTTTCTCCACATCTTTCTCACCAATGCATGGCAACCTATAAACGATTAGGGAGTAGTTTGGATGAGTTTGGGAAGGTGCCAAAGGTGTTTTCATGGGGAGAAGTCAAAAGCATGAGTTTTGATCTATTTTGGTGATGATATTGTTGTTTCAGGCGCTCACGCGGGTGGAGGAAAAAGAGAAAGGGACGTATGAGTTAGGGTAGATTTTATTTTACTTTTTTATTATATTCTTTTGGTTATTATTAAGTTTAGAGTAAATTACACCGTTCGTCCTTGCATCGTTCGTCCTTATGGTGTTGAAATGACGATTATACCCTCAGGTTAACAAGACTTAACGACGTTAGGGCCCGTTAAAGGAGGACTAATGGCGATAACGCTTCACACTTGGGCGATCTACGTGCAATTTTTGGTCAAAGGACTAAACCTCATGGCCAACGAAACCACAAGGACCTAACTGTAATTTACTCTATTTTCATTTTGAAGAAGGGAGGAGGGTTGTGGGTTAAAAGAAAACAATAAAACAACTAAAATTTGTTTTGTAATTTTCTGTTAAGTTAGAATAGGGAGTTTCTGTTTTGCAAAACATTTTGTTGGAAAACGTTGATTTGAACGCGATCTTTATTTTCCTTGTTTTCCACAAAACATTTTATGGAAAACAAATGTATTTTCCTCCAACTAAACGCACCCTTAAGGTTTTCTTTTTTATTGACACAAGATACAGAGCCTTTGTTTCTGACGACAACTCGATCAATACTATCTAATTATACTCTATCTGTCGCAAAATAATATGCAAAAACATACGCATACATAACTTACAACAAATTAGATAAAATATTAAGCATTAATTATGAACCAAGTGGCTTAGCTCAGTTGGTCACTTCGGCTCTTTCTGAAGTTTGGGGGAGGTTTTACCTAGAGTTCGAGTTTCGCAAGTAACAAAAAATCGAGGTTTTCCTCATACTTGAAATTGTTAGTTCTAGGGGTTTTCATGTGCCTCTCTCCTAGTGGTTTGGCCTCCGGTCCTTCCATTTTAATGATTTAACTCGGGGATCGAATTTCAAATGTGATGCTGTTCTAAAAATAAAAAATAAAAAAATAAAAAATTAAGCATTAATTATGTAAAGGTAGCAAATTAACAAATGGTATAAACGAAGAACTGCCGACGCAAATGACGGCTTCAAAGGACTTACTTTCAGAGACACTTAAACCTTAAGGTCTAATTTTTGCAAGTTGCTATAGTTAGCAATTAAGTCTACAGACTTACTGCAACGTCGCTTAAACCTTAAAGACTATTTTTGCCAGATTGCTATAGATAGCAATTAATGTTGTAGGACTTATTTTGCAAGCCACTTAAATATCGGGACTTCGCCAAGTTGGGAAAGTTTGCAATTAATGCTAAAGGACTAATTTTGCAAATAGCCACTTAAACCTCAGACTATTTCAAGTTGGGAAAATTTGCATTTAATGCTAAAGGACTAATTTTCAAATAAACTTAAACCTCGGGATCTTGCTGCCAAAAGAGAAAGATTGCATTAAATGAGCTTGCTTGGTACTGTTTTCCTCCCTGCCATTTAGTATATATATAAATAAATTCAACATAATAGTCGTTAATATGTTACATATTAAATCATGAAAATATAGTTATACTACATCATTTTGATTTGCCAATTGTAACACCAATAACACCATACATCAGTGACCGATAAGTTGACACATACATTATTGATCGATAAATTGGCACATTATCATTTCTCTGTTAGACCATACATTTTTAGATAAACGGTGCAAATTATTTCTCTGTTATCTTTTAACGTGGATCTAACACGAAAGAAAATATTTGTATCGTTAGTCATCAAGGATGTATTTTTTTTACTTCACTTTTTATTTTATTTAATTATTTTTTATTTTTATTTATGTATTTATTTTTTATTTTATTTTTTCATATTTTATATTTTTTTATTATTTATTTTCTTTAATTATTTACTTTATTTATTTTTATATTTTTGTTTATATTTAATATTTTATATATATATTTTATTTTTATTTTTATTATTTTTATATAAGTATAAAATATATAAATTTTCAGACTAAAAAAATAATCGTCCTTAATCACCACCACCACCAACAACAACAAACCCAATCCCGCCGAGGCAGGGTATGAGGGAGGCAAAATGTAAACAGATCCTACCCCTACCCCAGGATAAACCCGGGAGTAGAGAGACTGCTTCCAACGAAACCTCCGGCAAGTGCATGTGTGCGGGTGAGATAGAAAAGACAAGAGAGCAAGAGACAATAAACAAATAAGAAAGAAAGCAATAATAAAGAAAGTGGAATGGAGAGAAGAGCAAAAGAGCACAAAAAAACAAAGAACTGCAACAAGAGAATGGAAATGGCATGGAAGAAAGAAATGAAAAAGAAATGGACAAAGGAAATGGTAGTGGCTGGCAAAAGTAACAAAGAGGCACTTAAAAGCCTAACCCACCAAAAACAACCTAAACCACTAAGCCCTAGCCAGATCTACCCGCAGATCCTAATCCTATCTCTCCACCCCTTCCTATATGAGGTCATGTCCTCCGACAAGAGAGGCTCCATCATGTCTAGCTTAAGTCTATCCTCCCACCTGAGATTGAGTCTGCCCCTTCTTCTCACACCATCTACTACGAGCGCCTCTACTCTTCTAACTTCCGCTGTTTATGGCCTCCTCTTGACATGCCCGAACCACCTTAACCCACCTTCTCTCATATGTGAAATAATATTTCCGACCTCAAGTTTTGCTCTGAAAAATCCGTTTGGGATCATGTCAAGAAAGGTTTTATCACAAGTCCATCTAAGCATTCTCAGTTCTGCCACCTCTACCCTATTAGCATGGGCCTTGGAGATGGGCCAGCACTCAGACTCGTACAACATAGCTGGTCTAATCGCCACCTTATAATATTTCCCCTTTAACTTTAAGGGGACATTCCTATCACAGAGGACTCCCGACGCCGCCCTCCATTTTGCCCATTCAGCTCTGATCCGGTGGGTTACGTCCTCATCTATCCTTCCTGATTTGTGGATCATCGATCCCAGATATCTAAAAGACTCCTTGGGTGGCACGATGTGGTCACCGATATGAATATCCTCGTGGTGGCCTGACTCGCTCCTCCCAAAAACACATATAAGGTATTCAGTCTTCTCTCTGTTCACCCGAAGGCCGTTGACTTCAAGAGCCTCCCTCAAGAGTTTAAGCATTTTGTTTAACTTTGCCTCCGATTCTGCCACCAATACAATGTCGTCATCAAAAATCATGCACCACGGGATGCCCTCTTGAATCCCTTGCGATAGGTCATCAAGAATCAAGGCGAAGATGTAGGGACTTATAGCAGATCCTTGGTGGAGCCCAACTTCCACAGGGAAAATTTCTGAAATCCCCACGGAGGACGGTACACGGGTCTTGGCACCCTCGTACATATCCTTAATGACTTTCACGTATCGCCTTGGGGTTCCCTTATCAATAAGAGTTCTCCAAATCAACTCTCGTGGGACACTATCATATGCCTTTTCAAGGTCAAGGAACGTCATATGCAAGTCTTTCTGTCTTTCTCTATACTTCTGCATGAGACTCCTGAGAAGGTGAATAACCTCAATCGAAGACCTTCCTGGCATAAAACCAAATTGGTTCTCAGACACCCCCGTCTCCTTTCTCGGCCTTCTCTTAATAACTCTCTCCCAAAGCTTCATGGTGTGGCTAAGAAGCTTGATGCCCCTATAATTACTACACTCTTGCACATCCCCCTTGTTCTTGTAGACGGGGATGACTTCACTGAGTCTCCATTCTTCCGACATCTTAGCATTGGAGAAGATCTTGTTAAAAAGGCAAGTCAGCCATTCTACCCCCTCCTAGCCCAGGAACCTCTAAGCTTCTATGGGGATTTAGTCTGGCCCTACCGCTTTGTTTCTTCCTATCTTCTGTAGTGCAACTTTCACTTCTGGTTGACTAATCCTCGAATAGTAGCATTCAGGACGATGGGTAGTGTACTCTTCTTCCCCGCTCCCTTCAAAGCCTCCTCCGTTGAAAAGGGAGGAGAAATAATCTCCCCATCTTTTCCTAATATCTACTTCGAACACAATGGTCCGTCCGCTTACATCTTTAATATATTTGACGTTTCCTAAATCCCTCCTTCTTCTCTCGCGGGCTTTAGCAATCCTGAATATATCGTTAGCCCCCTCATTGGAGTCCAATTTCTTTTACAAATCTTCGTACACCTTGCCCTTCACCTGAGCCACTGCCTTTTTCGCTTTTCTTTTAGCTACTTTATACCTTTCCTTCGCGGCGGTAATGTCAGCTAGTTGGCCCTCTCGACACATAAGAAGCTCTCTGAACCTAGATTGTTTCACGGAAACTTTGGATTTCACTTCCTCACTAAACCACCAAGATTCCCTGTTAGGTGGCTGGGTCCTAGCTGTCTCGTTAGCCAAGCCGAGGGACTCTTTTGCTGCGTCTTTAATGATGTCGGCAAGCACGATCCACAATTGGTCCGCATCTCTAGCAGTCAAGTCCTTCGACCGAGTAGAAAGTCCCTCAGAGACTTTCACTCTAAATGACTCTGCCGCCTCACCGTTCAAATTCTTCCATAGAATCCTCGGCAACCTGGACACAACTCTCCTAGGATGCTGCCTCTCAAAAAGTGTATCCACAGCTAGCAATTTGTGTTGGGATGAGCATGCCTCCCCTAGGAAAACCCTTCAGTCCATACATGCTCTAAGGTCTCCTCTTCGCACCAGCAGATAGTCAATCTGGGTGTTGTGACCCCCACTCTGGAAGGTGATCAAGTGAACATCTCTCTTCTTGAAGCAAGAGTTCACTACAACCAAGTCGTGAGCCAAAGCAAACTCTAAAATCGATCGACCTTCATCATTCCTAACTCCAAAGCCAAACCCACCATGTACCCCCGCGTAACCATCCGAAGCCGCTCCTACGTGGTCGTTCAAGTCCCCTCCTATAAACAAACGTTGGTTCGATGGGCACTCCCTAACAAGTTCATCGAGGGATTCCCAGAAGCTCTTTTTCTCTACTTCACTCCGGCCCACCTGTGGTGCATATGCACTGATTACGTTAACTGTCACCCCATCAATAACCAATGTAATCGCTCCTCCGGATCACTTGCACTAAATTATCCTTGAGACCCGTCGCCAAAAAAACTCCAACTCCGTTTCTCGCTGTCTTAGAGCCCGAGTACCAAAGCTTTTAACCGTTACCCTCCCTCGAGCTGGAGCCCTTCCATTTAGTCTCCTGGAAGCACGCTATGTCAACTTTATGTCTCCTCAACACATCCGCAAGCTCAAAGAGCTTACCGGTCAAGGACTCGACATTCTAACTACCTACCCTAATCCTACGAGAGGACGCTACCCTAGCAAAACCCCTACCCCCCAAACCATCCTGACCCTTCTACTCCGCCTACCCCGCTCACCCCGCCTACTCCTCCAACCCCGCCTACCCCGCCTACCCCATCCACCCTGCCTATCTCATCTACCCCTCCTACCCCATCTACCCCAACCACCCCGCCTACCTCATCGGCCCCGCCTACCCCATCCACCCCGCCTACTCCTCTAACCCCACCTACCCCATACACACTGCCTACACCATCTACCCCGCCTACCCCAACCACCCCGCCTACCTCATCGACCCCGCCTACTCCATCGACCTCGTCTACCCCGACTACCTTGCCTACCCCACCCAAAACGACAAGACATGACCTCAGGAGACCATCACTAACCAAAGAGTCTATCCTAGCCCAAACAAACTACAACAGGGCAACAAAAACACCCGACCCTAAAGAAAAGAAACCCAAAACAAACAAAGGAAAGAGGGCACACACAACACGACAACAAAAACAACCCTAAAAACCACAAGCAAAGAAAGACCACGGCCTAAAAATCAAAAAATAAAGAAAATATATATAAGAGTAAAAGAAGGTAAAGAAGACAAATACTCTGCTGCTGCCGGAAAAATTCCGGTCAGTAGTGGTGGCGGCAGGAGGCGGCTGACGGTGGCAGTGATTTCGGCGAAAACCTAGGATCGGGTCCAGGAGAGTGTCGGTGTTCAACACTCGCCAAAGGTGAAGTCCCAAGAACCCCAAACAACCTGAAAAGGAAACAAAAGCATAAACAATTTAGCCGGAACTTCGCCGCAGGTGTGTTGCCGGAAAGACTGGGTGGGGCTGCTCCGGTTTGGCAGGAAATACTCGGAAAACTCAAAGGCAGATAATCGTCGAGCTTAATTGCTTTAAATCACCGGAGATAAAAATTCCGGCAAAAAAATCGCCGGAGCGTCGGAGGTCCGGCAGCAAATCCAATTGTACCAATATGATCGGGGTGAGGTGAGGAAGGTGATGGTAGTGTTTAATTGTAACAGATCTTGATAATAAAGGATGGGCAAAATTGAGAGGGGAAGAAAGAGAAAGATCGTGAGGGGAAGAGAGAGAAAATCCGCTAACAAAACTTTTAATCGTCCTTAATCACCGATTAGATAAATTAGAATTCTGAATCTATGCGAGTTTCATTTCAATTATGCTATAACTCTTTGAACTTTTATTTATAAATAAATTTGTTATATTATCATTTTAAATACAAATTACTAGACGTATAAGACATTTGAACATTTAAGTAGGATCTTTCGATCTCGTTCCGATCTTAATAGCCATGCTTCAAACAATAGAAAACGTAAATCTAAACACCTCCTCACCCCATATTCATATTCTTCAACCTTATTCTTCTATCAAGTATCAACCACTTAAAAAATGAAATGATTGATCCTTGATAGAAAAATGAGGTTGAAGAATATGAAGATGAGGTGTTTGGATTTGGGTTTCTATTGTTTGAAGAAAATAACGATAAATGGGTGTTTGGGTTAAATATTATAGAGAAAGCAATATTAATAAGAGGATTCGAAAGTTTTCTGTGATTCAGGACATTTAGGCACGTGTTGTTATTCATATTTTTAGTAGGATTAACTTTATTATGGCTAAAGAAGTGGGAGCCCAGATATTATCTTGACTTCCCACTAATTTCCTGTAATCTTATGAATTTCTAGGAAAATGATGTTATAATAATAATAATAATAATAAATAAATAAATAAATAAAATATAAAAAAATATTAAAAAATAAAATAAAATAAAAAAATAATTAAAGAAAAAATAATAATAAAATAAAATAAAGAGTAAAGTCCAAAATATATCCGTGAGAACTAACGATGCAATATTTTCTCTCGCGATAGTCCGTGTTACAAGATAACGGAGAAATAATTTGCACTATTCATTCATATGTATGTATGATTGCTTACTTTACTAACAGAAGGATGGTGATGTGCCTACTTATCGACAACTACAAAGGATGTATATTGTATAGTATTACAAATGGCAAGCCATGGAGATAGTATTTTGAACTTTACACTATCTTAACCATAGTAGTTAGCATGTTATTTAGTTGTGTTATTAGTAATCGTCTTCAACTCTTGTATAATCGTGGTTCGTGCATGGGACTCGATAGAGTTGGTATAACACAACAAAAGTCAGAGTTTAATCATTGGTTTAGCCAAGATGTTCAAATTTGGAGGCTGGCCTGCTTTTGTTAAGCAAGTGATGAAATAAAAGAGAAGTTATGATCCTCAAAATATAAAAACATGGGTATAACTTGTATAACTGGGTTGACAATTTGAATAAAGATTAGCCCAATGCTATAAAATTATTTTCTTATTGATATTAGTTTTGCATCATCAACTATGTCATATATACCTTTCACACCTGATTTATACACACTAACATATGAAAAATGATTCTTATATCTACATAGACTGAATCGACGTGAGAAGTTGACTCATTAAAATCAAAAACTTTGGCGGGACCATTTTCGTATTTTTCCGGGAATAATGGTAATAATTATAAAAAAAACTATAAAGCTGTGTCATCAGAAATAAAGATATGATGCAACGTGAGGGGGTCGAAGTGGTACAAACAAACTGTAAGATAACGTATTTACATAAAAATAAAATAAAATAACATTATCGGGTTTGACGAACGTAGTTGTACAATATTGTAAAAAAGCGGCTAAAATGATCGAGAGATTCATGTTAATAATATATATGCTTATTATATCTAGACCACTTAGTTTGGAAATAAAAACGCGACATAAGTTGATAAACTCACGTTCATTGGAGTACGTAAAAGTCAAATCTGTCCTTTCTGCAACTCTATTAGAACTAATTGTATGTGTAAATTTTAACAATATCGATTCCACCAACTATTTGAATGTGTATTATGTCAAACATAGCTAGAAAAATGAAGTATAAATTTAAAATATACAAAAAACCCTTTGCCAACTCTTGATTTCCACTATGGCTGGCCAAGTCAACAACTACTATGAAAGCTCAAGTCTGACCAACCGCACTAACCTTCCTAGATACTACATGCTTACTCCCTATATATATCTTGGTGCACCCCTCACTCCAAATCAAGCACACAAATATTAATCTCCAAAAAATCCATTTCACACACACTTAATTAGTAACTACATTCGTCGCAATGGCAACCAACGGAGAAGCTCAACCAGCTAAACACCAAGAAGTTGGTCACAAGAGTCTCCTTCAAAGTGACGCGCTTTACCAATACATTCTTGAAACAAGTGTTTACCCAAGAGAGCCCGAATCCATGAAAGAGCTACGTGAGGTTACTGCTAAACACCCTTGGTAAGTTTTTATAGCAAGTTACTATAGATTAACTTGTGTATATATATAGCTTTATGAATCTAGCTTGTGTATATATTTCATTAACCTAAATGTTTTACTTGTCATATCAAATATAGGAATCTTATGACGACATCTGCTGATGAAGGACAATTTTTGAACCTACTTCTTAAGTTGATTAATGCTAAGAACACAATGGAGATCGGTGTTTATACCGGTTATTCTCTTCTTTCTACTGCCCTCGCTCTCCCAGAAGATGGAAAGATATTGGCTTTAGACATAAACCGTGAAAATTACGAAATTGGTCTTCCAATTATTGAGAAAGCCGGTGTCGCTCACAAGATTGATTTTAGAGAAGGTCCTGCCCTTCCTCTTCTCGACCAAATGGTCGATGACGTAAACTTCCATGGATCTTTTGATTTCATATTTGTGGATGCTGATAAAGACAACTATCTCAACTACCATAAAAGACTAATTGATCTTGTTAAAGTTGGGGGAGTCATCGGCTACGATAACACCCTTTGGAATGGGTCTTTGGTGGCGCCAGCAGATGCTCCGCTTCGAAAGTATGTTAGGTACTATAGAGACTTCGTGTTAGAGCTTAACAAAGCTTTGGCGGTTGACTCAAGGGTGGAGATTTGCCAGCTTCCGGTTGGTGATGGAATCACTCTATGTCGACGTGTATGCTAATGGCGTAAATATCACATACCCATCTGCAACACACTTCCATTGTTCATTCCGACAACTATTTTTTTCAATGTTTGACACTTATGATAATTGTAAACATTCACATGTTCAAGTTTATGCTATTACTTGACAATTTGCATTGTTGTTTATTTTATTTTGCATTATAATTGTATACTTGACAATATTGAAAATGGAGAAAATATAATTACGACTAGCTAGCTACAAATGACAGTCTACCAAAACGAGGAAAATCCGTTGTTAGTGTCTTTCAAAGAATGTTAGACTCGCAACAAAATAGTTCTATTGTTGCTAAATTAGCCAAAGAAGAACTTAAGAACTTTCTCCTTACTTATAGAAGGTCAATTAGCAAACTAACAACATATAAATCTGTTTGTTTGAATAATTTAACTGGCTATGAAATACTGTCACACACACATATCCATTTTTTGCACTACACGTCCAACTAACGATATACTGCATTTGGCAATGACTATTTTCTTGTATATATTGGCATTTTCAGTGTTAGCTTTATGGGAAAAAATAAAATATTTTCCGAATAGTATATGTAAACAATGACTCAAGTATATATATGGTTCGAGTAAGGTAATCACCATCAAAAACAGCAAAATCAAGTAAAAAAAAGAAAGTTGGCATAATCGCAAAGTTCATGTATTATGATTGCGTAATCTTATGATCAATGCACCCTTTGCCATATAGAGCAGTCATGTTCGCCCAATTTTATCTTCTCATACTCATGTGTTGCCTCAAAACCCTTAGAAGTGTTATGTACTGATGATGTTCATAAAACACAACCTAATTGATAATAACTAAAGTCTTCTGTTACAAATGTACTAGCTAGCTGGTAAAGAGTACACCTATTAAGACATCGAAGACATAACAAGTCATATAGAAGCTATATCATGGCCTAATTCATCTTGTAATAAAATTATTAACCGCCTCCTAAAAAGTAAAAAAGTTTATGTAATTCATCTTCCTCGTAGAGATATATACATCTCCGCAATATCAGATATTAATAAATGCACGACGTTGTCAATTCTTGCATAACAATATACTATCCCATTTGTATACTCGAAGAAAACTTCTGTCAATAGCCAGTGACGAAACTATAATAAAAATTAAACGGGTGTAAGTACCTTATTTGTAAGAAGTACTTATTTGTAGGTATAATCATAAAATAATAACAAAGATAAAAGAAATCTGACTATAGGAAACTTACGATGAATTCCTTACTACTATGTCAACTTGCTTGGCCAAGTCGACGAATTATTGAATTTAATGATAAAATCAACTTTAAGCAAACTCAGTCCACATCAAGTCACCAACCTAACACCTTCCTTATGTAAGTCGCTATATTAATCTGTAAGTCATATATTCTGTATATTGAATATCAAAACACTCGATTGGGTATATATACAAGAGACTACATAAACATAACCCTAAACCCAACATGGGCCGAGACTACATAACCCAACATTGGCAGCATACACTTAAGCCTGCTAACACTCCCTCGCAGTTGGAGCGGTAGTACAACGAACACTCAAACTGTGTCGAAACTCATCAAACAATGCTGAAGGTAAGCCCTTAGTAAAGATATCCGCATATCGAAACCGAGAAGGGACATGTAAAACACGAACCGCCCAAAGAGCCACCGGATCTCGAACAAAATGAATATCAATCTCGATGTGTTTGGTACGTGATGTTGAACCGATTAGAAGACAAATACAAAGACTCACGTTATCACAATACACAATAGTGGTGAAGATAACAGAGTATGAAGCTCACGGTAAATTCGAATCCAACATGTCTCAAAGAACAACATTGGCAACACCATGATACTCGGCCTCAAAGACTAGAACGAAAGCGTCGGTTGACGCTAGAGGACTAGGAGAGTAAGTTGTTACCAAGAAAAACACAATATCCGGAAGTAGACCGTCGAGTAGTTGGGCGACCACCCAATCAGATCCGAATATGCAATCAAGGAGTCGTAGTAGATGAAAACAATCAGAAACCATAGTCCAAAGTCCCGAACATACCGAAAATCCTCTTAAGAGCAGAAGTGCGGCTCACGTGGATCATGCATAAAAGACAAACCTGCCGCACACATACGTAATGTTAGGTCTAGTAAATGTGAGATACTGAAGAGAACCTCCAAGACTTCAGTATAACGTGGGATCATCAACCGGAGTACCACCAGCACCCAACTTGGACTTAGTATCAACAGGAGTCCGAGAAGGGTTACAAACAACCATATGTGCACGCTCTAAAACCTCCATAGCATACTTACGCTGTGACAAAAATATCCCAGAGGAGTCACGCGTAACCGAAATACCCAAAAAATAATTAAGAGCACCTAAATCAGTCATAGAGAACTCTCGATGTAAAGAAGATATAATATGTTGTAACAAACGATAAGATGAAGCAGTAAGAACAACATCATCCACATAAAGCAACAAGAATGCATTATCAGCACCCTGCCGGTAAATGAACAAGGAAGAGTCACACCGACTAGAACTAAACCCAACAGTAGTAAGATAAGCAAAGAAACTGCTGAAACCATGCTCGAGGGACTTGCTTAAGACCATAAAGAGACCGCTGCAATAAACAAACATAATCGGGATGCTCAGGATCCCGAAATCTGGGAGGCTGATGAATATAAACAGCCTAAATCACCATGTAAAATGCATTCTTGACATCAAGCTGATGAATAGGCCAATGACGAGAAATGGCTAGACTAAGCACAATGCGAATAGTGCCCGGTTTAACAACCGGACTAAAGGTCTCATCAACATCAACACCATCAACCTGTGTGTTACCATTGGCAACAAGACGTGCCTTATACCGACTAAGGGTGCCATCAGCCAAATACTTATGACGAAACAACCACATACAATGAACAACATTGGCACCCTCAGGACGAGGTACATTAGTCCAAGTTTTATTTTTAATAAGTGCATTATACTCATCATACATAGCATTACGCCAATTGGGATCATTAAGAGCATCCTTATACGATCGAGGTAAAGGAGAAATAGTAGACACATGACCAAAGATACTTAGGATTAGGACGAGTAGTCCCGACATGAGAACGAGTGACCATGGGATGAGTAGATACGGTAGGTTGGTTAGGGATTGGAGGTGTATGAACAATAATAGGTGGTGGATAAGGTGGTGATGGCATAGGCGGGGTAGGAGTTGTAGGTGGTGATGGCGGTGTAACTGGTGTTGGTGATGTAGGTGGTTCAGTTGGTGTAGTGGGTATCGGGTCCGAAATTGGACCAAGGGGTGTGGTACGGATAATGGTGGAAATTAGATCGGAAGAATCTTCCAAAAAATCATAGGAGGGAGGAGGCAAGGATTTATGTGTTTGAAACGAAAAAACGCTTTCATCAAAGGTAACATGCCGGGAAATAATAATTTTATTGGTGTTAAGGTCAAGACAATGGTAGCCAAAATGGTTGGCAGCATGCCCCAAAAAGATTGAAGGGGTGGCACGTGGTCCTAATTTATGATTAGTTTCAATATGTGGGTAACAAAGGCATCCAAAAACACGAAGAACACTATAATCGGGTTTGGCACCAAAAAGACGGGTAAAAGGTGTCTCATTATTAATGGCACGAGAAGGTAATATGTTCAATAAGTAAACAACCATATTAAGAGCCCCAGTCCAATAATTAGGTGGTAAATGTGCTTGAAATAATAAGGTACAAATAAGGTTATTAATTGTACGAATCATACGTTCAGATTTACAATTTTGTTGAGAGGTGCGAGGACAGGAGAATCTAAACTGTATGCCATTAGTTGAAAATAAGGTATGAAAAGCATGATTATCAAACTCACCACCATGATCACACTGAAACGATTTAATTTCACACTTAAACTGAGTACGAACATAACTACGAAACAACTAAAATTTAGACAAAACATCAGATTTATTGATTAACGGATAAACCCAAAAATACTGGGAATAATGATCTAAAAATAAAACATAATACTTGAAACAGTAAAGACTCGGAATTGGGGAGGTCCACAAATCCGAAAGTGAACAATATCAAAACAGAAGTAATGAGAACTAGACGAACTAACAAATGGAAGCTTCACATGTTTGCCAAGCTGACAAGCATGACAAAGAACGGGAAGCTTCTCTTTATTATAAGAAATAGAATCACTAGACACAAGACGACGTAACACTTCACTTCCTGGATGTCCAAGTCGTTGATGCCACGTATATTGACTGGTAAGAAAAGCTTGAGGTATAGTGGAGGGCTTCGTAATAGGATAAAGATCACCCGTGCTATCACAATGAGGAGCACCCGTCGAGTTAGGAAGTCCTTCACGGAAAAACCAAAAGGGTCAAACTCAACAAGACAAGAATTGTCACGAACAAACTGACGAACGGAAATTAAGTTTTGACAATATTGGGAGTGATTAAAACATTATTTAAACGAAGTGGACGAAAAGGGGTAGACGTAACACTATGGCCGAGTTAGTAACGGAATAAAACACCCGCCACCAACTACAACAGACGGGTAAATGCACATATTAAGAATATCACTAAGATAATGTACGTAATCATTAAGATGAGATGACGACTGTATCCATGTTCCAATTTCCGAGGCCGGATCCCAAGAGTATTGGTATTAAATGCATGCGGCAAAATGGTAGTTTGACCCGAACCTGGAGAACCGGATGCCATCAATTGAGTCGGATGAAAGGGGCACCGTGTGGCTATTAAAAACCTGGCATGAACTGCCCTAACGGAACCCCTGGAAACGACCCCACTGGATGGTAAGAAACGCCTGTCGCGAACTGAACTGGCAGCGTGGAGGGTCCAGACTGCTGTTGAACCCCCTGCTGCACCTGAACCCCCTGTGGAAAGAACCCTTGCTGCGGTTGAACCCCTTGTGAAAAGAACCCAGGCAAGCTACTAGTGGACCCCCCAACTGAACCAGGCAAAGAAGACATTGGGCCTACATGCGTGGGCTGGGAAGACAAGTAGGCCGAGTAATAACGCCTAAAATGAACATGTTTTTAGTAGCGTTATTGTTGGTTTTGTGCATAATAATCGGCTATATTTACTCATAACTGTTTCAAAAGTGCAAAAGATGCGTATTGTGTATGTATATGTAGCCAGGTATTACAAATGATGAAAAAATGAAGTTTTTATGTACGTTTGGAGAATTCCCAAGGAAGGAAGTCGAGCAAGGAAGCTTTTGGACTCAATGATTAGAAAGCGCAATGATTTCTAAGTATCTACAAAGAAGGAAAGATCGAGTTTCGTCTTGGAAATCTTCAGCGAGAATAAAGAAAAAGGCGCAAATCAAGAAAGTCAACAAAAGTCAAAGTTGAGGCACCCAACCGTTCGGTTGGAGCCCGTAACCGATTCGGTTGGGTGATGGTCAAAACGCAACCGATCCGTTGCATCGAACCGTTCGTTGCATGGACTGGAGTTACACAAAACGCATTTAATGTTGCCTTAACTCCCCATAATCATTGGAGGCCGATCATTTCTTGATATTAACCTGTTGAGAACGTTTTTGGCCAGTTAGTAAAGTCTCTTTGGCTATATATTGAACCTAGACTTAGTATTCTAGGTGTGACACAAACCCAAAGTGTAATAGTTTACACCAAAACTATTACCAACCATTTTATTCATCCCAAAAGTTTAGTATTCGCTGTAAAACATCCAGGAGGTTGGAGAGACCAATTCTCATCCATTGTTTTGATCATTCAGAGTTATACGGTTAAGCTAGGTGATTGGAGGCGTGTGGTTACTTGTGTTTTGTTATTATTATCATGGAGTAGGTTTTTAATATACTTGTGTGTAGGGATGTAGGAAATCATACTAGTGTTCTCATATGTGATGCACGTATATATGATCTTATTTAAATGAGTTTGTTGGAAAAATACTAGTCTTGTTTGATTTGTCGGTAAAACATGTTTTAAGAAAAAGGACCGAAAGGATTTCCCTTGTGTTTTATTCCAAAAAGTTAAGTGACAAACTAGTATGCGGATATGGTGATTGACAACCACCATGTTTACTTATTAAAACAACACTAGAAACATTTTCATCACGAACGGTCGAAAGATTCATAAGAACGAGTTTAATAAGAACATTTTACAAACAAATGGATTTTCTAAAGGATAATCATTAGGATAAGGACCGAAAGGATTACCTACATGTTTTTGTTCTTAGAATGATTTTTGAAAACATAAACCATGGTTGGAAATCATTTGCTTATGATTTGTGCATCACATCAAGAGTTTACACCAAGCCTTTATGAATACTACTATGATTGCCAATAGACTACACACAAGTATATATTTCTTTATTATTGAATTTCACTATAACATCACTTTTGGAGGAAGCCTTGACAAAGCTTTCTTGTTACAAATCTTTTTAACAAATTCAAACACAAAATCCCTTGGGACGATCTCGACTTACCCACCTTTGCTATCGCGAACGAGTATACTTGCTCGTATGTGTTTATAGTATTAGATGGTTAAATCGTGTTTATAAATTTTTAAAACTTGCACCTCGTGCGAACACATCACCGAGCCAAATGGTAATGCACTAGGCTGAGATACGGAGTACGCAACAGGAGAAGTGTTAGTGAAACAATTAGAAGCATTCAACCCAAATATAGCCAACAAGGTTTGCAACATATCCATATCCGATCGTGTGACATTTGACACAACGGAAACCGAGCCCGAAGTACGAGGGAGCAAAGTAGACTTGCCATGAACACCATTGTGAAGATACTTACAAGCTTCACCAAACCGACAAGGACCTTTAGCAAAACTCCAACACGGGTTGTTAACCTTTTCCAAAGAAGTTCCACGCCGAGGCGTAAGGTTAGTTTTTGCCACTAAAACCATCGGAGAAGCGGAGGTAGCATGGACAAGAGGGTCTTGAACCCTAGACTTTAAGTGCATCTCATGAGTAGTCAGCAATGATCTAACCGTCTGGAGATCGGGAAAGGGTTCCCGACTAACAATAACGGTAGAGATGGTCTCATATGTGGAAGGTAAACCCTCAAGCGCGAAAGTAACAACATCATCATTGCTAAGCGGGGAACCAAGACCATTAAGAACCGAAACAATGGATTCAATCTTCTAAAAATAACCATCAATAGATAAAGCTCCAAGCTTCAAGTTGCGAAGTTCAGCTTTCAAAGCCATAGCATGAGGGCGCTTGTTGTCTTGAAAAATAGCCGCAAGGTGTGTCCATGCAGCCTTTGCAGTTTTAGGATTAAGATCAACCAATCGTGTCCGTAGTGATGGAGCAAGTGTGGAGAATATCCAAGACCGAATGATGAAGTCAATCTTGCTCCATTCCAAATCCTTAGGTGGTAGATCCGTAGGAGGCGTAGTGGATGAAGAAGCAACCTGATCAACAAGATGATCTAAAATTCCATAGCCATGACAAAGATGGGAAAAATAATACATCCATGATGAGTAATTCATTGCATCAACGTCCAGTTTTTCGGGAACAAACGTGGTTAAGTGATTCATAGCCATAAGTTTATTTGATAGGGTAAGTGCCGGCGTGGGAGGTGGGTTGTCGTTAGTCATGATTGGAGTAGCAATAATAAATAATTAAAAAAAAATCAACCCAATTGTAGTCGAAGAAACAATAAAAACAACCGAAAGTGTTGACTGAAACCAAACCGTCCAAAAAAATTGTCGACTAAACGCAGTCGAATAAAAAAATCCAAACTGTCCCAACTTGTCAATCCAACTTGTCGAATAAAAAATTGTCAAACCAACTGTCCCAAGCTGTTGAATAAAACTTGTCAATCCAAAACAAAAACGCCGACTAAACTTAGTCGAATAAAAACCAAATGGTGGAACCAAACTTGTCGACCAAACTGTCGATCAAACTGAAAGAAAAATACCAAACTGTCGACTAAACTTAGTCGAGAAAACTTGCCGACGAAACTGTCGACCAAACTGAAGAACAATACCAAACAGTCGACTAAACTTAGTCAAGAAAAATACCAAACAGTGGAACCAAACTGACAAGAAGAGAAGGCGAAAGCTGTGTTTGTTAGGATCGGTTGGGAACTCTTGATACCATGTAAGTCGCTATATTAATCTGTAAGTCATATATTCTGTATATTGAATATCAAAACACTCGATTGGGTATATATACAAGAGACTACATAAACATAACCCTAAACCCAACATGGGACGAGACTACATAACCCAACATGTGCCGCATACACTTAAGCCTGCTAACACCTTACTCTTACATGACCAACTCACATCTCTTTAACCTTTCCTATAAATTCTCATGCATCCCTCTTTCCATTTTAAGTTCACTAATCCTCCGACCTTACGTTAATAACTTTCCATTTCCCAAATATAATAACTACATTCGTCCCAATGGCAGCCAACGGAGAACCTCAGCCAGCAAAACACCAAGAAGTTGGCCACAAAAGTCTCCTTCAAAGTGACGCGCTTTACCAATACATTCTTGAAACAAGTGTTTACCCGAGAGAGCCGGAACCCATGAAGGAGCTACGTGAAGTCACGGCTAAACACCTTTGGTAAGTTATTATACTACCAAACTTACTACACATTAAACATTAGTGTTAATTTGTTATTTTGTTAGACTTTACATACTATTTTGCTATTTTGTGGAGCCATTTCACTTTACTAACTGTTTTATCTGTTATATCAAATGTAGGAATCTTATGACAACATCGGCTGACGAAGGACAATTTTTAAATCTACTTCTGAAGCTTATAAATGCTAAGAACACAATGGATATCGGTGTTTACACAGGTTACTCTCTTCTTTCTACAGCCCTCGCTCTCCCAGAGGATGGAAAGATATTAGCTTTGGACATAAACCGTGAAAATTATGAAATTGGCCTTCCAATTATTGAGAAAGCCGGAGTTGCACACAAGATGGATTTTAGAGAAGGTCATGCTCTTCCTCTCCTTGACCAAATGGTGGACGACGTAACTTTTCATGGATCATTTAATTTTATATTTGTGGATGCTGATAAAGATAATTATCTTAACTACCACAAGAGATTGATTGATCTTGTTAAGATTGGAGGAGTGATTGGCTATGATAACACCCTTTGGAACAGATCTTTGGTGGCTCCACCAGACGCGCCACTTAGAAAGTATGCCAGGTACTATAGAGATTTCGTGTTGGAGCTTAACAAAGCATTGGCTATTGATCCAAGGGTCGAGATTTGCCAACTTCCAGTGGGTGACGGGATCACTTTGTGCCATCGCATTAGTTAGTCATGGCTGATGGACAAATGAAAACACATATATACAAGATTAATACTGGGACAATTTTCTCTTCATTTTTTCAATCGTTTAAAAACTGTAAAAGGAATCATTTGTTGAATATCCTTTATAATAGTTTGACAATATAATTTTCTTTGCTTATATTCTACGAAGCCATCCAGCTCAAGATGCAAGAACATCTATTACCTTACAATAATATCTGGTCCCCTTAATTATAATTTGATATACACATAGGCACATAGCTCTTGCTTAGGGCTTTGAAAGCAAGCAACCAACCTGGCATAAGTCAATCGGAAGTTTACTATTTTACAAAGAGACACTGCAAACATTTTTTTCCCGTTACCTACATCAAGTTTAGATTCAACTTAGATATGGTATTTGGGCCCTAGATAAACGACACTAATTCCTGAGTAGTGTGAACGTGGAAGGCGTTAATTTTCAAAGTGGTTTAGGCTTCAAATCCCGCTCTAGTGTAAAATTAAGGTGTGTAAGCCTCATGTTCATTATTTTCTCGTTTCTTAAGATGACATCAACGATGGAGCTGTTGGAAAAAAATATGGTCAATATGGTTTGAATGACAATTGATAGTGTCATTATGTATACTAATGTGAATTGAAGATAAAATTAATTTGTGGTTTTATTTTGATTCATGGCACATTAGTGAAGTTAATTGTGTGAATTAATTGTGACCATTTCTCTCATATCCATATTCCTTATAAATTGAGAGTTATTCTCTCATTTCATAGACCAAGAAAAACTATTCATATCTTCTCCTTTTGTGTATCTTGTTTCTTTGTGTAATCGTTAGTAATAGAGGGAAGAGATATTTTGGTTCGCCTTGATGACTCGTTTGTGCTAACGGGGTTATCCGTTGTTGTTGTATCTTGGGAGATAGACGTTCATGATTCTCACGCACCGTGCAGAGGTCGAATCTGTCTTAAGGAAACTGTGAGCATCACAGGCTTCAACATTTTCCTTACTTGTGTTTTTGGGTCTCAACGATTGAAAAATTTACGGTATCGTTTCTTTACACTTTTATGTTTTATGTTATGGTTTGTTTGTCTCTAATAGCAATACTCGTAATATATGTAACAATCTTAAGACAGATTTTTGTTGCTATTAGATGTGGCTGTTGATATGTTTGATATGACAAAATATAACTGATGTTGGCATAAAACAATCTCATGATTTGTATCTTTGAGGAAAATAAAACTATTTTGGACTTGAGGTTTATGTAGGAATATTTTCTAATGAAATATAAGGGTATTGATGATAACAATTAATGATTTACATGGAAGTTATTAGGTGATGAATCGATAAAGCAAATATAAGTGATTTCTAGATACATATTATATCTCCTTTAGTAGTGGGACGTTGACTAGAAATGGGAAATAACAAGATGTATGTATCATTTATCATCTTGGAGAAAGAAATTCTTTATTTGTTATGGTTTTAAGAATTTATTGGTATGGCCTTTGCTTAAGGTTGACTTTGAAAAATGAAGTACTTTTTGTAGTGTGTATTAATACTGTTGGAGTTTATGTTTGAATTAACATGTAAACTGCAAGGTAGATTAGAAAATGTTTAAGTTTATATGTGAGTTTGATATGTCGGTTAATTGATTTACCCTAATAAGAAGTAAGAAAACAAGGACGTAATGAGGTTTGTTTTAATTGTGTTTGAAGCTTTATTGTTATATACATCTACGTAATTTAACTAGCCGGGTACCCGCACGTTGCGGCGGCAGGTACCCATGTGATTTTATTTTTTTGGCGATAACAAGGTTTTTCTGATGCATTACTTTTATATAAGGAAAAAAAAAGAATGTCCAAGAGAGGTTGTTAATTGAAAATTAGTTTGTTTTCTTACTTACACATTTAGTAACATAATAAAAAACTTTTATAGCAGGGTGCCTACGCGATTATATGTTTTTCATGATGCTAACTTAACGCATGACGATAATTTAATGGAATAACTTTCCCGCACAATGTTGCTTTAAAAATGGCAGACTTGCATCACGATGCAACGACTATACGGAAATGATAGTCAACGATATTGCTATTCGTTAAGGGCATGTAATATTATATATAGTTTAAACATACAAGGTGTTTTTAAATAGCGGTTTTAGCACCATCTAGTGGTGTCTATATTGCTAAGTTGTGGTGATAAATGGTGCTCCGTTGTGTAGTCGAAAAAGGTGGTGTCAGAAATTATGATTACATAAAAGATTGGTTTCTATGATACGCTTAATGATTTGTAAATTTTATTTAGAGCGTGTTTTAAAGAAGAAATATAAGATAAGATGATTTATGCGTTATTGTTTTATACCATGTGATATATTAAGTGTACTTTTGAGTGAAGAGTATTTTAATAATATCATTAATGAATTGTAAAATTCATTTAGTGGGTGTTTGAAAAGATACAAAATTATAAAATGATTTATACATTATTATTTTGTACCATTTGATATATTAATTGTACTTTTGAGTGATGTGGTATTTTAATTATATTATTAATGATTTGTAAATTTCATTAGTAAGTGTTTTAATGAAAAAGAAAGATTAGATGATTTATGTATTATTATTATGTACCAAGTGCTATATTAATTGTACTTTTGAGTGAGAGTATTTTAATGATTTCATTAATTCTGACATTAATATACACGAATGTTACAAGTTAGATGATTTATGCATTATTGTTTTGTACCAAGTGCTATATTAACTGTACTTTTGGTTACAAGTTTAGCAAGTTACTTTTATTAGAAATGTTTTTTGTCTTAAAAATTTTAAGACTTTTTTATTTAGAATGTCCTAAACACTTTATATAGTAGTATATAAATATTTCATTAGTTGAAATTTATTTGCATTAATATTGATTACTATTATTCAATAATTATTACTATTATTCAATAATTATGTGAAAAATGATCGGTTTGGCTTTGAATATGTAACTGGAAATAATAAAGTGGGTCTTTTTCTATTGTTTGATTATGAAACAATATTTAATGCTACTTTATTAGTATTTCTATTTCATGAGTAACATAGTTTATTTTGATATGAGTTAAAGGATTGATATGAAACTTCATGGCTTGGAGAGGTTTTATAACTTGTATGACACTAATATGCGACACTACTTAGTGATGGCCTTCTTGAACCAATTCAAATATAGTATTCCCATAAAGCTGAGTTGTATTTTTATGGAATCTTATCAAAGATACAATCTTAACTAGCTGAAAGTTTTGGATCATTACGTTATGTTAAAAAAAATACGGTGTTCAAAGCATGTTGACTGAAATCTTGTCATGATATTGGTTTGTGTAACTAGTATTGATTTTCATGACTGGATGGTGAGATTAAACTCATTTGTTCGGAATGCGAACTTTGGTGTTATGTGGAATCAAAAGTACTTGCTGGAACAACTAAGTAGTCGTGGGAAAATGCATTGTTTGCATAGTAAACAAATGATTTTTGTACCCAATATTTTGCAGTGCGTTTTTAAAAGATAAAAAATTGGCTTTTAGGAAGTTTGAGCTTAAATGGGTGAGCCGTTCAATCGTAATTTCTATTTTATTATAAAAATTAGTTTGGACATGTTGTTGTCCGAGATACGTGGTCGCGAGAACATTTGTTGTTCTCATAAACGGAGTTTGAGCTTAAAGATTTTTAGTCAATGTTTTTTTTTTGGGTATGTTGCTAATACATTTAACTTGATTTATGGAAAAAATCTGAGCTTAAACAGATGAATTGTTTGGTCACAATTTGTATTTTGGTACAACATTTCTTTTTAGACAGCTTTGTTGTCTTGCAAAAAAAAAAATGAAATTTGAGCTTAAACGGAAAAAGTCATTTGATCGCAGTTTGTATTTCAGTACAAAAGTGTTTTCTCCAAGAGATTTATTTTTTCTTGTGTTGATCTATGTGTTGTTTAGATACATGCATTTGAGTTGTTGGGTACAACATTTTTTAGCTGTTTTAATGCATTATTATGTAATAATTTGTGCGATGTTCAACGCAAAACCTTTGTGTTATTTGGAGCAAAATATTGTGGCAAAATAGTGCATATTTAAGGTGGTTTGGTGCGATGTTGTTTGGCACTATTCAACTAATTTTGTAAGATGAGAATAACCAAGTCTATCGATTTTGTATCGAGTATTGAAAGTTTGGATGTTGCAAATATTCTGTTGTGAACATTGTTGCGAATAATCAAACTACTTGTTATTCTAAAAAGATAAGACTTGTTATAACTCATATTACTAAGAGAAATGATAGGCATGCCTAAAAGTATGCCTAATGATATGCCTAATAATATGTGGCAAGAGTTTATTGGTTTGTGAAGAAGTGGGTCCGGCCGCTACAACCAATAAATTCTTGCCACACACTTTTAGGCATAACATTAGGCATGTTTTTTAGTCATGCCTATCATTTCTCTATTACTAATAGTCGAACGGTTTGTCATATGTAAGAAATGACTATGTGTTGAGTATAACCGTGTAGGACATTGTGAAATGTCAAGAAAGAACACACATATAGATGATGTTGTCCCAAACTCTAGATCAATATATGTAGATTGCAAATGTAAAGTAATATGAATAAGTAAATTGTCTATTAACTTCTAATAAGATTCGATACATGCATATATATATGTTTCTAATCGGTATGATCTAACCGATGTAACGGTTAGAAGTTGTAACCGTTTTCTAACTGCTTTGTAACCGCCAATATGGTTACAAAGTTTCTACTTGACGTGTTTAGTCCTTCGTCTAATAATAATTACATAAGAAGCAATAAGAGTAAGATTATCGGTTCACATTCTCCTCCTTAATATTGATCGTTGCTTCGTCCTAAGTCTTGAACTCCGAGCATTTGTCGCATAGTGGCGAACTTCAATCTTGGTAGAGCCTTCGTTAGAATATCTGCTCTTTGTAGTTCTCCACTGACATGTTCCACATTGATGTGCCCATTCTCTACGCTTTCACGAATGAAATGGTAGCGAATATCGATGTGCTTTCTTCGTCCATGAAAAAACTGGGTTCTTGACAAGTGCTATTGCTGAAATGTTGTCGACCTTCAGCGTTATCCTTTTTTCTTCCCATCCAGTTAGTTCACTAAGCAATCACTTTAACCATAAGGCTTGACATGTCTGCAGTAGCCGCCATCAATTCTGATTCACATGATGATAGCGCCACTGTTGGTTGCTTCGAGTACACGGTAATAGGTGACTCTCCAAAATAAAATACTATCCCAGTAGTTCCTTTTCCTTGATCAGTGTTGATTCCATAAGTACTCGCGTAACTGTAATCTTGCAGCCGCCTTCTTGCTTGTATATTATGCCATGCTCCTTTGTTCCTTTGATGCATCGGATTACTTGCTTTACCGCCTTCAGGTGATGATCCTTCGGGTCTTGCATGAATCTACTGAGTAGTCCGACTGAGTAACTAAGATCTGGTCTTGTATGCAATAAGTACCTGAGACTTCCGATTAAGCTTCTGTAATAAGTTGCGTCAACTGAGTTTCCATCTTCCGCCTTGACCAAATTAGTACCGATATCCATAGGTATCTTCGTATCATTGCTGTATGCCATACTTGTTTCCTTCAAGATCTTGTTTATATATCCTGTCTGCTTGATTGTAATATCTCCTCCTGTCTGTGTAACTTCTATCCCAAGATAATAAGCTAACAATCCTAAGTCGCTCATTTCAAATATATCCTTCATCTGGGATTTGAATTCTTTGATTTCTTTCTTTGGAGTGCCTGTGATTATCAAATCATCTACGTAGACTCGAACTATAAGTGTAGAATTCTTGTTTCTCTTCGTATAAACTGCTTGTTTGAGATTACACTTCTTAAAGTCTAAAGACTTTAACGTTTGATCAAGCTTCACATTCCAAGCTCTCGGTGCTTGCCTTAAGCCATATAAAGCTTTAGTAAGCTTATAGACTTTTCCTAAGTTTCTTTGTTGAATAAATCCTTCAGGTTGTGTAACGTAGACTTTTTCCTTTAAATCTCCATGTAAAAATGCCGATTTTACATCTAAATGATGTACTTCCCATCCGTGATATGCCGCTAATGCTAATATCAACCGAACTGTCTCTATGCGAGCAAACGGTGCAAATACTTCATCGAAGTCTATTCCTTGTTCTTGTGCATAACCTTTTGCTACTAACCGTGCTTTATATTTGATGATATTTCCTTTTGCATCCCTCTTGGTCTTGTAAACCCATTTGAGTCCTATTGCCTTTTGATTTTCTGGCAATGTAGTAAGAGTCCATGTATTATTATTGTTGATTGAATCCAATTTAATCTCCATGGCCTCAATACATTTCTCGTCTGTTGATGCTTCCTTGTAATTACGGGGTTCTTCTTCCGTAAATAACAAACTTTGTGGTTCAACTCTACGTGCATACTCGTATATTTTCGTCATATCTTTATATTCATGTATGGGTGTATCATCAAATCTATCTCTTGAGTTCTCTACAGAACTAGTAGTAGCTTCTACTTCCTCTTTTGAGTGTGGGTCGTAATTGTATGACGGTGGCATGATTGGTGAAACTGGTTCAGGAGTCTGATCTTGTTCATGATACGTGGTGTCCTCGTTTTCTGTGTTGACTGGTGTAAGGTTTTCATTGTCAACTCCTTCTACCACAAAACTAGCCCAAAATGTGTCTTGTGTGCTCGTATCCTCTTCATCTTTGTTCCAATCCCACGGTTTTGTTTCCATAAACTTTACATCCCTACTAACATGTTTCTTCTTGGCTATTGGATCATATAACCTACATGCTTTTGATCCTTCCTCTACTCCTAAGTAAATCAATGGTATGCTTATGTCATCCAGCTTCTTTAAGTGAAGTATCGTTATCTTTGCATAAGCTGTGCATCCGAATATTCTTAGGTTTTCCAGATTCGGTTTTCTGTTGTAGAGTGCCTCATATGGAGTTTTATCTATCAGGGCCCTCGTAGGTACCCTATTGAGTATGTAAATAGCATGTTTAACTACTTCGCCCAAAACGTTAAGGGTAACTTCATTGCTTTCGTCATACTCCTTGTAGTTGATAACACTGTCCTATTCCTTCTCTCCACTACTCCATTCTATTGTGGGGAGTACGGTCTTCAACTGTCGTGCTATTCTATTTTCCTTACAGTACCTTGTGAATTCATTTGATGTGAATTCACCACCTCTATCCATTCTTAGCATCCTTATTTTCAATTTCATCTCCATTTCTATCTTCTGTCTAAATTCCTTGAATGTACTAAATGCCTCATCTTTCGATGTCAGAAAGTAGGCCCACATAAAACGTGTACAATCATCCACTAACAAGAAAATGAGTTTCTTGCCTGAGTGCGTTGCTGGTAGGGGTGGCAATTCGTGTCGGGTTCGGGTTGGCGGGTTCGGGTTGTCAGGTTGGCGGGTCAGAAAATCCCAACCCAAACCTGACCCATTTAAATCATCGGATCAGCTATGTCAAACCTAACCTGTTTAGACATAACCCGAACCTAACTCATTTAGCCCGTATATATACTTGGGTTGGCGGGTTAAATAGGTTACACGGGTTGAATATGTTAAACGGGTTGAATCGGTTCAGCGGGTTTCGGGTTGACCCATTTAACCCTTTTTATACACAAAAGTTGGCACATTACACGAGTTAAACAGGTTGTTGGGTTGACTTGTTTAACACATTTAACCCGCATAAGAAATATAAATAATTTTGAGTTTATGAAAAAAAATCTTAAACGGGTTGGTGGGTCGACCCGCTTATTTTATTCTCAACCCGAACCTGACATGTTTAATAAACGGGTTAGATAGGTCGACCCAAACCTGACCCAAAATCTATTTAACACCACCCGAACCTGTTAATTTTCGTGTCGGTTTCAGGTCGGGTTTCGTGTCGGGTCAGAAATTGCCACACCTAGTTGCTGGACTTATAGGACCGCAAAGGTCTCCATATACCAAGTCCAACAGGATCTTTGATCTGAATTTAGCTTGGTTTGGAAGTGGTGTTCTACTGTGTTTTCCTAATAAACATGCGTCACAAATCTGTCCTGCATGATTTATCCTTGGAATTCCTTCTACTAGACCTTTCCTAGTCATCTTGTTAATATCGTCAAAGTTCAGATGACCTAATCTAGCATGCCATAACCATGCTTGGTTATCTATATTTGCTAAGAGACATATATGTGCTTCTATCTGTAACGGAATCTTGTAGAGTCGATTCTTAGATCTTTCTACTTTCATCAACAACTTCTTGTTTTTATCATACAAAGTTGATACGCTTACACCGCGCGTTCGGAGTCAAAGGAACTTTCTTTTCTTCGAGCAAGTTTTATAACACCCTAGGCAGTGAACCTAATCGTTGTAGTGTAGTATTTGGGTAAGACCACGGGTATTGATATAGTTCTCTAGGAGAATAGGAATGCTAGTTGAGAAATTACTACGATAAGGTTGGGGTTGAGGAAGATTATTTTTTATCTTTTTATATTTTTTAGAAAATGGAAAGGTACGAATCTCGGGGTTTGGATTTGGGGGTTTGGTATTTCTACCGATTATTTCTACTTATCTAATTATCTAATCTAAGCTAGTGGGTAGTCTATGTCTATTGTTGTGTGCTCGTATGATAGTTTAAAGATATGTTTACTTAGGTTTTATTACTCCTTAGTTATCTCCTATTGATGGTTGAATTGTCACGTCCTTATTCTTAATCGCGTTGTGTGTCTAAAGTCGTAGGGTATGCGTTTATCCCTAACTCTTTGAAACTACCAAAGGTTATTGCCTACAAAATCTCTAGGATTCATAAACTTAACACTAAGGTACTCTTCGGATGTTTAGCCTACAATAACTCTAGGTGACTATAAGCTAAGGTTCACAAAGATTAATCAAGTATTAATTACACAACGGATGACCTATCGCAATACTAGATCATTAACAATTAAGATAAGAGACAACCAATCAATATTCAATAACTAAGTTTCATATTCCCTAAGCAAACACACAAGTAAATTAGCCGGACATGGGAAACATGCAAGCATACACACAATCAATTGAAGACATACTTGAATTAATGAAGTAAAACACTTATCTTGATGTAAAATAGGGTATGGAACCCTAAAATACTGTACAAGACAGCCTTGGTTCGGTTTAGGTTTTTATTCCACAAAACTACACACTGAAAACTAAAAAATTCGGTTTCTATATATAAGGTTACAGTCGCGACGACGTCACCCTTTAGTTTGGGACGCCGTCGGGTCGCCGTTATTAGGGTTTCGTTTTGGCCACGTTACCATCGTGACGGCGTCACCTTATACCCGTGACGCCATCACCTTCAATCTCTGACGCCGTCTGGATCAAATCTAAGCCGTCTGAGCTGCGACGCCCTATTCTTTTAAAACCTCATGCCGTCACTTGAAAATAAGCAATTTGGCTACTGAGTCGTCACAATATGTGTCGCGATGGAGTCACAGTTAAATCCTGATGCCGTCCCCTTATGTTTTAGCAGCCTGAGTGTCTCGATTCTTGACTTTGGCCATTTTCTTCGTATATTCGCGCCTTTTCGTCCGAATAAGTGTCATTCTAGCAATTTGCCTTCAAGAGACCTAAAAAGTAAAAAGGAACGAAATTAGGTAGTAACGGATACAAAAGTGATCAATTAAGGGCTTAAATGACCCCTCAAAATGGTACCTTTTAAATCCTTATCAAATATCCCTACACTTGGTATTTGCTTGTCCTCAAGCAAATGTGCTTTTAGCCAATTAATTTATAGGTTAGGGGTCATGAAGCATTGGTTTAGAACAATCCACAACACATATAAGCCCCGCAAAAGTCATAGCAAGCACGGAAATTACATACTAGCACCTCGCAAGGGGTGTTTGGATACTCACATCTCTCGGGTGTATATGAAATATATCAAATTGGAAATGGAAGGTAAACACTCATTAACCGGTCCTAGTACATAGATTACCATAGGCTTGAGACTAGATCAAACCTCCATCGCTTTGGCGTAAGCACCTATTAAAGACTATCCAAGAGGACTTTAAAGGGTTGTAATGTTAGCCTTACGGTAGGGAAACAAAGGGTTTGGTGGAATAAGCGATTTAGTGGTGGCAAGTCAAAAATCTTTATGTTGCAAGCATGAGAAGAATGGCGTTGCTAAGCTAAGACTCGACACTCTAAACTCTAGATAACCGAAACAAACTGATAAGGTTTTAAAATGTACCGTTTTGAGGGGTCGTTTAAGCCCTTATTTGATCACTTTTGTATCCGTTATTACTTAATATCGTTCCTTTTCACTTTTTAGGTCTCTTGAAGGCAAATTGCTGGAATGGCACTTATTTGGAGGAAAAGGCGCGGATATAAGAAGAAAATGGCCAAAGTCAAGAATCCATACACTCAAGCTGCTGAAATACAAGGGGACGGCGTCGGGTGTTATTTGTGATGCCGTCGCATCACTTTTGTCACGGCTCAGTAGCCAAATTGCTTATTTTCAAGTGACGGTGTCAGGCTTTAAAAGAGTAGGTTGTCGCAACTCAGACGACCTAGATTTGATCCGCATGCCGAGAGGTGAAGGGACGGCGTCACAAGTATAAGGTGACGCCGTCGCAAGACTAACGTGGCCAAGACGAAACCCTAATGACGGCGACCCGACGGCGTCACAAATCAAAGGGTGACGCCGTCGCGATTGTAATCTTATATATAGAATCCGAATTTTTTAGTTTTCAGTGTGTAGTCTTTTGGAGTAAAAACCTAAACCGAACCAAGGCTGTCTTGTACAGTATTTTAGGGTTCTAAACCCTATCTTACACCAAGATAAGTGTTTTACTTTATTAATTCAATTATGTCTTCAATTATTTGTGTGTATGCTTGCATGTTCTCCATGTCCGGCTAATTTATTTGTGTGTTTGCTTAGGGAATATGAAACTTAACTATTGAATATTAATTGGTTGTCTCTTATATTAATTGTTAATGATCTAGTAATGCGATAGGTCATTCGTTGTGTAGTTAATGCTTGATTAATCTTTGTGAACCTTAGACTATAACACCTAGAGTAGTTGTAGGCTAAACCATCCAAAGAGTACCTTAGAGTTAGAGTTTATAATTCCTAGAGATTTTGTAGACAAGACCCTTTGGTAGTTTCAAAGAGTTAGGGACAAACGCATACCCTACGACTTTAGACACACAACGCGATTAAGAATAAGGACGTGACAATTCAACCATCAATAGGAGATAATTAAGGAGTAATAAAACCTAAGTAAACACATCTTTAAATCATCATACGAGCAAACAATAATTGGACATAGATTACATACACTTTAGATTAGATAAGTAGACAAGTAGAGTAATCGGTAGAAATACCAACCCCAAAATCCGAACCCCGATATTCGTACCTTTACTTTTCTTAAAAATATAAAAAAAAGATAAAAAATAATCTTCCTCAACCCCAACCTTAGTGTAGTAATTTCTCACTAGCATTCCTATTCCCCTAGAGAACGATATCAATACCCGTGGCTTACCCTAATACTACACTACAACGATTAGGTTCACTGCCTAGGGTGTTATAAAACTTGCTCGAAGAAAAGGAAGTTCCTTTGACCCCGAACGACGCGTGTAGCGTTATCAAGTTTTTGGTGCCGCTGCCGGGGAATAGAATAGCTAGTTAGTAGTCCACCTGGTTTAGGTTTCTTTACTTGATTCCTATCAAGTAAATTTTTTTTCTCATTTTTAGCTTTCTCATAGTCTATCCCCTTTCTTCGTGACCTTTGTTCGTAACCCCATCACTTTTCATCATGGAAGGTGATAAACCACCAAACAACACTTTACCACCAAACAAATACATACCGCTTGATCCAGACTTTGCCAACCTACTTCGAGCTCGTATTGGTAAAATCAATGAGCATAAAGGATTGCATAGGATAAATGTGAATGAGGAGGATAGTGCTTATTTTAATCTTTACCCCACTAAGGAAGAGGTTGCCTACCATCAATACATAATCAATAATCCCCGATCACCCATCATTAGGATATGCCCAAAGATTAGGAGAGAAAATCCTTGGAACCTAAAAATCCCTTGTATGATCGGATATAGGAGTATCGACCATGCTTACATAGATACGGAATCTCCCATTAATGTGATGTCATCTGCTGTCTACAATGACATTATGAATGAGCGACTTAATATTAGGAGAGACCCTAAGTATCCAGGTGGAGTTTGCAACTTTGTGGGAAGAGTCAAGGATGTACATGTCTTTATAGGAAATTTCACCTACCTAGTTGATTTTGTGGTCCTAGAAGATATAGGATGTGTCATTGACTATAGCTTATCCCAAGTAGTGCTAGGAAAACCGTTTGTTGAAACATCTAAGATGACCCATAACAAGTATGATGGAACGGTTAGGTTTAAGGAAGGAACCGATGAGATCACTTATAGGATGCCTTGGAAAACAAATGAATATGGCCATCTACCCATTTTTGAACGAGACAACATCAAAGCTTTTGAGGACAAAAGCAAGGACGATCTTGAAAAAGGTTATAAATTTATGTGGGAAAGAAGGAGGCTTTATTATAAGGATTGCTTGACCCTAGGGCCTAGGTATAGAGTCGATGAAAATTTTGTCAACATGATAGAATTCTCATTGAGAATGCAAAACGAGACAACGTAGGGGCACGACTTCGAGTCTAGCTACAAGACTCATAAATAAAGAAAAGCGCTTCGTGGGAGGCAACCCATGCTTAATTTTTTGCTTGTTAGTGTCATATATCTTTTATTGATTGCTTATTCTCATGTTTAAATTTGTAAAAATGCTTTATTTTATTTTTAACCTCGTCTTAATTGCATATAAAGGTATTTTACATAAATGATAAGTGTAGGGAGGATTACACACGTTTTCAAAAGAAACGTGAACATGAGAATTTCAAATAATTAAAAGATATATATGTGTGTTTATTCGAGTCAAATGCTTGTATCGAGTCATAATGGATGTTTTGCAGAAATTTTTCCAGATTCTAAAGATGTAAATTTTCCAGAAAATCGCAGACCAGTTTTTGTCAGGATCGCAACCTGACGGCGTCAGGAAGGAGTAAAAACAACAGATTACTTTTTTCTCGTTTTCTGAGCTACTTATAAAATTTTGGAATTTTCCAGGTCTTAATTTTCCAGAAATTCTGTAAACATCCATTCCACAAGCATTATATCATAGTTTAATAGAGTCTTATATATATTATTACCGCCGATTTTACGCTATAGTTTCGTTTGTTTTCTTTAAGTGTGCAGGTTTAATTTATTAAGAAGAAGATACATAAGATTGGAAGGAGCTTTTCACGCATACATTCTTCTTGGAAAGGATTTAACCACCACTTCACACAGATCCTACCGAGCTAATCAGGGGAGTATTAGTTTCTTTCGTTTTTCATTACCTTCTATTATCATAACTTTGATACTTTCGGGTAACATTGGGGACAATGTTCAGTTTAAGTGTAGGGAGGGAAAATAAAACGGGAACTTTGAAACTATGCTTATCCTTGATTATTTGCTTTGTCCAATTGTATTTGTGTAATAAACCATGAGAAAATGTCGGTTAGGGTAATTTTGGCACCAAATTTAAAATTTTTCATGACATATAGGAGTGGTCCATTAGTCTTAACAAAAGCGTCTCACGGATAGGAAGTTATATGACTAGCACAAAAACCCTTTACCACTTAAATTCCACCCAAAATGTGAGGATCACCCTTAGATTAGTAGGAATTAAAGCATTCATCTTTAATGCTTAGAGTGTGAACCGGAAGTATATTAGATTCTAGAACTTGTTTTGTGATGCATCCCGAGATCGCTAGTAAGACTACACTTGTGTAGTTAGGAATAACTAAATGATAAGAGGCATTAGGATAACCCTTGTTTGATACCCGTAATATAATTACTTCTTCCACATCGGTTGAGTAATTCCCCCACACCCTTTGCGTTGTACTCATCTTTAGTACACGATACCCCTAGTTAACACCTCAGAGCCTATCCTTTTCACGGTTCTCGTGATGTTTCGGTTTTCCAGAATATCAATGAAGAGCATTGTTTACACCCTACCCTCAAATGTACACCCAAATCGCCTTAGCCTACCCTGTATGCACTCACTTTTAGTCCATTATTGTTATCACCCTAAAAACCCTTAGTTCAATTATCTAGTTGCTTGCATGAGTTGCTAAGTCGAGTAATATCCTTTGTACACAGTTTTGGGACGATTGGGACTCATGGGAAAAGTTAAAGTTTATGAAATGACGGGAAGGGAACGTTAAATTCAAATTCCCTTTATTTGCGTAACAATGTACTCCAAGTGTTTTGATCTTTTCAATTCGGGTCAAATTAGTGTTAGAGTAATAAAAACTCAAGTGTAGGGATGTGCCTATAAATCCCTATCATTTTGATGTTACCGTAGAGGATGGTAGAGTAAAAGTGTATGAAAAAAAATAGAAAAAAAAGAAAAGAATAAAATAGAGTGTTAAAAAAAAAAAAAAAAAAACATACGGGCTACCATCCTACATCTATCTTTAAATTTATGTTTGTTTGTTTCAGTTATCTAGAGTCTAGAGTGTCGAGTCTTGGCTTAGCAACGCCATTCTTCGTATGCTTGTAACATAGGGATTTTTGACTTGCCACCACTAAATAGCCTATCCCACCAAACCCTTTGTTTCCCTACCGTAAGCCTAACATTACAACCCTTTAAAGACCTCTTTGATAGTCTTTCCTAGGTGCTTACGCCAAAGCGATGGAGGTTTGATCTATTCTCAAGCCTATGGTAATCTATGTACTAGGACCGGTTAATGAGTGTTTATCTTCCATTTCCAACTTGTTATATTTCATATACACCCGAGATATGTGAGTATCCAAACACCCCATGTGAGGTGCTAGTATGTAATTTCCGTGCTTGTTATGACTTTTTCGGAGCTTATATGTGTTGTGGATTGTTCTAAACCAATGCTTCATGACCCCTAACTTATAAATTAATTGGCTAAAAGCACATTTGCTTGAGGACAAGCAAATACCAAGTGTAGGGATATTTGATAAGGTTTTAAAATGTACCTTTTTGAGGGGTCGTTTAAGCCCTTATTTGATCACTTTTGTATCCGTTATTACTTAATATCGTTCCTTTTCACTTTTTAGGTCTCTTGAAGGCAAATTGTTGGAATGACACTTATTTGGACGAAAAGGCGCGGATATACGAAGAAAATGGCCAAAGTCAAGAATCGAGACACTCAAGCTGCTGAAATACAAGGGGACGGCGTCAGGTGTTATTTGTGACGCCGTCGCATCACTTTTGTGACGGCTCAGTAGCCAAATTGCTTATTTTCAAGTGACGGTGTCAGGCTTTAAAAGAGTAGGTCGTCGCAACTCAGACGGCCTTGATTTGATCCAGACGGCGTTAGAGGCTGAAGGGGACGGCGTCACAAGTATAAGGTGACGCCGTCGCAAGACTAACGCGGCCAAGACGAAACCCTAATGACGGCGACCCGACGGCGTCACAAATCAAAGGGTGACGCTGTCGCGATTGTAATTTTATATATAGAATCCGAACCAAGGCTGTCTTGTACAGTATTTTAGGGTTCTAAACCCTATCTTACACCAAGATAAGTGTTTTACTTCATTAATTCAATTATGTCTTCAATTATTTGTGTGTATGCTTGCATGTTCTCCATGTCCGGCTAATTTATTTGTGTGTTTGCTTAGGGAATATGAAACTTAGCTATTGAATATTGATTGGTTGTCTCTTATCTTAATTGTTAATGATCTAGTAATGCGATAGGTCATTCGTTGTGTAGTTAATGCTTGATTAATCTTTGTGAACCTTAGACTATAACACCTAGAGTAGTTGTAGGCTAAACCATCCAAAGAGTACCTTAGAGTTAGAGTTTATAATTCCTAGAGATTTTGTAGACGAGACCCTTTGGGAGTTTCAAAGAGTTAGGGACAAACTCATACCCTACGACTTTAGACACACAACGCGATTAAGAATAAGGACGTGGCAATTCAACCATCAATAGGAGATAATTAAGGAGTAATAAAACCTAAGTAAACACATCTTTAAATCATCATACGAGCACACAATAATTAGACATAGACTACATACACTTTAGATTAGATATGTAGACAAGTAGAGTAATCGGTAGAAATACCAACCCCCAAATCCAAACCCCGAGATTCGTACATTTCCTTTTCTTAAAAATATAAAAAAAAGATAAAAAATAATCTTCCTCAACCCCAACCTTAGCGTAGTAACTTCTCACTAGCATTCCTATTCCCCTAGAGAACGATATCAATACCCGTGGCTTACCCTAATACTACACTACAATGATTAGGTTCACTGCCTAGGGTGTTATAAAACTTGCTCGAAGAAAAGGAAGTTCCTTTGACGCCGAACGACGCGTGTAGCGTTATCACAAACATACATAAATTAAAAGATAGATGTAGGATGGTAGCCCGTATGTTTTTTTTTTTTTTTTTTTCACACTTTATTATTTTTCTTTTTCTCTTTTTTTTTTCTATTTTTTTTTCGATTTTTTTTAATACACTTTTACTCTACCATCCTCTACGATAATGTCAAAATAATAGGGATTTATAGGCACATCCCTACACTTGAGTTTTTATTACTCTATCACTAAAGGGAATTTGAATTTAAAGTTCCCTTCCCGTCATTTCATAAACTTTAACTTTTCCCATGAGTCCCAATCGTCCCAAAACTGTCTACAAAGGATATGACTTGACTTAGCAACTTATGCAAGCAACTAGATAATTGAACTAAGGGTTTTAGTATGATAACAATAATGCACTAAAAGTGAGTGCATACAAGGTAGGCTAAGGCGATTTGGGTGTACATTTGGGGGTGGGGTGTAAACAATGTTCTTCATTGATATTCCGGAAAACCGAAACATCATGAGAACCGCGAAAAGGATAGGCTCAGAGGGGTTAACTAGGGGTATCGTGTACTAAAAGTGAGTACAACGCAAGGGTGTGGGGGAATTACTCAACCGATGTGGAAGAAGTAATTATATTACGGGTATCAAACAAGGGTTATCCTAATGCCTCTTATCATTTAGTTATTCCTAACTACACAAGTGTAGTCTTACTAGCGATCTCGGGATGCATCACAAAACAAGTTCTAGAATCTATAATACTACCGGTTCACACTCTAAGCATTAAAGATCAATGCTTTAATTCCTACTAATCTAAGGGCGATCCTCACATTATGGGTGGAATTTAGGTGGTAAAGGGTTTTTGTGCTAGTCATGCAACTTCCTATCCATGAGAAGCTTTATTAAGACTAATGGCCCACTCCTACATGTCATGAAAAATTGAAAATTTGGTTCCAAAATTACCCTAACCGACATTTTCTCATGGTTTATTACACAAATAAAATTGGACAAAGCAAATAATCAAGGATAAGCATAGTTTCAAAATTCCCGTTTTATTTTCCCTCCCGACAATTAAACTGAACATTGTCCCCAATGTTCCCCGAAAGCCGAAAGTATCAAAGTTATGATAATAGAAGGTAATTAAAAACGAAAGAAACTAATACTCCCCTGATTAGCTCGGTAGGGTCTATGTGTGAAGTAGTGGTTACATCTTTCTTCAAGAAGAATGTTATGCGTGAAAAACTCCTTCCAATCTTTTGTATCATCTTCTTGATAAATTAAACCTGCACACTTGAAGAAAACAAACGAAACCTTCGCGTAAAATCGGCGGTAACAATATATATAAAAGACTCTACTAAACTAGGATATAATGCTTGTGGAATGGTTGTTTTCAAATTTTCTGGAAAATTAAGACCTGGAAAACTCCAAAAATTTATAAGTAGCACGGAAAACGAGAAAAAAGTAGCATGCTGTTTCTGCTCCTCCTGACGCCGTCAGGTTGTGACCCTGACGCCATCGGTTATCCCGACAAACTGGTCTGCGATTTTCTGGAAAAATTCTGGAAAATTTATATCTTTAGAATCTGGAAAAATTCATGCAAAACATCCATTATGACTCGATACAAGCATTCGACTCACACATATATATCTTTTCAATAATCGTAATTCTCATGTTCACGTTCTTTTAAAAACATGTGTAATCTTCCCTACACTTATCCCTTTTATAAAATACCTTTATATGTAATTAAGACGAGGTTAAAGACAAAATAAAACATTTTCACAAATTCAAACATGAGAACATGCAATAATGAAAAGATATATGACACACAAATAAAAATAAAAAACAAATACACATGGGTTGCCTCCCAAGAAGCGCTTGTTTTTGTTCGAGTCACGAGCTTGACTCTACCCTTATTTAATGGATAAAGGGGAAGTTTTTTCTACACTTAAGCTTAAGTGCGGGTGATAGTAGCGATACACACCCTTAGGGTGGAAATTTGCTACGTTAGGAGAGGGTGGTGAGTGATTTATATGCTCAAAGGAATGTGCTCCATTCAGTATAACCTTACGTAATTCTATTTGTGTAGCGGGTGAATCAAATCTCTCTCCTAAAAATGGATCACCTTCTATCATTTTCAAATGATTCTTAGTTAAGGATCCATCTTGACCTAATAAACCCGATTTAAACCCATAATGTTTCTTGTTATCAACCATGAATGGGTGATATAAGTGTGTAAGGTCATGGGTTACTCCTATATTAGCTTTCACTCTACATGGCCTAGAGTCTACCACCTTTATCAAGCAACTACCCGGACTATTTATTTTGATGGGTGGATTGGGGCCTAATTTAATTCCAAGATTCACATCTAAAGAAGGAAAATTAGGTAAGGTTTTTGGTTGAGGCTCCGGTTCATCAAAATTAGGAACTTCCCTAGGACTAAGAGAGAGGTCATGACAACAAGCATCTAAACCTACATTCGCTAATGGCGTTTGGTCCAAAGGTTCTATATCAATCGGGGTTCCTATAGTCTCTTCTACTTCTTTCGAGTAAGTTATAGGCGATGTGTGTTCCTCAAGTGATGGTAGGGCTTGTGGGCTTGGAGTTTCCACCTCATTCTCCATTATAACTAGATCTCCTAAATGTTCATCATGTGTTTTAGTATGATCTAACCCAAATACACTCCTAAGTATCTCAAATCCTTTTTTAGCCATTTCAAATTCTTGGTCCGATTCATAAGAATCATTCTCAAAAATTTGATCACTATGTTCTATTTGCCTAAAGGATTCCTCGCGTGTGTCATATGTTTTGGTGAAATCTATCCCACGCATGCAATTAGATAGTTCAACTATAACCATCTCACAATCTTTTTCGGTTTTAGGTTCCATGTTCTTAAAAACCATGTCTTTTTGATCATGATGCCCAAGGTTCGATAAATCCTCCTTATCCATATCCTCAAGTTGTGACAACTGATTGTTTATGCTTAGGTGGCTTTTCTCAAAATTTTTCCAGAGGGTCTCACTAAAAGGAGTTGATTCTAACAATGATCGTTGAATAGAAGCCGCACAAGCACAAAAATTTTCAAATCCATCCAACCTTACACCCGTCTCCTTTTGGATATCACTAAGGTCACTCACAAATTCATTAGAACAATAAAAAGCAATCCAATCTGCGAAATTCAATTGTTCCTCATTTGTTAATGATTCAAATGCAACTTCACTTGCCATAGCGACAAATGAAAAGGGTTTTACGAACACCAACACAAAGAAGGGGGATAGACTACGAGGAAGCTAAAAATGGGAAAAAAGCTTACTTGATAGGAATCAAGCAAGGAAACCTAAACGAGGTGAACTCCTAACTAGCTATTCTATTCCCCTGCAGCAGCGCCAAAAACTTGATACGCTTACACAACGCGTTCGGGGTCAAAGGAACTTCCTTTTCTTCGAGCAAGTTTTATAACACCCTAGGCAGTGAACCTAATCGTTGTAGTGTAGTATTAGGGTAAGCCACGGGTATTCATATCGTTCTCTAGGGGAATAGGAATGCTAGTTGAGAAATTACTACGCTAAGGTTGGGGTTGAGGAAGATTATTTTTTATCTTTTTATACTTTTTAGAAAATGGAAAGGTACGAATCTCGGGGTTTGGATTTGGGGGTTTGGTATTTCTACCGATTACTTCTACTTATCTAATTATCTAATCTAAGCTAGTGGGTAGTCTATGTCTATTGTTGTGTGCTCGTATGATATTTTAAAGATGTGTTTAATTAGGTTTTATTACTCCTTAGTTATCTCCTATTGATGTTTGAATTGTCACGTCCTTATTCTTAATCGCGTTGTGTGTCTAAAGTCGTAGGGTATGCTTTTATCCCTAACTCTTTGAAACTACCAAAGGTTATTGCCTACAAAATCTCTAGGATTCATAAACTTAACACTAAGGTACTCTTCGGATGTTTAGCCTACAATAACTCTAGGTGACTATAAGCTAAGGTTCACAAAGATTAATCAAGCATTAATTACACAACGGATGACCTATCGCAATACTAGATCATTAACAATTAAGATAAGAGACAATCAATCAATATTCAATAACTAAGTTTCATATTCCCTAAGCAAACACACAAGTAAACTAGCCGGACATGGGAAACATGCAAGCATACACACAATCAATTGAAGACATACTTGAATTAATGAAGTAAAACGCTTATCTTGATGTAAAATAGGGTATGGAACCCTAAAATACTGTACAAGACAACCTTGGTTCGGTTTAGGTTTTTACTCCACAAAACTACACACTGAAAACTAAAAAATTCGGTTTCTATATATAAGGTTACAGTCGCGACGACGTCACCCTTTAGTTTGTGACGCCGTCGGGTCGCCGTTATTAGGGTTTCGTCTTGGCCACGTTACCATCGTGACGGCGTCACCTTATGCCCGTGACGTCGTCGCCTTCAATCTCTGACGCCGTCTGAATCAAATCTAGGCCGTCTAGGCTGCGACGCCCTACTCTTTTAAAACCTGATGTCGTCACTTGAAAATAAGCAATTTGGCTACTGAGTTGTCACAATATGTGTCGCGACGATGTCACAGTTAAAGCCTGATGCCGTCCCCTTATGTTTCAGCAGCCTGAGTGTCTCGATTCTTGACTTTGGCTATTTTCTTCGTATATTCGTGCCTTTTCGTCCAAATAAGTGTCATTCCAGCAATTTGCCTTCAAGAGACCTAAAAAGTAAAATGGAATGAAATTAGGTAGTAACGGATACAAAAGTGATCAATTAAGGGCTTAAATGACCACTCAAAATGGTACCTTTTAAATCCTTATCAAAAGTCAACTTATTTCCGTCCATAATGACCTTACAACCTATTTCCGTAAGTTGTCCTAGACTAAGTATGTTGCTCTTGAGGTTTGATATGTAGTATACTTCCGATACTACTTTCTGTTCCTGGTTCTTACAACCTAATAGTATAGACCCTCTACCCATTATCTGTACATACGATCCATCTCCAAAACGTACTCGACCTGTTACGCTTTCATCAATATCCCTAAAATGACTCTTTATTCCCGTCATATGGTTACTTGCACCATTATCTAAATACCATATGCTTGTGTCCGCTGTAGCATATTTCTTTGGTTGAATTTGTTCTTCATTCAACAACACTTCCTTGTGTTCGTGCATAGTCATTAGTAGTGATGGTTCATCGTCTTCTAAGATAAGGTTTGATTATTCCTGAGTTGCTGGTTTTCCTCTACAATTCCTTTTAAGATGTTCGATTTTATGACACCTGCAACATTTTACCTTGCTCACATCCCACTCGTCTTTATTCTTATCCGAACTCTCTTTATTTCTAGAGTGTTCGCCATGTGCGAATAATAGGTTTTCCTGGCTTTCTACTTGTTCTCCTTTCTGGAGTTTTATCCTTTCCTCAAATGCCTTGAGTCTTCCAATGATCTCATCTAAAGTGATGTCGTCGAGATCAGTTGTTTGTTCTATGGATGCTACTATCTGAATGAACCTATCTGGTGTGGAGTCCAATAGTTTTTGAACTAAAAGTGATTCATCCAAAGTTTTCCCTAATTCTTTTGCCTTCGTGGCATAGCCGTTTAGTTTAGCCGCAAATGCATCCACCATCTCATCTTCCTTCATCTGAAGTGAGTTAAACCCAATCATCAATGATTGTAATCGTGCTTTCTGCACTCAATCTTCTCCAAAGTGTCTTTTCTTTAGCGAATCCCACAAATCCTTTGCTGTCTCACAACCCGCTACTTGTAAGATCACATCTTCCGTCAACGCTTGATATAGGAAGGCAGTCGTTGCCTTATCCTTCTTACCATCAACTTGTGTATCTATCTTAGGTTCTATTGCCTCCCATAAGCCATGTGCCTCTAGTATAACCTTAATTTGTATAGCCCAAACTGTGTAGTTTGTGGTTTTCAACTTAGGGCATTGATATTGTGCAATAGGTGTTACGGGGTTTTGTTGTAGTTGATGTACTTGCTATATCGTCTACCATCATCTTGAAAGTGCTTAGTATATTCACTTTATAATTTAATGGGATTTATCCTTCCTAGTGTGGTTTTTTCTATATAAAATATGGGAATATCTAATCTTCCGGGAATCCTAATAATACGGGATCAATAAATAGTTTTCGGGATTTCCTAGTAGTATGAAATAAAATATTCTATACTATTCTAATAAATGAAATCCAGGAAAGTTTGACTTGTGACCTCGTAGATGCGATGAATACAAGTGTATTCCCTTTAGCTCGCGTTAGTAAATGTCGTCTACCAACGTTTGTTGCTATTCCCAAGTTTGGTTCCCTTTTTCTTTGTCTCGTTGTATCCCTTGATGTCCTTTTCTTGTTCGAATTATTTTACCCTTCGAATTGAGATACCAAATTCTTTCCTTTGAAGTTTTCACAAGTGGTTTTGGCCTCCTCTTGCTTCGACCATAAACAGTCTCGACCCTTTCTTGTAAGAGTTCGAATAAATTGTCCTTGTGTCGAAATGTTTCTTCCCAACGAGCCCCAAACAAAGGATTTCTATTCGAATTGATTTTTTTTCGAAAGATATGCTTTGTTTTTTTTCCCTCCACACTACACACGTCTACTTTCTTTTCCCTTGTACGTTATTGATGTCTATGTTCCGAAATCAACTTCCCACGTACAAAAATGGTACCGAGATGGTAACCAAAACTCCGAAACAAAACACGAGTTCTGCTTCTGATCTTCTTCACGTCGTTTTTTTCTTTGTGTCGCCCGACACTACTCCACACAAACTTGAGTACTCCTTCTTCTTATCACGTACGTATTTCCTTCCACAACAACGTTTTCCCCGCGTGTTTCCCGCGTATTCTTCTACTTTGAGTTTGAATATAACCGGTTTTCTCAAAGTATTTGCCCACTCGCTCTCTATCCCGAACAAAGTGTATGAATCTTCTTCCTTCCCTATGTTGTCGCCAACATGGTTTCCCCACCAATCCGTTTGGTGTAAATGTTTGCAATCCCCTACGTAAACGATCGTGCACTATCTTCTACGTATGCTTATTCACGTTTGTTTCTCTTGGAAGTAGAGAGAAAACAAAATCCTTTTTGAAAACAGAAAATTTCTTCGTATGAAATGGTTGTTTCCAGCTTATGAAAACAAAATGTCTTCTACGTATTCTCCTTGGGTTCTTTCTATGTGTATAATATCTTGGTAACCAAAAACGAAGTGTTAATCCTATGCTCTTGATGCCAATTGTTGTCCCAAACTCTAGATCAATATATGTAGATTGCAAATGTAAAGTAATATGAATAAGTAAATTGTCTATTAACTTCTAATAAGATTCGATACATGCATATATATATATGTTTCTAATCGGTATGATCTAACCGATGTAACGGTTAGAAGTTGTAACCGTTTTCTAACTGCTTTGTAACTGCCAATATGGTTACAAAGTTTATACTTGACGTGTTTAGTCCTTCGTCTAATAATAATTACATAAGAAGCAATAAGAGTAAGATTATCGGTTCACAGATGACAACGAATTACGTTGGTTTATGTAACTAACTTGAACGGTGTGATTGTCATCCAATGTTAGCTATTGTCCATTCGTTAATTTGGACATATTTTGATTGTGTAAAATGATTTCACATTGATTTTATGTGATTATAATCACATAATAAATTGTGATAATCATATAATGATAAGAGAATAAATGTGATCATTGATATAATCACAAGTGAATTGGAATGACATGTTATAAGTGTAGGACTTACACATATAACATATGGGATTCTCCTAAAACATGTGTGGTTTAAGGTGGTGATTTGTTTAAAAGAAGAATGTTAGTAGATGAAGCTATGAGTAATCAGAATGATCATCTTCTGTCATACGCTTGATTCCTTGGTCTATAGCATGCTAGATTTGGAATCTGTTAATTATGATACGGAAAATAATTAACATAAGACATTCAAAAAGTGTGCATACACTAGTATGAAACTTGTGAAATGACAAATTACTAATGTTTTTGATGTCATATCCATGTGAGATAAAAAAGTCTTATAAACAAGATTAATACATTGAAAGAGATAACCTTTCTACAAAATTCTTGAGATAAATTCCATGTGGGGGATTCCGACCTAGCTAGAGTTCAAAAGGACATCAACAAACATGAAGTTCTTGCCTAGTTGGAATACTCAAGAATTTCCTGGAGCATGATATATTTAGAGTTGAACGGAACTCAAATTTTTACAAACATATTATGTCGATACGACAACTACTCTCAGCATGGATTATCCCTATTGACAATGTAAAGTCATAGAATAACTTTGCGGATTCACTAGCGAAAAGCTAAATGTGAGAGTTAGTTAGCAAGTCGTGAAAAGGAATGTGACTAAAGCCCTTGAAAAGTTTATATGAAGGAAAACCTAACCCGGATGACTGGAGATCCCAAGATCTGGGTTCAATAAGACAACCTAATTGTATAAACCGAGGTCACTGTGGGGGAGTAATAAACTCCATATTATTATTAGGGAGTTAGTAAACTTCCTAGTCCATTCCTATGACAGTGACAATATGAGGTTAAGCATATGGATTTTAATGATTAGTGGAGAATCACCTATGTGAGAGAGAAGTGGGGTCACTTCGAAGGGAATTGTAGGGGCGCAATTCCTAAAAGCTCTTGCAGGCTAATGTTCATGACCATTTCGAACATAACTATGAGAACCAAAATGTGTCAAGGAGATATTTGTGTGAATATATATTGTCGTCTACACAAAAAGCAGACAGTTCAAAGACATTAAGTTCTACTGGCTGCTAGGAGGCTAAGTATACTTCACGAGGGAAGGTTCAAAGGGTAACACCTACCTATCCTATGCAAATATCAACTGCAAAACTCTATTACAACATCGAGTCATGGAAATTTGTTTCCTTTTATCAATTTCATTCATGTGGGGATTGTTGGAAAAAATATGGTCAATATGGTTTGAATGATAATTGATAGTGTCAATATGTATACTAATGTGAATTGAAGATAAAATTAATTTGTGGTTTTGTTTTGATTCATGGCACATTAGTGAAATTAATTGTGTGAATTAATTATGGTCATTTCTCTCATATCCGTATTCCTTATAAATTGAGACTTATTCTCTCATTTCATAGACCAAGAAAAACTATTCATATCTTCTCCTTTTGTGTATCTTGTTTCTTTGTGTAATCGTTAGTAATAGAGGGAAGGCACATTTTGGTTCGCCTTGATAACTCGTTTGTGCTAACGGGGTTATCCGTTGTTGTTGTATCCTGGGAGATAGACGTTCATGATTCTCAAGCACTGTGGAGGGGACGAATCTGTCTTAAGGAAACTGTGAGCATCACATGCCTCAACATTTTCCTTACTTGTGTTTTTGGGTCTTAACGATTGAAAAATTTACGGTATTGTTTCTCTACACTTTTACGTTTTATGTTATGGTTTGTTTGTCTCTAATAGCAATACGCGTAATATATGTAACAGGAGCAACATGTCGGGACTTATATTTGAATTATATATTTGGGTTCCTAAAAGGAGTAGGAATTGGAGTTTTTAACTTAATTGGCTCAAAAGGACTTGTAACCCAAGTACCACTTGATATAAGACGACAACCCTTACTAATGCTCCGATTTTAAATGATTTTTAGTCGTTCAAAAAACTATCCTCGGACAAATGAGTATATAAATGAAGTCATGAGACATGAGAAATTAGGAAAAGATATTTGAAGTGAGAGTATAATTAGAAAATTGACCAACAACGAACTTGTAGCCCAACAATTGTAGTGATAATATTGAACCAAATCGTTTTGTGTTTAAGTCTTAGACGAGAAAAATGAAAATTGGTTTTAGGCATGGTATAAAAACGATAGTAAATTTCATTCACAGTGTCTTTGGTTTTTGTCTCTTAAGGATGTAGACATGTATAGTGTCTTGGGTTTTCACAAGAAGAAAAAATAGTTTGAAAATATAATGGACAATTTCCAGTTGCCTTAAGAGTGTCGTTTGTTGGCAGTCGGCTTTAGTATAAAATGATATATATGTTGGAGTTATTTAACATGACTATCATAAATAAAACACATAAACATCAAAGAAAACATGCGGAAGCGTATAGGAACGATTCATGAATAATTAACTAATGTAAACATAAAGTATGCGTACCTTTTTGATTCTAGCTGAACAAGAATGAATTCCACAAAACTAGCAAGTGATGAACCCTAATTAGGGTTTATAGGATTATAAGAATTACCCCTAACCGATTTTGTAATTCAATCCAAGATACCAACAAAAGTATGTTAGTACCACGTTCTTGTACACACGTACTAAATCAAATTAAAGTAATGCTAGTTTTAATCACACAACATAATTTGTTTTGGAAAAACAAGTGTGTCGACACACTTTGGGAGGTGTACGATCGGTTGGAAGATAAAAACACACAAAACACTTTTTAGGTTTTAGATTATGAGTATATGAGATAAAAAAACTAAGACCTCAGGCCTTGTATTTATACCCAAAGTAACTTGGTGAACAAGTTAGCAATGGATTGGGCTTTTGGAACCTTGGCCGATCGGTTTGTAATCCCAAGGGGATTCCAGAAGCTTCCCAATCTCTATTTTATTTTCAAGTCCTTCCAATTAACATTTAACAATCGTTAGTCCATTACACTTAATTAACTAATCGTCCGTTATATATTTCGTGTAATTAATAAATAAATATAACATTTACATTTAATTATTAACTTTAATTCTCATACGTAAAGCGTGCAATCCCGTGGTCTCGAGTTCGATCCTAACTCACGAATTCTAATTTATATCCATAAAACTAACAACTCCCACTTGGATATATCTTAATAGAGTGATCACATCGGTTAGCGTCTAGCAACACTACGATGCCTCTAGTACAACTCGAGCAAGGCTCCTGGAAAACCTTTTAGTGATTTCTCATTATTATTATCCTTTTGTTTCTAATACCATGTTAAATAAAGATATGAAATTAAGTCATTCTTTATTCAACTATTCTGTTTCTCGTTTTAAGTGATTGACCAAGATTACCAAATCTTCTGAACATATTCAGGGGAGATATTGGGTGTGGTCACACAAACATCTTGTCAACCCTATGAGGGGTCCAACAGGATTAAACTCCAAATAAATTTGAAGGAACAAATTCTATCTTGATTACGAGACTAACCCACAAACTTTGTAACACTTGTGGAAACAACCCTTATGACTACCAGTTACGTATAGTGTTAAGTTGCCCCACAGAAATGCACTAAATTTATGACACTTATATGGTATCTCAAGTCTGTGGATAACTATTCACAATTTACTTATAACAATATACACAAAGTAAATTAGGTAGTTGGGATAAGTCCTATATTCAATTCATTGAATATCATCTGAAATTAGTATGCATTCTCATCAATATAATTTCAAGTATATTCTACCACATCTCTCAGATTTGTCTTAGTTTAATGATACTCCCATATCACTAATCGACAACGGACAATTTAGAACAACTTGGTTACTCATGGATTAAACATGAAAATATAGGACAACAATATTATAAATGAAAATAAACATAATCAAAATTTTATTTCATCAAAATAATAAAATTTTACAATATCCTTTATCCAAATACTAATCACAGTTTTGCATGAAACTATTAGCCAAACGAAGTCCAATGCCATTGGCAAGTCCAATAAGCTTTTCTCTAGGTAAAGCCTTAGTGAAAGTATCATCTAAGTTGTCATATGTGTGAACTTTCAATAGATTAATTTCACCTTCGCGGACTTGTTCCCGAACATAGTGATACTTCCGTAGAAAATGTCTGGTGCCCTTCATGACTCCAGGTTCATTGGCAAATATGATTACAACAAAATTGTCACAATACATGTCAATAGGCGATTCAATTGAAGGCATAACACCAAGCCCCGAAATGAATTTCCTAATCCAAATAGCCTCCATTGCAGTTTCCGAAGCATCTATGTATTCGGCCTCTGTCGCAGACATCACAATCGTGCTTTGCTTCTTGCTCTTCCAGTCAACTACTCCTCCATTGATGACAAAGATATAACCCGTCTGAGACTTCGTATCATCTTTATCACACTGCCGTAACGCATCACGAAACCGTAACACCAAGCTCGTGTCGGATTTCCACCATACACTAAAACAAATCTTCGTATTTCTAAGATACTTTAGAATATGTTTAACAGCAGATCCAGTGAAGTTCACCCGATTCGTGGATATCGACCGTCATGTTTTGAGCGAACGCCACATCTGGCCTTGTGCATCTCACAACATACATAATAGATCCTACTGCCGAAGCATAGAGAACTTTCTGCATGCGTGCCACTTTAGCAGGTGTTGAAGCACACATATCACTACATAAGCCATGCTTTACTTCCATCGGCAAATATCCTTTCTTGGAATTTCGCATACTGAATCTCTTCAATATTTTATCAATGTAAGTGCTTTGACTTAAACCAATTAACCGCTTTGACCTATCTCGGTAGATCTTGATTCCCAGAATGTATGCAGCTTCTCCTAAATCCTTCATGGAAAAACATTTTCCAAGATATGCCTTAACACTTTGCAAACTTGAAATGTCTTTTCCCATAATTAATATGTCATCGACATAAAGGATAAGGAAAATTACATCACTCCCACTAACTTTGTGATATACACATGGCTCATCAAGATTTTGAATAAATCCATACCTTTTTATTTCTTCATCAAATCTCTTATTCCATTGCCTCGATGCTTGCTTCAATCCATAAATGGACCTTTGAAGTTTGCATAAACGGTTTGGAAATTGTGGATTCACGAACCCCTCAGGCTGCTTCATATAGATGTCTTCATCTAAGCGACCATTCAAGAAGGCGGTTTTGACATCCATCTGCCATATCTTATAGTCATAGTATGCTGCTATAGCTATGAGAATTCTAATAGCTCTAATGTCTGCTATAGGAGAAAAGGTCTCCTCGTAATCTATGCCAAAAGTTTGAGTAAACCTTTGCGCAACTAGGCGAGGTTTATAGATGTGTACATTGCCATCCATGTCAGTCTTTATTTTATAGAGCTACTTACTTAACCACCGTAGCATTTGGAGGTAAGTCAACCTCTTCCCAGACTTCATTATCTTTGATTCGTATGTAGGCTTAGGGGTATGTGTGTATTGATAAAACCACAATATCGATATAAAAAATAATCCACAAGAAATGACTTAAAATCCTTTTAGGAAAAAGGATAATGAATCAAATCCCGTGAGTGATAGTGATACGGATTAGGAAATCCGAGTCGTTTCCCAACGAGGTGTGAATGAGCAACGTCGTTATTGGTTTGTTATTAAAATGCTCGATGTTTTGGATTTTTGATTTTTATTTTATATAAACTACGGGAAATGGGGAACAATAAAAGGGAAATTACACTACGGGAAATCCTAAATACTCGAATGAAACTAAAACGAAATTAAATGAAACGCAAATTAAATGCAACTACGTCTAATCTAAGTCCTAAAAATGATCAAAATTACTTTTACTCTAAAAATGCAATTTAAAACTTAATTGTGATTTAAAACTAATTTTTATGGTTTTTCTTTTATTTATTTGAATTAAAAACTAATTTTAAACTTTTAAAACAAATCTAAAATACTAAAAATTATGAAAACAAAGGGGAAAAATTAAGAAACTATTCTTAAAAAATCTAAAATAACTCAAAATAATTTTCAAAACTAATTTTGTATTTTTCTGATTATTTTTCTATTTTCTATGAATTAAAAACTGTTTAAATCTAATTTAAATTCTAGAAATTTCAAATTTAACTAGGAAAAATATGGAAAAATTATTTTTTTTCTTTTTATATTTTTCTTAATCTAGAAAAAATGAAAATTTATTTTTTGGAGCCTTTTCTGAATTAATTGTATTAAATGCTATTTAAAAAGTCTTAAAAACTGTTTTAAAATAGTAAAAATAGTAAAAAGTGCTGGAAAAATATGAAAATTTCAATAAAAGTCTAAAATTATATTCTAAGTCTATGAAAAATATAAAAACTATAGCTTGTGTTTAAGAATTAAGAGCTGTAGTGTAAACTGTTGTGGGAATAAGCTCTAAAATTAAGCTAATGAGCAATATAAGCTACCAAACTGCTACAGAAGCTAACTTGTACTAAATTAAGCTAATCCTAACTGATTCCAACTAATCCTATCAAGCTACAAGCTCAGTTTATGATTTAAAGCTTAAAGTGATGTTTGGCCAAACAACCCCTACTCCCTAAGTTTAAGCTAATGCACAGGCTTGTTTAATAAGCTAAGCTAAAAACCAAAAGTGTGGACCTCAAGACCACCAACTAAACAACAACTGAACCAATTTTCAGATCCTAACTAGTTAAAATGAGACCTGTGCAAGATCTACAATAAGGCCTGCTCACACTCAGTATTAGCTGAGTGTGAACAGAACAAATAAGCTGATTTGGACAGCTGATTTAGTGCTTAAAAATGTTTCCAAAAATTCCACAAAAATCAGTTTTCAACAATAGACCAACTGAAGTTACAAATCCCAAAATTTCAATGAATATGAACTAGAATTGAATCAATGAAAAATCTACAAAGTTTTGTGAAAAACTATTTTATCAACTTTTGACTTTTTAACTTTCGAAATGATATTTTGACTTTAATGAGATTTGAGCGAAAATTGTTAAATGCTAATGGTGTTTTAGGCCTAATTATGATTAATGCAAGCTATATCTACTGTTTACAAAACTATATGCAAAGATCTAATCACTGATTCAAACAGAAATTCAATTAAGAGCAGATTCAATATGATTTTGACTTTTAGAGTTCTAGAGCACAAGTTAATGAACTATTTGACTATATTATGCCTAAATATAACTCTAGCAACTATAATTAACCACTGAACTAAGTTCAATCTCCAATCAATGGACTGATCCAAACAGTCCTTTAGAAAACTTAAATGCAGTTTACTCTATCTAATCTCAATGCAATTATATAACAGAAATAAGATCACTACTTAAGCTAATAGATACTAAATTAATACTAATAAACTACAAACAATGAGTAAATAATGCAGATAAAACAAATTAAGATTAAACAGAAAATAAAAACTCACATGAGGACCAGCTTATTTGCAGATTAACTAGAACCAGAAACTACTATTCTAAACCCAATACCACTCCAAATCAATGCTAAATTCAACCCAATTCCAAACCAAATCAGCTACTTAACCCAATCCAGCTTCCAATATGCATCACAGTTGACTTAGTTTGACTGTTTTTTGAGATTTGAGAGAATAAAAAGTGGAACAAATGTAAACCTTAAATAAGCTACAAGGAAGCTTAACAAGGCTTAATGAAACAGTAGCAAAGCTTATTAGAAGCTTTTAAGAAGATTTGAGATATTTTTTTTATTTTTTCAATTATTTTTCTGATTTTTTTTTTTTTTTTTTATTTTTGAATAAGATGAAAACAATCTGCAAATGATTTTTAAAAGCAATAATATGAATTAAACTCAAACAATAAGCTGAATTGAAAACCTTAAAACTTGAACAATGATAATAAGCTAAAACTGAATTTTATTAAAATATAAACGCTGAGTACAAGAAAGGAATTACAAAAGCTGGAAATGTATTCAAACTGAATTAAAAACTAAATAGAAAATACAATTAAGCTACTGAATTAAGAAAAAGTAAGAGGTGTCTTCAATCGTGAATGAGGAGGTCTTTATATACTTGAGCTCCAAGCTTTAGAAGGATCCAGAACTTGTATTTGTGCTTTCTCTTGGCTCTTATCAACCCTTTGATTAAATCCCATCAGTCATCAGTCCATCTGAGCCATTGATTTGATGTGCCACGTTCTCTCCACCAATGAGAATGCAAGAATTTGATGGAATGACACACGGATTGCCAGCGTGGCATCCGTGTGTCAGTCACGTGTCAGAGTTGAGTGACAATTTCGTACGAATTTGAGTTTCATGTGGGGAATTAATTAAGTGGGAAAGCTAGGGTTCATCAGCTGGGAATATTTGGGGATAAAAAGGCGGGCTTGGATTTTTTTTAATTGTATTTCATTTTTAATATTGACCGGGTAAAGGAGTGGTTTGACCAGGGTTATTAGTGGGTATGGACCGGGTCAAAACATGGGCTTTTGTTATGTACATTGGCCTAAAAGTTAATGTTGAAATTGGACTAGCATTAAACCCATGTGCAACCATAAAGACCATTCATGTATTTTCTGAAAATCCAGGGACCAAGAATGTAATTCTGAAAAAGTAATCCAAGTGCTAGACTTGCCAATCTTCAATAGACCAAGGGCTAAACTTGCAAATTCTGAAACTTCGGGGATATTATCTGCCAAATGCTTAAAGTTCAGGGACTGATTCTGAAAATTCTTCAATCTTGATCATATCTTTCAAAAATTATCCTCAGAGAATAAAAATCTTCACAGATGCACAATTCTGACCTTCTGGCTCAGCTTTAGCACTCTTTATCTCTCGTGCTCGGGTTTTCGTCAGATTTGGTTATATTTTGTGTGTTTTGACATATCCGTACCTGCACAAACACAAACTCAAGAAAACAACAAATATTAGCAATAAACGGCTCTTTCTTGGTTATTTTGGGTCAGTTTTGATAATGAAAAGGTATGTGTTTTAACACATACCAAAATACCCCAGACGAGACGATTGTCGTGTCCCTACGCAATGCAATCAACTTACGCTTCTAAAACCAAGGATTTCAATCTCTTTCTACTAAACCTATGAAAAGTAGCAAAGATTCCTCAAAAGAGATTAAGAAAGCCTTAATTCTAAAAACGCCCCGTTTACCTTTTAATTCACATATAGATATTACGATTAAGCACATATTCATTATGAGTGACGGTTTGTTGAACTTTCATGTCGATCAATAACTCCAACCTTTTTCAAACGACACGTTAGGATCACGGAGTAGGAAACACAACACAGCGTGAAGTGACCATACGGATAGAATACATCGTCCCTGATTTTTCACAAGTCCCCAAACTAAGCGTAAAATCGAAATCATTGTTAAATATGATTCTAGATGCTAACACTACCCATGGAAGTTACTTGTGTAATTACCTTTTGTTCCCATATTCCTATTTTCCTCTAGATTTTTTTTATTTTTGTGAGAAATGAATTTCTTCAAATTTCTCGTTTCGATATTTTTTATTCCGATAAAGATATAAAGCTAAGTCGCTAATTAGTTATCCACCTTCCCTCGAAAACCATTGCACACAAGAATGAGGTCCACATCAAGGTCCTAATTTAACATGATTTAGAGAGATATCTCATGGATTCAAAGTTTGGCTTAACACTTATTTCAGCACATTTGCATTTTTGCAATTTAGGCCCTTGGTCTTTTCAACCACTAATTCAACGGGATTACCGTTTTATCAGAAGTCTTATTATGACTTTGGATTTTCCTCAACCTTTTGGAAGTCCATGACAACGGGGGTACCGTCAGACATAGAAAACTTTTATGGCTTTGGATTTTTAAACTTTAATACATTTGGGCTTTATTTCATGTTAATTTTTGTGCCAAACTCCGAATCCTACGGCTTTTAAAACAATAGAAACAATAGCAAAAACTATCGTGAATCGTTGTCTATTACACCGCAACACCGACAAGACCTTGATGTGTACCCAACTCTCATGGGCAAGGATTCTCTAAAGAAGATAAAGAACTAACTATCGCCAAAAACTCAACATCTCTAATTATTATTTAACAGATATGGGGTGAAACAATTTTGTGGGAACAAAAAGCCATAAGTACCTTTGATGGGCTCTAAAGAGAACCAACTACTCCACGCTTAGCATCTAAACTCATAAGTAACTCTATCATTCCTCGATCTCCGCAAATTTAAAATCCTAAATAATGAGATCCGCGGATGCATAGACGATAATTTTTAGATTATCTATGGTTAAGGGAACAAGCTAGGGCTCAACACGCCCGGTCAAGTCAGAATTTCATTCCTACTCTCACCAGCGGAAAGTCAACAAGGTGTCAAAACATATATTAATTTAGCGAATGCTTTGTCAAATAATCTCAAGTCTCGCATTTTAAAGTCACTTATTAGAAACTAGCAAATTCTTGTTAAAGCTTCGCATATTTAAAATCACTCAGGGAGACTTGCAAATTCTTGGCCTTGTGAGCTAGAATCGCATTTTATAGCCTCTTGTCTAAGCAATTAGCAAAGGCTATTTCAAGAAAAACGCATATTTAAAGTAACTTCTAAGAAACTCGCAAAGACTTTTCAATCAGAAAACTAGCAAAATCTTACAATTTTTTTTTAAAATTTTATCATTGTTGCACAATTTTTCATTTTCTAAGGAAAAACGGGGTTGCGAGAGTATACGACTAAAAACAAGCAAGTGCGGTCAAATCAAATCGAAGATTACCCTACCCCAGACTAGAACGAAACATTGTCCTCAATGTTTAAAAGCAAGGGTATCAACGAAAATCTAAAAGCCGTTTATTAAGTATGCTCAAAGATAAACGTTAGTCGATAAGATTAGGATATCGGATTTCCATAAGCATCAATCATGAAACTTGAGTGGAGAAATGACAAACTTCGAGCACGAGAGTCTTCATATCGGGAAAATCCTGCACATAACATCACAAACAACCAAACACGAGAAATCGAAGAGGCTAACCCCTTCACGTCACTTATTAGAAAATAGAAAGAAGATAGAGATAAGCATGGGGTGCCTCCCACGAAGCGCTACTGTTTTTGATCACCGAGTCGATAGCCTGACTCGTCCCCAAATTCAGTTGTCCTTAGGGAAGAAAATGGTATAGATACCAGGGTCAAAAATGGTGTCCTCATTCCTGAAGGAATGAGACTGGGTGGGTTGGATGGGAAAGAAAATGTCGGGCTCAAGCACATAAGGGATAACTCCTCCCAAACTCACATAAGGTTTATCAAGAAAGAGCGATCCATCATCTGGTGGTTTTGCGGGTGGACGAAGGGATATCGGATTAAAGAGAAACAACTCCATAGAAAAAGGAAGTCCATGGTACAGAGAGGTGTATTTCAAAGGCTCAAATATGAAGGCATCCAAGAGAGGATCCTTTTTCTGAAAAACTTTTGTGATATGAATGTCCTTTTCGATGAGTATCCCAGGGTTAAAAATCTTGTCCTCGGAGAGGAAGAAAATCAAGGTATCATCTACGTGAAAATCCTCACGAGAAGAGGAATCACTCTCGGATAAAAAATAGTGTGGGACCTCTGTATCAACAAGCTCATCAGTCGAAAACTTCACTTCCTTATCTTTCTTCGGGAAAAATGGATCATCGTATTCTTCTTCATCCTCAGAAAAAATTGAGTCGGTGGGAGCGAGTTCATCGGTGAACTCCTCACTTTCTTCGTCAAAGAGTTGATTGTCAAAATTTAGAGTATATTCAGAATCGAATTCGAACAAGGGATTCGTGAAGGTCATTTTGAAAGTCTCAGAAGAAGGTTCCATAATTTCAGAAGAAGGAGTGGGATTGCCACTCAAAGGAAAGTTGATTTTCTTAGAAATCGAAGGTGGGACAAGTGGTGTGCTCTTAGAGCTAGCATTTTCCACCACTACCGTTGTAGACTCCTTTTCTTATTTCTTTTTACGTTCAGCTCGTATTGTCGACATACTCTTAATCGTAAATCTTGAAAGATCAATTCAAGACATTTTAGGCTCAACTTTCTTCAACTTATCAACATCATCCGGATCGTCCGGAGGGGGGTAAGAAGATGGCTCATTATATAACAACTTTTCAAGTAAAAGAATGTCCCCCTCCGGGTCAAAAGTAGTATCATCAATCTCAACGGGAACTGAATCATCATTAAGAAACGCCTCGATTTCTTCCCAAATGGGGTCACTATCCGTAATGAGAGACGGGAAAGAGTCAGTCATAATCAGATGAGACAGTAAAGTGGGATTGCCACTTTCTTCAGAGAAATCAATCACACCGATGCTATGAATCGAATGATCATCTGGTGGAGGTTTTGACGTTTGTTCGGCATAAAACACAATTTTTTCATTTCCTTTTCTTATCGTCAATGTTCCTTGGTAATGATCCACAAGGACTTTCGCGGTTCTCAAGAATGGTCTTCCAAGAGTGAGAGGGACTCGGGCGTCAACCTCTATATCAACGACGGCGAAATCCACGGGAAAATGGAATTTATCCACTCGAACCATAACATCGTTGACTACACCAACCGTGTGAGCAATTGTTCGATTAGCTAATTCAATAGTCATATGAGTCGGTATAAGATTCTTCAATCCAAGCTCATGATATATCGCAAGAGGCATGAGACTTATGCTTGCACCCGAATCGGTCAAGGGATTATATTCCTCAATATCATTCAAAGAGCAAGGAAGGAGAAATTTCCCGGGATCACCAAGCTTCTCGGGAGCTTGGTTCGAGGAAGAATTAAACGGTGTAGGCTCAAGTGAAATCTTTGAAACTTGTTCCAATTTCTTTTCATAAATCATGTCAGCAGCTTTGATCATATCAGTCGTAAGTTTGAACTTGGTTCCGGAAACAACTTTCATTTTGTCGAATCGTGATTGAATAGATTTGCACGGTGTAAGGTTAGAACTTGGCATTTTGACAGAGATAGAAGGAACTTGGGCAACCAGAGGTTGGACGTATTTGGCTTTTCCATTATCAAGAGGAATTACCGGGTCCTTTGTCGCCTCAGTCTCTCGTGCTACACTCATCACCGGAGAGGAAGTAGTCATCGAGGGCCCATCATCACGAATGGTAACGGATTTCATTTCTCCCTTCGGGTTTGGAATCGTGTTACTTGGGAGAGAACCGGAACCCGAGGGTTGAGAATAAGAAGTAGACGGTTGATTGGCTTGAAAGAAACTAGCCATCATATTCCTCATTTCAGTCATCTATTTGTTACTTGTAGCTTCCATTTCCTTTTTGAAATCCGTCCTCATTCCGTTAATTTGAGTTTGCAAACATTTAATGGTGTAATCGGAGTTCTTCATGTAAGTTAGAAAATCGTTGTTCGGAGCAACTTGAGGAGGTGCTTTATAAGGTTGTTGAGGAGGAGGTGGTTGATATTGATGTTGAGGAGGAGGTGGTTGTTGGTAAACTTGAGGTGGAGGAGCTTGGTAGTGTTGATTACCATGATTAACATTAGCTCCTCGGTTCTGATTAACATTATGGTTACCATTGAAACGGTTTTGATTTTGGTTTTGGTGTTGAGGTTGGTTGAAACCGGGAGGTCCGAGATAATTGTTTGAACGGTAGCTAAGAAGATTTCGATCTCCTTGCGGTTGATGGTAGTTTCCCGTAGCAAAGATAAACATTCTCATGTGCATAGCCACCGACGGCTGGGCACTCGGAATAAGAATGTGGACCTCCACAAGTCTCACAAGTCGGGTGCACCGCTTTCACTTGTTGATGTTGATTCTGATTATTCATTTGATGAATCCTTAAGATATCGTCCATCTTTTTGTTCAGAGTGGCTATTTCGAGAGAAGAAGACGTATTTGATCGAGATGATGCACCCCTTTCGGTGGTAGAATCCCAATAATTGTAATGAGCGGTCATGTTCTCGATAAGATCATAGCATTCCTCGGGACGTCTTTTCATGAAAGTTCCACCGGCAGCAGCATTGATTGTCTCACGGTGTCGTAACGTCAAACCATTATAAAACGTATCAATTTGAGTGACAAGCAACATGTTATGATTCGGACATCGATCAATTGCAAGCTTATAACGTTCCCATGCTTCAAACAAAGATTCGTCGGGATATTGTCGGAAATTACTGATATCGTTCCTTAACTTCGTTACCATCGACGGTGGAAAGTACTTTGCTAGAAACTTCGAAACCATTTCCTCGATGGTATGAATCGAATTCTTCGGGAGTCGATCAAACCAAGAAGTGGCATGATGAGTCAAAGAGTATGGGAAAAGATAGAGACGAAGGGCGTCATCGGAGACCTCATTTTGTTTCATACTCGAGTAGCGGTCGAATTTATCAAGATGCTTGTTAGCATCTTCATCCGTAAACCATGAAATTGACAACTGTTTTTTACTTTTTCTATCATATGATGTTTCAAGCTAAAATCCGTAGCTTGAAAATTAGTCGGTGCAATCGGTCCTCCCTTCCCGTACATTGTAGGTTGACATAGCTCCTCCATCGTTCGAAGATCGGGAGCTACATTTTGATTAACGGGAGGGGGATTAGGACCGGGGTTTGGTGGTACGTTGGGAGCAGCCATATTACGTAACTCGGCACGTTCGATTCGATTCTAAAGTCATCTTGATCGAGAGCGAAAAGCGCATGCACTTTAAAACCAAGGCAATTAAATGAGAACGGTATTCGAAAACAACAGTGAACTTAACCAATAATCCCAAGTGAATAAATCACTTCTATAAGACAAACGCACAAGCGAGCGGAGAAGCTATTTAGGTCAGCGAAGCTTATTAAAACCCGCCTCTTTTCAGCCGCAATTTAATGTCAGGTCGTCCTTATACCCACCACACAGTTTGTTTATCCGATAGAAATAAATCGACTCACAAGCGACACAAAGGCACGTTTTTTATCTTTGGTTCGGGAACTTACTAATGATAACACATCCGTTGAGAATGTTATATAATTGGTGTATTCTATTTAAGCTCAAAAACAATAGAGAAAATCTTTTTGTATTTTTAATATGATATATATATATATATACAAAAGAAAAAGGAAAATATTTTTTTACTTTTTTTGATTTTTATAAAAAATAGTAACTTCACAAAGGAAAGATCTCGAGTCACTAATCGTCAAACCTTTAACGATATTGTCGCGACACAACCTCCCCGGCAGCGGCGCCAAAATTTGATTCGTTGTAAAAGGCTTAGGGGTATGTGTGTATGGTTAAAACCACAATATCGATATCAAAAATAATCCACAAGAAATGACTTAAAATCCTTTTAGGAAAAAGGATAATGAATCAAATCCCGTGAGTGATAGTGATACGGATTAGGAAATCCGAGTCGTTTCCCAACGAGGTGTGAATGGGCAACGTCGTTATTGGTTCCTTATTAAAATGCTCGATGTTTTGGATTTTTGATTTTGATTTTATATAAACTATGGGAAATGGGGAACAATAAAAGGGAAATTACACTACGGGGAATCCTAAATACGCGAATGAAACTAAAACGAAATTAAATGAAACGCAAATTAAATGCAACTACGTCTAATCTAAGTCCTAAAAATGTTCAAAATTACTTTTACCCTAAAAATGCAATTTAAAACTTAATTGTGATTTAAAACTAATTTTTGTGATTTTTCTTTTATTTATTTGAATTAAAAACTAATTTTAAACTTTTAAAACAAATCTAAAATACTAAAAATTATGAAAACAAAGGGGAAAAATTAAGAAACTATTCTTCAAAAGTCTAAAATAACTCAAAATACTTTTCAAAACTAATTTTGTATTTTTCTAATTATTTTTCTATTTTCTATGAATTAAAAACTGTTTAAATCTAATTTAAATTCTATAAATTTCAAATTTAACTAGGAAAAATAGGGAAAAATTATTTTTTTTCTTTTTATATTTTTCTTAATCTAGAAAAAATGAAAATTTATTTTTTGGAGCCTTTTCTGAATTAATTGTATTAAATGCTATTTAAAAAGTCTTAAAAACTGTTTTAAAATAGTAAAAATAGTAAACAGTGCTGGAAAAATATGAAAATTTCAGGAAAAGTCTAAAATTATATTCTAAGTCTATGAAAAATATAAAAACTATAGCTTGTGTTTAAGAATTAAGAGCTGTAGTGTAAACTGTTGTGAGAATAAGCTCTAAAATTAAGCTAATGAGCAATATAAGCTACCAAACTGCTACAGAAGCTAACTTGTACTAAATTATGCTAATCCTAACTGATTCCAACTAATCCTATCAAGCTACAAGCTCAGTTTATGATTTAAAGCTTAAAGTGATGTTTGGCCAAACAGCCCCTACTCCCTAAGTTTAAGCTAATGCACAAGCTTGTTTAATAAGCTAAGCTAAAAACCAAAAGTGTGGACCTCAAGACCACCAACTAAACAACAACTGAACCAATTTTCAGATCCTAACTAGTTAAAATGAGACCTGTGCAAGATCTACAATAAGGCCTGCTCACACTCAGTATTAGCTGAGTGTGAACAGAACAAATAAGCTGATTTGGACAGCTGATTTAGTGCTTAAAAATGTTTCCAAAAATTCCACAAAAATCAGTTTTCAACAATAGACCAACTGAAGTTACAAATCCCAAAATTTCAATGAATATGAACTAGAATTGAATCAATGAAAAATCTACAAAGTTTTGTGAAAAACTATTTTTACAACTTTTGACTTTTTAACTCAGAAATGATATTTTGACTTTAATGAGATTTGAACGAAAATTGTTAAATGCTAATGGTGTTTTAGGCCTAATTATGATTAATGCAAGCTATATCTACTGTTTACAAAACTATATGCAAAGATCTAATCACTGATTCAAACAGAAATTCAATTAAGAGCAGATTCAATATGATTTTGACTTTTAGAGTTCTAGAGCACAAGTTAATGAACTATTTGACTATATTATGCCTAAATATAACTCTAGAAACTATAATTAACCACTGAACTAAGTTCAATCTCCAATCAATGGACTGATCCAAACAGTCCTTTAGAAAACTTAAATGCACTTTACTCTATCTAATCTCAATGCAATTATATAACAGAAATAAGATCACTACTTAAGCTAATAGATACTAAATTAATACTAATAAACTACAAACAATGAGTAAATAATGCAGACAAAACAAATTAAGATTAAACGAAAATAAAACTCACATGAGGTCCAGCTTATTTGCAGATTAACTAGAACCAGAAACTACTATTCTAAACCCAATACCACTCCAAATCAATGCTAAATTCAACCCAATTCCAAACCAAATCAGCTACTTAACCCAATCCAGCTTCCAATATGCATCACAGTTGACTTAGTTTGACTGTTTTTTGAGATTTGAGAGAATAAAAAGTGGAACAAATGTAAACCTTAAATAAGCTACAAGAAAGCTTAACAAGGCTTAATGAAACAGTAGCAAAGCTTATTAGAAGCTTTTAAGAAGATTTGAGATATTTTTTTTATTTTTTCAATTATTTTTCTGATTTTTTATTTTTTTTATTTTTGAATAAGATGAAAACAATCTGCAAATGATTTTTAAAAGCAATAATATGAATTAAACTCAAACAATAAGCTGAATTGAAAACCTTAAAACTTGAACAATGATAATAAGCTAAAATTGAATTTTATTAAAATATAAACGCTGAGTACAAGAAAGGAATTACAAAAGCTGGAAATGTATTCAAACTGAATTAAAAACTAAATGGAAAATACAATTAAGCTACTGAATTAAGAAAAAATAAGAGGTGTCTTCAATCGTGAATGAGGAGGTCTTTATATACTTGAGCTCCAAGCTTTAGAAGGATCCAGAACTTGTATTTGTGCTTTCTCTTGGCTCTTATCAACCCTTTGATTAAATCCCATCAGTCATCAGTCCATCTGAGCCATTGATTTGATGTGCCACGTTCTCTCCACCAATGAGAATGCAAGAATTTGATGGAATGACACACGGATTGCCAGCGTGGCATCCGTGTGTCAGTCACGTGTCAGAGTTGAGTGACAATTTCGTACGAATTTGAGTTTCATGTGGGGAATTAATTAAGTGGGAAAGCTAGGGTTCATCAGCTGGGAATATTTGGGGATAAAAAGGCGGGCTTGGATTTTTTTAATTGTATTTCGTTTTTAATATTGACCGGGTAAAGGAGTGGTTTGACCAGGGTTATTAGTGGGTATGGACCGGGTCAAAACATGGGCTTTTGTTATGTACATTGGCCTAAAAGTTAATGTTGAAATTGGACTAGCATTAAACCCATGTGCAACCATAAAGACCATTCATGTATTTTCTGAAAATCCAGGGACCAAGAATGTAATTCTAAAAAAGTAATCCAAGTGCTAGACTTGCCAATCTTCAATAGACCAAGGGCTAAACTTGCAAATTCTGAAACTTCGGGGATATTATCTGCCAAATGCTTAAAGTTCAGGGACTGATTCTGAAAATTCTTCAATCTTGATCATATCTTTCAAAAATTATCCTCAGAGAATAAAAATCTTCACAGATGCACAATTCTGACCTTCTGGCTCAGCTTTAGCACTCTTTATCTCTCGTGCTCGGGTTTTCGTCAGATTTGGTTATATTTTGTGTGTTTTGACATATCCGTACCTGCACAAGCACAAACTCAAGAAAACAACAAATATTAGCAATAAACGGCTCTTTCTTGGTTATTTTGGGTCAGTTTTGATAATGAAAAGGTATGTGTTTTAGCACATACCAATCTTTCATGGATTGCATTTCCCCATTCATTACAGCTTGCCATTTGTCCTTTTCAGGACTTGCCATGGCAGCTCTATAATTAGTAGGCTCTCCAAGATCTCCTAATATAGTTTCCTCAACTTCTATGTTAAGACATAGACGTTCAGGTGCACGCGTAGTCCTTACGGATCTACGAATAGTGATAACATCAAATAGTCCTGAATTTTAAGTGTAAATTTTCCTCGATAATGCTTGTAATTTATATCATTTATATGGATTTATGCTTGGTTTCCATTGTTTTCCACTTTCAGGTAAATTACGAGCATTGGAGCTAAAGAGACGCGGAATTGGAGAAATATCAAAAGATTTATCATAGTATGCTGACTTTGAAGAAGTTACGGCGTAACTCATCTCTCATATTAGGCTGTAACTAAAGCGTGACTCAGAATACCAACTCTTTAGAAGGTTACGGCGTAACTCTCTCCAAAGACTACGACGTAACTACATTAGGTCAAATGAGGTTCCACGCCGCTGATAACTACGACGTAACTATTCCACCAACTACGGCGTAACCAAATATTATTGAAGATACAGCGTAACCATTCATAAGGTTACGCCGTAACCAGCAGATCTAGCTAGTGTAAATTACGAATGAATTGAAGATTACGACGTAACTCTTATATTAGTTATGCCGTAACCCATATCTGGCCTATAAATACCCCACGATTTCCAGCATTTCAAAGCACCCCATTCCACACACAACAACCAGAGAACGTGGGAAGAAGCCAAAGGCAGGTTTAGAGTAGCATACGGAGCTGTCTCCAAGGGAGAAATCACTCCCCTACGATAAGCATTAGCATTTTATCTTTTCTTTACTTTCGATTCATGTATTTGGTTACTTTGAATATAGAATTGATTTGTATGGTTAATATGAGCGGCTAAGCACCTCTTGGTGCTGGCCTAGTTATGATTCCTTAATTGTTCTGTTTGCGTTTATATTACTTCCGTATAATTATTTCTAAGTATATGCATGCATAGTTTATTGGTAGCTACCCTTGTTTCGGTAGTTTTGAATGGCGGTAGAGGCCAATTGCCTAGGAGATATGACCAACTGACCCTAGGTGAGCGGACTGAGACGGGAAGGGTAAGATATGACCAACTGACGACCCTTTCTACTTGTGCGATATGACCAACTGATCACCTACCATTTGGATGAACTTAAGAATTAGGGGGTGAGTGTTTAAGTTGCTAATGCCCGGGCACTCACTATTATAAATCTATCATGTAGCAGTACTTAATAACTTGGCTTAGGGGACCAGGAACAACATGACTTATGAAGGGACACCTGACTTCTCCTGTGGTGGCATATTTGCTGATAGGTTAGGGCAAATTGACCAAATGCTGTCCTCTTGAATTTGACCCCACCTAAAGTAATTGGAAGTAAGTAGACGTAAACATTACTAGCTAGGAGGATTAACTAGGTTAGCACCACTCTCCTCTATTGATTTATCCTTTGCCTTTTATTTGCTTTAGTAGTTTATTATTTCCTTATCATAATTATATTAAAAACTGTGACACCTAGACTTAGTAATAATCTAACACACATAGCTCTTGGGACGACCTTGGTTTTACCGAATACTACACTACACACGACCGGGTACAATGCCCGTTAGTGCATTAGGGTAGACCATAGGTATAACGAGACTTTATAAATATTAAAACCTAGTCAGTAAAACCTGCATCAGAATAGGAATAACTTCAACTTCTGTTGGAGGACCCAGACTATCAGGTTCTACCGAAAGTACGTTAGTGTTTTCAGAAGGTAATGTATCTTCATGATCATCTTCTAGATCATAAACCCTCCCACTGAATTCTTGAGATATGAGATCCTTTTCATGAAAATCTCCATACCTAGCAACAATTACTTTATTTTCAGTTGGATAGTAAGAGTAGTAACTAATAACGCTACACGCGTCGTTCGGGGTCAAAGGAACTTCCTTTTCTTCGAGCAAGTTTTATAACACCCTAGGCAGTGAACCTAATCGTTGTAGTGTAGTATTAGGGTAAGCCACGGGTATTAATGTCGTTCTCTAGGGGAATAGGAATGCTAGTGAGAAGTTACTACGCTAAGGTTGGGGTTGAGGAAGATTATTTTTTATTTTTTTTATATTTTTTTAAGAAAAGGAAAGGTACGAATCTCGGGGTTTGGATTTGGGGGTTGGTATTTCTATCGATTACTCTACTTATCTAATTATCTAAACTAAGGTGTATGTAGTCTATGTCTAATTATTGTGTGCTCGTATGATGGTTTAAAGATGTGTTTACTTAGGTTTTATTACTCCTTAATTATCTCCTATTGATGGTTGAATTGTCACGTCCTTATTCTTAATCGCGTTGTGTGTCTAAAGTCGTAGGGTATGCGTTTGTCCCTAACTCTTTGAAACTAACAAAGGGTCTCGTCTACAAAATCTCTAGGAATTATAAACTCTAACTCTAAGGTACTCTTTGAATGATAATGGGGTGATTACAAGTTTGCCAAAAGATGATGAAAAGAGAGAGATTAATGACGTTTGAATACTTCAGTTCAAACCTCGTTCTCTAAAGAAAAGAAAAGTGTACGTTTCAGTGCGCTTTATCTTCGAAAGAAGAGAAATCTTATTATGACATTTGAACAAATCAGTTCAAGGCTCGTTCTCTAAAGAAAAGAAATGTGTACGTTTCAGTGCGCATTATCTTCGAAAGAAGAGAAATCTTCTTATGACGTTTGAACACTGCAGTTCAAGCCTCGTACTCTAAAGAAAAGAAAAGTGTACGTTTCAGTGCGCTTTATCTTCAAGAAGAAGAGAAATCTTCTTATTATGACCATTCTCATCAACATGCTTCATGCTTTTTCCATGCGCTTCAGTCATCAAGTGAACCGGACTACTGATAATTACTCTTATTCCACTTGCTCAATATAATGAAGATGGCGACATCATATGCTAATTTTGCGGGGGAGAAGTGTGAATAGAATACATTTGGATGATAATCACTTATTTAATCAAGAATGACATCTCCGTATGCAATTCTTGAGGGGGAGAAGAAGTGTGAATTTTTTGCATAATTGATTGATATTTGAGAATATATGGTCAAATGGCTCCTAACTCATGTAAGAACCGAGACTCTTCTTATCGGATCATCTTCACATGTAGTTTCTTCTAAGAGCTGCTGGTTGACATCTTCACACGGGCTGATATGATTAATGACAAAGTGCTTCCGGTTAATGCTTCACGTACACATCAACATGATGATTCCGAACAATCTCTCTGTTCTTGTTTGATGTGATTGGTAGTCTGGTGTTACCATTTAGTGTGTTCGTTGCGGGCTGATTGCTGATTTCCTTGATAAATATCTTTCTGTTCTTGTTTGATTGGGAGGGATTTTAGTTAAAGGGACTTGCAAGAGGTAAGTTAATTGGGATGCTTTTTGGTGTGATGAAGATGTTAACTATCTATTCCCCAACTGGACAATCTTGAAGAAGGTCGAGTCTACAGTCTGTTCTACATTTTCTGATGCATGTTAGAAGACTAAAGACGAGTTGCATTTGATTATCTAAAGACTTCTTCTTAATCTGGGCATTTATCAAACAGATTGTCGGTTTATGGGAGAACACTAATTGGGGGATAGTGATAAGACATATTCAATCCCCAATTAGACTTGCTCATATTCTTTAGCAGTGACTCCTCGATAAACCTAATCTCCAGTTATTCCTCGAGGCGTTGATAATGACTATTGTAATATTGCAGTTGCACTATTGAATAATAATCCGCTCTTTGGTATTCCTTTGCCAAATCTTCACGGATTATTGTTCATGAAAAATGATCCGCTCTTTGGTATTCCTTTACCAAATCTTCACGGATTATTGTGCCCTCTGTAAATCAACCACATAAACATTAAGGAATATGACTACCTCATCTGCTTGAAGACATTATTGGTGAATCTTCCAGATAAGTCTCTACATGAATAGCTTTAGGAAGAAGGCATTGATGTTGAGGAATCATTTGTTCCGGTTCATTCGATGGATCAATGTACATCCGATTGTATGTTTATTCACGTGTTGGGCATTTGACACAAGTTGATTACTTCGGAGTTAGTCATTTATCACTTATTTGAGATTGAAGTTGACTTTCACAAAGGCGTGTTCTTATTTGATAACTTGCTCGGGCTTAAGAATTTAAGTTGAAGACTTGGTTTATCTAGTTACCAGTAGTCAAAGTGGATGGTTGAAGACCTGGTTAACTATCACTATTAGGAGTTACTTTATTTTAATCAGTGTCACACGCATATGACGGTGTGGATAATCGCAAGAGGTGTTAATTTCTCATACTTTGTTTGGGTTGTGAGTACTTAGAGATTTGCTTGAAGCATAAATTCTCGACACCGTTCTTCCATCATTAGGTGCAAGCTTAAGATACGAATGTGGGGAATTTGACTTCAGTTTCAAGTATGGTATATCGGGTTTTCTTCATCAGTGGTCACTTCAAATTGTCTACATAAGGGTTGATAAAAATAGTCAGAGAGAGTCTTCAGCAAGTTGATTCTCACAAGAGTTCAAGTGTTCTTCTCATAAAGATTTCAAGTATTTGGGCTTATACTATGTTGCTGATTCTGGAATGTCAAAACTAGCAAGGGGGAAGGAGACAAGTATCTAAAAGCGAGTAAACTTTATGAACTTAATTCTTCTAAGTGATTGAAGATATCCCGGGAAGAAAAATGTCATGACCGCAGAGAAACTCAAGGTTTTACTCATCAAGGCTTTTGGTGTTACTATTTCAACTACGTGGGGGGAAGTGATGTAAGAGAAAGTTTCTGAAGATAAAAGAGGTACACAAGTATGACATTCTCAGGGGAGATAAATGTATAACATGAGGGAGGTGTTATCAGTTATTCTTTCGGTGGGAATGTGTGTACTTCGGATTCTGGAGCTTCATACAAGATCAACAGGGAAGAAAAAATGATGAACATTGGGGAGGTGTTTTCATTCCCCTCATGATGTGTATTCGGGAGAGTTCTTAGGTATTGGTGTACTTCGGGTTCTTGAGCTTCATACTCGATCATCAGGGAAGAAAAATGTGAACATTGGGGAGGTGTTTTCATTCCCCTCATGATGGGTATTCGGGAGAGTTCTTGAGCATTATACAAAGAGACTGGCTGCATCAATTCAACTACTTGGGGGAATTGTTCTCTTGACACCTTCTGGAATGGATCGCTTCAGACTTTAGTGGAAAAGGAATTTGAGAAGATTATTTAAATGAGGGATGATACGTTGCTGTTGTTCTATTGGATGATATAACCTCGAACGAAGAATCACGATGATTATTCTTAAAAGGAGCAGCAGGATTATAATGGTGTGCTTCTTTGTGCGCCTGGCTAATGGAAGCTTGAAAGAAAGCTTTGAATCTGCTCAGCTAAAGGATTTTTTGTCTGGAGGGAAGCTGCCAAAGTCTCACATTCTTAAGGGCTCAATTTCTTCTTTTCAAGAGCCTCGGAAGCTTTGGTGGTGGATGTTTAAGAGATGACGATTTCTATCTTCTACAACGGGGCTGTTCGATATCCTTATCTCGATACTCGTATCATCATCTTCTTAATCTATATCATCTTATCTATCTTTGTATATATCTATCTCAAAATCAAAATAGAAAAATATAAAATCTTCAAAAACCCATAAAAATCAAAAAATTTAAAAATACCAAAAATATGTTTTTCTCAAGACATGTCTTCTGGTATCGATAACATCTACGGTCTTAGAAATGTCATTCAACAATGGCACGGGACCATAGATGAAGTTCGAGCAAGAGGTGTAAATATTCTTTTCAAAACATGTCTCAAAATATGGCTTACAGTTATTTCAGACTGTAACCCGGGCTTCAAATGATGTCTTGCAGTTACTTCTGACTGTAACCCGCGCTTAAACCATGGTTTGCTATTGTTTCAGATAACAACCCGCTCTTCAAGGAAGGAAAGTGCCGCGCTAAACCAATTTTCACAATTTCGTGCACTTATCCTAAAACAAGGAAATTATGTCGAAGGCCTACTGTTCCCACACAAATTTTTTTCCGTCTAAAAATTCTTCAAAAAAATATTTGTTGTATTCAAAATTTGGTGGAAAATGAGTTGCTTTCAAAACAATCAGATTCAGAGTTTTTATAAAATTTGCAAACTCAATCAATGACTTCAGCTCTTTTAAACTTTTCAAAAATTGAGTCATTAATTGAGAGGGATAATATTTTCAAAAAATCTATATCATCTAACGGGCTTTCTTAATTATCCTATATGCTTAATTAAAAATGATGTTAACCTACGTTGAAGGACTAGGTGCCTAAGATATGATTGTTAGGTTTAGATGATTATAGTTTGATAAACATATTATTCCCATGCTTTATATGATCTGATTGATATGTTGAATTGACTGTTATTAGTCGATTGATGTTTGGGTGATGTCGACCACCATATATCTGTATGTGTGTTCACTAACGTATGCAGGTACATTGGTATATAAGAATGTTCCCGATCCGGACCCCACAATAGAATATGATTGGATGCCGAAAGGAAAGGGTAACTATATCTTGGGTTGACAAATGAAGAAACGGAGCTTAATTTGACTTCTATGGAGAGTTGGCATATAATGCAACGTAAGAGGTCTCACTGCATCAGCAGATGGTTTTCTTCATCATCAAATGAAGAAACGAAGCTTAATTGGACCTCTATGGAGAGTTGGCATGAAAAAATGCAACGTAAGAGGTCTCACTACATCAGTAGATGGTTTTCTTCTAACCCTCAGCAACAACAACAAAAGCAGCTCATCCGCCTAACGTATCTTGTGCAGGAAAAGTAGTGAATGATACCATTTTTAAACAATTTTTGAATAATATTGTTTAGAAAATGGAAAAATATTGCTTTGAAAATAAATCGAATTCAAAGTTTTGAAATCAACCGGACTTTATTTTTTCAAATCATAAGTGATTTCAAATTAAATAAGTTCAAACGATATTTCTTCATAAAAGTCCGGTTTGTACAATAATAAGTGGTGATCTAAAGATTTAATGATTGTGAAATTGTTTTATTTTACTTAAAGATCTCTTAAAAACTATCATACCTGACACTAACAATCTTTAATGTCTAAAATTGATCCGTATCAATCATCTTTCAAAATTAAATCAAGCCACGTCTTTCCCCAAAATCTTTTAAATGATTTAAATCAATTGGGATCACAAATCTCAAAAGGTTTGAAATTTTTGAACGGTGTAGAGATCGTGATTTAAATCTCAAATTTGCTTGAATGGAATTGGTTTTAGTCCTTTAAAGGCACTCCGGCCTCCATGTGCCAAATGATTTCTATTACATAATGCACATGTTGAGGGGGAGCATTTATCCAAAAACAAGATGAGTATTTAAAGCTGGCCACATTTTCTCATATGTTTTTCTAAACCTTATTAAATTACTTGGGATCCAAAATCTCAAAGGGTTTGATATTTTTGATCGGGGGAGAATTTGTGATTTAATAATGAAACTTGATTAAAGATGATCATTTTTTTTGGTTCAAATGTGCATACTGCTCTCCCATATGTGCTAAACGCTTTCGAATCTAGAAGAACATATTGAGGGGGAACATTTCAAAAGAAAACAAACTTTCAAGGTACAAAACAAAATTTCTTAAGTTTCAATAAAAAGTACCTTGATTGATTTTCTAATGGCTTCAGTATGGCTATATGATCGTGAATGTGCTTCTAAGAACTCTTTCCTCTTCGTGCAAAACAATTTCAAAAATCACATGCACAAGTTGAGGGGGAGAAACTTTTTGAAAACCACATCATTTCCCATAAAATATCTTTAACAAAGTATGAAAAATACTAACTTTTATCGGGAAAGTGATGGTGATATCTTTTAGAAATTGTCGATCAATGAATCGAATCTTTCATTCTCAAATCTGAAAGTTTCAAGTCCTCTTGCCTCCATGTGCTAAAACCGTTTCAAATACATTTGATGCACATGTGGAGGGGGAGCTTTTTCTAAAAATATCAAAAACAATTTAGGTACAAAATGTTTTGATCATGTATCACAGGTACTTGAATTGATTTTCAAAAGGTTTTCGATTGGTTTCATGAAGGAAAGAACTATACCAAAAGACCGACCATTTTACTTTATGCATGGTGTTATAAGGATGGTTAGGTTAGGTATTCGTTCCCACAATCCCGCCAGAGCCGGAGGGATCTACCCAGGGACAATCCACTAGATAGTGTAGAGTCCTTAGGTATGATGAAAAAAAGGAGAAAAGTGAGATATGGGAAGAGTGCGGACTAAGATAGAGCTAGAACTGGAATAAACCCAACAAGGTTCTAGTAATGAAGTCTCGGTAAGCACTGAAGGGGTTGAAGAATGAAAAAGAAATGAATGTGAAAAGGGGTGAAAAGAAATAGCCCTCCAATAATTCAACCTTAGGGCAGTAACCGGGTTCAATACATATGCTACTGGTGGTTACTAAGGAAACGCCAGTATTGAAGACAAGACATCATGGACCCAGTAACGCACTGCACTACAACTTCCCAAGCTACTCAAGTTCCTCTTAAAAGGGCTTGTTTCATTCTCACGGGGAACCTACATAATCTATCGACTTTCTCTTAGAGATTGTTGATATTGAAGAAGGAGACCCTCTTCCTAGTCTCCGGCATAGGAAACCAAATGTGCACAATTGAGTCTAGAGCCAAGAGATCATCCATAATATCTCATTAGGACACTAAATTCTTGAAGACTTGTTGTTTCACACAATATGGAAAGTAAGAATATATATTAAGAGTCCTACGCATTATCCTTGTGGTATTGCCAGAACATCCGAGTGATATGTAATTATATTCACGATGAAGATGGAAATCCTTCTAGAGCCAACATCAAACAAGCTCTTGGTGGGTGACATGTGAGATCTTTTATAAAGATCAAGCTTGTGACAACTGGATAAAAACAATGGGGCGATTCATTCTTGAATCAACCTTGGTCCAGGAAATGAATTGACGAATACTTTTGGAAAAACCGTTCGATGTGCAAATATTCTTTTCTCTAGCACATCGAATGTGTATTCATATTTCAAATTCAAAAAGTATCTCTGATTGAAAAAACACTTTTGGAAAAACCGTTCGATGTGCAAATTTCTTCTTTTCTCTAGAACATCGAATGTGTACTCTTTTTAAATACAAAAAGTATTTTTGATTGAAAAATTGATCTTTCTTATAAAACCTTCGTCGTATTGCAAAACTCTTTCTTCAAGCAATACGCGATTGTTTTCAAATCGATTTTTCTTCAATTAGTGAATCTCAATTCGCTAGTTCACTCACTCCGTGTTGTCTTCTTTGAGACGTTCCTATTTGAGAACATCTAGAACAGCTGCGAAACCCTGTCAAGGAGATTCTTCGGAATTATACCTGATCACAGGCAGTACTTGTACTGATCAACGGGGAACCGTGGGCCGTGTACCTCAATTCATCGAAAGTGATCAAAGACACTTTCGTGTGCTTTTTTGCTAACTGTTTTATGCAGGTACACCCTGACGATTGCAGCTGATCAGAATTGAGGAGTCAATCCAAAGCCGCATGCTCACAGCATCCACACTTAATTGAAGAAATCATGACTTGTGCATATCTACAGAACCTGGCTCTGATATTTTTATACTATGTTTCAGCTACGCTGCTGCAAATATCATGGGCCATAAAAGCTTCTGCCACTCTAATGAAAAGATGTCATGATCCAGAAAGTGTGAGCATGTCGGTCCGAAAGTCACAACAAAACATGATGGCAACACAATAAAGGGTGATCCAGAGATTTACTGTAGCTGATGATCTCAAAGAAAGCTCAAAGATCATCAAATATGTGGATCAGTTTAAAGGCCTCCACTTAAAGTACAAATCAATGCGGACTTTAAAGAATCGCTACTAATGCACAAAGATTGCAGAATTGAAGAATTGAAGTCTACGAGCTCAAGAACAAGGTCAAGAATAGAATGCTAGGATTCAAAATGTAAATCATGGGGTGACCTCCCTTAGGGGGAGATTGTTAGGAATTAGAAAACTCCATGGTGAAGAGTCGGTCACCCCAAATATTATCTAGCATAAGTTAGCTCGTAAACTTGTAGTTATTTACGTTATTTATGAGTTTATTAGTTAGTTAGTATCATAGAATAGTTTAGTGTAACACCGTGGAGGAAGGACGGGTCTTTACCCACTGTATGCCTGATCCACAGTCCGATAGGAGGACGTATTCATTGTAACTATAAATACCCCTTCCATCCATGGAAGGGGTGTGGCTTCTTTGAATCTAACCTATCATTTTGTAAAGCAACTCTCTTTCAAGAAACCTCCTCTCTACTCTCTTCATCTCTCTAATGGCTTTATTATTTAATCATTGTCCTAGACCACCCGAATCATCAAACAACATAATATTTAAGATCCTTCAGTTTTTGTGTTTTAGTATGTGACAAATGAGACACTTGGTCACAATTTACAGCTGCACATTTACAAATGAGACCAGTTTGGTATGGTCACAATAAAAGATACAAAATGGTCACACATGGATGGTATGTGAAAGAAGATACAAACTGGTCACAATTTGCAGTTGTCTTAAAGTAAAATTCTTAAACTAAAACATGCAATAGAGTTGAGAAAATGGTCACATTATGTGACAATATCATACATACTTATAGTCTTAAACTAAAGCATCTGTTACAAACCATCTAAAAGACAGAAATGACTAAAAGTCTTAAACATCATAAACAAAGTCTTAAACATCATAAACAAAGGCATAGTTACTTTGTTGCGGTGACCCTTTTAGTTGTTGTCTTTGTTCTTTTCATAGGACTTGCAATTCCAGCAGCTTGACCTTGACTACCACTTGCACCTGCATTTCCAATTGAAGCTGCATTTCCACTTGCACCTACTCGAGTTCCAATTGGTGGGGTGAGTTTGAGTCTGATAGCAAATGCTCCAGCTTCTCTTACAGCTGCACCAGCTGCACTTCTATTTGTTGCACCATATTTTTTCCCACTTGCTTTTTTCTTGCTTGCAGCTATCCTTTTCCCTACACCAAATTGACTGAAATTTGAAGATGCACCAGCATAAGTACCACTTGCTTCTACACCACCTTGAGTACCACTTGCAGCTGCACCACCTTGAGTACCACTTGCTTCTACACCACCTTGCATTGGCTTCTTACAACCTTTTTTGTTGTGTCCCTTTTCATTGCAGTTTGTACATGTCATAGTTGATCCTTTCTGATAGCTTTCCACCTCTGACCAAGTCATCAAGTTCTACAACACTCTTCTTTCTCTTTTTGGGAGGCATTCCAATCTGTGGATGTGATTTTGGTGGTATAAGGGTAGATGTCCATGCATGCTTTTCCCATAAATGTCTTCAAGTAGTAGGATTGATCTTATGTGAGTATTGGTTCTTCCAAGTCTCTAGTTTGTATGACTCATGTACCCAATTCTTTGGCAAACCCCCATTCAGACCATTTTCATTCATGTTGTTGATGCAAGCCACTGCATGTTTACAAGGCCACCCTGACACTTCCCATTTCCTACAAGAGCACATCTTTCTTGCAAGTTAACTACAACCTTGTCTTTCCAAGGCCCTCTAACTTGATATAGGTCTGAAAACTTCCAATCCACTTGGTATTGAGTTGCTTCACCGTTGATCTTTTTAAAAAATTTTGTAACAGATGGAGTTAATGGACCAACAGATTTCTCAATCACATTATGCACAATTACTATCCTCTTCATAAGGTAGTGTCTAACATACTCAAGAGTTGTGATTATTGGGGAATTCCTAGCATCTAACAGTTATCTGTTGAATACTTCACAGATGTTGTTTATCAAAAGATCATAATGAGCCCTACCTATTAAAACATAAAAACCAAACTTACTATCAAACCTAACTAAAAACCTCCTAACTGTCAAACCACAATTATAACAATTGAAATATCAGTATTAAACCTAACTGTCAAACCAAATTTGTAACAATTGAAATCTTATTATTAAACCTAACTAAAAACCTAACTGTCAAACCACATTTATATCAACTGTCAAAACATTAGTACTAACCTGAGAATTAAGATCTGCTCCAGTGTACAACAGGTATCTTCTTTAACCACTCATATGCTTTGATGTTGTAAGCTTTCAACTCATCCATATATTTTGTGAAAAACTAGAAGGGGGGTTGAATAGTTTTGCCGATTTTAATTTAGTTTCAAAATCTTAAGATTCGATGTTATGTGAAATCGTATGGATGGATAGAAAGTATAGATCTATAAGTAATGTAAGTAAAGAAAGCAAGTAAAGTAAAGGATAGAAATGACATAACCGATTTATAGTGGTTCGGCTACAAGGACACCTTCCTTGCCCTACTCCACTCCCCGAGTCACCTACTCGAGAGTTCAAGCACTATGTCAACAAACTCCTTCAACTTGGTGGAGAAGCCTTCACAACATTGCTTACACTTTTTCTGGTACGAAGCTAAATACCGAGTCCTTAACACGGAGGACCAAACCAACACAACTATAACACAACAACTATGTGAAATATGAAATACAAGATCTTGCTACAGAAATCTTGTGGAGGAACAAATCAATCAAGGACCCCTTGCTTGGATGACTTGTAGTAACTCGTGATCTCACCTTAGAGAAGGACCTATATGAGAATCACAACAATAGAAAGAAGATCTTATAGAATGATCAAGAGATTTGAGATTAGAAGAGTGAGAGAGTATATGAGAGAGTTTGTAAGAAGAGGGGTGAGTTACAATGAAGAAATGGCTCACTATTTATAGGCAAAAATTGCTACTGTTCCCCGGATCCAACAGATCCCTTACATGAAGGATCCGTCCAGTGTAAACTGGGGGATCCGTAGGACGCTCCCCATAAATGGGTTATGGGTCTTGGATCGTGGGTCATAGACTTTGGACCATGGGTATCCAAATAGATACAATGTATCTAGAAGATGCAATGCATCTAGTTAATGGGTCATGGGTTAGTTCCATGGGTTATGGATATGCTCCATGGGTATGGGTCATGGGTTATGTTTTTTTACCCATCCTAATAAACTATTACAATAAATGAATTATTACAACAATTAATGTTAAAAGATTATATATGTAAATGCTTTACAAAAATAACATGTATCCTTATAATTTTACTTATGATAACTTTATAATTGTTATCAAGAAAACACAAAGAGATCGGTAAATATGAATAAACATTTTTATGATTCATTTGTATTAACAATCTCCCCCTTTTTGTTGATGACAAAATGTAATGTTATGATGAGTAAAACTTAAGATTAGATGTATGTTTTGAAAGCATATGAAGTTTTACTTCTTCTCCCCCTTTTTGTTGAAAGAAAAAGCGAACCTAACGAAGAAATAAATTGTGGAAAAATATAATCCACGAATCACTAACTCCCCCTTGACGGTAGCTCTCCCTAGAAAATGGCGTCAAGGGAGAAAATATAAAACCTACAAAGAAAAAGTTAGTAGTAACATGCAATATAATCTTGTGATTGACAAGAAACAAGATGGAGAACCAAGGTATGTAAACAAAGCCTTGTAATAAAATAACAAAGTGTAGTGGTATATAAGTCACATACAAACATGTAAAAACTAAAAACAAGGTTTCTTCATTAAAAGGACTCAAAAAAATAGAGAAAATAGTAATATCATTCCTTCTATGCTTGCATAAGGTTAATGATGGAAGTTTTGATGAGTGATGATGTTGATGCGATCAAGGATGTGGTTAAGTATGAATCGCATCTCGTCCCTAATTTTCATTGCTAGTTCCCTAGTGGACTGGCAATGTTCACAATGCAAATGATGTTGGTATAGTGTGTGAATGGTTTCTGGGTTAGTTTTATTTGTGGAAGGCGGAATATGTGGTGGAAAAGTTAGAAAATATGGATCAAAGTCCATTATGTTGGTAAATGGTGGAATATATGAACCTAGATGTTGTTGTAAGATAATGGGAGCTATAGGTGGTGAAGTTGCAAGATCTTTGTAAAGTGTGTTTGGAGATGTTGTTGGTGTTAAAAAGACTAGTTCTTTTGGGTTGGAAGTTTGTGGACTAGACACGGGTAGTAGGCTTGTTTTCGGAGTTTGAAGAAGTTCCGATAAGGTGATCTTAGGTGGAGACTCGATAGGTGATGGTGGTGATGTACTTGTTGGATATGATGGAGGTGCTACTATGGAATCATGTGGTGGTGAATGAGTAGTTGGTGATGAACTTTTTGACAATGGTTTGGCTAAACAACAAGGCCGGATGCTAATCCGTGCGGTTTTTCTAGATTTGGGTGGTGGCACTACGGAAGGTGGTAGGATAAAGTTTTGGATCTCTTGAAGAGGATTGTTTGCACTAGGTAATTCATCAATGTTGGAAGATCTTTTGGATAACATGATAATGATGGTTTGTGAGGTTGAGAGTGATGGATATGTAAGCATATTTGGAACCTTATTTATAGAGAAAATAGTGCATTGTAATGACTGCTTGACCTAAAATGTGGACTAAAATCTAATGATTAGATATGAATTTAAGGCATGTGATCATGAGAACACAAGCATTAAGTAACATACTCATTAGTGAAAAAGGTAAAATGATAAAAATATGAAGGTTTTTAGCCAAAGTGAGAAAAATAGAAGAGTAATTCAGCTTCTGTCCCACGGTTCTCACTGATCCTTCCCTTGAGGGAACCGTTCAACGTTAATGTTGGGATCCGTGGTGCTGCTGAATCAGGCAGCTCAAATTTTTCCTTTTGGAAACATTTGTGCGTAGTGTGTTCCTATATGCAAACCATTTGGAGTTTCGGTTATCTCGACTCCTAAAAAGAAAAGGAAAATAAACTAGAAGTGAAAAAAATATATTATTATGTAAGATAACCCGAGTGCTCATAAATTTATTGTTGCTTAAATGAATGTACCCGAAAACACATATTAGTTATGTGTTCCCTTTAGCATTCAGAAGACATGAGATGCAATGAAAACGGGTTTTTACTTTATATTAATAATGAAAAAGATTTGTCCTAGACGTGAGAAATAGCTTTTAGAAAAATGATACGGGAGAAAGTATCTTTTAGAAATCATTTCAAAAAAGTTTCTTGTTTAAAGGAAAGTTTATCTTTTAGTTAAGAAAGATAGATATGAAATTACATGTTGTAAATAAAATTTACCTTGGGTTTTGAAAATTCCCGTATTGTTTGTGAGTTGTGTGTGAAATAGAGATCCTAGACTCAAAAAAGAAGGTAAGGCCAACGTTTACATACCTTGTAGAATTGAGAAACAAATTACGACGATTGTTCCATGAGACCAGGACCAAGACGAAGCAAGTTGAATTGTTCCCTATTCAACGGTTTGGTGAGTACGTCGGCTATGTTGTCTTCGGATGCTACCTTCTCAATAGAAATGTTCCCCTTTTGAACATTGTCTCTTAAGAAGTGATGACGGATCTCTATATGCTTGGTGCGAGAGTGCAACACCAGATTCTTGCTTAAGTCAATAGCACCTTTGTTGTCGTATAGAATGGCTATGTCACTTAGATGAATGTCGTAGTCAACTAACGCTTGTTTCATCCATAGTGCTTGTTGGCATGCTTTGCCGGCGGAGACATATTCGGCTTCGGTTGTTGATATGGCCAATGCCGTTTGCTTCTTCGAGAACCAAGATGTTAAACAACATCCAATAAAAGTACATACATCACTTGTACTCTTTTGGTCAACATAATCACCTGCATGATCAGAATCCACATATATAATAGTTTCTACCCCCGTTCCCTTAGGATACCATAATCCTAATTGAGTCATACCCTTAATGTATCTAAATATTCTTTTGACCGCTTCTAGATGTGATGTTTTAGGGTCTTCTTGAAACCTAGCACATAGACAAACACTAAACGTGATATCCGGCCGACTAGCCGTAAGATAGAGAAGACTACCAATCATGCTACGGTATTTTGTAAGTTTAGTGTCGGATGACATTGATGTTCTTAAGGGTTTTGACTTTTCTAAACCAAATTTCTTTAACATTTCTTTTATGTATTTGGATTGATTAAAGAAGATACCATCTTCTAGTTGTTTGATTTGTAGACCAAGAAAGAAACTTAGTTCTCCCATCATACTCATTTCAAACTCGTCATGCATGATTTTTGAGAAATCATCACACATGTCTTGACAAGTCGATCCGAATATAATATCGTCCACCTATATTTGAACAATAATTATATGTGATTCCTTTTTCTTAGTGAAAAGTGTATTATCAACTAACCCCATGGTGTAGTTGTTTTTTTATTGAAAATGATTTGAGTCTATCATACCAAGCTTTTGAGGCTTTTTTAACACCGTAAAGAGATTTCTTTAATTTATACACATGTTTAAGTTTTTCAAAATCAATAAAGCCCGAAGGTTGAGCTACATAAACTTCTTCATTAATAAAGCCATTTAGAAAAGCACTTTCAACATCCATTTGAAAAAGCTTAAGATCATTAGCATAAGCATAAGCAAGAAGTATTCTTGTAGACTCTAATCTAGCCACGGGAGCATAGGTCTCATCAAAGTCTATGCCTTCTTGTTGATTATACCCTTGGGCAACGAGTCTAGTTTTGATTCTAGACACTACATCGTTTGCATCTAACTTGTTTTTATATACCCATTTAGTTCCTATTATGGTTTGGTTATTAGGTGGAGGGACAAGTTTCCAAACATCGTTAGAAACAAATTGATTTAACTCTTCTTGCACAGCCATTACCCAACTTTCATATTTTTATGGCTTCTTGTGTATATTTAGATTCTATGGTTGAGACAAAACAAAATAAACTACTTTGGTTTTGGACTTGAGACCTTAAGGTTCTTTCATTTAACTTTACTATGACCTTATCTACGGGATGATCTTTAGACTCTTTAATGTTGATGATTTTATTGTTTGATGGTTCATCTTCTTTGTTTATATTTTCCTTGATTTCTATGGCTTCACTTTCGATTATCTCGTCGTCGACAAGAGGTTGGGTAGGTTTAGGTAGACTTTCATCAAATTTTACGTTTAATGACTCTTCAACCTTCATTGTTTCTTTATTTAATATAACATAAGCTTTACTATCAGGAAAGTAACCTAAAAATATACCTTCGGTTGATTTATGATCAAATTTAGTTAGGTAATCTTTAATGTTAAGTAGAAAATATTTGCTACCAAAGACTCTAAAATGTTCACTCGAAGTAACTCGTATAGATTTTTACCTAAGAATGGTCAAATTAAGAATCGGTTAAGTATGTACATTGATGTATCAACGACATTGCACCAAAATTTTTGAGGAATAGATTGCTCATTTATCATGGTGCGACTCATTTCTTGTAGGGTTCTAGTTTTCCTTTCAACTACCCCATTCGATTGTGGAGTGCGAGGAGCCGAGAAATTGTGAATAATACCATTAGCGTCATAAAAAGCTCTAAATTGCACTTCATTTTCGAATTCCCTACCATGATCCGTTCTAATAGACACTATAGGACTTCCTAATTGTCTTTGGTTTTCTTACTTAATATTTCAAAGTAATCCAACGTTTCAGTTTTATTCTTTAAAAATTTAGTCCATGTGTACCTAGAGTAATCATCCACTATGACCAAAGTATAGTAGTTACCTCCATAACTTTGAATAGCGAATGGACCAAATAAATCTATGTGAAGTAGTTCTAGACACTTAGTAGTAGAGACCATATTTTTAGCTTTGTGACTAGTTGCTTTCCTACGTTACAGGCATCACAAAAGTGATGTTCGTATTTTAATTTTGGTAGATCTCTTACTAGTTCTTTAGATCATAGCGATTGTAGAAGTCTCATATTGGTGTGACCCAATCTTCGATGCCATAAGGTCGAAGTATCATCCATAGAAGTAAGACAAAGTTTGTCTTTAGGTTCATTACCAATTTTAATGACATAGACTCCATGTTTTCTAATGCGTCTTCCTATAGTAATTCCATTTTTCAATATTTTACTACCGGTTTCACTAAAAATTACGTTACACTTTTTGTCACATATTTGTCCTATACTTAGAAGGTTGAAGTTTAGGTTTTCTACATGACACACATCGTTAATGGTTAAAGATTTTTGATAAATTGTACCTTTACTGATGATTTTGCTCTTGCTATTACCAAATACCACATTCCCTCCATTGAAGGATTCATATGTGGAAAACAAGTCTTTGTTACCGGTCATGTGCCTCGTGCACCCGCTATCCTTGATCCATTTATCCGAATCTAGGTCGACCTTTAAGCACACCTAAAAAAAATTTAACTCAAAAGTTTGGTCCCCATTTGTTCATGGGTCCATTAGTGTTATACATTTCATTCATGTTAGGCATATATGAAAAAGGTGAGAATGCATTCCATGGTGTAAAGTTTTGAAAAGGAAAACCGTTTTGTACATTAGGATTCCATCCCATTTGATGGTGGTTACTTATCGGATAAACATTATTAGGTCTCCTTATAAATGTGTTTGGTTTTGAAAGCGATGGACCTTTGTTTCTCATAAAACTTTGATTTTGTTTTAGTGGTGGTGGTTGTCTAACAGTAACGTGAGTTGGTTTCTTCTTGTTAACGATAACAAAGTTGGTTCTAGATGAAGTAGCTGCATTATTTCTACTGTTTACATCTACAGACCCACGGATCCTTGGTTTTACACTAGACGGTTCCTTTTTCAAGGGATCCGTGGGATCCGTGACTACAGTAGCTTGTTTTTCAGTTGCTTTGACGAATTGTGTTTCTTTATTCTCGCTAGTTGATGCATTATGTTCTTGAAAACCTAAACCCTTTTGATTGTTTTCTGTTTTAACACTATCTAGTATTGTATTTAGAGTATTAGTATTCATTCTAGCAATCTTGGAATCAAGATTATCAACTAGTGTTTGAAGTTGAAGACAAAGCTCACATTCCCCACTTGTTATCTTCTCTTTTTCTAAACGTTTTAATTTGCTTTTTAACTCAATGACTTCCTTTTCTAAACGTTCATTTTTGTTTTTCAAAATCTTATTATTGTTAATTACTTTTAGACTAATTTTGCAAAGTTTATCATATTCACGATGCAATGAATCATCATTTAATAATGATCTACTATAATAGAGAGATTTGGGACATACCTCGTTTAAGTCATTTGCCATGAGACAAATTTCTTTGTTCTCCTCCTCACTCATTCCCCACGAACCACTCACCAACGCCTTTTTTCGTCACGTTTGGGACACTCACTAATGAAGTGATTAGGGACCCCACATTTGAAACATGTGCATTCATCCCTTGCTTTCTTGCCGTCTTTTCTTTTCCCGAACCCCTTCTTGTCATCATATGGTTGCTTGACATATCTTCCCTTTCTTCTAAAGAACTTCTTGAAATCTCTTACCGTCATGGCATATTATTCGTCATCACTATCCGAAGAAGAGTTTTCTTCATCGCTTGAGACCTTCTTGGATTTTAAGGCAAGATATTTGTGCTTCTCTTTCTTTTCTTTTGAGGCTTCAGAATCCTTAGCGATGACAAGCTCATAGACCTTTAGATTGCCTATGAGTTCGTCGAGGGTGAGGACCGACAAGTCTTTTGATTCTTCGATGGCCGTCACCTTTGATCTCCACTTGGATGGAAGTGCCCTTAGATATCTCCTAACATGATTACGACTAGAGAAAGACTCATCAAGTGCTTGTAATGATGTAATTATAGTATTAAAGTTAGCAAAAGAATTATCAATAGTATCCTCATCTAATATTGAAAATTGTTCATATTGTTGAACAAACAAATCTATTTTATTGTTTTTAACTTGTTGATTTCCTTGATGAGTTACAACTAAAGAATTCTAAATTTCTTTAGAGGTTTTAAGCATAGAAATTCTTTCGAATTCCTTTTTGGGTAAAGCATTGTATAAAACCATTTTAGCGTCACTATTTTTGGAAAGCTTTTTCTTTTGATCATCGGAGAGTTGATCATGAGGTGTGTTTATTAGATTTCTGGTTTTATCATCTTTTGTAGTGGGTTCAAAGTCGCCTTCAACAATGATGTACCAAAGATCAATATCTTTTGCCTTCACATACGTTTCGAATCTATTTTTCCAATAAATAAAACTATTAGTTTCAAGTAGTGGAGGTCGTTGAATAGATTGCCCTTCTTTATAATTTTCAGAACCCATTGTGATCGAAAAGTTTTTAAATTACTTTTTACTTTAAAACTTCTGTAAACTTAGCTCTTGATGCCAATTGTGGAAAACTAGAAGGGGGGTTGAATAGGTTTGCCGCTTTTAATTTAGTTTCAAAATCTTTAGATTCGATGTTATGTGAAATCGTATAGATGGATAGAAAGTATAGATCTATAAGTAATGTAAGTAACGAAAGCAAGTAAAGTAAAGGATAGAAATGACACAACTGATTTATAGTGGTTCGGATACAAGGACACCTTCCTTTCCCTACTCCACTCCCCGAGTTACCTACTCGAGAGTTCAAGCACTATGTCAACAAACTCCTTCAACTTGGCGGAGAAGCCTTTACAACGTCGCTTACACTTTTTTAGGTACAAAGCTAAATACCGAGTCCTTAACACGGAGGACCAAACCAACACAACTATAACACAACAAATATGTGAAATATGAAATACAAGATCTTGCTACAGAAATCTTGTGGAGGAACAAATCAATCAAAGACCCCTTGCTTGGATGACTTGTAGTATCTCGTGATCTCGCCTTAGAGAAGGACCTATATGAGAATCACAACAAAAGAAAGAAGATCTACTAGAATGATCAAGAGATCTGAGATTAGAAGAGTGAGAGAGTATATGAGAGAGTTTGTAAGAAGAGGGGTGAGTTATAATGAAGAAATGGCTCACTATTTATTGGCAAAAATTGCTACTATTCCCCGGATCCAATGGATCCCTTACATGAGAGATTCGTGCAGTTTGTAAAATGGGGGATCCATAGGTAACTCCCCCTAAATGGGTTAAGGGTCATAGATCATGGGTCATGGGTCGTAGAATTTGGTGGGTATCCAAATAGATACAGTGTATCTAGAAGATGCAATGCATCTAGTCAATGGGTCATGGGTTAGCTCCATGGGTTATGGATATGCTCCATGGGTATGGGTCATGGGTTATGGTTTTTTTTACCCATCCTAATAAACTATTACAATAAATGAATTATTACAACAATTAATGTTAAATGATTATATATGTAAATGCTTTACAAAAATAACATGTATCATTATAATTTTACTTATTAACTTTATATTTGTTATCAGCAAAACACAAAGAGATCGCTAAATATGAATAAACGTTTTTACGATTTATTTGTATTAACATATTTGTTTAACTCTGCATTAGTTGTAGCAGTTGCACACTTCCAAACCATATCTTTATAAGCCCCACCCCTCCATTGAAGACTCAAATTCTCACATATGTGTCTGACACAGTACCTATGTTCAGCTGATGGATATAGTTTCTTAATTGCAGGTAATAAACCCATGTAATAAAGATATAAGAGATAAGTAACATACTTGACACTTTATAAAGATAAAATAGATAAGACAATAAATAAAAAAGAAACAGTGTACCTTCTGTCTATCTGTGATAAAAGTGAAATGCGATCCAATGTTTAGATCAAGATCATCTCCAAGATTATTGAGAAACCATAACCATGAATGCATGTTTTCTGACTCCACAATCCCATAAGCCAAAGGGTAGATCCCATTGTTTGCATCTACAGACACAACAGTAAGAAGTTGTCCTTCATATGGTGCTTTCATAAATGCCCCATCTAAACCTAAGAGATCTCTCCCACCAGCTCTAAACCCATCTTTCAGTGCTCCTAAACACACATATATTCTCCTGAACATCTTGGTGTTAGACTCTGGATCTTCACCTCTGTACACATCTATCTTAACTGTGGTGTTTGGATTGGCTTTCTTTAATTCCATAACATAATCTCTTAAACGGCCATACTACAACTGAGCATCACCTTTCAAACTTTCCTTTGCCTTAGATTTAGCCCTAAAAGCTTTATGCCTAGAAATACCAACCTGGAATTGTTTCTGCATTTGGTCTTTAAGTGCTTCAATTGGGATATCTGGGTTGAGAGGTAACAGATCTACCACATGTTTTGCAAGAAAAGTAGATGTGCAATGTTTGACTTGTCTTGAATGTAAACATATATGTTCTTATTCTAGTGACCTAACATGCCATTTATCATTTAATGTCTTGGTAACATACACACTCCGTTAGCATTTATATTTGTCATCTACCTCTGAAATTACCTTTTTGCCCTTGTTTCCTTTTTTTACATTATCTGCTACTTTATCCTTATTCTTATATTTAAAAGATTCCTTTGTCCCACTTATAGTACTTGAAATAATTCCAATACATTTAGCCCTCACTCTAACCAAATCATTTTTCAAAATTTCTATTTTCCTCTTTGTCTCTACTACATATGCCTTTATCCTTTGCTTTACTTCCTCCCTATTGCCAAATTCTTGTCCTAGAAAAAAATAATTCACAATTCCACCCTCATTATAAGCATTACCTTGTTTCCTTAATTTCCTAAGTACAACTCTTCTAACACTACCACTGTCTTCCTCATCAAGTTCACTTCATACAAATCATAGTCAATAACCTCTAAGTCATCCTCATTGATAGTAAATTGAGGATCACCATCTGTTTCCCTTTCATCATCAGAATTCTTGAGAACCTAAATCCTTCCATGTTGACATGCACTTGGTCTATGATGTGTTCATCATCCACAATATCCACCCTCTTCTCATTCTCATCAGCACCATCTAAATTATCCTCACCACCACGTACATTATCCTCATCACTACCTAAAGTGTCATCATCACCATCTAAATTATCCTCATCAACACCTACATTATCCTCATCACCACCTAAGTCACTAGGTTGCCCAACCTCATTATCTACCAACCACTCTAAAGCTAGAGGCTTTCTAGACTTAGGCATCCGTAAAAACTTCCTCTTTCTAATGGTATGTGGTACAACAGGTAAATCTTCATCTAAATCCACTACTTCATCATCCACATTCAACTCTTTTATTTGAATTTTTTCTTTAAAGGTAGGCATGTAATAACTTTCAACTGTCGTTTCACCATGTTTAATGAAAACTTCAATAACCTTATTATCTTTTACAAATTCGGAAAGGTTAATAATATCATCATCTGAAGCCAAAGCCCTTAGACCAGAGTCTAAATTCTTATTTGGTATCCTAAAGTGATAATACATTATGTCCTTTGGATCATATTTCAACATCTTCACTATAGAATGTATTATCTCAATGGTAAATTGCTCAATATCTAACAAATCAATGAACTGGATTTTACCCCCAAAATACCTACGATTTGGTGATGGTGTGAAACTTCATCCATGAAAAAGCTTCATTGAGAACACTTCTGGATGCTCAGCTGTTTTATAAACAAACAAAAAAAATAACAACAATTAGGATAATACACATTTCGTGTTTACAAACTTGTTTATTTTACTACATGTTCTTACCATAAACAGTGTGTAGATCAAATGCACTCCCATCTTGTCAAAAGTACCAGATCTGTAATCTGGTAACCATAATTGAATTTTGTTAGGTTTCAAGTTTAGGGACTCAATTTTGATTCTATCAAAGTTTTAGGATAAAGAGAGATTTTGGTTTTAGGGTTTTGCAAAAGTCAACTGTGTTGGGGATGTGAAAAAGGTGGGAAACGGGATATTAAATTGGGTGGGTGGAATATTAAAGGGTGGGGATGGATGTTAAAAGACCAAAAGGTCCTCGAGTGCAACGCACGTGGGGTGGAAAGTGGGATTGTGTTAACGCCGTTTGAAGCCAGGACGATTTTCTGCCCCAAAGTTTGCCCACAGGGACGATATTTGCACTTTTCAAAGGTTTGGGACGAAACGTGCAATTTGGCCAAAGTTTAAGGACGATTTTTTGCAATTTACTCTATTATATATATACATAAATACTAAGAGGCTTGAGTTTTTAATTAGTTCATGAACTATTAGTACATGTGTATCTTGTGTTTGTTTAAACGCATACATAACTTACAACAAATCAAATAAAATATTAAGCATTAACCATGTAAACTAACAAACAAAGTAAAAATCAACGATGCTCAATCCCGTCTTCTACGAGGTATGGAGTGAGATGTAGACAACCTTACCTCTACCCGAAGGTAGAGAGGCTGATTTCAGAGAATCTCCGACCTTTTTGCACAGAGTTTGGATTGAACCTTGCCTTGTCTCCGTTGGAGAAAGGTTTTTTTCTAACTGATCCAACCATGCTTGTTTTTTGAAAACCTCATAAAGGTCGGCGAGTTTAGATTCGAACTTAAGTTGCCATAACCAAAGATAGTTTGATTTACCAACTCACCCACCATTTCATAAGATGTAAGCGTAACAAACAAATGGTATAAAATAAATTCATCAGAATAGTCGTTAATACCATAGTTGTCAGGATCCCGATCCTGATCTTAGGATCTTACGATTTTACGATACTGCAAAGCAAAAATGATCCGGATCCTATATAGGATCTTTGCAAACTTAAGATCTTATAGGATCCCGATCTTGACCATACGATCTTAAGATCTAATACGATTCGATCTTACTATTCTCGGATTACAAACTAAAAAACTACAAATTTATGGGTTGTTTTTTTGTAGAAGTCAAAAAAACAAAATGTTAATCTTTTTAAATATTTTATAATCATAATTTAGGACAACATTTATATGAAACATTCATCGTATTTTGTGGTTATAATGTATTAGAATTTGTAGATTTGTATAAAATTACATAAACTATTAAGAAATAACATTAAAGCAGGATCTTAAGATCCCGATCCGATCTTACGATCACGATCTTGCAAAGACGAAAATGATCTTAGATAGGATCCCGATTTTGACAACATTGGTTAATACATTACATAATAAATCATGAAAAATATTCATATCTTTTAAAAACCATAGTATTTAGCATCTTATGTATTGGTGTTCTGAGTGATCGTATCCAACTCTTGTATAATCTTGATTCGTGCATGGGACTCGATAGAGTCGGTCATAACACAAGAAAAGTCAGAGTTTAATCATTGGTTTAGCCAAGATGTTCAAATTTGGACGTTGGCCAGCTTTTGTCAAGTAAGTGATGAACTAAAAGAGAAGTTATATATGTTCCTCAAAATATAAAATTAAGGGTATAACTTTAGTTTTTTTAACAAATATAATATTATTTTCTTATTGATAGTAGTTTTGCATCATCAACTATGTCACACCTTTCACAACTGATTTATACACACTAACATATATACCTATATACAATCGACGTGAGAAGTTGACTCATTAAGATCAAAAACTTTGTCGGGACCATTTACCTTTACCTACAACCACCAACCTTACCCATCCATTTTTGTATTTTTCCGGGAATAATGATAATAAAATATAAAAAAATAAAAATAAAAAATACTATGAATCTGTGTATCTAATAGCTCAAGTGTCGTCAGAAATAAACGTCTGATGCAACTTGAGAGGATCGAAGTGGTAGAAACAAAGTGTAAGATAATGTACTTACATAAAAAAAAATATAGCATTATCAGATTTGAAGAACGTATGTAGTTGTACACTATTGTAAAAAAGTGGTTAAAATGATCGAGAGATTCCTGTTAATATATATGCTTATTATATCTAGACCAACTTCTTGGCATCAATAAAATTAGATCTAGACTACTTACTTTGGAAAAAAAAAAACCCCGACATATTCATTGTAGTACGTAAAAGTCAAATCTATCTTTTGTGCAAGTCCATTAGAACTAAATGTTTGTGTAAATTTTAACAATATCGATTCCACCAACTATATGATTGTGGTGTATGTCAAACATAGCTAGAAAAATGAAGTATAAATTTAAAATATACAAAGAAACCTTTGCCAACTCTTGATTTCCACTATGGCTGGCCAAGTCAACAACTACAATGAAAGCTCAAGTCTGACCAACCGCACTAACCTTCCTAGATACTACATGCTTACTCCCTATATATATCTTGGTGCACCCCTCACTCCAAATCAAGCACACAAATACTACAATCTCACAACAATCCATTTCACACACACTTAAGTAACTACATTCGGCGCAATGGCAACTAACGGAGTAGCTCAACCAGCGAAACACCAAGAAGTTGGTCACAAAAGTCTCCTTCAAAGTGACGCGCTTTACCAATACATTCTTGAAACAAGTGTTTACCCAAGAGAGCCCGAATCCATGAAAGAGCTACGTGAAGTCACTGCTAAACATCCTTGGTAAGTTTTTATACCAAAGTTTACTATAGATTAACTTGTGTATTTATACAGCTTTATAAATCTTGTGTATATATTTCATTATCCTAAATGTTTTACTTGTCATATCAAATATAGGAATCTTATGACGACATCTGCTGATGAAGGACAATTTTTGAACCTACTTCTTAAGTTGATTAATGCTAAGAACACAATGGAGATCGGTGTTTACACCGGTTATTCTCTTCTCTCTACTGCCCTCGCTCTCCCAGAAGATGGAAAGATATTGGCTTTAGACATAAACCGTGAAAATTATGAAATTGGTCTTCCAATTATTGAGAAAGCCGGTGTTGCTCACAAGATTGATTTTAGAGAAGGTCCTGCCCTTCCTCTTCTCGACCAAATGGTCGATGACGTAAACTTCCATGGATCTTTTGATTTCATATTTGTGGATGCTGATAAAGACAACTATCTCAACTACCATAAAAGACTAATTGATCTTGTTAAAGTTGGGGGAGTCATCGGCTACGATAACACCCTTTGGAATGGGTCTTTGGTGGCGCCGGCAGATGCTCCACTTCGAAAGTATGTTAGGTACTATAGAGACTTTGTGTTAGAGCTTAACAAAGCTTTAGCGGTTGACTCAAGGGTGGAGATTTGCCAGCTTCCGGTTGGTGATGGAATCACTCTTTGTCGACGTGTATGCTAATGATGTACATATCACATATCCATCTACAGCACACTTTCATTGTTCATTCCGACAACTATTCTCTTCAATGTTTGACACTTTTGATAATTGTAAACATTCATATGTTCAAGTTTATGCCACTACTTGACAATTTGCGTTGTTGTTTATTCTTTTTTGCATTATCCAGTTTATATATTTGTATACTTGACACTAATGTGTTACCTCCCTCGTAAAGGAATATATATACATCTCCTGATCTCCACAATATCAGATATTAATAAATGCATGACGTACGTTGGATCAATTGCATAACAATATACTATCCCATTTGTATACGTACTTGAAGATAACTTCCGTCCAATAGCCAGTGGCCGAAGTCACAGAACTATAAACAAAAATAAACGGGTTCACAATTTTTTTTTAAATGTGGTATAGGAGAAAATAGTAAAAAAAAACAATTTCAATAAAAAAATTGAGTTTAATAGAATTTCTAGTCTATATTACATTTACTAATGGATCAACTAAACAAGTATTCCAAACACAATTACTTAAGACCGGGTGCATTTAAGAAATATTAAAATCTTTTACAGAAAATAGCACCACGAATTAAAATTCCATCATGGTCGCGTGACACCGCAGGAGTACCCCTAGTTCCATCACTGGCAATAGCCAAATTATACAGATAGGTATTGGTAAAGTTTTTTTCACATGAGCTCAACTTGAACTTATGAGTATTTGCACATATGTTTATATTTTTATTGAAATTTATGCCTACATGGTCATCTTATTTTATTTTGCAATATATCGTATTTATTGTTACAACTAATGGTCTCAAACCAAATAGATGACAATTAATATATACTTTTTATAGGAAGATGAAAAATTGTTCGAACTTGAAACATGAAAAATAAAGAAAGATAAAAGAAATCTGATTATAGGAAACTTACGATGAATTCCTTACTACTATGTCAACTCTGGTAGGCCAAGTCGACGAATTATTGAATCTAATCATAAAATCAACTTTAAGCAAACTCAGTCCACATCAAGTCATCAACCCAACACCTTCATTACTCTTACATGACCAACCCGCATCTCTTTAGCCTATCCTATAAATTCTCATGCATCCTCTCTTTCCATTTTAAGTTCACTAATACTCCAACCTTACGTTAATAACTTTCCATTTCCCAAATATAATAACTACATTCGTCCCAATGGCAGCCAACGGAGAACCTCAACCAGGAAAACACCAAGAAGTTGGCCACAAAAGTCTCCTTCAAAGTGACGTGCTTTACCAATACATTCTTGAAACAAGTGTTTACCCGAGAGAGCCGGAACCCATGAAGGAGCTACGTGAAGTCACGGCTAAACACCCTTGGTAAGTTACTATACCAAACTTACTACGCACTAAACATTAGTGTTAATTTGTTAGTTTTGTTGGGATTTAATATCTAGTTAACCAAGTAACGCAACGAGTACGCAGCGGAATATAGATCTAGTTTATGCAATTAGGTTAACGCGTAAATAATAAACAATAATAATAAAAGGTAAATAGAAAGCTACCTTTGGCGCCAACTGCAAGCTATCAAATGAATAAGAGAACCAAAGAAAGCCCAAGTATCTAAAATAGATACCTCTACGAGTATCACACACAAACACCCAAGTATCTAAAATAGATACCTCTACGAGTATCACACACAAACACTTAAACCAAGTACGTTCGATTAGACGCTAGTCGAGAACGTTTAACAATCAACACCTTGAATTACTTGAATACCACGAACTAGAAAAACCCCAAGAACCTCTCTTCTATTCTGTCCAATAAACTAATTCTGTCCGAGAACAAATTTAGTTCCACCCGATTTCGGAGAAGCTTGTCCGATATCCTCCCTGCCTTGTCCAAGATATATTACGAACAAAACTACTCAACTTGTTGCTCATCTAGTTCAACCAGTAACCTTATAACAACTATACCAAAGCAACAAATCATTAATTACTCTTGGATCTAGGTATGATGCAAACCAAACTTAAAACATAATTGGATATTAGAAATATCCAATCGATTATTTTTACTGAGTTGGGATATAGTGAGTCGCATGGTTTGACAATTAGGGATGTCTATGAATCGTTTCATCCATAAAAGCGCATGGGTGTTTGTTTATATATACATACAAACCAATTATGACTTGGGCTCAAGACTTGCATGCCAAGCCACAAACCCAAACATCCTCGATCAGTGTGTCTCTAGGCCCAAGGCAAACACACAATCGACCCAAGCTAAATGTAAGAACATCACATGGGTCGTTTGATATGATCGGGTCATATTCATGCATAAACGGGTCTAACGTATTCAAGTTCAAACGGTCGTCACGTACTCTCATGTTTAACGTGTGTAACCCCATAGGCTCACACACTTTTAGTCGTTTATGTGTGTTTACAACTCCCACAAACCAACAGTTTTTACATACTATTATACTATTTTGTGTAGCTGTTTCACTTTCCTAACTATTGTACTTGTTATATCAATTGTAGGAATCTTATGACGACATCGGCTGACGAAGGAAAATTTTTAAATCTACTTCTGAAGCTTATAAATGCTAAGAACACAATGGAGATCGGAGCTTACACGGGTTACTTTCTTCTTTCTACAGCCCTCGCCCTCGCTCTCCTAGAGGATGGAAAGATATTAGCTTTGGACATAAACCTTTAATCAAACTCAGTCCACATCAAGTCACCAACCCAACACCTTCCTTACTCTTACATGACCAACTCACATCTCTTTAGCCTATTCTATAAATTGTCATGCATCCTCTCTTTCCATTTTAAGTTCACTAATACTCCAACCTTACGTTAATAACTTTCGATTTCCCAAATATAATAACTACATGCGTCCCAATGGCAGCCAATGGAGAACCTCAACCAGCAAAACACCAAGAAGTTGGCCACAAAATTCTCCTTCAAAGTGACGCACTCTACCAATACATTCTTGAAACAAGTGTTTACCCGAGAGAGCTGGAACCCATGAAGGAGCTACGAGAAGTCACGGCTAAACACCCTTGGTAAGTTATTATACCAAACTTACTATGCATTAAACATCAGTGTTAATTTTTTAGCTTTTACGTACTATTATACTATTTTGTGTAGCTATTTCACTTTCCTAACTATTTTACTTGTTATATCAAATGTAGGAATCTTATGACGACATCGGCTGACGAAGGACAATTTTTAAATCTACTTCTGAAGCTTATAAATGCTAAGAACACAATGGCCATCGGTGTTTACACGTGTTACTCTCTTCTTTCTACAGCCCTCGCTCTCCCATAGGATGGAAAGATATGAGTATTGGACATAAACCGTGAAAATTATGAAATTGGCCTTCCAATTATTGAGAAAGCCGGAGTTGCACACAAGATTGATTTTAGAGAAGGTCCTCCTCTTCCTCTCCTTGACCAAATGGTGGACGACGTAACTTTTCATGGATCATTTGATTTTATATTTATGGATGTTGATAAAGACAATTATCTTAACTACCACAAGAGATTGATTGATCTTGTTAAGATTGGAGGAGTGATTGGCTATGATAACACCCTTTGGAACGGATCTTTGGTGGCTCCACCAGACGCGCCACTTAGAAAGTATGTAAGGTACTATAGAGATTTCGTGTTGGAGCTTAACAAAGCATTGGCTATTGATCCAAGGGTCGAGATTTGCCAACTTCCGGGGGGTGATGGGATCACTTTGTGCTGTCGTATTAGTTAGTCATGACCGATGGACAAATGAAAACACATATATTTCATCATTAATACTGGGACAATTTTCTATCCAATTTTTCAATCCTCTAAAAACTGTAAAAGGATTCTTTTGTTGAATATCCTTTGTAACAGTTTGACATTAATTATAATTTTCTTTGCTTATATTCTACAAAGCCAATTGATTTATATATGTATGTCATATTCATCCAACTCAAGATGCAAGAACATCTATTACTTTACAAGAATATCTAGGTCCCTTAACTATAATTTCATATACACATAGGCACATAGCTCTTAGGCATCTCCAATGCATTACACTATTTTGAGTTTAATACATTAACACATCATCATTCAATATTTTTATAAAAATCTTTCTCAATAGATTGAACTATTCATTATTCAATAATTTCTTACACCATCTTATTATTTAATGAGTAAACTACATTGTTCGTCCTTGTGGTTTGCGTTGACCGACAAGTTTCGGCCTTTGATCGAAAAAAATGCACCGTCCGTCCTTAATTGCGAAACGTTATGTATCGTTGGTCCCTTCTTCTAACGGTCCTTGTTAACGGCTGTTAAATCTACACAAGCAAGAGTATTTTGGTCCTTTTATTACTTCTCTCTCTACTTCATCTTTTCCACTTATTCATCAACACAAACTCTACATTCTCCAGAAATCATAAGCTTTAAAAGCCTTAAAAAAAATCCTTAAAATCAAGAACTTTAATCTTTAAACTACTTAATTCATATAACTTCACCGAAAGAATCAACTACCAAAAGAATCAGCCTTAATGACTTTTTGGTTTCTTTTATAAACTCAAAACCACAAATTTCTGGATTTCTCTATAACTATTTTCACCCAAAAATTTTTATACCTCTAATATCCAAACACGCATATATACACAATCATATAAACACAAGAGCATATTTCCATCCAAAAAATCCCAAGATGTCACAGCCACCACCACCGATGCTCGACCTTGAACCATTACCGCCACCACACCTCCATCGTCCAAACAAGATTTATGGTCGAATCTTGATTTTAAGAGGTTCTAGATTGTTGCAAATCAGATCTCGAGAGTATGGTGGTTGCTAATCAAATCAATTTAACCACGTAGATTTAAGTCCATAATAATTTAACCTGTTGGTGTTGACCTTGAGTTTAGCAGTAAGCACGTTTTGAAACGAGTTTCTAAAACTATTGAACTTGTGGACGCTGTTGCTAAGCTTAATGATCCCCAATGTGAGTTGCTACTTCTCCGTGCGTGTGCTGGCATTTCCAAGCTGTATTTCTCTATGCGCACATGCTCCCCCCGTGTCTTTGAACGTGCTCAGATTTCTTTCGATGAAGCGCTTCGCTTCTCTTTGGAGCGAATTGTCACTGCCTCTGGGGCTGGGTTTGGAAATTGGCAATGGAGACTGGCCACTCTTCCTTTTGAATTTGGGGGGCTTGGTGTATATGCTGCTGGTGATGTTTTGAATTATGCCTTCCTTGCTTCTAGACTCCAATCGGCCGACCTCTGGTGAACTTCTCCGATAGTTTGGTGTTGGTGCTTCTGGATCTTCCTTTGATGATGCCCTGCGTGTTTTTAACGAGAAAATGGAGACCGACCTTTTGGGTAGCTCTTGTGAGATTGCTGCCCCCAAACTCATGAAGAATTTGGCAGATTTATATTTCACACGTGTCACAAAGAGGTGAATCCACCTTCTGCTTATCTGCTAGACAGATGGCCCTATGGAAATCGCAAATGGAAGATCATACTTCAGATTGGCTCATAGTTGTCCCGATAGCTGGGCTGGGGCAGATTATGAATGCTAAAACCTACCGGTGCGTTTTATGCTATCGTCTAGGTGTTCCCCTTTTCTCCACTCAGATGCCATGCTCTGCTTGTTCCAAGGTTTTTACGGGTGATATCTATGGGGATCATGCCGTATCATGCGCAGGTTGTAACACCCTAGGCAAATCCCACATCGGCTGTGGCCTGGAGAGATGCTGGGCTCATAAGATAACATTCGCCTTACAATGACACAACGCGTTTTGTGGTCTACTGCGGGTGGAGTTCTTAGGAACTGGCAGTTAAGCGTGCTCATATGAGAGTAGTACTGGCTTGGGTGACCTGCTGGGAAGTCTTCAAATGAGGCCACAAAAACAAAGCCGTGAGCCTACGGGCAAAGCGGACAATATTGTGGTCTATAAGGCGGGGTGTTATTTATGGTATCAGAGCCAGGTTTTAGGACCCTTAGAGCTTAGGCTATGACCTGTGAGGATTGGGAAGACATTAGGTTTCCGTCTGTTCAGATATCTTTCGATTCCTTTTGATGGTCGTTCGAATTTGACTTCGATATCCTTTTGCCTTTCTTGAATTGGCCCTCTCTTTTCACATCGACTTTTGTTATTTTGTTTTCGCTCGTCCGTTTGTCGATCGTTAGATGGAGACTACCCTTGAGCGAAGAAGATGGTACCGACCTGCGTTCTTTGCAATAGTTCTGTCTTTGGAGAGACTCGTGAAGCGAAGCCGCACCCGACTACTGTCTTTGGAGACATCGGGATCTGCTGGAGGAGCTGGACGAATCAACCAAAGACGCTAGCGACAAAGACATGATTCAACGGGTGGGTCGGGAAGGTTCATCTACTTCATATGATTTGGGCGCGACTTGTGTTACTCTGATTCGTTTGTCACGCGTTTGGAGACGGTTTGATACCTTGCTACGTGATTTTGATCGGCATTACTTTTTTTTGATTCGTTCGAACTCGGTTGAGTCGTGAAGTTTTATCGTTTAGCATTCGGTATATCTCAGCTTTTCTTTACGGATCGTCCGTAATGAGTCATGAGGATCCGTTGTATGCAAGTTGGTGGCCTCGTTTGTTTGGTAATATGGTAAGTTGTGCGATGTGTTATATCTGCATGAATGTGTATCCGGTCTGTTTTGGTATGTTACTTGTTACCTATATGTTATCCGTTTTGTTCTGATATTAGTTATGTGGTTTTGTCATGAACCGAGACAGAATATGATGATAATGAGGACTTGTTATGTGATGCAAGTATTATGACGCCTGATCAACGTGATAATACCGAGATCATATAATTTGAACTTATTAAAATCATATGACGTCTGGGGAAATGCCTGTGGTTGATACGTGAAAAGAATATGACTTGTATCCGTTATTTGGCACTCCTCATATTCGTTTGAAATTCTTTACCTCTTTGTGAGATTCTCACCGACATCTATTACGTGTAAGATTTGTACACTTGGAATCCGAAATCGTTATGATCTGTGTGAACCTATAGATTGCGATGTCTGTCCTAAGCTTGTACGTCTCCACGTACTTCTGCGATTAGTAAGACTGTTAGGATTCGATTCGTCTATGCATATGGTTGTTCTCATCATTAGATATCTGATAAAGTTAGAGTGTGTCGTTTGATTTTCTGCATCTCATCCGTTATCTGCCATTACTTTGATAAGTATATAATTATCTGTTATAAGTATCTGACTATTAATTTTATTTCTGAAAAGTATGAGTTTGAATATTCTGATAAGAATCCGTTTGTTATAAGATAAGTTTCGCGTTCGCTATGTTCCTTGAAATTCTGAAATCCGATTTGTTTCTATTCTGTTCCGTCTTGTTCAATTTTCGAGGACGAAAATTTTTCTTTTAGAAGGGGAGAGTTGTAAAACCCTAAAACCATGAACGCGTTAAAAGACCAAAATACCCTCGATCAATAATCCGTAGCATAAAACGAGCTTGCTAATTACGTGGACATTTAATTATATTGTTTACACAAGATATTGGAAATAAAAGTTACATTTATATTATTAATGAATATAACACATTAAAGATGTTACATGGACTAGATAAACTATATGTCTAGACAATTAAATAAAAGTTGATATTGTGATATTGGTAAGTAAATAAAAAAAAAATGAGATTTGGTCTTCATTTGTTTTTCCTCATTCACGGCTGAAATCACACGCCAAGGCTCCCCATATTTTCTCCTAAATTAACTCATTCCTATCTCATTAAATCCCATTTACCTCATTCAAAATATACACACAAAAACCCTAAAAAAGAAAGTGACGGCAAGGCTATTCCTCCTCCATTTTTTTTCTGTCGACACAAAAGGTTCCAAAGAAAGGTTCGAAGGCTTCTTGTAAAGGCTGAATCACGTGCATAGTTCGAAGGGTTGTTTGGTTTTGTCGTTTGTTTGATGTTGCTGCTGCTGTCGTGGGATTTGAAGCACAAAAGGGGTGCTTGGTTGTTTGTTTTTGATCCTTGTTTCCTTCCTCTTTTCATACGCTACAAGGGTAACCATCTCACTCTCGTCTAATTTTCTTCATTGGTCATTTTTCTTTCCTTCGAATGTACTCATGAAACCGTCTAGAATCCATGCTAAATCGAACATACATATATCACATGAAATAATGATATAAATAAAAGACCATGTAAATATCTAACGTAACACATATTATTCGATCATGAATGCAACTGTTTTGAACCCATGTTTAGACACCATAAACCGAATCTGTTCGACCCGTACTCTTGGTGTATTGAACCTGTTTTTCGACCCACTCTTGCATGCCATGGTCATGTTTATTTATTTTTCGTATCAAGCTAAGATTGTCACATGAAACATAACTAGGTAAACATATAAATATCACATGGAATCATGTGTTAAAACAGTAGCTTATCTCATTCTTTCTTATTATTTTCGACTACACCATCACATAAACTGTTACTTTTGTCACATGAATCTTAACAAGGGACAAGTAAATATTTAATATGTTATACATGCATGTCAAGTTGAGATAACTACTTGGCTACTGCTTATGTGAATTCTGTCATGGGTAAAGGTTTGTCTAAGTGTGGTTCATAAAAGTTGGCTCATTAAATTATATGAAGGTGTGTCGTGTATAAGTGGTCTTAAAGGGGCTGTATGCATGCGTTTGTGGGAAGTAAAACATGAGTAGTGAGTATTAGTATAACTAAGTATTGCACTGTATAATGTGTTTGATGTTAGTATGTTTAAGCATAGGTTATTAGTATATAAAGCGTATTACAAAGAATCAAGTAAACATAAAAATGTATATAGCATGGTCATATGGGGGTACGTTTGAGGGTGATCGCGGAAGTCATGCGTAAACTGTTTTGTATGTTTGAAAGTGTGTCGGCAAGGTGAGTCGGGGGTGAGTCCATTGGCATGTTTGTTTGGTCGTAAAAGTAAGTATTTTGGACCGCGAGCAAGCTCGATGTTAGAACAATATGGTACTTGAAAATGTTGTAATCATATTTTCCTCCCTATTAACGTGCATGGCAAAATAAAATATAATGAACATTTAAGCTAATTACATTATAAACCCTACACTTTGTAATATTTACACTTTAGACCCTAAACTTGCGTAACTTGGCATAAATGATCCTTAAAGTACAATAATACTCATTTTGCATCATTTAACCTAACGTGACATTAAATGCGTCAAAATTAACTAAACTTTCTAAATACGGAAACCTGCCAACTATGAAAAGTTACTAATTATGGAAACCTGCTAAAATGGAAAGCCGTCTAAAACGAGTAATCTGATTCTTATTGAGCGTTATCTAATTCATATAGGTTCCGGGCGGCGCGATTGATCTCATTTCTTGACTTTACTTTCATTATTGATTTGCTTTGATAAGGTACAGATATTCTGACCTTTTCAGTAAAGGTTTCTTATGACGTTTCTTTCGTCAGTTTTTCTATTTCAATTATTAGGGTTTCCTATGCCATTGCTATGAACCCTTTCTGATTGTTTGATCTGTTGCTTGTTTGAAACACCTGTTTTATTGAATCATGCAATATCTGGCTTGAATGTTATGTTAGCAAGACTTTGATATGCACATTTGTTGAACCTTGCTATATTTGATTATGAATTTCTGAATTGTGAACCTTTGGTTATGAAAGTATGATATGTGACTACGACATTAACCGACTTCGAACCTTTGAACATGAACCTTATGATATGAATTATCTGATATGTTATCTGTTGAACTTTGTGTTTGATTATGATCTGTGTCAATTATGACAATCTGTTTGACCTAAGTTAGTTTGACACCTGAGCCAATATTCTCACTAGTCATGGGGGTTCCATGTCCGTGTCGATGATGCACCTCGACATGACTCTAGGGCGATTAGAGTGATGCTCGCCCGTCCCTTTCCGTTATCTATTTATTGATAGTATGGCCACTATCATGCTCGTTGGGGCGTATGGATGCATCCTAGATCGATCTGTTATCGATATGTTTCGGTGAAGCGATGTCGAGGTGCATATCTGCGTCTTCACAAAATTCTGGGAGCTAGCTACTCCAATTGGTTATGAGGTTACCTTCTGAGTAAGAAAGATATTTTACGATATGATATGTTCGGGCTCGTGGTAGTTAACTAAATCTTTATCTGTTATTTACGTATTAAGTATTCGATTTTGATTCGGTATGTTCAAGTGTTTATAATTATGTGCTAGGCTTATTATATGTTATTATATGTGGTTATGGTTTTGTATGTTTAAGTGACTACCGTCTACTATGCTAGGATATGATTAATATGTTTAAATATGATTCGCATGTTATCATCTGATGCTATGTTAGTTTATCGATTACGTTGAATTTGGATCTGTGAGATGAATGTGCTAGTGTGAAGTTGAGTATCACGAAAGTTTAGCATGTATGATTATTCGTTAATTTTGTAAACTTTGCCTATCCGTTAGTTATCACATGCGCTTATGATTGATCGCTATGTTTAGACTTTGCTTATATTAAGGTTTGATCTGGGAATGGTTTAATTATGATATCTGTTTTGATAATTTGCTAATTGCTATACTATGACTTTTGCTTATTTAGTTACAGTTTTCCTACTATGTTTTCTATTTGCATGTGTGACTGACATGATTTGGACTGCTATTTCACTGCTACAATATTGGATTAAGTGTGGTAAATGTAGATTAATTAACTTGTATGAATGCCATGTTTACTCTCTAGAAATTGTTTTCCGTTAGCCTTTAGACTTTTCGTTTGGCTTATATGCACTCTACTTGCTGATTTATTATGTGTTTGGTTATTTGATGTGTTTCGTCGTGTCATCAATATGCTATGTGTTTGTTCTTATTTGTTATGTGTTTCTTCCGGATTTCTATGTATTTGTGTTTCCGCAGAATCTTCAATGATTCATTATTTTCATTTCGTTGTGATTTCGTTATCCGTATCTTTGTTTTGTTTAGCTTTTGTTTCGTTATATCTGTTCACTGGGCTTTGTAAGCTCAGCAGCATTTTCTTTTCTGCTGGCGGGTATTAAGCATTCGAGATGAGCTTATGGGATAGCTGATCTGGGTTGAGAGTAGATATGAGCGCAAGATTTGAAAATAGGGATCTTAGATTTATTTTGATTATTAAGTTATTTATTTCTTTTCTTTTGTAAGTTTTGTAAAGGCTTCCGCTTTTGTATAGTACTTAAGGTTCTGATATGAAACCGTATTTGTGACATCTTTACCCTTGTCGGGTTGGGGTGTTAAAATTTAGTCCTACAAGTCATATAGAACCTGTAAAAATTAGTCATGCATATTTAACAAGTTGTATGGAATTATTTTGTATATGTAGGAAGGGGCGTATGGATGCATCCTAGATCTGATCTGTTATCTGATATGTTTTATGGTGAATGATGTCGTGTGCAATTACGCGTCTTCACAAAATTCTGGGAGCTAGCTACTCCAATTATTTTCTGAGGTTACCTTTTGAAGAAGAAAGATACTTCTAATATGATATGTTCTGGGCTTGTGGTAGTTAACTAAATCTTTATTTGTTATTTCTATGTTAAGTATTCTGATTTTGATTCGGTATGTTCAAGTGTTTATAAGCTAGGCTTATTATATGTTACCATATGTTATTATGCCTTTGTATGTTTATGTGACCGCGTCTACTATGTTAGGATATGATTAATATGTTTAAATATGATTTGCATGCTGTTATCTGATGTTATGTTAGTTTATTGTTATGTGAATTCGTTTATCTGTGAGATGAATGTGCTAATGTGAAAGTAAGTATCTTGAAAGTTGATAAGTACAATTGTTCCGTTAATGCGGTAAACCTTGCCTATAAGTTAGTTATCTGTACTGCTTATGATTGATCGCTATGTTAAAACTCTCGTAAATGTTAAGATTTGATCGAGAATTTGTTTAGCTTATGATATACGTTCGATAATTGCTAAAGGCTATGTTATGTCTTTGTCTATTTAGTTATGGTACGTTTACCCTAGGCAAATCCCACATCGGTGTGGCACGGAGATCTTTGGGCTCATAAGATAACATTCAGCCTTACAATGACACAACGCGTTTTGTGGTTCTCTGCGGGTGGAGTTCTTAGGCTGGCAGATTAAGCGTGCTCATATGAGAGTAGTCTTGGCTTGGGTGACCTGCTGGGAAGTCTTCAAATGAGGCCACAAAAACAAAGTCGTGAGCCTACGGGCAAAGCGGACAATATTGTGGTCTATAAGGCGGGTGTTACAGTATTATTGGTATTAAACATCGACATAATGTGGTGCGTGATACCTCGCGATATCTGCTCCGGGTAGGGGTTTGGCCCGTAAAGAAGTTGATATCGGTCTCTGAGGAGAGGGACAAACACCTGCGCCCAGTGACTTTTACTTTACTCATGGGAGAGAGGCCTTGATGTATGTGTTGATCTTCTTGGGTCATCACCTTTGCATAAAGCGGTATGGTGACTTTGTGGCGAGGCGTCGAACGTGATTGAAGCTGCACCGGCAAAGCGTGTCAATCTGAAACCAAATGCTGTTGATATTTGATATGGGTTCATCCCCTTCTCTTTCTCTTCCTTTGGTGAACTCGAGAAGGGCGGTGACCGTTTGAAGCGAATCAAAGTTCTCGGTCACTCAGATATTGGCGCGTGGTGCTAACTATATTATTAGTAGGGTTTGTTTTGCTATTGCTAGAGGAGTGGGGGCCCAATTAGTCTCTCGGCTCCCCACTAATTTTTTGTCATTTCCTTTGATTTTCTAATGAAGTGATGTTTAAAAAATAATAATAATAATAATAATAATAATAATAATAATAATAATAATAATAATAATAATAATAAATAATAAAAATAAAATTAAATGGTTAATGAATTGGTGATTTTGCAACTTTGATGTTTGGATCATAATGATTGTGGTTACTGCGTTATATTTAATGGTTAAGGAATTGGTGGAAGCAACTGCGTTTTTTGATGTTTGTGGCAGCGAGGTGGATCCGACTGGTGTGTCGGAGGATCCGTGTGGTGGCCGGATTTGTTGGGCTTTTAATTGTTGTGGTGATGACTTATTTTTTTATTTAGGTATGTATTAGTTAAAATGTTAGAAGGTGATAATGGATTGAAATGAATAATATGATGATAAAGTATGTGTGAGAGGGAATGAGTGATTGGTAATTAAAAAAAATGAAGTAATCTTGTAATGGTTGTGATTGTGTTTTAAGTGACGGGTTTTTGAATTTTTGGCATAAGAATTTAATAAATATGATGATTTGGGCTTGTGATGGTGGCCGGAGGTGATGAAAGTGGTGTGGGTGAAGATGAAGATTGTGGGTAGTTTGATGTTTGAAGATGAGGTGATGATGTATTAAAGGAAGAAGATGAACTTCAGGTTAAAAAGACCAAAATACCCTCACGTGAGTTTCATGTGCTACCACTTAACGAGAGTTAGTGTGGTCTGTTAAAGTGAAGGACAAACATTACATAACGTTTCACATTTAGGGACGAATGGTGCATTTTTCGGTCAAATGACGAAACTCGTCGGTTAACGCAAACCACAAGGACGAACAATGTAGTTTACTCTTATTTAATTATTTATCTTACCACTACAAATAATTAAATGATTATATATGGAAAGCGGGCCCACCAACACTTACATTTATTACACAAGTGATATGCATGAGTAATTTTAAAAAGAGCAATGATAAAGAGATCTAAAATATAAGCTTAAATGCGTGCCTAATTAAATAATCATTTGACACATCACTATTGACATTTTTCTCATTCCCAATTTTCACTATTGATTTTGACACATGTATTGATCTTGTAGTTAGGTTAGGCATGTGTTTAGGCAAGCATTTATGTATGAGTATCATTTTCTATTTAAAAATAACTGTGTGGAGAAAAGGGCCTACCATGAGAGTATAATGAAGGTGTGTGCAGAGACCAACTCTCATTCAACATTGAAATCTCATAATGCTATTAAACAGTGAGGTGGCGTTTAATTGTTCTATTACACTTTGCCACATCATTCCATTGTGGATGCACTTAGGGCTTTGCAAGCAAGCAACCGACCCGGCATAAGTCAATCGGAAGTTTACTAGTTGAAAAAGCGGCACTGCAAACATTTTTTCCCGTTACCTGCATCAAGTTTATATTCAACTTTTTTGTACACAAAGATATGGTATTTGGGCTCTAGATAAACGACACTTATTCTTGAATAGTATCAACATGGAAGGCGTTCATCTTCAAAGTGGTTTAGGCTTCAAATTCCACTCAAGTGGTGTGTAAGCTTCATGTTCCTTATTTTCTTGTTTCTTAAGTATGTTTAGAAAATCTCAAAATGACATCAACAATGGGGCAAAAATAAAGGTTGGCGAGTTTAGATTCGAACCTGGGTTGCATAAACAAAGGTTGTGTGATTTACCAACTCACCCACCATTTCATAAAGTGTAAACGTAACAAACTTACAAACACATGGTATAAAAAAAATTCAACAGAATAGTCGTTAATGCGTTACATATTAAATCATGAAAAATATTCATATCTTTTAAAACCCATTTAGATAGCATCTTATGTATTGGCATTCCGAGTGATCGTCTTCAACTCTTATATAATCGTGATTCGTGCATGGGACTCGATAGAGTTGGTCAACACAACAAAAGTCAGAGTTGAATCATTGGTTGAGCCAAAATGTTCAAATTTTGAGGCTGGCCTGCTTTTGTCAAGTAAGTGATAAAATAAAAAAGAGAAGTAATATATGTTCCTCAAAATATAAAATTAAGGGTATAACTTTAGTTTTTAACAAATAAGGGTATCAGTGGGTTGACAATTTGATGAAAAATTATTCATCAATGCTATATAAAATTATTTTGTAATTGATAGTAGTTTTGCATTATCAACTTTGTCATACCTTTCACACCAAATTTATACACTAACATAGGTAGGAAAGTGGAAGAGATTATTTTGTATAAGATAATCAAAGGGAGTGGGAAAGTTGCAGTAATTCTTTGGAAAAGTCCGCTTCTCTTTGTCTTCGAGCTTTCATTCTTCAATCCAGTGATTCGTTTCTTCATATACCTCCCCACCAATAGATAGAGATAGAGACAAATGGGAATAACCGAACCACGTCTACAAAATGCCATTACCATGCAGCTGCTTCAAAGCCAACGTGATGCTCCTTGGTCAGATGACCAAGATATTGGCGAATACCACATATGATCAAGAAAAGAGTACATATAATCACATGAAAACCATGAAAGCCACTTGCTAATAAAAAGGTAGAACCATAAATACTATCCGAAATTGTGGAGGGCGCTTGATAATATTCCATTCCTTGAAAGGCTTGGTTAGTAGTGCCCGCCCATTCTGTCTCGCCCGCTTGCCAACCCATGAATTCTTCGGGCGGGCAGAGGCGAGGGTATCGCGTCTGGAGAACCGTCGAAGAAGTGCCTCAACGCCCGCTGACCACTACTTTACTTTGACTCCTTTTATGCAATTATGAACTCCACATAACTTTCTCGATTCCAAGGCAACTTATCCTTTTGAAGCTGACGTAAACGTAACAAACTACACGATCCTCCCAACGAAGCCAACATAAATCCGAATGAATAAAAAATAAAAGGCAGTTTCATTATGGTAGTGTACCAGCCAAATGTTCTGGAACTGGAAGTTTCAATCGGAGCATATAGATCCGTAAATGGATTTGCATGTTTAGCCACTTCAGTCGTGTTCTTCGTTTCTTGAAAGTATCTTTTTTCTGGGAACATGGTCAATCAGAAATTCTTATGTTCGCGATTCTCATCCACCGATGCAGAAAATGCTATCGGGGTAACCCTTTATCCAAAGAAGCGAAAAAAAAAAAAAAAAAAAAAGAAGCCCTTTGTCGGGACCATTTACCTTTACCTACAACCACCAACATCACCCATCCGTTTTCATATTTTTCTGGGAATAATGATAATGAAAAAACTAAAACTATGAAATTGTGTAGCTAATAATTCAAGTGTCGTCAAAAATAAAGGTTTGATGCAACTTGAGAGGATCAAAGTGGCAGGAACAAAGTAGGGGTGAGCAAACGACCCGAACGGACCGGACCGACCGAGACCGAACCGGACCGGACCGGACCGGACCGGACCGACCACATTCGGTCTCGGTCTCGGTCCCGGTTTTTACCTTGATAGAGAATCAAAGTGGATTTTCCAATAAATTACGAAATGCTATAGTTCTTACATATGATTTCTGAATTTATTCAGAAGTAATTCGCGAGATCATGCACCCTTCTTTCTTAGGTATAACTTTCCTAGTTATAAGAGAAAAAGTACATCTGGTTGGATCCAGCCTATTCTTGAAATAAACAACTCGCACACACTCCCTTTCCAAAAAAGATCAAGACCCCAAGCACTACACTTAGATTTATTAGATTTGTTGCTAAAATATCGGTATTAAACCCGAAACTCCCGGCGGATGGCCATTGGCCCAAAGAAACGAAAGAATCGGTTACATTTTTCATATGATCTTCGGTCTTGTCGGTCCGGTCCGGTACTGGACCGATGCTCACCCTTAGAACAAAGTGTAAGATAACGTACGTACATACAAAAGAATATATATAACATTATCGTGTTTGACGAACGTAGTATTAACAATATTGTAAAAAAACGGTTAAAATGGTCGAGACATTCATGTTAATATATATGCTTATTATATCTAGACCAACCACTTGGTATCAAATAAATTATATCTAGACCACTTAGTTTAAAAAAAAAAAAAACGACATAATTAAGTTGATAAACTCACGTTCATTGTAGTACGTGATGACGTATAGTCTGGAGTCGGGTCATAAACCCACTACATTTCTCTCAAAGCCCGGCCTTGGCTGGGCCAGCATCAATAGCGTTTGGGCTCACGAAGCCCAAGCCCATATCTATTGGAATAGATATCGATCTCTTCTAAAATAAGGAGATAATCATTCCCACCCTTTGACTTAGGGATACTGGCGAGGTTGGGGAACACGGAACCAACAAGGATTCGATGCGGCGTATATAAAGGAACCATATCCCTCGCGTTTAGGTCGATCACCAACCTAAAACTCCTAAAACCTTAAAACCGAGTTACTACTCTCTGGCAGGATAATCGTGGGGAGACAATCCACGGTAAGCGCTAACGGTGTTTCTTGTCTCTTAGTGCGCAGTCTCAGCGCAATTCTTAATTGGTGCGAGAAGGAGCTCCAAACCGAGCATGATTTTTATATCAACAAAGTGCCATCCGTGGGACCCTACACTAGAACCGACACTAGAATGACAAAACGGTGTCGCGATGTGATCAGGACCTCATGGGGAAGAAGTCGCAAAGTGGGCTAACCCCTAAGCAGACCCACTGGACAACAGGCTGCTAAAAATAAGGGATCAGGCCAAGACTTGATCTTCCCTTTGGTGGAACCGCACTCGGGAACAACCCAAGTCGCCACAACCACCACGAGTGGAGTAGACCACTGCGCACCGTCTTTACTACTCCCTTCCAATGGTGCTGGAAACTAACCTACAAAAGTACCGGAGGCACTAGACCGGGATAAGGGTATAGCGGCGAAACAAAGCGCACCCACTCTTGAGGGTTCGCGCCGGAGTTAGCGCCGAAGTTTTAGTATCCCAAAACTACGAAACATTAACGCCCTCATGCAAGAGGAAGAGAAGAAGAGATGGTCGAACTTGAAAGCCCGACTCAATTTCGATTCTGAATACGGCTTCCCCACTATGAGGAAAGAAGCGCGAAGGAAAGCCGGACTCGTATTCAAGCAGAATCGGAGGAGAATCGAGGGTGATGAGACATCTCACTGCGCCAGTGATAGTGATGGAGAAGAACGGCGCACCGTGTCTATATGCGGGCTGGGTAGCCGTAAAGTACATAATGACTGGGGCGAAAGTATTCCCCAGTGAGAGCCCCCAGATCCGGACTATAAGTCGGACTCTGAGGACGGTCGGCAAGCGGTAAGAAGGAAACTCATCTTCGATAACTCCTCGGACAACGAGGATAGCGATGAGGACATTGGAAGTCTAGAAGCAGACGGCGACCCAAGAGGGAACATGTGTCTCACCCATGGCCGTCAGAAGTGGATGCGTTCACCAGACGCATTAGTGATTTCTCTGAAAACAAAGAAGAGCATGCCTACAAATGTCAAGACCTATGATGGAGCAGGTGATCCGGCGATCACCTAAAATCTTTGAATCGGCCGCGACCATTGAGAATTGGCCACAACCGATTGTGGTGCCACATGTTTAATTCCACGCTAGTGGGAAGCGCTGAGCTGGTTCAACAAACTCCCACGAAGGAGCATATGGTTTTGGGAGTTTGAAAGGCGTTCGCCTAAATTTTACTCAACGAAAAAGTGCGCTAAAAACCCGTCGAACTTCGCGGTAAGCGGCACCAAGGAGAATCTGGCGCATTCATGGGCGCTTTAAGATGAATGCATGCAAGTTAAGCATGCCACGAGGTACTAAAGATCTCTGGCTTCATGAACGGGATCAATAATCCAGAACTCATCAAGAGATTGAACGACAAGATCCACGAGACCTTTGATGAACTCATGAAGCGCTCTCGGTCTTTTGTCCAGGGAGAAGCGCGCGTGCGGATAGCAAAAGGAACTACTCGAGTTACCGGTCCGCAGGAACAACACGGGAGACAATCGAACGACGAGGTAGTAAGTAATAGGACTATCGCAGCCAGAGGGGCGGCGAGAGATAATGACAAGTACACTCCCCGATCAAACCCCAAAGGAAATACTCGCGCGGAAAGGTGCGAATTTCCCAAGACCCCGCAGATCGTACACCAGAAGATCGGCGCCTGGGAATGGATCTTGTGACTACAGCGCAAAAGGGTCACACCACTAACGAATGTGTCCAGCTGCGCCAACTCATCGACAAGATGGTCACAGAGGGTAGACTAGACCACTTGGTTAAAAACATTAAAGAGGGAAGAGATAAACAAAAGAATGGAAACAAGAAGGAGACACCCAAAGATAAGGCCGACACAATCTACATGATACAAACGTGGCAACGAATCACTGGACAAAAGGTCAGCCGGGAGTTTTCGAAAGTCTCTTTCCCTACTCTAACCCGGACACTTGATAGCGGAGCCGCTCACCATTATTGAAATAAATGCGGGGTCACGATATACACGCATGTACATTGATGGTGGGGCATCGCAAATATCATGTATGAGCATTGCTTTAAAGACTACGACAAATCGTAGCGGTTAAACCGGCCAGCCACGGCTCTTTGGTTTTCACGGGTGAAAAGATATGGCCCATGGGAAGCTGCGATCACTAGTCGGCGTGGCAACGCAGAGCACTCTACGACAACTGGATGGATTTCATGGTGATCAAATCCCCTCGCCCTACAATGGCATCATTGGGGAGACGGGATATCAGCCATGCGGCGGTGCCATCGGCGGCGCCGCGGGATGCTTAAATTCCATAGAAGGGGCATTGTTACTCTTTACAATGCCACGTACCAAAGCAGAATGTAACGGTTACGCGAAATAACCAGAGTCCGAAAGCGTCGCGGCCAAAGTCCCCAATCTGAAGGTCGCGATTCACCGAATACGGAGCAGGAAATAACCATCGGAGGGTCATTGTCGGACAACGGCAAAGCGGCTGTGTCGCTACAAAGCGTGGATATTTTGGTGGGAGCCAAAACATATGGCGGGGTGCCACGCTCGATCACGAGCATAACGAGAATCCGACAAGGGTACTCACCGATCGCCAGAAGAAGCGTGGCCAAGCCCGAGGCGTGCCAGACAGTCAGCGAGAGGTACAAAAATTGGTAAATCAGGAATTATCGTGAAGTCTACTACCACGGTGGCTTTCTAACCCAGTAATGGTCAAAGCGGCGGTAGCTGGCGAATGTCGTGACTTCACCGACCTTAACAAAGCATGCCACAGGGGCGCTATCCATTACGAGATAGACTGGAAAATAGAGTCCTTGTGCGGATACCGTTAAAGTGTTTTCTTGGCGTACAAGGGATATCATCAGATACAGATGGCTAGGAAGCGAGGAAAAACAGCCTTCCACACAAGCCAAGGCGTTTCTTGTTATACAAAAATGCCCTTTGTCTTGAAGAATGCGGGTGCCACCTATCGTAGCAGTAGACAATGCCTTTGAAAAACAAGTGGGCGCGACACGGAAGTCTATGTGGATGACCTGGTCATCAAAGCCATCACGAAGTTGAGCTTGTGCGCGACATAGAAGAGACATTCAAGACTCTACGAGAGATCAACATGAAGCTGAATCCTAAGAAATGCACCTTCGCCATCTGAAGGCATGTTCCTAGGATACGATAGAACCTGACGGCATAAAACCTTGTCTAGAAAGACAAAGGCGGTAATAGAACTTCCCTCACAGCGCGCAGTGAAGGAAGTACAATCTCTCAACGGAAAAGCTGGCGGCCTAAGCGGGTTCCTTCTAAGTCAGAAGAAAAGTCATTACCTCTTTTCAAAACACTCAAGAGGTGTATGAAAAAGGGTGACTTCCGGTGGACGACGGAGGCGGAAGAAGCCTTCACTACACTTTCAGCAGCATCTAACAAGCGCTCCAACACTCGTTGCACCCGACGGGGAAGAGCTGATCATGTATTTATCGGCAACTCGCAGAGCGTCGGTAGCGGTGCTACTAACAGAATAGGGACTCATGCAAACCCCTATCTATTTTGTAAGCAAAGCTCAAGAAACGGAGATGAACTACAGTGCCATGGAAAAGTTAGTCTTGGCATTAGTGTTTGCGCCAGCGACTTCGCGGTACTTCCAAGCGCACGATAGCGGTAATCACAGATCAACCATCAGCGGATCATCTCCAAACTGATGCATCGGGACGACTCGAGTGGAGTGTGTTGCTAGGCGAACACAACATCTCTTACAGACCACGTACGCAATAAAAGGGCAGGTTACGGCGGACTTCATCATCGAGAAGCGGAACGATCTTGGTACCCACACCAAGCGAAGGAACTACAAGATCCATGGATTTTGTTTACTGATGGATCGCATGCGTAGAGCGGATCGGGGCGGCCTCATTCTCACAAACCGAGGAGGGAAATTCACTTACGCCTTTGCGTTTTGAATTTACCGCGACAAACAATGAGGCGAGAATCTGACTCTGTCGCCGGACTACGCATTGCACTCGAATGGGTGTGCGTAACTTGGAAGCAAATGTAGACTCGGCTAGTAGCCAACCCGCGTGTGTTGAAGAATCGTGGCCAAGAAGAGAATATGATTGATATCTTGAGAGACTAAGACACTGATCAAAGGCTTAGACAGATTTACTATCAAGCAAGTCCCTAGAGGAGAAAATCGCAAGGCAGACACACTGAGCAAGATCGCCGACAAAGCTTACACTTATCAAAGCAAGTGCTGGTGGAAACATTGAAAAGCAAATCAATATCGGAGATAGAAGTCTCCGCTGTCATAGAGGAGGATGGCCCTACATGGATGACACCGATTACGGAATTCCTACGCAGGAACATAACCCCAGAACGACGGCTCGAGAATACGGCGCCAGCGAGAGATTCAAATTGCGAGACAACATATTGTACCGACGTTCTCCCTCAACCATGGCTCCGCTGCGTTGGCCTCACAAGCAAATTACGTGCTGCGAAATCCATGGGTTCATGCAGCAGCATGCCGCAGGACCACGCGATCCGTTGTAGCGCGCGCCATGCGTCGGATACTACGGCCAACCATGCATCGAGATGCGCGGGACTTAATAAGGAAGTGCAATGATTGCCAAGTTCATAAACCCATCCCGCGCCAACCTGATGCGAGCTAGCGCCAATCCGGCGCCATGGCCATTCTAAAAATGGGGCATTGATATTGCAGGTTTTTTCAATAGCAGAGGCGTCTCAAGTTTCTCATAGTAGCCATAGACTACTTCACCAAGTGGATCGAGGCAAAGCGATGGCGACAATCACGGCAACGGGTGAAACGCTTGCTGGGACAACATTGTATGCCGGATTACGGTGAAATCATCTCGGATAATGGGAAACAACTCTGCGAAAACCCCTTCAAAGATTGGTGCGAGAAGTTAAACATCACCCAACACTTTGCGTCGGTTACGCACCACACCAATGGCTTAGTAGAGCGCGCAAATTGAAGCCTGGCGAAGGAATCAAAGCGCGCTGGATAGGCACAAAGGAAGGTGGGTGAAGAACTTTCGCATGTCTTGTGGGCACCGCACCTCCATAAAAACCGCCGGGGACACCCCCTTCTTCTCTACAGTCTATGGGAAGAAGCCGTTATACCAGGAGATCGGCATGCCAACCATCCGCTGCTGCGGTCAATGTGACAACAAACGATGATGAAAGGCGTGTGACTTGGATCTCTGGAAGAAAGACGACGAAACGCCTTGATCATACGGGAGGCAAAGTCGAAGTAAAAAATGAAAGGCTACTATGATGCTAAGGTACGCAGTGTTTCATTCCGACCAGGCAACTTTGTCTACCGTGCCACAATGGTAGCCACCTTGAAGATCTGAGAAGCTCGGACCAAAATGGGAAGGACCCTATGAGGTTCTTGAAGCAATGGAAGCGCGTCTGAGCTACGAGGCTTGGATGGTCGTGACCTACCGCGCACATGGAACATCGGCAACCTCAAGAGGTGCTACCTATAAGAATGGCTACGGCACAACGCGCGAGCTTCACACTTCGGCTCTCAATAAACATTCATGTATTCATCTTTATTTTTCCATATATACTGTTTTCTTTGTTATTTCTCAAAAAACTTGCAAGTATCAATAAAATGCCGCGGTTTCTAGCTAACTCCGCGACACATTTTAAGTTGTTATCTCCATATACTGTATGTCTTAACAATTTTTTATTTCTTGCCCACGATGGCGTGCATGCACTACGAATAAACCCACGATGGTAAAAGGATAAGTTAACCTACTAAATAACTTGTTGAGTAAGAGTTTGCAAACCCATCAACATCGGATCATGTATCCTTGTTAACCACCTTATTCACAAGACGTTGGAATAAGATGTCGCAACCCACGATGGTTGGCAAACAGCTGCGATGCTGCCGTTTAACAACTTAGGACAAGACACTTGTTTCCTCAATGTGATAATACAGCACGCTGAATATCATTCCATACGATTATGATAAAGTACTTGGAATATTTCTCAAGTAGACTAGGTTTTCGTACATGATTATGGATTTTCTATATATTTGCACGTTACCGTTTGTCTCTTCGACAACAAATACATCTTTTCGCACAGAGACGGACGAATACATATACATTACAAATATCCCGACAAGAAAGAGACTTTCATTCATAACCACGAGTTATTACAAGAGAGATTATTGCGCATATCAGTACGGTACTGCTAGGCTTAAGTGAAGAGGTGCCAACGTGACTTGTTGCACCTTTAACTTCGCTAACACTTTTCAACTGCGTGCATCACGATGCGACGGGTAGCCTGACTGCGGCACCCCATCAGACCTTGGCAAGTGAGCCGCACCAACCCGCGCAAAATAGCTTTACACTGCAATACCTTCTTTTTTAGCAAGACGGGTCGCATGCTTCCAAGACCTCTGCAAAGGTACCTCTTTTCCAAAGCAAAGGGATTCGGCTATCCCTAGGGCGTGCAAACACAGTACTTGCAGCTGAGACTCATGGGGCTTCAATAATAGTCCGGCTGTGTTTGGCATCTTCGGCGATGGCGCCAAGGTCACCCCGCCATAATAACATTTATCGGATAATCTTGATCGCGCTCAAGCTCCGAAATCATTGGGAGCTCTAAATCTTTCATTCTCTGCATGGCAGCGACCAAATGATCATATGACTCCACATCATAATTCGGTACCTTATCAACCGCCGCCTTCAACAGTTTTGCCTCGTGGAGCTCTTCAATTGCCGATTTACCACGCTCCAGGCGCGCATCGCACAACCTCCCCGAAGGCATTAACCACCTCTGGCGATTCCAGGTGAGGGGCAGCTAGGCGGATACCGTGGCCTATGAGCCACCTGCGCTCATATGTGGACATAAGCTGAGGATACAACTCCTCGTCATATTCCATGCTAAGCTTACGCAGTTTTGCCTCCTGCACCTCCAATGACCACTCACGGTAGCCCCAAGCTCCCCCAATGCGCAAACAAATTTTCCTTACCTGCTCCAGATGTTTTAAGTACCGGCCGCGTGAACTTGTCTCTGGCAGCATCAGCACGCTCTTGATTTATTTGGTACATTAGCGCCATTTTGTCATCGGCCTTTTTGGCGTATGCGCTCAGATCCCTTGCCTCTGCATGGCGCTATCGATTACGCCTCCAACGAAGCTATTGTTTGGTCCTTTTGTGAATCTTGGTTCACCCAACCCGATACTCGGTCTTCGACTTCACAATTAGTGCAGCCTGATGTGCGGAGACACGCAATTCTTCAACCAATTGCTCCATGGGCGCATCCGCATGATGGTCTTCATTATCCTGGCTCTGCGGCTCAGAATGCGCTTATGAATGTATAGGACTAGCGGGGTGATTCGTCACCTGCTTCTCTCTGAATGATCACCAGTGAAATGTTAGATTCACAACTAGCATATCAACCAACAAACGGAAATTATATATATCTGGCTTTACTTACGTGGCTCAGCGACATCACAGAAGGGTGTGAAGGCTTCATCAGTGGAGGATAATTCCACGCAGTCAGACGGGCGTTTTTTCCTCGATGGGCCGAACCATCATCCCTTCGGGTCCTTTTGACTAAGCGGATTCTTCTTCTTCCTCTTCCTCCATAGGGTGAGCCACACTCTGGTGGTGGGCTGCTACAGAAAGTTACTTCGGGATTAGGGCGGCTGCGGGGTGTTGCCTCTACTGCGGTGAGGCCTGTTCCTGTCTCCGCATTCACTCATGACGCGCCTGCGGTAGCGGCTAGGATTGGCTCCTCTCCCTCCAGCGGCCGCGTGCACTGTCACCACCCAATCCGGCCCAAGCGAACAACATAAAGAGGTCCATCTGCGCAATAAAACAAACAAACGGCATTGGTTATATAATGTGGGAACAAAGGAAGACAATTCTTACTACAAAAGTGCGGAAGAACAGTACCCACGGCCATTGGCTTCTAAAAGATTGGGATCTCATCTTCGGGACCAAAATAGTTCGGCCCAATGCCTGTGTACCAAAATTCCTCGGGATAGGAATTAATGGGGATGCGGTTGGCGTTTATCAATTCGCATCCCGGCAACGGATCAGGCGGGGGCACTCATCCTTCACCAACCGGGTATGAAAGTCATAGGTCGGAAACCTGCGCTGTCTACCCAGAAAAGGACTCCCTCAATTCCTAAGCGCGTCTAGCTTCTTTGTATAACATTGAAATCTACCGTAGCGGCTGCAAAGACACCCACCCATGTGACCCGGGTTGTATGGTAGCAGGAAAAGGTTGATGGTGGGATTCACGCCAGAAGGCAGTTCACCTCAAAATTTGTAATTTTAGCGGCCTATACAATGCAATTGTGATATGTGAATTATAATACTTCAATATATACATACAGGGAATTGGGATAGAGGCACGCGTTGATTCGGAATGAAAAAGCGGCGTGTATACCCCCACTCGCCCGGGAAGTCGGCAATAGACGCCAGCGCGCACGGAACAACGGATGTACGCTAAGCGGTATGTAGTAATCGAATTGAACTCTAAGAGATCACTCGTGGATAGGTGGAGGTGAACTCATGCGGTTGTTTGACCATAGTGGTGGATTTACACCGGCGGGTACCTTGAGGTAGTTTAATTTCTAGATTGCAGCTGGAGTTCTATTTCAACAATGGCGGATTGCTATTTTACGGTGGATCACTTTGTGAAAATGAAGGGTGGTTTTATACTTTTCTCCTCCACACCATATGCGTGCCGTGGACTCCATACTTCACTTGTGTGGTTGAGATCATTCTGATGGGACCGGGGACATCCTTTCCCGAATAACAAGGCGTTTACAATTCACTTTGATGTCTAGATACAAGCACCTACTGGGTATGTGTATGGCTTCTTTAATCGTTTAAGTAAGTTTATTTTATTTATTTTATTTTGGACTACGGTCATTAGTCTAGCATCCGATTACGCACTGCGCATACTAGGCTGGGGACATGATGACGTATAGTCTGGTGGTCATAAACTCGACTACAGACCAATACTCAAACCCGGCTTGGGCCAACATCAATAAGCGTTTGGGCTCACGAAGCCCAAGCCCATATCTATTCTGGAATAGATATCCGATCTCTTCTAAAATAAGGAGATAATCATTCCAACGACTTAGGCGGATGCCGAAAGGTTGGGAACACGGAACCAACAAGGATTCCGTGCGTATTAAAGGAACCATATCCTCGTTTAAGGTACGATCTCATAACCTTAAAACTCCTAAAACCTTAAAACCGATTACTCACTCTCACGCCGGAGGATAATCGTGGGAGACAATCACGGTAAGCCTAACGGTTGTTTCTTGTCTCTTAGTCTTGAGGTCTCAGCAATTCTTAATTGGTACGAGAACCGGAGCTCCAAACCAGGAACGCCCAATTTTTGTATCAACAGTACGTAAAAGTCAAATCTATCTTTTGTGCAAGTCCATTAGAACTAAATGTATGTGTCAATTTTAACAATATCGATTCCACCAACTATTTGATTGTGGGGTGTGTCAAACATAGCTAGAAAAGTGAAGTATAAATTTAAAATGGGCAAATAAAAATGTACCCAACTTATACTCAATTTCAATTTAAGGTACTTAACTTTTTTTATCCCAATTTAGTGTACCAAACTTTTTTTTTTTTATTGCAATGTAAGACCATTAGCAGGTTTCCAAGTCACTTAGCCGGTTACCAAATTTTCCGACTACCTTTTCCGATGACCCACCACCACCACCTTCATTTATTACCACCACCACCATAACCCACCACCACAACCACATGGGTGGTTGGTTATGGTGGTGGTGGAAATAAATGAAGGTGGTGGTGGTGGGTCATCGGAAAAGGTCGTAAAATTTAATGCCGGCTAAGTATTTAAACCATGCTGATGTATATGCAATCAAAATTTGGTACACTAAATTAGGATAAAAAAAAGTTGAGTATCTTAAATTGAAATTTGGTATAAGTTAGGTACACTTTTTAGCGATTTGCCCATTTAAAATATACAAAGAAACCTTTACCAACTCTTGATTTCCACTTTGGCTGGCCAAGTCAACAATTACAATGAAAGCTCAAGTCTGACCAACCACCCTACCCTTCCTCGATACTACATGCTCTGTCCCTATATATATTTGGGTGCACCCCTCACTCCAAATCAAGCACGAAAATACTACAATCTCACAACAATCCATTTCACACACACTTAAGTAACTACATTCGGCGCAATGGCAACTAACGAAGAAGCTCAACCAGCGAAACACCAAGAAGTTGGTCACAAGAGTCTCCTTCAAAGTGACGCGCTTTACCAATACATTCTTGAAACAAGTGTTTACCCAAGAGAGCCCAAATCCATGAAAGAGCTACGTGAGGTTACTGCTAAACACCCTTGGTAAGTTTTGTTACCAAACTTTACTATAGATTAACTCGTCTATATATACCTTTATAAATCTTGTGTATATATATTTCATTATCCTAAACGTTTTACTTGTTATATCAAATATAGGAATCTTATGACAACATCTGCCGATGAAGGACAATTTTTGAACCTACTTCTTAAGTTGATTAATGCTAAGAACACAATGGAGATCGGTGTTTACACCGGTTATTCTCTTCTCTCTACGGCCCTCGCTCTCCCAGAAGATGGAAAGATATTGGCTTTAGACGTAAACCGTGAAAATTATGAAATTGGTCTTCCAATTATTGAGAAAGCCGGTGTTGCTCACAAGATTGATTTTAGAGAAGGTCCTTCCCTTCTTCTTCTCGACCAAATGGTCGATGACATAAACTTCCATGGATCTTTTGATTTCATATTTGTGGATGCTGATAAAGACAACTATCTCAACTACCATAAAAGGCTATCTGGTATTGTATTAAATAATTGTGGCTACAAGCAAGTCTTGGAAAGTGACAAGTATATCTTGTCAAGACATGGAACCTTTATTGGCTTTGGATATTTGAATGGCATGTTTAAATTAAATTTGGATGTTTCGTTTATTAATAATTCTGTTTGCATGGCTTCTACTAGTTCTAGCAATAATTGTGATAAATCTGAATTATGGCATGCTAGACTAGGACACGTACATTACAAGAGAATGATAGACATGTCAAATATGAGTCTAATACACCTTTTGAATTGAATGGTGAAAAGTGTAAAACTTGTATGTTGACTAAGATTACTAGACAACCTTTCACCAAAAATATCATTAGAGATACTAAGGTATTAGAACTTGTACCAGATGACTTGTGTGATTTTCATTCAACATCTTCACTTGGTAATAAAAAGTATGTAGTTACTTTTATTGATGATGCTACTAGATATTGCTATGTTTACTTGTGTCATACAAAAGATGAAGCTCTTGATAAATTTAAAATTTATAAAGAGTAAGTAGAGCTTTATCATGGTGTGAAGATTAAAACACTTACTTGATAGGGAGGTGAGTATTATGATCCATATATTTTCAATCTACTGGTACAATACATCAACCCTTGCTCCATACACCACAACAAAATGGTATATCTGAAAGAAAGAATAGGACATTAAAAGAAATGGTTAATTCCATGATATGCTATTCTGGCCTAAGTGATGGATTTTGAGGTGAGGCTATGTTGACTTGACACATTATTTATTAAATAGAGTTCCTAATAAAAGGAACAAGATAACCCCTTATGAACTTTGTTATAAAAAGGCACCAAAAGCGGAGTTATCTCGAGTTTGGGGCAGCGGTGTGGTAGATTGATGATCCTAAAATAAATAATATAGGTCAAAGAGGTATAGATGTGTATTCAGGCTATCCGAGAATTCTAAGTGTTATAGATTCTATGTCATAGAACCCAATGATTATGTATCCGTGCACTCACTTATGAGTCACGAGATGCTGATTTTGGCAATGAGGATAGGTTTACATCTTTACCTAAACCTACAAACATGATTGCAAGTTCTAGTAACTTTGGTGCATCTGCCAAGTGAGCTTTTCTCCTCGAGCCTTGAGCCTAGGAGAAGTGTAAGAGCAAGGAAAACCAAATCTTTTGGTGGCGATTTCCAACTATATCTGGTTGAAGGATCAAGGAATGAAATTCAATTTCAATATCAATATTGTTTCAATGTTGATGAAGATCCTAGAACCTACAGTAAAGCTATGGCTTCAAGGGATGCTGCATTTTGGAAAGAGGCAATCCAAGATGAGATTGACTCTATTATGCACAATAATACTTGGAAACCGTCTGATTTACCACCTGGTTTTAAACCATTGAATAGTAAATGGATCTTCAAAAGGAAGATGAAGGTGGATGAAAGCATAGACAAGTATAAGCCGATTGGTTATCCAGGCTTTAGACAAAGGAAGGTATTGATTTCTTTGATACTTATGCTCCTATTGCTAGGATTACCACCATTAGATTATTGTTAGCACTTGCGGCTATACATAATCTAGTAATTCACCAAATGGATGTTAAAACAGCCTTTCTGAATGGTGAATTGGATGAAGAGATTTACATAAAACAACCAGAAGGTTTTGTCATGCCTGGTAACGAAAATAAGGTATGTAAATTGGTTAAGTCTCTTTATGGTTTGAAACAAGCTCTGTTAGGTCACTAGTTTTACAACACAAGTTTATAAGAAAGGAGATGAGGCGATTGAACAAGATCTAACACACACACAAACAATAATATGACCGGTTATGCGTAGGTATGAGTGAAAGAGAAAAACATGAACAATCAACCTTCAATGAAGGTTTTGAGGTAGTATTTATAGGAGGGAAGCTAGGGCAACACTCCTAGTTCCATTCCTATCCTTATTGGGCTTGGGTCAAGCTCATGGGCCTTCTACATAAGCTTGACCTTAAACAAACATAAAGGCCATAATAAAGCTACCTATAACATATGAAATATAAATACTTGAAATCTGTTTAGGAGTGATTCCAACAATCTCCCCCTCAAGTATATATGAATGAAAGCGGTGAAGGCGTTGATGTAATAGTAGTAGTGGCGTCTTCGACATTCTTCTTTCTTGTGAGAAGAATTGCCTTGGTCGAACAATCTCCCGGTGTAGAGATAGTTATCTTTGAACAGTTATGCTTTGACGTCATCTTTAACTTTGTTCTTAGATCATTGTTCTTTGTGGTGAAAGTGATAGTATGTTGTTTATGCATCGATGCGCCTTGGGTGCGCCGTTGCTCGGTGTCTCGTCATTCTTCAACATGCTCACACGCTCTTTGGCGTTAATTCAATACTGATGAAGTTCTTTAGGTCTTTAACTTTGTAGATTCTTTGGTTTGACAAAGAATCATTCTGAAGGTTGTGTTGCTTTTGGGTAGAACTTCCATTAGTGATGATGTTGGCGTGAGCATGAGAAGAATCAGCACGATCATCCCGCTCCGGAGCTTCCATAAGAAGAAAAAACATTTCAAACGGTTAGTAATAAGCGGTTTCCGGCACTTACAAGTTTGAACTCCGAGAGTGTCAACAGCATAGTGTGAGGACACAACTCTAATTCTTACAAAGGCCGTTTCGAGCTGGAGTCCACAAGTGAGATAACGCGATGTAGAAGTACATCTGATTCAGATGAGTCGAGGTACTGCAGAAGCATCACCTCTGACTGTAGACGTTTGAGACCACTCCCGTAATCACGGGGATTCCGAAAGTGACTTCTGACAGGTTTGTTTGATGTTGACCCTGGCAGGAGTTTCCATTCAATCACTGAGGATCACAGATGTAAACCTCTCATAAATGTTCTCGACAGATTGCTAAGATCTGTGAAGGACTCGATATGAACCACCGATGATCTTATTAGTTGATCATCAAGTGATTAAATGTCAAGTGTTCCTAAGAGATCTTTTGATGAATCTCGTGGCTCTAGACTCAATAGTGCGTTTGGTTTTCTGGCGGAGACTAGGGAGAGGGTCTCCTTCTTCAATACCAGCAATCTCTAGGAGAAAGCCGATAGTTTACGTAGGGTTCCTGTGAGAATGAAACAAGCTTCTGTTGAGAGAAACTTGAGTGGATAAGAAGGTTTAGTGCATGCGTCACTGGGTCCATGACGACTTTTAATCTTCAATACCAGCTTCACTAAGTGACAACCCATAGCATATGAATTGAACCCGGTGTCTGCCCTAAGTTGAATAATCTGGAGGGCTATTTCTTTTCACCCTTTTCTTTGCATTTCTTTTTAATTCTTCAACTCCTTCTTTCTCCGATTCTCATTTTCTCCTTTTTACAATCATGCCTAAGGACTTCTAACACTAACTAATGGTAGTGTCCTTGGGTAGATCCCTCCGGCTCTGGCGGATCATAGGACGGTTATTCCTAACCTTAGTCACCTTATAACTCCATGACTAACCTATGTTTGCCATTAAAACCACTGTATGAAAAAATATCTCTCAAAGGGTTTGTTAATGAAAAAACATGTTTGAACCACTGTGAGAGATGATGTTTTGCATAAATACTCCCCCTCCACATGTGCTTAATAGTTTTAATGGTTAAATTGCACAGTGAGGAAAAGAGCAGCACTTTTGAATTGATTCACTGAAGATAGACAATCCCCCGGAGACACGTTCGTTGCATAGTTAAAGTTACATTGTCACTTTTAGGTGACAACTAGCTCTAATAACTACCTTGAAGGTGTAGACAAACCTTGGAAGGTTGTCAAACCCGTCAGAGTTCATGTCTATCACAAGTTTCTCGAATGGTACATTCTACTCAGACAAGTCCTTTGCGAGACACGTTTACATCACTAGCGAACCAGTTTGAAATTATTACCGTCGGGACAAGTCTTTTCGAGTTACAAACAGTTAAGTATCGTCAATTCGTTGGTTAAGTCTGAGGTACAGATTCATTTGCATTTTGTACAACATATTTCTTATCACACAATTTTCTCCCCCTCAAAATGGCATATTAAAGTGTTATTTTTGAACGGTTGAGAATAAATATGACCATTTCTAGTGTTGCGGGAAGAATGACCACTGTGAACAATTTGTGAACAAAGTTTCAAATACTTCCCCTCAACAAGTGATATAAACGGTTGAGGTTTTGAAAGTCTTAAGGGGAAAGTACTTGTTCTTTTGAGCAAAACCTTGAAAAATGAAAGGTTTGATAGGTTTTACTCAAAAGTAAGAAGCTTTCGCTCCTTTTATAAGGATTGAGGCACTGAGGCGTACCACGGGGTCCTTTCTTGACAATTACGGGTTGTACACTGTTATGTGTGCACAAGCCATAGACTTATATAATCATACATCAAAATTATGAAGGAAACAATTCAAGGGGTACGGGAAGTGCAGTGATGTTCCCAGATGCGCCGCGAGGCGTTGAAAGCGGTGATGTTTCTCTGGGTGGTACCAACATAGCTCTCCAATGCGTGAACTGATCCGTCTGAACAACGTTCATCAATCATGGTGATGATCCTTCTCATCCCTCCTTTCACGAGAATTCCGGCGTTGAGATCCCTTTCAGTATATCCTTCAACTTGTATGCTAATCCGTCCCTAACCGGCTTCAAAGTATGATCCCAGAATTTCGAAGATCACTACCGCCATTAGCGGTTTCTTTGAAGTTCACTGCGGTAAACAACTCGAAAGGTTTTGTTGATGGCGTATATTGAGGTAGCTGATTGAGATCGGGAAGGGTAAGCATTGGAGGAGTGAGGTTGACACGCGTCGATAAGATTCATGACCATCGGATATCTTCAACACGTTCTTTGATCACAATGCGTCTAATGAAGATGAGATCTGACTTGATAAATTCACGTTGAACTTCGATTAGAATTGTCTCATACGACCGTACTTGGCAAGGTACATGTCTGATGTCGTTGAGGGACAAGTTCTCAAAGTCAGCCTCGGAGAATCCATAGTCCTGTTCATCTTGTCTTTTGACTATGATATTCTTTAAGAATGAATAGTCCCACTTAGACTTGAGATCAATGTGTTTGATGGCCACGATGTCCTTAGAACTATACATTGCATGTTGAGACTTAAGAACGAGGCGACTTACGTGAGTAGATTCTTGGCGTTCAGGCCAATGATGAATCCCAACAATGCATCTTGGTGGGTATGCTTGCACGTTGTCAGAAAACAAGTGATTTGCACGTTCCTCGATAGCTATGCGGTTTGAGTAAATAGCCGCTGGGAATGGAAGAGTCAATGATGTAGCGTATTTTTGCGAACCATCGCTACCGTGTAAGAAAAATCCAGTCTCTGTTAAAGAAGTATCGGAAGGGAATCCGTGGTTCGTCTGTTTGGCCAATGGTCGGTAGAGGTTTGGTCCAGTCGGTGTGGTATGGAGGGTTGTCCCTTTTAGAAGTCAATGTTTGCTTCAGTTGAGCCAATCCATGTCGTTAGACATAGCTCGAGCGATGTTCTCAAGATGATATTCGACCTCGGCGGCTTTCGAGCTGTCTTTAAGAAGTTGAATGCATCATTCTTGATTCGCTTCAACTCAGATTCGTCATTTTCTTCACATGGAACTTTTCTTGCAAAAGTTTTGCGTGCTCAATGTAGAACCGTCTACCAATTCTTGACCTTCATCGGGGTAGGGAGTTTGATTGACAAGTGTGGAGAACCATTCAAACTCTTCGGTTTTATCGTCATCTAGCCATGAGACAACTCCAGGCTGAGTCGTCTTCTTCTTCTTTTGGAAGGCCTTGATGATGATCTTGGTTTCTGCACTTGTTTGGGTGAGGTGGGTTGTTGTCGGGGCTCAAGGACCTCTTCATCGTCACCACCCGTATACTCAAAGTAATCACTGTTTTATAAGTCGGGGGTGGTAACTTCGGAATCGTCGAGGGTTTATCAGTAGAACCGAGTGGAGGAGACTTTGTTGAGAAGTTAGAGTGATGGAGGAGGTGGCATAGAGGTAGATTTACAGATTTGCTTACGTTTAGGTGCAGATTCCTTATCCTTATCATCGTCATCTCTTGGTGGGTTTGGTTGATCCTGGAGTTGAAAATCAAGTAGATTTTCGAAAATTTAGCTTCATCCAGTAAGCGTTCGGATCGCTTTGACATTTGTATCACAAGTTTAGCGATTAACTCAGATCGAGAGAGATCGGCTTCTTTGGCATTGTATTTTTAACCAATGCTCACGATGTTAGGGGTGAGTTATGCGGAAAATATTTCTCTAGTCACGATGTCAAGAAGAAACTTGTGAGTATGATCTCTTGCTGTCTTTTCGGTTCCTTTTGGTTTTAGGGCGATATCCACGAAGGTACTTGTTAGTGTAACCTTCGATCATTTCGTTCGGTTCCTCTTTACGATGACTCTTCATGAACTTCTGAACAAATTCCCTTTCTTTCTCCATCTTGTCATGCTCGTCATACATATGCTGTATGTGATCTGCAAAGAAATTTAGCTTTTGATAGACACGTTTTTCTTTCTGACTTGTTTGAGACTTTGTGAATCCGTTTATGAGCTTGAAAAATCCAAGATCGAGGTGGTTTCTTCACAGATTTGGATGATGATTTTGTTGATCTTTTTGATGGTGGTGGTGATGAGTGAGATGAAGAATCTGATGAGGAGGGGACATGAGGAGATTCGGGGTCCTTTGGAGGTGCCGAAGTATCCTCCTTGGAGCGAGTTGGACTGTTGAGAAGAAAGTCATCATAATCTTCTTCGTCATCATGTCCTGTTTTAGCCTTTTCTTCGTCGTTCCTTAGCTTCTTCATCGGTTATCTCTTTCATATTCTACGGTTTCTCAATGTTAAGATCAGTAGACTCCTTCACAAGCGTTGGTTGTTGCACAAGAGTGGTGGCACCGGATCCTTTATCGGGTTGATTAACATGGGGACACGGTGAAGAGTGGAAGCCACACACTTGATCCTCGGGGCCACCCATTTGATCTTTTGCAAATTCTTGACTTTTGAATTTGTCTAACTAATTTAAACTTCTTCGTAGGATTGATCCGTTGCTCTTCTTCATCTTGAGCTTTCATCATGAGACTCAGTAGGAGTCTTTCCTTTTCCATGTTCGGCTATTGGACTTGTAGATTTAGGCTGCTGGAGGAGGATCGGTTGCGGTCGAGAGAAGGAATCTCTTCATCGTATGTCGGTACCTTCGAGCTTTCGTCCACAAGCTTTCTTTGCGGTTGGGTTTGGGATTGGGATGGGAGCGGCTTCCTTAGATGGACAATCCTCTTTGAAGGAGGGTTCCTCTTGGGAACTTCCTTTGACTCACGATACTTGCCGTACTTCCTGCACTTCCTCTTTTGGTTCTCCTACAGGTGTTCAGAAGATTTTTTCGTCGAGATGACCAACTTTGCCAATACTGCGCTTCCAGATACCTTTTATGCGTTTGAGCTTTCGACATCTTCATTAGAAGGAAATCGGTAGCCAGACACCTTGTTTCTTTGTAGGCGTTTCCTTGATTCTAACAGATAGAATGGGTTCCGTCAACATGTCGTGATTGTTGGGTTCATTGAGCCTCTTGGAATGGGGATGAAGTCCAAGTGCTCTCTGGATCAACAATTTAGTATATCCGATGTAGGGAATCTTTGAGCCAAGTTTGTTGAGAAATGACATCATGTCATCCCAAATCGAGCCGATAGCGATGTGTTTCTTGTTGACCAATGCCCAGAATATTTGCGGTTCCATGAGCTTAGGGTGCTCATAGCCGCTGTCCGCGACGAAGCAGGACTTGGTGATGATCATGTAGAGAGTTCTCCATGGTTGAGGAATACTCTTAAGCTCTATGTGAGAATGCTTGGTGATTATTCCTGTAGCCTCGTCATACAGATATTGATTAGAATTGGAGAGTGAGCTCTTCAGCAGGTGTGGCATAAAGTTTGGTTGGTTCAACTTCAGGAATTAGGATAACAGACCCTTAAGTCTGCGAGGTGTAATGGTGACTTGTTTGTGATTGAGTCCCGTCACAGCGGTTTGTCCTTGACCCTTTCCATGTGTTCCAGGGTTGGATGTAGATCTCAGGAGCAGTTGCGAGTGTGAAAGCATGTTACGTCACGGATGAGTCCTCAGAATGTCAATAGCAATTAAACACGAAGATTTAGAGCAAGTGAGGTTGTCAAAGTCAACACGGAGATTATTCTTTCCTATCTTCATTGGATAGACATGAGGATAGATATATCGACAATGGAGAGAACTTGGTGCATCCATATTCATTTGTTCGCCATGGTGATGCGAGATAACATTAGCCAAAGAACCAACATATCGAAAGACATAGTGTTAGTTAACAGAAGGTCTTATTGTCTAGTTATTGAATATGCGATTGTCAATGATTATTCTGAGTCCTAAGTCAACTTGTATATTCAATAGTCCAATGACGTCGATGAAATGTTTAGGTGAGTTAGTTAACTTTAAGTTTTAAAGTTTATTTTATCACTTATTATTCACAACATATCAAAGCGATTTCAGTTTATTAGTGACATTTT
>OU343218.1:209043614-209447505 GCA_910596185.1 Chrysanthemum makinoi | reverse complement strand
CTGTTTGCATGTTGAGCGATTTTATTACAATATTCTTTAGTCTACTGTAAAATGACAAATATACCTTGTTTTGAACAATAAGGCTGTTGTGAGTTATTGAGATTTCGATGACGACGATGTGAAATATATTTTTAAACCGTTGATTCTGTGGAATATTGAAGTTTATTCATTGTTTAGTTCTGGCATTTTGGACTATGTGTTTCTATTTTATACTTAGGTGAACATGCATGAGACTGACTTATATGTATATATTATTATGGTTTATTCATATATATATACAGTATTTTTTTGAAAGAGCAGTGGGCGGGCGAGTAAAAAGTAATGTTTGGCTTGTTATGCCACCCCATAATTACTCGAATAAACAGTCAATTTTGCAGTTTCTATCAAAGACTGCTGTCTAGGCAGAAATACGAAATGTCCATCTCGTTTTCGCGCAAGCTTGCCAATCAACATTGACATAGTGGTATCTAGTGATCCGGCTGCTATTGCATCACGTAGCCATGCAGCCGTTACAAGATCAAGATAGTACCCACTTCCATCCATCGAGTGTAAAAGCATCGCTACATCATCATATTGATTGTTCTGTAGATATCCTCTTAGAAGAACATGGTAAGTAGTGTCATTTGGCTCGCAACCACTCTCTTGCATTTCACTAAACAACGTTTTTGCGTCATCCCGGAGACCTTTCTTAAAAAAAGCATGAATCAACACATTATATGTGTAGTTATCAGGGTTCATACCTTTAACACTTATGGCACTAAAAAGATTCATTGCTACATTAATCTTCCATTCCCACATAGGACTGCACCCTCAATAAGGTTAGTGTACACAAAAAGATCTGAGTTTAGCTTGCTATCACCCACCAAAAGAAACAAAGAGAGCGCCTCTTGCAGTCGATGCTTGACACCAAGAGCCCGTAGAATACTTTTGTAAGTCTGTTATAAGTATCAATATGAGGGACGAGATCTCTTTCCCCCATTAAATCATAAAAATACCTTGCTTTGGACATGTCACCATGCAAACAGTGAGTTTTTACAAGTACAGTGTTTACTTTAATCCTGTTCTGTTCACTTGGAATGAAGATTTTCCTGCTTCATACTCTAATCTGTTGGTTTTAATGACTATTTTTGGTACACAGGGTGGTAAGCAAAAAGCCTTTTACCCCTCCACGAGAGGTTCACGTTCCGGTGACACACTCTATGCCACCACAGAAGATCGAGATTTTCAAATCCATAGAGGGTTGGGCTGAGCAGAAAATAATGACCCACCTAAAGACCGTTGAGAAATGTTGGCAAGCACATGATTTCTTACCAGATCCCGCATCTGATGGATTTGTTGAGCAGGTGATGGAACTAAGGGCTTGGGCCAACGAGCTTCCTGATGAATATTTTGTTGTTTTGGCTGGGGATATGATTACAGAGGAAGCTCTACCTAACTGCCAAACTATGCTTAATACCCTTGATGGTGCGATGGCAAGATGGGTGGTTTGGATCATTTCAAATTTTATATAAATTTAAGTGTTAAAATGAGTACAATCCTATATTATTTCAGTAGAAGTGAATTTTCTTTGGAAGGCGATTTAGAAAGTCCTATGCATTAGAATTGGTAGGCGAATCACTATCAACAACTCAGTTTAGCCCTTATTTTTCGTTATATCTTTTAGCTTAACCTGGTTGAACCATTTGAGAAAAAACATAAATATCTCTATTTATGTCATGCACTTTTTCTGTTTCAGGATCCTCGAACTGAAAACAGTCCCTACCTTGGTTTCATCTACACTTCCTTTCAAGAACGTGCTACTTTTGTATCCCATGGAAACATGCACGTCATGCAAAGGAACATGGTGACTTAAAACTGGCCCAATGCTGTGGTATAATAGCAGCTGATGAAAAAAGGCACGAAACTGCCTAAACCAAAATTGTCGAAAAACTATTTGAAATTGACTCTGATGGCACGGTTCTAGCTTTTGCTGACATATGCTATCTAATATGTAATGCATTCAATCAATAAAACTATATTGTGATCTACATGGTATAAGAAATACTATCCTCCGGTCATCGGCTACTCGCCGGTGATTGAAGGATCCTAGTTATTTTCGATTTGTTTTTATTTTCATTAGGATTTTGTTTTTCATATTCAATGCATAAACCCTAAACCATAGCCTTCAAAACACAAAAAAAATATGTTGTGTTACCTTCAACCAACCATATTTTTTTTTCTACCTCATCAAATTGTTTTCGTTGTTGAAGATCATTGTCGTTTTTCGCAAATAGTTGGTCGCAAAAATTGCGCTCCTAGCTAAAGGCAAAAGCAAGTCATAGCGTAAAAAAATGATCACCTAAAGGAGGAAGTCGCAAGCAATAAACAACTATACAATACAATGCTTTCGCTCAACCAATCAACAAAGAAGATGATAGAAGAAAAGAATAAATGACTTTCAACAAATGTTTCAGTTTGTCGGTTCGTAAGTCTCGTTCAAATTGGGAGGAGTGTTAGATAGGTTAGTTGGCCCAAACCCAATAGTCATTTAGGTCCATCAGGTTTAGGGTTTAGTGGCTTATTATCAAAGCTATGTGTTTAGTATAAATACATATGCTATCTCATATGTAATGCATTCAATCAATAAAACTATATTGTGATCTTACAGTTTGATCTATAAATCCTCGCTATAAATCTATTTCAATGTAGTTGTTAAGTGTTTACTCCTTTATTATAAGAAACCTTACTGGTACAACATCGTCGTATATTATTTTATCATTCTTGCAATGTATAGTTTGTTTTTCTTCAAAAATGAATGGATTATTCCCATGCCATAATCAAATACTTAAATTCACTCAATTAAATCGTTTAAATGTCACAACAACTTTTGAACCCTTTTGCGAAGACTTTGTTTCTCATTCGCATGGACTTGTCTTCGCGAAAAATGATTTGCGAGGACATGTTCTCCCCAATATGTTCTTCGCCAATACCTTGTCGCTAAAGTCTTTAACGAGGACATTTTCAACTACCTTGCGAGGATTGTGTGGGCTCCAGTTTTCTTAAGCAAATATGTTGAACCCGGTTGGCAACCATCTTTTGCGATGATATATTTGGTCGCTAATGCATTTTCTATAACGATTAATTAATTAATTCATTAGTTAATTAATTAATTAATTATATTTATATTTAGTAAATTTTTGTTTAGTAGCCTTGGCCACGTGGCATTTTTTTGGTTTGGCGAGGACATGTCCTCGCCAATTAGCCTGCACATTTTTTACAGCGGACTGCTGTAATATGCAGGTTTTTCAGATTTTTTCCAAAACAAATTTACTTGTATATTACAACAGTCGCTGTCCAAAATGTGCAATACAACAAAACTAATCCGCAACAACATTCAACCAAAGTTCATACGCATAAATACATCCGCTGAAAGTTACATATTCGGCTACCAAAGTTCATACATCCTAACTAATACATACACGCTTAAACATTCAACAAAATGGACCAATATTCGCATACCACAAATCCATACACAACCATAAATATTCGCAGCTTAAACATAACTAAAAACATAAGTACCAAAGTTCATGAAACAGACACTACTACTTGCCATGCCAAGATATCCCGTTCCTACCATTCCCATCATCTCTGTTTCCACTTCCGGGATTCCCGCTCGAGGAAGGATCATCGCTTCGAACGGGTGGTCCTACTCGTGGAACCAACTTCTCTCGTGGAACCGGGAAACATGTTCGCTAGCTCAGACATACCTTGGGACAGACCGACCATTCGATTGAAATTTTCTTGCTATGTCTAGTTTGCCAATCTCTGTGCAGCAAGCTCCTCTTGATACTTCTTCATCATCTCGTTCATCTCTCGCTGCAAGTAGAATGGCGTACCTCCATTTCCTGAGATAAACATATCCCGAGTGCCAACCCTAGCAACTCTTCTTTCCTGTCCCGCTATATGACCACGCTGCTTTACGCTAATGACTTTCGCCAAGATCGCTCGTTCATGGTTCCAAGCGCTTACAGCCTAGCATTTTCTCCTGCATTTACAGAAAACAAGAAAATTAATTTATGAGTCGGGATACATTATGTTTCATTCACATGCTTGTGTTTAGAAAAAATTATAGTTACATATAGCAGTTTGGCTTCAGACCGTTTCGCGTCTTCAACTGTTGCATATCATAGTAGCTACGGATGAGTCCCGGATACTACTACTGGATCTCGAACAAAAACAACAACAACATTAACACATTAAACAAAAACAACACTACTGCATATGAAGATTTTCTATATCATCTAGCAGCTCACGGATATTGTACGAGAGTAACATGCGTGGTCGTCGGGATTCCTTTCCGATTCAGGTGTTAATGATGTTCTTGAAAATGGACCGTGGATGATTAGGAATGTGCCAATTATTCTTAAAACTTGGACGTTGAATACTAATCTGCTTAAAGAGGATTTAACTAACATTCCGGTGTGGGTTAAATTTCATGATGTTCCTCTTGCTATGTTTTGTGATGATGGTCTCAGTCTCCTTGCTACATTGATTGGTACTCCGAAAATGCTTGATTCTTACACTAGTCAAATGTGCTTGGATTCCTGGGGCCGTAGTAGTTTTGCTAGGTGCTTGATAGAGGTTTGTGCGGATAAGGCTCTTCGGGAAAGCCTCACTGTTGAGATACCCTTACTGGATGGATCAGGTTCTACTATTGAAAAGATCCGGGTTGAATATGAATGGAAACCGCTAAGATGTGATACATGTAAGGTTTGGTCATACATTGCTTGAATGTCTTAAATCTGTTCCACCGTCTACTCAGCCTAAACAGTGCTCTGATGGTTTCCAAATGGTATGTAACAAGAATAAGGGTAGGAATGGTGGTACAAGTGTTCCTGGTAAGGGAGGTTTTAATAAACCGGGTGTGGGGCCTAAGTTTCGGTATCAACCTAAAGCCCCACCTAATCCCAAGCAGGTGGATAATTCTAAAATGAAAGCCACTGAAGTGGCTAGTATGAGTGGGACGACGATTGCTACATCTAACCCGTTTGATGCACTTAATGTGATTGATACTGATGAATGTGGTACTCCTACTGTTATAGTGGATTCTGGTTGTTCAATGGAAGCTAAGGAGGTTGGGGCTGTTAAGTCCGGGAATGTATCACAAGATTCGCTTGTGAGTGATTCAATGGAAGCTAACGTGGTTGGCCATACCCCTATTGTTGAGAAAATTGGGGAGCTTTAAAAGCTTCTTATGGATGGGAAAGCTACTCTTGTTGATGATGCTGGAAATCCTATTAAAAAGGTTGATTATTTAAGTGATTCTTGTATTCCGCCCGCCTCATCTACTAAGAGAGTTAATCCTTTTTCTAAAGTGGGAGATATCGTGGTTTCTGATTCTGATGATGAGGTGGTTGCTAACCCATTTGATGAGTCTGGTAATCTGTTCAGTGGTGGTGGCCATGAGTTTGAAGATGAGTATGATGGCTATGATGACTATGCGAAGCAGGTTTATGATCTTCCAGGGAATTTGGATGCCTTTAATGCCATGTATGGCACCAAGCTTCAAGGTCCTAGGAAGTAATTTTTTTTCGTTTTGTCTTATGTTATCATTTGAGTAGTGGTTTGTTTTCTTGTTTAGAAAATAGGAAGTATCTTGTTATGTAAGCTTTATGCCTATGTAACCGGCTGAGATATGGGATTTCACTCATATCCATTGTACTTAAACGTTTCTTTGGTTAATATATTTACCAGGGTGCAGGATTACTCCCCTTTACTCAAAAAAAAAATGCTTACTCTTGTCTCCAACATTTGTATTTTTTATTCCAGCATGTCTATCTTAAGATCTTTTACATTACAGTTTGAGCACTCTGTTGGTGTAGATCAAGAACCTTGAGATGTTAAAGAAAAGCTTACACCTAACCGGTCATAAAATTTACTTTTTCATGAAAAATATCCACATCCATAATCTTTTTTTTTAGCTGTTAAATATATAGTAAGGAACTTATAAGATGTTTCTTTTTAATAATCTAATTATTTGTATATTTACATAAATAAGAAATGTATGATCGTTCACCTTTAAAAGAGGACATGCATAATAAGGCATTCCAAATGTATCTTTTTGATGTGATGTTCTTAGCTTTATATCTCATTTTTCACAAGAACACATAAAAGGATTACTTCGCTGCATATCAGGTTGTGAAATCAGTGTCAAGATAAAAGGTTGTGAGGTTGAGGATAGGAGTTTGTGAGTTTTATATGAGTATAATAGATTATGAGGTTGTTTTTGTTAGGGCTGTAAACGTACTAAACGTTTAGTAAACATTTCATGAACCGTTCGGTAAAAAGTTTTTTTTTTTTTTTTTTTTTTTATGTTCGTTTATTTATTAAATGAACGAACATGAACAATATTTAACGTTCATTTAGTTAAATGAATGAACACGAACAAAAGTCACGTCAGCTCATTTATGTTCCTGAACGTCCGATTATGCGTTCGTTAACATTCGTTTACATTCATTTATTTATTTATGTTCGTATATCATATCTTTTAATTTTATAATTTTAAATTGAATTATATAAACAGAACAATACTTGTAAAACAATATGGTGTGCATAATTTAATAAAGTTTATGGTTATTTATGTTCGTTTAGCATTCGTTTAGTGTCTTAATGAACGAACATAAACGAATATGAACAACTCATTTTCTTAATAAACGAACATGAACAAGAAAATTTGTTCGTTTAAGCGTTCATGTCCATTTATTTGTCCGACTAAAATTAAACGAATGAACATGAACAAGGCTTTATTCGTGTTCGTCCGGTTCGTTTACAACCCTAGTTTTGTAGTAAAAGATGAGAGCGGGAAAGTTTAGCGGGAAATTTTGGAGCCAAAAGATTATCGGGAAATTTTAGAGCCAAAAGATTAGAGGGAAATTTTAGAGCCGAAAATGATATAAACCAAAAGTCAAACTTTGACTTTTTCTTTGACTTTTGTCTTTGGCGAGGACATGTCCTCGCCAATGACTCAAGAAAAAAACTGATAAACCAGTAATTATATGTTTAATTATGGTCAATTGTATGGTCAACCAATTGGCGATGACATGTCCTCACCAATCCTTTAGCCGAGAATTTTTCGCGCAAACTGCAAACGTTATTAGAAAACGTGGCATGGTCAACTTATTTTGGTGAATGTCCTCGCCAAAGAGCATGAACGGTAAAAGCATGTAAAAAGCTAGCAACGGTCAACTTATTTTGATGAATCTTTTGTCGTGTAGCGGAGTATTGGCGAGGACATGCTTGTCCTCACTAAAGTTCGTCCTATTCTCCTTTTCTTCTTGTGTGTTATGGTTATATGAGAAGCTCACTTACATTGGTAACACATATATTAGACATGGTAATTTGTCACTTTAGTGTTGTTGTTGGTGCCTTCTACAATTACACTATGCCGCCATATAGTTACTGCATTGAATCATAGCAAGTAGTTGAACTTCAAATTCATGTTAATTATTTTTGCACGTTAAAAAGCATGTGTTTAGTTATGAGGATATTTTTCCTAATCATAAGAGTGCATGAGACAACCAATAGGAATGTTTCGATCGACAAATTAGTTAAAAACAACACAATTAATTCTAGTACCAAAACTGGGATTTCCGTCATGCTACCATACCGCTTTTAGTGGTACTGAATTATTTTGAGGGAGTTTCATGGTACCGAATTAGTATGCGGGTAAACAAAACCGGTACTCGTACGGTTCTGGTACCGTGCCATATTTTCGATACCCATTCTCATCCCTAGTGTCATGCATTATACATGTATCATCTTTACATTCGGTTTATATGATGACAACTTGAAGGCTCCCTTTATCATTTTCAGTTGCGCAAAATACTTTAGGAGCTGTTTGGTGTGGAGGTTTAGAATTTGGGAATGCAAAGTAAAGTCATTCATGCTGTTTGTTTAATGGATCTAGGTTTCATGTTTGTTTCTTTTTAATTTTACAATCTACAATTTGGGGTTTTCAATATTTAGCGATGCTACCTTTTTTTTTTTTTCAATATGATAAGCAAAAGGTAATGTTTATTCATGCTATAGACATCTGCTTATTGTATGTGTTGTTTATTGCTTGCTTATTCATAAGGAGGTGGTAAAACGGGTATTCTTGTTGGTTATAAGGTTCAATATACCTTTTTTTTTTTTTTTTTTTTTTTTTTTTGAATGATGAATTTCATTAAACCAAACAACCAACCCGAAGACCGGGCGGCACACAAACCGACTACACTATCTCATATTTACACCAATCCGTCCAAGACAAACTAGAAAACTTAGCTCTAGATCTAACCCAAAGGAAACCAATGGACTTAATCTCACTAATAACCTCTTCAATCTTCACTTTTTTGCCTTCAAACTTCAGCTTGTTCCTTGCTCTCCAAATAACCCAACAACTAAGAAAAATAATACCTTGAAAAACCTTTTTCGCTTTACCTTTCAGCCCCACATGTTCATGCACCTCAATAAGATCCCTGAACGAGAAAGCAAAAGCGTTGAACCAGTCCAATTGCAAATATGATTCCACACAAGCATGGCAACCCAGTGAAGTAAACAAATGTTCAACCGACTCAAGATCTTCACCACATATAGAACACAAACCCTCAACACCCACCATGTTCCTTCTTCTAAGAGCATCCGACGTAGGAACCTTAGACATCTGCACCACTTGAGCACATAGATATTGCTATAATCCGACTCACTATACATCAATCTCCTGACCGAGCTCACACTGAAGTTCCCCATCTTATCACCAAGCCAATTCCACTAGTCCCTCCTCCCATTCAGCTCCACCGAGTCCACTACACTTACCAAAAAGTCCAACTCCGCCATTTCACACACAGCCGCAGGCATACTAGACCAACTTTAATCCTTCTAATGTGGCTAATTCAAAGAGTGGAAATACTAAGTCTAAAAATGTAAACGCCAAGGTGGAGTCGAATGTGTCTAAAAAAGGCAAGTAGATATTGGTTCGGCTTCCAATAATTTGGTTAATACATCTTACAAGCATGATGTTTTATCCAATGATTTCGATATTGTTTTTGAAGGAACAAATGTGAACGATAAGGCTTTGAGTTCTAGCAAGATTTATGTGGAAGTGGATCTGACAACGAATAAGGTTGGTGATCCGTTTGTGGATGTGGAAACGGATAATGACAATGAAGTGAGAACTACAATGATATTTCAAATTATGTGAATTCATCAAGCTTAAAGGTTAATGGTGGTTCTACGGAAGACTTCAAGGTGCAGGGCCGTAAAATGAAGTATTTAGTTGTTTATGTTTGTGGCATGTCATAAACATATCTTATTCTTTTCATGTAGCTAGTAGTTTAGCTTTGTTAGGGTGGTGGGTATGGTTGAGGGTTTTTCCTCATCACATCAGTTTCACGTAAGCTTTTTCTCTCTCCTAAATATTTCAATTTCCTCAGCCATTGCGGCACATTTTCTCTCTTCCATATTATTTATTTATTTATTTATTTATTTTATCATTAAAAATTGTTGGTATTTTAGAACTAAGTTAACCATTAACCTCTACGAGTACACAACGGATAAGGATCTAGTGTTTGCAATTAGGTTAAATACGTAATTAATACAATAATTAATTAATAAAAGGGATAAAAGAAAACCTAACCTTGCTTGGCAATTAGACTTTAGTAACGAACAAGAAACCAAAACAAAACCAGTATCAAAATAGATACCTCAATGAGTATCACACACAAACCCGATAACGTATACGTTCGATTAATGGCTAGTCGAGAACGTAATAGTAAAACCAACAACCTTTGTCACTTGAATATGTCACGAGCAAAATACCTCCAAGAACAAGTTCACTTCTGCCCAATCAAATTCTGTCCGAGAACAAAGAAAACAACCTAAACTGTTTTGCCACTTCTACCCGATATCGGATAAGTCTATCCGATATCCTCTAGCTTCGTCAGGAAAAACACCACGACCAGAACTTAATCCGACTACTTTGTTGCTGCTGTTGTGTCGACAAGGAGACCAGGAACAAAGACAAACCAATTAACTAAAAAACACTTGAATTAAAGACTAGTTTAGAATTCAATCAAAACCTTATACCCTTAATCAACTTGAAGAAACAATCGACCAAGAGCTAGAGCAGGGAAAAGATGAATCGGTTTTAGGGATTAGGGAAGTAATCTTATGCGTATGTTTTGAGAGGGATTGTGTTTGCTTATATACTAACCAAACCGACTCCAAGTTGGAGTATAATTGCTTGTTCGACAAGTTCAACCCAAGCCAACCCATTCTCAGTTTGTTTGCCCGATCAGTGGATATACATGGCCCATGGCAATCCATAAAACTCGACCCAAGTCCAAACAAAACAGTCCATGGGTCAATAAGTGTGATCAGGTCAAATCATGCATAATACGGGTATGATTATTCAAGTATTATTACGTTACTCACGTATACTCGTGTTTAACGTGTGTGCCCTCATCGGCTCACACACTCTTAGTCGTTTTGTTGTGTTTAAAACTCCCACAAACCAACAGCTCCCACTTGGGAGTTGGTGTGTCAAATGGCACACAAAACTAACGACAAATGCTTAGCAACGCTCTCACGGATTTTTAACTAAAAGTAACTGAGAGAATAGTTTCGTAAAAGTTTCTCAGTAGCATGGTCATTCAATGTCTTGCTGTAATCATCCTTTGTTATAGATACCGTTAAACCATGGATTATGGATCTCAAATCATTCCATATAGTTTAACCATTTAGAATCTCGTTATAGATTTTAATTTAGATATACCAAATATAATCAAGAATCATCTTGCATTACCCTTTGGGTCTGGCCAGACAGTTATCTGATTAAATCCTAAAAGGCACCATGGTATCTTTCTGCATATATCAAGTGGAGTAACAAATCCTTTATTGACTACAAGTATTGTGGATGCTGCTTCACGTCACTCCAAAATATAGCCTTTATAACTACCTTGTTATACTTACAAAATGTGATATTCACACATAACAGAACTTACTTGCATCTCAAGTCTAAGGACAAAGATAACAAACCATTTTCAATTTTTTTACTTATGACAAGGATCCAAAAGTTAATTCTTCAAAGTTGGGGAATCCAATATGCATCTCTAGTGAATACATATGAGTTTGGCGGGAACAATTCAATTCTCGTTAGAAGTATAACCAACACTCACATTTTCCTTATCATAACAATATTCCCATATTGTTAACCGACAATGGACATATTTAGAATGATAAATCATTTCATGAATTAAATATGCAAATATGGAATACAGCATTATATGAATATAATAACAAATACCTCGTATCTTTATTAATCAGAAAATAATAACCGTCTTACAATTCCAAATTATCCAAATACTAATTAACACACAATTTACATGAGACTACTAGCAGGTACCAATCCTATATCTCTAGTCAATTTATAATGCTTAGGAAACTTCAAAGCTTTCGTAAATGGATCAGCTAGATTGTCATCTGTGTGAACTTTTAATATCTTCACATCGCCCATTTCAATGGTCTCTCGAAGATAATGAACTTTAGCGCGATAATGTCTAGCACCTTTAGTGATTCCGCTTTCATTAGCTATAGTAATGGCTCCAGTATTATCATGATACATATTTATGGGTTCTTCAATTATGGGACAATGTTCAACCCAGAAATGAATTTATGAATCCATATAGCCTCTTTTGATGCATCACAAGCGGCAATATACTCAGCTTCAGTAGATGAAGTAGCAAAGATACTTTGCTTTGTGCTTTTCAAATCAACAGCACCTCCATTTAGAACAAATACATATCCAGTCTGAGATTTTAAGTCAAAGATTCATCGTCATATATCCAGCATCAGTGTAACAAGAAACCCTGAGCTCTTGTTCATCTTTCCCTCCATAAATCAGAAACATATCCTTAGTATTGCGTAAATACTTAAGAATATTTTTTACAGCAGTCCAGTGAAGTTCACTGGATTCGTTGAAAATGGCTTGTCACATTATGCGTGAATGCAACATCGGGACTAGTACATCTCGCAGCATACATAATAGAACCTATAGCATAAGCGTAAGGAACTCTTTGCATTAGCTCTTTTTGAGCAGGTGTTTCAGCACCTTGTGACTTACTCAATTTTGGCTCTTCTTGCATTGGGATCGCGCCACGTTTGGAGTTCTCCATACAAAATCTTTTCAAGATTCTCTCAATGTAAGCACTTTGACTCAAACCAATCAATCGTCTAGATCTATCTCGATAGACCTTGATTCCAAGAATGTATGTAGCTTCTCCTAAATCTTTTATGGCGAAACATCTTCCAAGATAGGATTTTACATCTTGTAACATTGGAATATTGTTTCCCATAAGCAATATGTCATCAACATATATAATTAGGAAAGTGACATAACTCCCACTAGCTTTCTGATATACACATAGCTCATCTTGATTTTGAGAAAATCCAAATTTCTTGATCTGATCATCAAAGCGTTTATTCCATTGCCTCGATGCTTGCATAAGTCCATAAACGGAACGCTTGAGCTTGCATACACAGTTAGGATATTTTGAATCAACAAAACCCTCAGGTTGCTCCATATAGACCTCTTCGTACAAGTTAAAAACCCTCTCTCCCCTCTGGCGATTTGGGAGATTCTTTAACCCTAATTCGTCCTGCCATTCTTCTAATCGTTCCTCATAATTCTCCATCAATATTCTGAATTAAGTTTATCTTAATTTTTAACGTGCTCCTGATCAGTTGTGGGATCGATTTTAAGTCTTTTAGGGTTTTCTACAATCGCTGGTGTAAGGTTTCTTATAGTCGGTTTGGTTTGTATTTAATTCCTATCTTAGTTACAATCATTGTACCGATCAGTTCATGTAATTCTTATTGCACGCTTATGGCTTATAAACCCTAGTTTGTACTAGGGTTTAATTTGTTTTGTTTGAAGGCTTGACGTTTTTCTTCTTGGTTTTGGCTACGATCTGCTGATTTTAGGGTTTTAGGTTTTGATGTCGAAGTTGGGAGAGGAGACCAATACTCACCACGTCCCAGTGGTTAAAGATGCTAACGAATCTGATCCTACTGGTTGTGCATCTGATTCTCGTTCTAATGGACAAGTGGAGCCGGTTTCACTTGGTTCAAGCACTAGTCATGACGCCCTAGTCATGACACTGAGGGTCACGATACTTTATTGAAAATTCGTGCGATTGAAAAACAAATCTTTGAGGGTAAACTTGTTCTTGTGGGTGATGATCGGCAACCATTAAAACCAGCTGTGACAGTGGATGCTGCTACTTCTACTGGGGCTAATCCATTTGAGCATCTTAAGGTGCCGCAGTCACAGAAGGAGTTTGAGGAGATGCTTACTGCTATTGGTTATTATTCGAAACCTCGTCAAGATACGAGTGGTCCTATGGCTTCTAATGTTAATGGCCATAATAACGCTAATGATAAGGTTGATACGAATGCACATGGGGTTGTTGGTATTGAGAAGGTTGGTGTTTTGAAACAACCTTCTTCATCGTATCTGGTGTTACTTCTCTTGAACCAATGAAACACACGTCAAACTTTCGTAGGTTGGAGTGTAGTAAGAACGATAATGGTGTGGATCTTTCTGTCCCGATGAAAGTGGTTGAAGAGGTGAACACTAGGTTTGAGAATACTTTGTATGGGTATTTCCTTGGTCAACGCCTTGCTTTTCTTGTTGTTGATTACTTTGTACGCAATGCGTGGGCTAAGTTTGGTATACAAAAGGTAATGATGAATGCAAAGGGGTTCTTCTTCTTTAAGTTCAATTCGAAGAAAGGTGTTGATGATGTGCTTGAAAACGGTCCTTGGTTGATTAGAAATGTTCCTATTATTCTTAAACCATGGACATTGAACACCAATTTACTTAAAGAGGATTTGACCAACATCCCGGTGTGGGTTAAATTCCATGATGTTCCTCTTGCTATGTTTTCTGATGATGGCCTTAGTCTCCTTGCCACATTGATAGGCACGCCTAAAAGGTTAGATGATTTTACTAGCCAAATGTGTAAGGACTCGTGGGGCCGTAGTAGTTTTGCTAGATGCATGATTGAAGTGAAGTCGGATGAGGTGCTTAGGGACAGCCTTACTGTTGAAATACCGTTACTTGATGGGTCGGGTTCGACTATCGAGACGATACGGGTTGAATATGAGTGGAAACCACCGCATTGTGATAAGTGTAAGATTTTTGGTCATACTTCTATTGATTGTCCTAAAGTTGTTGAACCTCCTGCTCAGCCTACTAAGCGTGCTAATGATGGTTTCAAGACGGTTAATAACAAGAAGAAGGGAAAGCAAGGTGGGTCTTCTATTCTGGGTCAAGGAGGGTTTTTAAACTGTTGTGGGTAAGCAGTTTCAATATCAACCCAAAAAGAATCCTCCTGAACCTAAGAAAGTGGAAGTCACTAGGAAGAATGCTTCTGATGTGGCTAGTTCGAGTGGAATAAAGATCGCTACATCTAACCAGTTTGATGCTCTTAATATGGAACATACGGATGGTTCTGGTACTTCTTCTAATGACACAAACAAGGATGTGGATTCTGGTCGTACAATGGAAGTTAATCAAGATAAGTCTACTAAGACAGCCTTGCATCACAAGAACCCTTTGTGAGTGATTTGAAAGAGATGGAGTCGGGAGTGGCTCCTAAAACTAGTGATTCTTGTATTCCACCCTCCTCTTATACTAAGAGAGTTAACCCTTTTTCTAAAGTGGGAGAGATCGAGGTGTCTGATTCTGAAGATGAGGTGGTTGCTAACCCATTTGATGAGTCTACTAATATATTCGGTGGTGGCCAAGAGTATGAAGATGAGTATGATGACTATGACTATGATGACTATGCGAAGAGGTTTCGATCTTCCGGGAATTTGGATGCCTTTAATTCCATGTATGGCACCAAGCTTCAAGGTCCTAGGAAGTAAATTTTCTTTCGTTATGTCCTATGTTATCATTTGAGTAGTGGTTTGTTTTCTTGTTTAGAAAAGAGGAAGTATCTTGTTATGTAAGCTTTATGCCTATGTAACGGGCTGAGATATGGGATTTCACTCATATCCATTGTACTTAAACGTTCTTTTGGTTAATATATTTTCCGGGGTGCGGATTACTCCCCTTTACCCAAAAAAAAGACCTCTTCGTAAAGATGTCCATTGAGGAAGGCGGTTTTGACGTCCATTTGCCATTTCGCAAAGTCATTGTACGCCGCTATAGCTATGAGAATCCTTATAGCTCTAATTTCTGCTACAGGAGAAAAGGTTTCTTCATAATCAATCCTGTAGGATTGAGTGAAGCCCTTTGCTACAAACGAGCTTTAAAGGTATATACCTTACCATCCATGTCAGTCTTCTTCTTGAAGAGCCACTTGCTGCCAATTGTCTTGCAGTTAGGAGGAAGCTCAACTAAGACCCATACATCATTGTCTTTCATGGATTACATTTCCACATTCATTACATCAAGCCATTTCTTGGATTCAGGATCCAAAGAATGCAGCTTCATAGTTATTGGCTTCACCAAGATCCCTTAACTCATGTTTCTCAGCGTCAATGTATAAACACATATGGTTAGGAGCACGGCGTGTCCTATTGGACTTTCGAATGGGAATAATATCACTTTGATGTTCTTCAAGTTCTTGATCCTCCTCATCGTGATGAATGCTAGTGTCTAAAGAAAGATTTGTATCTTCTTCTTGAAGTAATTCAAGATCATCTAAACTCCCACTTGCTTTAAGATCCATAAGATCATTCTCAAAGAACTCAGCATTTCGAGCAACAATAACTTTGTTCTCAGATGGAAGATAGATAGAATATCCCATAGTTTCCTTCGGGTATCCTACAAAGATACACTTAACAGCTTTAGGTTCAAGTTTGTCAGGTTTGGTAAGTGTATCATGCTTAGCAAGTGCCTCACAACCCCGAATTTTAAGTTAGACAGCTTAGGGGCTTGCCCATGCCATACTTCGTATGGTGTCTTTTCAACCTTCTTAGTTGGAACCATATTGAGAATGCGTGCAGAAGACTCAAGGGCATAATCCCAAAAGGACTTTGGAAGAGTAGTTTCTTTCATCATAGAACGCACCATGTCAAGCAGGGTTCGATTTCTCCTATCAAATACACCATTGTGTTGTGGAGTATAAGGAGGAGTTCGATGGGCAATAATCCCATGCTCCTTAAGATGATACAAAAAATCTTGACTCATATATTCACCTCCACGATCAGAACGTAGTGATTTTATGGTATTTCCGAGTTGATTTTCTACTTCCTTTTGAAACACTTTGAATGTTTCAAACGCTTCATGTTTATGTTTCAGCAAGTAAATATAACCTTACAAACTATAGTCGTCAGTGAAAGTCACGAAGTAATTTGCTCCTTATCGTGATGTGATCTAAATGGGCCACATACATATGAGTGTATAAGTCCAAGTAGATCTTTAGCCCTTTCCACTTGATGTGAATAAGGTTTTCTTGCCATCTTACCAGACATGCAAGCAACACACTTTTCAAGTGACTTAATGTCAGATGAGTTAAGAAGTCCATCTTGTTGCAACTTCTACATGAGTTTCTTGCTAATGTGTCCAAGATGACCATGCCACAAGAGAGCAGAGTACAAGTTTGACTTGGCTCGTTATTGCTTACAAACAAACATAGAACTTTCATTTGTATTCAAACAAGACATATCAATTTTATAAACACCATTACGAGGAATAGCAAGTTAAAATAAACAACGTTACTCTTATAAACTGAAATATAATTATTCAATTCAAAACAGTTAAAAAAATAATCGTCATACAAATGAGAAACTAAAATAATCCCCCTAGTAATAGAGGGAGTGATGAGTGTCTAAATACTCATCATTTTTGTACCATTTAAACTGCAAAAACATCTGAAAACACTCAGAAATGCATCAAAATGATAGAAATATCACAAATAAGTGTTTTATGTGTTTTAAATGCAAAAATATCAAAATCAGATGAAAAACGTATTAAGTTTGCATAATTGGCAGTTTTAGTCCCCCAAGTTTCAAAAGTTGTCAAATCTAGTCCCTGGTAATTCAAAAACTTGTAAAAAGTCATTTAAGGTCCATGTGATTCATAAGTTGTCAAAATAAACCCTTTAAAGTTTAAAATTTACAAAATGACAACTTTAGTCCCTAAAGTTTGAAAATTGTCAAATATAGTCCTTGGTTAATTTAAAAAGTAAAAATTATCAAATTTTAACCTTGTACTATTCATAAATGACAAAATTGGTCCTTATAGTGAACTTTTGGAAAATTACATGTTTGGTCCCTTAAGTTTCAAAATTGACATAAAAGGCCCTTGGATTTACAAAAATGGAAAATAATCAATAATGGTCCTTGTACTAATCATAAATGGCAGGAATGGTCCTTGTGTGAACTTTGGAATATTGGCAAGATCAGTCCTTAACTTTGGCCGAATTACAACATTAGTCCTTGTGTTATTATTTCTACTAAACCAAACGGACACCCTTGTATTATCAACCCAAATCCCAATCCAATATCCAAGACCAGCATAAGCCCAACCCCCCTTAATATATAAAACGGTCAAATGGTCAATACCCCGCCAAAACCACTCGCTACTGTTCATCCTCCTCTTCCCCAACTGCAAACCCAATACCAGGGTGGTTTTCTCATCACCCTTATCTCCCCAGCTGTAAAATCACCTTTCCACCTCCCCCTCCACCTCTACATACACCCAAGAAGCATTAAATGCATTTAACCCTGCTTTATATAACTTTTTCCGCCAAAAATGCCCCATGTGTGGTTTAGATGAATTTGAATGATCCAATGGCTGAGAAATGGTGGGAAACAATCAGAGGTCGACAAGAAACCAAAAGGATCATTATAAATGGAAAGAGAAGCAGAGGAGAAGATATATTAGTGTAGGTAGTGTAATTTAGTGTCGACATAGTATAGTTTTCATATTCCAGTGTAATTTGAAGCTTCCAAGTACTTTTGTTATAAATTTCAGTAATGTTAATCCTTTTTCAATAAGCAATTTCAGTTTTAAGTTCCATTTCAAGTTTATGCAAAAATTTCAAGTTTATGCAAAATTTCATGATGATTCGAATGTTGTTTTTAGTTGTTGTCTTGGAATTATAAGCTTATATAAGCTCATTATATAGCTCTTATAAGTTATTAGAAACCTTTAAACTCAGTTTAGAGCTTTAATAGAAAAATTCCAAAAATTACTAATAAATTAGTTAAAAATAAAAAAGAGGTAATGGAAATAAAGATCAAGACTGAAGCAGGATAATCTCTGGATTGCATATGGTTTAGAAGCTTAGTGGTAAGCATATAGGTGTAATCTCAGGCCTTGGTTCTTTGTTTATGTTTGAATTCCAATTTGTAAGCTTATTTCTTCATTTTAGCAATTTACTGTTTAAAAGCTTATACACTGCTTATTTATGTGATTTCATACTTCTTTGGTGTTGATAAGTCAAGATATTACTTAAAATAAGCTACTTGTTCTTTAGTTTTCTCAGTTGTTGAGTTTTCAATATTTCACTAAGTAATATTGCATAATAGTGATTAGTAGGTCTTAGTTGTTATTATCAGTGTTTATGAGCTTAAATCAGTCCTTTATAACATTAAATGTGTGTATGAATCAGTATCTTTGCTTAAATCAGAGTTTAGCTTTAATAAGCATCAAAACAGTTCACATAAGTAGTGTTTGGATTTGTAAGAGAAACTGTGTTTAAGTTTGTTAAAGCCTTTGTTATTAGTTGATACATGTTATATTAGGTTAATATATCTCAGTGCAACAAAGAAAACTAGTCCTTGTTCTACAAAAAGTCAAAATTAGTTTTAAATTTATCTTAATTGATAACTGTTAAGAGTTTATATTGCATATCTCATCAAAGTTGTTTATAACTAGGTACTTTAGCTTAAATTCATCTCATAAGAGCTTAATACAACATAATAAGTCCATAGAATCAATCAAAAGTTCATCAAAGTCAAACTGGTTCATTATTTAAAAAGTCAAAATTTCCTAGAAGCGGTTTTTGAATAAACTTTACAATTTCACTGTGATCTTATCATTAGGATTTAGGACTTAAGGCTTTGGGATATTAAAGTTTAACTGCTTAACTAAATTAGAAAAATAGTAGTTCACTCCTAATCAGCTTATTAAGTGCTTTTCACTTAGCTTCTTTTGACCAATTTTTCTCAAAAACTTCAGTGCCATGATAAGCTTATGCTTATTTGAGTTTGTTTAGAGCTTATTTCTAATTCATTTAGCTTTCTCAGTTGTAACATTAGCTTGTTATAAGCTACTTAGCTTCTTTTTAGTTTCCTTTTGCTTATTGGATAGCTTATTAACCAGTTAGCTTAAAAATTTGTTCTTATTCCTTTTCTTTTTGCCCACTGTTGGAATTTTAAGACTAATTCAGAGCTTATTAGTGTTTTTCAATAAAAGTTGTAGTTTTAATAATTGCTTATTTTCTTGTGCTTAATTGGTTTGTAAAAGAAAAATCCAAAAAAATAAAATATTTTGCAAAAAGGTACTGCCTGGGATTCGAACCCGTTCAGTCCCCTCACAAGTCCACGCCTCAACACCAACGCCTGTAACCATTGCGCCCTTGGGTCTTTATTGGTTTTAGTTTGCAACGTTTAATATTTAAGGTACCTTGTAGTTTTATGCTAGTTAGCTTATTTCGCTTTTAACAAGCTTATTTCATTAAGCACTATTGTAGTTTTTGATTTTTCCTAGACTCAGTAGTATCTCAAGCATTTTCTGTAAAAGTTTCAGATTTTTTAAAATGTTTTAGTATTTTAATAATTTAATTAGTGTTATTTGGTTTTAATCGTAATAAATAATTTAAGAGTCGAAAAAATACCCGGCTTTTTCCTAAAATTTTATTTTGTCATATAGTAAGTAATAAAATTGTTTTTACACTCGTAGGACTTTTATTTCATAAATTTTACGTTTTTGCTTGCGCACTTGCGTAATTTTATACTTAGCGTACGTTTTCATTTCAAATCACGTTTTTAGGTAATTTAAGTTTACGTTTTAATTAAAATAGTTTATTTAAGTTATTTTGTTTTATAAATCAAGAAAAACATCATTGTAAAAATAGTGATAGCGTTTATTTAATATATTTTAACTTTTAATTTTCTTTAATTTGCATTTAAGTCGCTGTAATTTATAGATCTTTTCTTTAGGTATAATTATTCATCAAAATCCTTACTAATCACTAACCTTAGTGATTATTCGACATCTGTAAGTGTTTTAACACCATTCATCCTCCGTGGGACTTAACGACCCGGGAATCCACTATATTCCTCTAGATCTTCATTGCATTGGTGTCCACTGTTTAAGTTTCTTACGGTTAGCCATTCACAAGTGGCTAGCTTATGTGAGATAAAACTTGACGGTTCGGAAGCGATCAAATTTTAGCGCCGCTGCCGGGGAGGCTGTAAGCGTGTTCTAAGCATTTCCAGATCCATTCTTGCACATATACCACCGTTTGTTTTTTTGTAAAGTCAATCATAAATCAAAAAGTTCATTAACACTTTTTCTAAAGTGTTAACAACACCAAAAATATTTTCATTCTTTGTTTTTATAAAATGTTTTTCAAAATATACCAAAATATTCCTCTTTACCCTCTTACCCTTTTTGATTCTTTATCCTTTTACCCTCTATCCATTTGATTCTAACTTCTTCTATTTCTCATGGAATCTCCGACTACGAACGAATTTCGGAACGAGTTGAAAAACTTCCCACTTTATCACAAATGTCAAGAATTCGTGTTGTTCGTAATGATCCATTAATTCTGCGTAGGGAAATGGAACGAGAACCCGGGGTGACAAAGGACCAGGTACTTCCCTCTGATAATGGAGGTGCTAAATACGTCCAACCTACGGTTATCCAAAGATCTAACCCCTCAATTGCTCCAAAGCCGTCTAAAATTGATCCTACACTTTCACGATTTACGGTTAGAAGCAATCATGCAGAATTTAGACCGGTGACTAGCAAGAATGACTTGCCAAATCTTCACGTTTCTCAAGAACCAGAACCGGAGACCATAACGGAAGTGGAGGAAATTGCTAGCTCTCAGAGCACACCACTTGTCCCACCTCCGGATTTTTCAAAATGTTCTTCGAGACTTAATAGTCATTCAGATCACCATGTTGATTTTGTTGATTCTTTGAATGAACCAATTCCTTCTCATAACTCTCAAATGGAATCGTTTATTTCTTGTGTCGGTTGTGGTGAGCCTCTTTATGGTTCACCATCGCTGGTGTACACGTGTACAGTGTGGTAATGATATTCGGAACGGGAGTTGTTTGTTTTGTGGTTCGAGGAATTCATTTGATTATGATCCTAATCCGAACTCATTTAACGACCCCTCAAACTTTTCCAATTACCAACCACAACCCGACTTATCTTCATATAATCAACATCACTGCTGTGAATTTTGTGGAGGTCCTCACCAAGGATTTGAGTGTCAATCCGGAAACACGTTTGTTTACGAACAGTTTTCGGTAACACTCGGACTTTGAAATGACCAAATTCCATATTATTCACATGACCAACCACAACAATCATTTTGTTGTGAGAACTGTGGAGGTCCCCATTTCAGCTCTGATTGTCAAACCGGGAATCCATTTCCTTGTAACAATTACGACTATCCATATCACGACCAACCTCCACAGTGCCAAATGACTCAAACTCCTCAGCAAACCCAACAAGACACTTATCTAGAGCTTCGGAGTCGTGAAAAGAACTGAGGAGTTGAGTAAAACAGCATTTCATAATGTTCCCAGGTTTTCTTGTGTACATTGTGGGGGTCCTCATGATGATTATCAATGTCAACCTTCCGGTTTTGACAAATCTCCACTTCCACAATGTCCCGTCATTAAAAATTCACATGAGAAATCCATGGAAGAATTGTTAGCTGAAGAGCAGGCTGCTAAAATAAATTCCCAAATTGCCTTTGAAAAATCTGTTAGGGAATCAATTGCAAAAGAAAAAGCAGCCATATCTAGCTCTCAATTTCGTTTCATTCCTGATGACAGTGATGATGAGGATACACTTGAAGATTCATCAAATTCATCAGTTGATATCCCAGCAGTTGAGATTCATTCTCAAACAACTGCTATCACACCCGAAGCTCCCAATCACTCTCTGAACATGGGGGATGAGCATCTTGACACTGTTCCTGAAAAGGAATCGGACGAATTCATAAAGTCTAGTGTTGAGAACCTTGTCCCAATCCCAAGAAAGTCACAGGGAATTCTTGATCATGTGTGTGATATCCCTACTCCTCTTGTCTTCCAAAATGATCATATTGAGATGTTCTCTGATTCTGATGAGGACTATTCTTTATCTTGTGGAGACATAAGTTATGTGGGGGAATTGCCTTCTGAGCTTGTCAGCTTAGGAGAAGAGAATGATGAAGAAATAATCCAAGACGAAGCTCTTCGTCTTACATTATTGAATGTTAATCTTCTCATTTCTAGAATCGAGGCTTTTAATGAAAAGCCTACTTCATATCCTATCCCCTTTGAGGATAGTGAACTTTTGTTCGATGATTCTATTCTGGAATTGCAAACGTTCAATTTTGATCATATGGGAGAGAAGATTAGTGGTTTTACCACTTCTCATTCTCATAATTCTCTTCCTGATTATGAATCATTCACTTTTGAGGAGTTCCCCAGTGAACTCACTCAAATCAATCCCGAATATGAATCATTCGCCTTTGAGGAGTTCTCCTGTGAACTCACTCATATCATATCTCCATCGGAGTATGATAACTTCTACTTTGATCTAGACACACCCGGGATATGTCTAGACCAATTGAGCTTAAAAGATGAAATTCATGCTATCATGAATTCTCCTTCTGATGATAATGAGTTAGTCATGCTGTTTATCATAATTTTCTTTCTCTTCTTCACTTATCCCGTGGCTTCTCCTATTCTTCACTCCTTCGGGAATGAAGACATTATCTTTGACCCCGGCATTTTCATTTATCATTTGTGAGCCGGTTCTATGTATATCTCATCGGTGTGGAACTTTCACGTACTTCAAATGTTTATACAAACATCTTGAATGAAAGTCCGATGGAGATTATCTCTTCCACTTACTTCCCCATGAACAATTTAATGCGGGGTCGAGTCAAGCTAGCGACTCGGTCAACAGAAACAGTAGTTAAACATGGGTTTTCACCCGTGTGTACCACTTAAGTGTGGGGGAGATGCCCCACATGTTGTATATAGATCTAAAAAAAAAAAAAAAAAAGAGAATAATTGTTGTGTTTCTACACTTGGCTAGTAAGGTTATCTTTTTATGTTCAAGGATTGGCATAATAGCGGGACTTTGAATATTGAGGACAATATTCATTTCTAAGTGTGGGGGGAAATGCTGGCGAATTTGATCATTAATGTACCCTTTTAGTCCCTTTTTCCCTCAAACGGCCAAATTTTAAAATTTTTTTAGTGGAAGTACTATGTACTAAACACAACAAATGGTAATCAGTCCGCCATGTCTAACCCACATAAGGATTGGCTAATCCAGGAGCAAAGGGCTCTTGGTAAAGATATCTCAAATCCGTTTATGGCTTGCAATTTGCCCAAAATTGTATGGTGTTCACCTCACCATATCTTTAATTAGTGAAAAGTTGGCTAGCCCGCAAGTTTATGGCTTGTGGTAAAGGCAGTTGAAATCCATAATTGGTAATCGGCTCACCAAAGATAATATTGATAATTTATCTAAGAGTTGGCTAGAAGCAAACGGTTGGTAAATACAAATCAATACTAACAGCTACCGGTGATTTGCTCAAAATCATTTGGTTATCATTGTGCCAAAGTTCTTACTTGAACTGAAACAATTGGCTACTCCAGTAGTAATGGCTTTTGGTAAAGAGATGAAATCCATTAATTTTTCTCAAATCATTGCTAGGGACTAGCAATATCTTAGTGTGGGGATTGATGAGTGTCTAAATACTCATCATTTTTGTACCATTTAAACTGCAAAAACGTATGAAAACACTCAGAAATTCATCAAAATGATAGAAATATCACAAATAAGTGTTTTATGTATTTTAAATGCAAAAATATCAAAATCAGATGAAAAACGTATTAAGTTTGCATAATTTGCAGTTTTAGTCCCCCAAGTTTCAAAAGTTGTCAAATCTAGTCCCTGGTAATTCAAAAACTTGTAAAAAGTCATTTAAGGTCCATGTGATTCAAAAGTTGTCAAAATAAACCCTTTAAAGTTTAAAATTTACAAAATGACAACTTTAGTCCCTAAAGTTTGAAAATTGTCAAATATAGTCCTTGGTTAATTTAAAAGTGAAAATTATCAAATTTTAACCTTGTACTATTCATAAATGACAAAATTGGTCCTTATAGTGAACTTTTGGAAAATTACATGTTTGGTCCCTTAAGTTTCAAAAATGACATAAAAGGCCCTTGGATTTACAGAAATGGAAAATAATCAATAATGGTCCTTGTACTAATCATAAATGGCAGGAATGGTCCTTGTGTGAACTTTGGTATTATGACAGTTTTGGTCCTTCATTTTCAGAAATTACAACATTAGTCCTTGTGTTATTATTTCTACTAAACCAAACGGACACCCTTGTATTATCCAACCCAAATCCCACCAATCAATATCCAAGCCCAACATAAGCCCAACCCCCCTTAATATATAAAACGGTCAAATGGTCAATACCCCGCCAAAACCACTCGCATTCTGTTCATCCTCCTCTTCCCCACTGCAAACCCAATACCAGGTGGTTTCTCATCACCTTATCTCCCATTTGTAAAATCACCTTTCCCCCTCCCCCCTCCACCTCTACATACACCCAAGAAGCATTAAATGCATTTAACCTGCTCTATGACTTTTTCCCGCCAAAAATGCCACATGTGTGGTTTAGATGAATTTGAATGATCCAATGGCTGAGAAATGGTGGGAAACAATCAGAGGTCGACAAGAAACCAAAAGGATCATTATAAATGGAAAGAGAAGCAGAGGAGAAGATATATTAGTGTAGGTAGTGTAATTTAGTGTCGACATAGTATAGTTTTCATATTCTAGTGTAATTTGAAGCTTCCAAGTACTTTTGTTATAAATTTCAGTAATGTTAATCCTTTTTCAATAAGCAATTTCAGTTTTAAGTTCCATTTCAAGTTTATGCAAAAATTTCAAGTTTATGCAAAATTTCATGATGATTCGAATGTTGTTTTTAGTTGTTGTCTTGGAATTATAAGCTTATATAAGCTCATTATATAGCTCTTATAAGTTATTAGAAACCTTTAAACTCAGTTTAGAGCTTTAATAGAAAAATTCCAAAAATTACTAATAAATTAGTTAAAAATAAAAAAGAGGTAATGGAAATAAAGATCAAGACTGAAGCAGGATAATCTCTGGATTGCATATGGTTTAGAAGCTTAGTGGTAAGCATATAGGTGTAATCTCAGGCCTTGGTTCTTTGTTTATGTTTGAATTCCAATTTGTAAGCTTATTTCTTCATTTTAGCAATTTACTGTTTAAAAGCTTATACACTGCTTATTTATGTGATTTCATACTTCTTTGGTGTTGATAAGTCAAGATATTACTTAAAATAAGCTACTTGTTCTTTAGTTTTCTCAATTGTTGAGTTTTCAATATTTCACTAAGTAATATTGCATAATAGTGATTAGTAGGTCTTAGTTGTTATTATCAGTGTTTATGAGCTTAAATCAGTCCTTTATAACATTAAATGTGTGTATGAATCAGTATCTTTGCTTAAATCAGAGTTTAGCTTTAATAAGCATCAAAACAGTTCACATAAGTAGTGTTTGGATTTGTAAGAGAAACTGTGTTTAAGTTTGTTAAAGCCTTTGTTATTAGTTGATACATGTTATATTAGGTTAATATATCTCAGTGCAACAAAGAAAACTAGTCCTTGTTCTACAAAAAGTCAAAATTAGTTTTAAATTTATCTTAATTGATAACTGTTAAGAGTTTAAATTGCATATCTCATCAAAGTTGTTTATAACTAGGTACTTTAGCTTAAATTCATCTCATAAGAGCTTAATACAACATAATAAGTCCATAGAATCAATCAAAAGTTCATCAAAGTCAAACTGGTTCATTATTTAAAAAGTCAAAATTTCCTAGAAGCAATTTTTGAATAAACTTTACAATTTCACTGTGATCTTATCATTAGGATTTAGGACTTAAGGCTTTGGGATATTAAAGTTTAACTGCTTAACTAAATTAGAAAAATAGTAGTTCACTCCTAATCAGCTTATTAAGTGCTTTTCACTTAGCTTCTTTTGACCCATTTTTCTGAAAAACTGCCCTGTGCCACTGATAAGCTTATGCTTATTTGAGTTTGTTTAGAGCTTATTTCTAATTCATTTAGCTTTCTCAGTTGTAACATTAGCTTGTTATAAGCTACTTAGCTTCTTTTTAGTTTCCTTTTGCTTATTGGATAGCTTATTAACCACTTAGCTTAAAAATTTGTTCTTATTCCTTTTCTTTTTGCCCACTGTTGGAATTTTAAGACTAATTCAGAGCTTATTAGTGTTTTTCAATAAAAGTTGTAGTTTTAATAATTGCTTATTTTCTTGTGCTTAATTGGTTTGTAAAAGAAAAATCCAAAAAATAAAATATTTTGCAAAAAGGTACTGCCTGGGATTCGAACCCAGGTCAGTCCCCTCACAGTCCCACGCCTCAACACCAACACCTGTAACCATTGCGCCCTTGGGTCTTTATTGGTTTTAGTTTGCAACGTTTAATATTTAAGGTACCTTGTAGTTTTATGCTAGTTAGCTTATTTCGCTTTTTAACAGCTTATTTCATTAAGCACTAGTGTAGTTTTTGATTTTTCCTAGACTCAGTAGTATCTCAAGCATTTTCTGTAAAAGTTTCAGATTTTTTAAAAATGTTTTAGTATTTTTAATAATTTAATTAGTGTTATTTGGTTTTTAATTTGTAATAAATAATTTAAGAGTCGAAAAAATACCCGGCTTTTTCCTAAAATTTTATTTTGTCATATAGTACGTAAGAAAATTGTTTCTACATTCGTAGGACTTTTATTTCATAAATTTTACGTTTTGCTTGCGCACTCGCGTAATTTTTATACTTAACGTACGTTTTCATTTTAAGTCACGTTTTTAGGTAATTTAGGTTTACGTTTTAATTAAAATAGTTTATTTAGAGTTATTTAGTTTTATAAATCAAGAAAAATATCATTGTAAAAATAGTGATAGCGTTTATTTAATATATTTTAACTTTTTAATTTTCTTTAATTTGCATTTAAGTCATTTGTAATTTATAGATCTTTTTCTTTAGGTATAATTATTCATCAAAATCCTTACTAATCACTAACCTTAGTGATTATTCGACATCTGTAAGTGTTTTAACACCATTCATCCTCCGTGGGACTTAACGACCCGGGAATCCACTATATTCCTCTAGATCTTCATTGCATTGGTGTCTGAACTGTTTTAAGTTTCTTACGGTTAGCCATTCACAAGTGGCTAGCTTGTGTGAGATAAAACTTGACGGTTCGGAAGCGATCAGGGAGCATAATGACAATCATTTAAAACAATAACTAATCTGCTAGGGAGAGATAAATGATAAATTCTTATAGCTTCAACTTCTGCCCGTTGACCATTGCCCACGTACAGACTTAAAGCTCCTGGCTTCAACTTCCTACTGCCCCTTAGACCCTGAGTATTATTACAGATGTGAGTACCACAGCCAGTGTCTTATATTAAGGATGATTTAGGGAAAGAGTAGAGTTCTATAGTGAAAATACCTAAAGAACTAGCTGCAAGAGGCTGTTTCTTCTTTTTCATTAACTCGGCGAGATACTGGGGACAATTCCTTCTCCAATGTCTTGTCTCACCACACTGGTGACAGTAGGCGTCCTTCATGGATTATCCTTCTTGGGTTGTGGAGGAATCTTGGCTTTGGATTTAGAAGAAGAAGCATTGTATGGCTTATACTCAGTAGCATAACCAAACTTGATGTTTCCATTACCACGATTCCCCTTAGCAGCCTTAAACGATTTATTCTTTTTTGTGTTTTTCTGGACCTTACCACCACCCTCACGTACATAATGTAGTGCAGGTGCAACATTTTTATTTGGAAACGTCTGCTCATGTTATTTGAGCATAACATGTAGTTCATTCACAGTCTTCCCATGCTGCATATTAAAGTTCTGCACAAACGTAATGTACTCTTTAGAAAGACCGATGAGGATCAAAATAACTCCATAGTTCGAGTAATGGGTGACCAAGACGTTCTAAACTGTCAATGTAGCTCTTCATCTTGAGAACATATGAGCTAACCGATTGATCCTCTTCCTGCTTACAAGCGTGGAATTCACGCGGCAGTTTGTAGAAGCTCTTGTTCTGCTTGTTGAGAGAACATAGAATTCAACTCCTGAAGCATGTCATAAGCACCAATGTGAGTTAAATTTCGTTGGATCTCTAACTTTTTAGTCATGAGCATGAAGGCAGCTATATCCTTGAGCCTTTGACCCAAGCAGTGTGAGCTGCAAGGGCTTCAACAGGTATAGGTGCTGCAGGTATAGGATGCTCTAGATAAGTTTCCTTATCTTCAATTGATAGTATAATGTGAAGCTGGCGATACCAATAAATGAAATTAGGTCAAGTGAGTTTTTGTTTCTCAAATAAACTCCTGATTAACAAACTGTTTCACTTTGAAGTAGTCATCTACAAATTGAAAAGTTCAAATAATTAGTATTTTCGATAATTACATTCTTAAAAGAATTAACTACCCAATTAATTACTAATAAGACTAAGATCCATCTTGCAACCCCACTTAATTACCATAGGTCTGACCAGCGCGTAAAAAATAGGATAAGAGGTAAGCAACGAGCGTTAATTGCATAATGCAACTCTTAGAATTTATGAGACTATTTAAAGCATTAGTATCAAGTAATAATGTCAAAAGCATGTTTAGTTCTCATCTTATGCCTCGGGTTCAAGGTCTGACCAAGCCAACTTGAGATAAGTCGACCAAGTATGAACGTGTAAAAATAACCATAGGTCTGACCAGTGTGAAATAATTACCATGGGTTGGAAAGGCCCTTTGGTCTGACCAGAGATGTCAATCCAAATGCACGTGTTCAAAGTTGGATGGCATAGACTTAAAATTAAAAATAGGTATGCACATATAAATGTGGTAAAAGTCGTGTACAAAGAAGCAGGCAAAACAACTTTGTATCACTAATTTTAAAAACATTTGGTAATGACACTGTAGTGATCATCATGGTTCACGGTAGCTCCAATCGAACGCATACGGGAGGCGTGGACTAGGTAAGCGCTATAGCATAACCTTAGACATCCTTTCGGTAACGACTGCGCACCTCTTTGAACACCCTTTTGAGTTTGTTCTAGTGGGTGAGCCGTACATCCCAAGTGTCCATAGCGTATAGTTTTTAAATTCTTGAACACGTGTTTCATTATATTAGGTCATTTTATTTTACAAAAAACGATTTTCCACAAATCAAATAGCAGGTCACAATGAGCATAGTATTTAGGCGTGTAAATAAAGACCAATATTAATGTTATGGTTACAATATGTATTATTCCATTTTGCATACAATTCGGTGTCAAAGCAAGCAATAATGCACATATAGGAATCACAAACATACAAGCATAACATCAATATAAATAACCACATATTGTTTCGAGTTCTCTTGCGAGCCTTCCCCAAACGGAGAACCATAAGACCATCACTAGGATATAATACCTAGATCGCCCCATACATTACTTAGAAAGCAATTGAGTGGGTCTTTTGGCGGAAAAACACATAAAATAGAATGGCAATCTCAATTATCAAGTAATTACGCAATTTTATGTATTTAATAACTAATATGTAATTCTAATTATCATAATAATTCTAATTAACAATTAATAAATTCAAATTAACTTTTAATTCTAATTAACAAGTAATTCTAATTAAAAAATTTAATTCTAATTAACAAATTAATTCTAGTTAACAAATTAATTCTAATTATCAATATAATTTTTAATTTGTGTGTGACTAGTTATTATTTATTAAAAATTGACAAGTATTGCATATAGTTGTCAAAACAAAATAAAACAAATAATTAAATTAGGTTTCATGCAGCCTTTTAAACATGTTTATTAATAAGAAACGTGTAACCCATAATCGCAAAAACGAGTTGACTCGTGATGCCACTGTTGGGATTTTAGAACTAAGTTAACCATTAACCTCTACGAGTACGCAATGGATAAGGATCTAGTGTTTGCAATTAGGTTAAACACGTAATTAATAAACAATTAATTAATACAATAATTAATTAATAAAAGGGATAAAAGAAAACCTAACCTTGCTTGGCAATTGGACTTTAGTAACGAACAAGAAACCAAAACAAAACCTAAGTATCAAAAATAGATACCGCAATGAGTATCACACACAAACCCGATAACGTATACGTTCGATTAATGGCTAGTCGAGAATGTAATAATAAAACCAACAACCTTTGTCACTTGAATATGTCACGAGCAGAATACCTCCAAGAACAAGTTCACTTCTGCCCAATCAAATTCTGTCTGAGAACAAAGAAAACAGCCTAAACTGTTTTGCCACTTCTACCCGATACCGGATAAGTCTATCGGATATCCTCTAGTCCGGGAAAAACGCCAAGACCAGAACTTAATCCAACTACTTTGTTGCTGCTGTTGTGTCGACAAGGAGACCGTGAACAAAGATAAACCAATTAACTAAACACTTGAATCAAATACAAGTTTAGAATTCAATCAAAACCTTAAACCCTTAATCGACTTGAAGATACAATCGAACAAGAGCTAGAGCAGGAAAAGATGAATCGGAGGGATTAGGAAGTAATCGTTGCGTATGTTTTGAGAGGGATTGTGTTTGCTTATATACTAACCAAACCGACTCCAAGTTGGAGTATAATTGCCTGTTCGACAAGTTCAACCCAAGTCAACCCATTCTCACTTTGTTTGCCCGACGTGGATGTACCAGCCCATGGCAATCCATAAAACTCGACCCAAGTCCACACAAAACAGTCCATGGGTCAATAAGTGTGATCGGGTCAAATCATGCATAATACGGGTATGATTATTCAAGTATTATTACGTTAATCACGTATACTTTTATCGTGTGCCCCCATCGCTCACACACTCTTAGTCGTTTTGTCGTGTTTAAAACTCTCACAAACCAACAAAAATATCCTAAAAAAATAAATACCCACTCACAACATAATATAATATTATTTCTCCTCCTCAATAAACTCACACACTCTCTCTCTCCTTTGGCTTTCGGGACTATAATCCCGCATAGCAATTTTTTTTATCTTGATACTTTCCCGCTTAGGTGGTGTAGTTTTTGTCCTTTCCTAAAGGAAATTCCTTCCCCGAGACTTTTCCTTCAAGTGCACCCCACACACTTAGAGTTGGTTTGATGCACATGTGATGCATTTTGGTTTAGCCCTGTTTGGAGTGAGATGTGAGACTCACCTCGCCCTTTATACTTCAACATTTTTTTGGTGTAATATATATTATCGGGTGGAATACTCTTTACCAAAAAAAAAAGAACGGAAATGATACACCCCCGTAGGTCTATTGTTTATTAGCCAAACTATATACATGAAACCATAGTTGACCTAAAACCACAATTGAGTTTGGCCATCTTTATCGTCTAACAGTAAGGACCAAAAACAAAATATAGCAAGATTTCATAAGGGGTTGTATGTAGTAATTTGATACCCAACCCATATTCATCAATCTAAACAACAATAATGGTAAAGATACATTTGATCACATCCATTGTCATTCCAGTTCTTACCTATACAACTTATATGATGTTTCTTTTTAACAATCTAATTATTTGTATATTTACGTGAATAAGAAATGTATGACCGTTCACCTTTTAAAGAGGACATGCATAATAAGGCATTCCAAATGTATCTTTTTGATGTGATGTTCTTAGCTTTATATCTCATTTTTCACAAGAACACATAAAAGGATTATTTTCACATATCAGTTGTGAAATCAGTGTCAAGATAAAAGGTTGTGAGGTTGAGGATAGGAGTTTGTGAGTTTTATATGAGTATAATAGATTATGAGGTTGTTTTTGTTAGGGTCAGAAACGCATTACTAAACGTTTAGTAAACATTTCATGAACCGTTCGTAAAAAGTTTTTTATGTTCGCTTATTTATTAAATGAACGAACATGAACAATATTTAACGTTCATTTAGTTAAATGAATGAACACGAACAAAAGTCGCAGCACCATTTATGTCCTCGACCCGATTATGCGTTCGTTAACATTCGTTTACATTCATTTATTTATTTATGTTCGTATATCATATCTTTTAATTTTATAATTTTAAATTGATTTATTTAAATGTAACAATACTTGTAAAACAATATGGTGTACATAATTTAATAAAGTTTATGGTTATTTATGTTCGCTTAGCATTCGCTTAGTGTTTTAATGAATGAACATAAACGAATATGAACAACTCATTTTCTTAATAAACGAACATGAACAAGAAAATTTGTCCGCTTAAGCTTCATGTCCATTTATTTGTCCGACTAAAATTAAACGAATGAACATGAACAAGGCTCTATTCGTGTTCGTCCGGTTCGTTTACAACCCTAGTTTTTATAGTAAAAATGAGAGCGGAAAGTTTAGCGAAATTTTGGAGCCAAAAGATTAAAGGAAATTTTAGAGCCAAAAGATTAGAGGGAAATTTTAGAGCCGAAAATGATAAACCAAAAAGTCAAACTTTGACTTTTTCTTTGACTTTTGTCTTTGGCGAGGACATGTCCTCGCCAATGACTCAAGAAAACCGATAAACCAAGTAATTATATGTTTAATTATGGTCAATGTATGGTCAACCGACATGGCGATGACATGTCCTCACCAATCCTTTAGCCGAGAATTTTTCGCGCAAACTATAAACGTAATTAGAAAACGTGGCATGGTCAACTTATTTTGGTGAATGTCCTCGCCAAAGAGCATGAACGGTAAAAGCATGTAAAAAGCTAGCAACGGTCAACTTATTTTGATGAATCTTTGTCGTGTAGCGAGTATTGGCGAGGACATGCTTGTCCTCACTAAAGTTCGCCCCTATTCTCCTTTTTCTTCGTTATGGTTATATGAGAAGCTCACTTACATTGGTAACACATATATTAGACATGGTAATTTGTCACTTTAGTGTTGTTGTTGGTGCCTTCTACAATTACACTATGCCGCTATATATTAGACATGGTAATTAGTACTTTAGAACTAAGTTAACCATTAACCTCTACGAGTACACAACGGATAAGGATATAGTGTTTGCAATTAGGTTAAACACGTAAATAATAAACAATTAATTAATACAATAATTAATTAATAAAAGGATAAAAGAAAACCTAACCTTGCTTGGCAATTGATCTTTAGTAACGAACAAGAAAACAAAACAAAACCCGAGTATCAAAAATAGATACCTCAATGAGTATCACACACAAACCCGATAACGTATACATTCGATTAATTGCTAGTCGAGAACGTAATAGTAAAACCAACAACCTTTGTCACTTGAATATGTCACGAGCAAAATACCTCCAAGAACAAGTTCACTACCAATCAAATTCTGTCCGAGAACAAAGAAAACAACCTAAACTGTTTTGCCACTTCTACCCGATATCGGATAAGTCTATCCGATATCCTCTAGCTTCGTCCGAGGAAAACACCACGACCGAACTTAATCCGACTACTTTGTTGCTGCCTTGTGTCGCACAAGAGACCAGAACAAAGACAAACCAATTAACTAAAAAACACTTGAATTAAAGACAAGTTTAGAATTCAATCAAAACCTTATACCCTTAATCAAATTGAAGAAACAATCGACCAAGAGCTAGAGCAGGGAAAAGATGAATCGGTTTTTGGGGATTAGGGAAGTAATCTTATGCGTATGTTTTGAGAGGGATTGTGTTTGCTTATATACTAACCAAACCGACTCCAAGTTGGAGTATAATTGCTTGTTCGACAAGTTCAACCCAAGCCAACCCATTCTCACTTTGTTTGCCCGATCAAGGATATACATGGCCCAAAGGCATGCTCATTTAAATCGACCCAAGTCCAAAAAAATATGCACATGGACGTTTAATAGCTGCGTGTAAGCGGTATAGATTAAATTCTATTATTACGTTAAACCATTATACTAGTGTTTATCGGTGTGTGCCATCGGCTCACACTCTTAGTTGTTTTTGTCGTGTTTGAAAACTCCCACAAACCAACAGCTCCCTTAGGTTGGTGTGTCGAATGGCACACAAAACTAACGACGAAGCATACAACAAGCCTCTCACTTTCGCTTTTTAACTAAAAGTGTCTAAGAGAATAGTTTCGTAAAAGTTCTCGTAACATGGTCATTCAATGTCATCTCAGAATCATCCTTCGTTATAGATACCTTTAAACCATGGATAATGGATCTCAAATCATTCCATATAGTTTAACCATTTAGAATCTCGTTATAGATTTTAATTCGAGACATACCAAATGTAATCAGAATCAACTTGCATTACCCTTTGGTCGGCAGACGATTATCGATTAAATCAGGATGGCCATGGTATTTTTCTGCACATATCAAGTGGAGTAACAAATCCTTTATTGACTACAAGTGTTGTAGACGCTGCTTCACATCACTCTGAAATATAGCTTTTATACCTACCTTGTTTAGATAGCGTTTTGCGTATACTTACAAAAAATGATATCCACACATAACAGAACTTACTTGCATCTCAAGTCTAAGGACAAAGATAACAAACCATTTTCAATATTTTACTTATGACAAGGATCCAAAAGTAAATATTTGAAAGTTAGGGAATCTAATATGCATCTCTAGTGAATACATATGAGTTTTGCGGGAACAATCCAAATTCTCATTAAAATTATAACCAACACTCACATTTGCCTTATCATAACAATATTCCCATATTGTTAACCGACAATGAACATATTTAGAATGATAAATCATTTCATGGATTAAACATGCAAATATGGAATAACAGATTATATGAATATAATAACAAATAGCTCGTATCTTTATTAATCAGAAAATAATAACTGTCTTACGACTCCAAATTATCCAAATAATAATTAACACACAGTTTATATAAGACTACTAGTAGGTACCAAACCTATATCTCTAGTCAATTTAGAATACCTAGGGAATTTCAAAGCTTTCGTAAATGGATCAGCTAGAATGTCATCTATGTGAACTTTTAATATCTTCACATAGCCCATTTCAATGGTCTCTCGAAGATAATGAACTTTAGCACGATAATGTCTAGCACCTTTAGTGATTCCACTTTCATTAGCTATAGTAATGGCTCCAGTATTATTCACAATACGTATTTATGGGTTCTTCAATTGTGGGAACAATGTTCAACTTAGAAATGAATTTACGATCCATCAGACCTCTTTTAATGCATCACAAGCAGCAATATACTCGGCCATTGAGAAGTAGCAAAGATACTTTGCTTTGTGATTTTCCAATCAACAGCACCTCCATTTAGAACAAATACATATCCGATTAGGATTTTTAAGTCATCACATCTATCGATATCCAGCATCGATTAGCAAGAAACCCGAGCTCTTGTTCATCTTTCCCTCCATAAATCAGAAACATATCCTTATTATTACGTAAATACTTAAGAATATTTTTCATAGGTCAGTGAAATTCATCTGATTTTGTTGAAATCGGCTTGTCACATTCTGTGCGAAGCATAACATCGGGACGAGTACATCTCCACGGCATACATAATAGAACCTATACCGAAGCGTAAGGAACTCTTTCGTTAAGCTCTTTTTGAGCAGGTGTTTTAGCACCTTGTGACTTACTCAATTTAGGCTTCTCTTGCATTGGGATCGCATACGTTTGAGTTCTCCATATAAAATCTTTTCAAGATTTTCTCAATGTAAGCACTTTGACTCAAACCAATTAATCGTCTAGATCTGTCTCGATAGATTTTAATTCCAAGAATATATGCAGCTTCTCCTAAATTTTTCATGGCGAAACATCTTCCAAGAGAGGATTTTACATCTTGTAACATTAGAATATTGTTTCCCATAAGCAATATGTCATCAACATATAGAATTAGGAAAGTGACATAACTCCCACTAGCTTTCTGATATATACATGGCTCATCTTGATTTTGAGAAAATCCAAATTTATTTATCTCTCGATGCTTGCTTAAGTCCATAAATGGAACGCTTGAGCTTGCATACACAGTTAGGATATTTTGGATCAACAAAACCCTCAGGTTGTTCCATATAGACCTCTTCGTAAAGATGTCCATTGAGGAAGGCGGTTTTGACGTCCATTTGTCATATCTCAAAGTCATAGTATGCAGCTATGGCTATGAGAATCCTTATAGCTCTAATGTCTGCTACATGAGAAAAGGTTTCTTCATAGTCAATCCTGTAGGTTTGAGTGAAGCCCTTTTACTCTGAGCGAGCTTTAAAGGTGTATACCTTACCATCCATGTCGATCTTCTTGAAGAGCCACTTACATGCCATCTTGCGGTTAGGAGGAAGCTCAACTAAGACCCAGACATCATTGTCTTTCATGGATTGCATTTCCACATTTATTGCATCAAGCCATTTCTTGGATTCAGGATCCAGCAATGCAGCTTTATAGTTAATGGGTTCACCAAGATCCCCTAACTTATGTTCCTCAACATCAATGCATAAACACATACGGTCAGGAGCAAGGCGTGTCCTATTGGACTTTCGAATAGGAATAATATCACGTTGAGGTTCTTCAATTTCTTGATCATCCTCATCGTGATGAATGCTAGTGTCTAAAGAAGGATTTCTATCCTCTTCTTGAAGTAATTCAAGATCATCTAAACTCCCACTTGCTTTAAGATCCATAAGATTACTTACAAAGAACTCAGCATTTCGAGCAACAAAAACTTTGTTCTCAGATGGAAGATAGAAAGAATATCTCATAGTTTCCTTAGGGTATCCTACGAAGATACACTAAACAGCTCTAGGTTTAAGTTTGTCAGGTTTGGATGAATGTAGTGTCTAAAGAAGGATTTCTATCCTCTTCTTGAGTAATTCAGAATCATCTAAACTCCACTTGCTTTAAGATCCATAAGATTACTTACAAAGAACTCAACTCAGCATTTCGAGCAACAAAACTTTGTTCTCAGATGGAAAATAGATAAGATCTCATAGTTTCCTTGAGATTTCCTTCTATCCTACGAAGATACACTAAACAGCTCTAGGTTTAAGTTTGTCAGGTTTGGTAAGTGTATCACGCTTAGCAAGTGCCTTACAACCCCAAAGTAAAGTAAGACAACTTAGGGGCTTGCCATGCTATACCGTATGGTGTCTTTTCAACTTTCTTAGTTGGAACCATATTGAGAATGCGTGCAGCAGACTCAAGGGCATAATCCCAAAAGGACTTTGGAAGAGTAGTTTGTTTCATCATAGAACACACCATGTCAAGCAGGGTTCGATTTCTCCTCTTAGATACACCATTGTGTTGTGGAGTATAAGGAGGAGTTCGATAGGCAATAATCCTGTAACATATTGGATTTCACAAACACATCAAATCATGATCACATATAGGCGTATAATATAAGGTTTTAGAGAGATAAATAGTTAGAGGTTTGGGAACTTAGTGAGAGAAAGTAAAAGTGTTATTATGAGCTCCAACCCTCTACCTTGGGAGGTAGAGGGTATTTATAGTCTTACATAAAACGCCACCTACGGGCTGTGGATCAGGCATACAGTAGGCAAAGACCCGTCCGTCCTCCACGGTGTTACTTAACTAAATACTACTTCACATTAAATAACTACGACTACGAGCTTTCTAACGATTACATATACTTGAGGTGACCGACACTTTAATAACTGGATTTACTAAATCTTAACAATCTCCCCCTAAGGGAGGTCACCTCAAATTACATTGAATACAAACAGATATTACATTAAGATTGTTCTTGGATTCTTGATAATGTTCTTTGTTCGTAGCCCGTAGTCATTGATTCTTCATTTTTGCATGTTTGGTTAATCCAAGTGGAGGTCTTTAACTAATCCACGTGATAATGAGTTTTGAGCCAGCATTGAGATCATCAGCTACCATAAATCTCTGACTCTTTCGTTGCGGTGTTGACATTATGTGAAGTTGTGACTTTTGGACCGACATGCTCACATTCTGGATCATGAAATCTTTTCATCAGAGTAGCGGAAGCTTTAGTTGATTCAAGATATTTGCAGCAGCGTAACAGAAGCATGGAGTGAAAATATTAGAGACATTGATGCACTTATCATGATTTCTTTAGAAATGAATGTGATGAGTGAGCATGCGGCTATGGATTGACCTCCATTACATGAAACGATTGGCGTACCTGCATACAACAGTTAGCAATAAAGCTCACGAAAGTGTCTTTGATCACTTTCGTTGAATTGAGGTACACGACCCACGGTTCCCCGTTGATCAGTACAAGTATTGCCTGTGATCAGGTATGATTCCGAAGAATCTCTTTGACAAGGTTTCGTAGCTGTTCTAGTTGTTCTCAAACTGGAACATCTCAAAGAAGACAACACGGAGTGAGTGAACCAGCGAATTTGAGATTCACTGATTGATGAAAAGAGATTTGAAAAACAATCAAGTACTGCTCAATAAAGTGTTTTTGCAATACATCGAGGGTTTTTGAGAAAAATCAATTATCAATCATAAACACCTTTATTATTTGAAATATTAATACACAGTCGATGTGCTAAAGAAAAGAGTTTTTAAGCACAACGACCGGTTTTTCAAAGGTATCCGTCAATCCATAACCTGAACCAGGATTGATCCATAAGTTTGAATCACCCCATTGTTTCTGTTCAGTTGTCACATGGTTGATCTATTGGATAGATCTCACATGCCACCTACCAAGAGCTTGTTTGATGTTGGCTCTAGAAGGCTTTCCATCTTCATTGTGAATATGTTTGCATATCACTCAGATGTTCTGGAAATACCACAAGGATAATGCGTAGGACTCATAAGATATAATCTCTCTTTCCACATTGTGTGAAACAGAGAGTCTTCATTGACAGTGTCCTAAAGAGATTTATTTGATGATCTCGTGGCTCTAGACTCAATTGTGCACATTTGGTTCCTATGCCGGAGACTAGGGATAGGGTCTCCTTCTTCAATATCAACAATCTCTAAGAGAAAGTCGATAGATTATGTAGGTTCCCCGTGAGAATGAAACAAGCCCTTTTAAGAGGAACTTGAATAGCTTGGGAAGTTTTAGTGCAGTGCGTCACTGTGTCCATGACGTCTTGTCTTCAATACCAGTGTTACCTTAGTAAACACCAGTAGCATATGTATTGAACCCGGTTTCTGCCCTAAGGTTGAATTATTGAAGGGCTATTTCTTTTCACCCTTTTTCATATTCATTTCTTTTTCATTCTTCAACCCCTTCAGTGCTTACCGAGACTTCATAACTAGAACCTTGTTGGGTTTATTCCAGTTCTAGCTCTATCTCAGTCCGCACTCTTCCCATATCTCATTTTTCTCCTTTTTTCATCATACCTAAGGACTCTACACTATCTAGTGGATTATCCCTGAGTAGATCCCTCCGGTTCTGGCTGGATCGTGGGAACGAATACCTAACCTAACCATCCTTATAACACCATACATAAAGTAAACTTGGTCGGTATATTTGGTATTGTTCATATGCCATTGGAACCAATTGAAAACCATTTGAAAATCAATCCAGATACTTGTGATATAATATCAAAGCATTTTGTACATGAATTGTTTTTGATATTTTTAGAAAAAGAGCTCCCCCTCAACATGTGCATCATATATTTGAAATCGTTTTGGCACACGGAGGCAAGAGGAAAGATTCACTTCTTTGATTTCCATTTTCTAAAAGATGTCAATATCACTTTCCTGATCAAAATTAGCATTTTTCATACTTTGTTAAAGATAATTTTTGAAAAGAATGTGTTTTACAAAAAATTGCTCCCCCTCAATATGTGCATAGAGATTTGGAAGTGTTTTGCACATATTAGGGAAAACCTGCACGTTGAAACAAATCAATCACGTTTCAATCCTTTTTGGTTTGAAATAGATGCTTCCCCTCAACATGTGCATGGAAGATTTAAAATCGTTTGACACATGTGGGGAGGAGAGCTTGTAAATCATTATACAACCATTTATCGAATAATCAGTTTAAATCCAATTTAAATCACAAATTCTCCCCCGATCACAATTTTCAAATCATTTGAGATTTGTGATCTCTGGAGATTTAAATTGATTTTGAAAGCTTTTGAGGAGAATTGTGACTTGCTTATGAGAACATTTTACCGATAAGGATCAAATCTGAGACTTTAAACTCCAAAGATTAAACATGCATTAGTATCTTTTGAAAACAATTTTATGACAAATAACCTTTTGATTTAATTGAAATCATTCTCCTCTTCAACCAATGACATAGGTTGTTGATTGAGAGATAAAGATTTTGACAAATATTAAGTCTAGATGATTTTCAAAAAATTGAGTCCGAGTTATTTTTCAAAACTATTAGTTTTCATTAGATAGCAAATATTTGTTTAAAGAATCAGAGCATGAGATTTGAAAAAAATAAGAAAAAGTATGGCTCTGTTCTTTCTATAAAAACGTGTTATAGACTGAAATGACTATAAGCCTTTTTTTTCACTTTCTCTCAAATTTTATTTTTTATTTATTTATTTATTTTTTTTAAACAAATTATGTACATTCGAAGAACATCTAAAATCCCGTGACATTCTTTGAATGTCAACACAAAGTCCGTAGATGATATCGAACAAGGAAAACATGAAAAAATAACAATATTTTTGGGATTTTTCAAGATTTTCTAATTTTTATTGATTTTGAAAATTTTATATTTTTATATTTGCTTTTTATTGGTTTTGAAATTTTTTATTTTGCTTTTTGAATAACTATTTACAAGATATGGATGAAGAAAACCTTTTACTCCTCTTCTTCCTCTTGAAGACGTTTAAGTGTTTCCGGTACGTAGACTCTTTAGACCAAGTCAAAGGGAGGATAAACTCAAAATGTTCTCTAGGAAGAGCTTTGGTGAAGATGTCGCTATTCAGTCTCACAAAATAAAGTTCCGCCACACCGTTTTCTACTTGCTCCCCGATGAAATGATGTCGAATGTCGATGTGCTTTGCTCTTGAGTGTTGTACGTTGTTGCATGAGAGAGCAATGACACTTTTGTTATCACAATACAGAGGGATTTTGTTGAATGCAAAGCCATAGTCAGATAATTGGGATCTCATCCATAGGATTTGAGAACAACAAGATGACATGGCTATGTATTCAGCCTCTGTAGAGGAAATCGAAGTACTCATTTGTTTCTTAGAAGACCAGCTCACAAGCTTATCACCCAAAAGAGCACACCTCCACACGTATCGCGTGTATCTTGACATCTGCATGATCAGGCATCTGCATAGGTCGTTGGTGACATACCGGTGTCTTTGGTACCAAAGTCCCATATTGATGGTTCCTTGGAGATACCGTAAGACCCGTTTAACCGCTTCAAGGTGCTTTTGTAGGCTTAGCCGGTATCTAGCACACATGCAAACAAATGAACAGATATTCGGTCATTTGTGAGGTACATCGGGATCCAATCATACTACGATATTTCGTTTGGATCCACGAGTGGTCCTCATCCAATTTAGTACGCTCTATCATGGGAGTGTCAACATGGTCACAAGAATCAAATCCAAATTTCTTTAAAATCTCATTTGCATATTTAGATTGATTTATAAAAATGCCTCCGGGACTTTGTGAAATTTGTAATCCCAAGAAAAATGACATTTGTCCCATCATTGACATTTGAAATTTGGAACCCATTTCATTTGAAAAACGGTCACATTCATTGGGGTCAGTCGAAGCAAAAATAATATCATCAACATAGATTTGAACTTGAATAAAATGTTTGCCGACTTTCGGGTGAACAAAGTCGGATCAACTCCTTTCTTTGAATCCAGTAGATAGAATAAACTTTGATAGCGTATCATACCATGCCCTTGGAGCTTGCTTCAAACCGTAAAGAGCCTTCTTCAAGCGATAGAGCGTGGTAGGATGCTCTGATTCACAAAACCAGGTTGGGTATACGACTTCTTTATGATCTCCGTTAAGAAAAGCCGTCTTTACATCCATTTGATAGACTACCATGTTCTTACTTGCAGCATTAGCCAAGAAGATTCTGATTGCCTCGATACGAGCAACAGGAGCAAATGATTCTTCAAAGTCAATACCCTCCTCTTGACGGTGTTGGGAATTATACGTTTGAGTTGATAAGACAAAAAGAATGAAACAAGAGGGACTTAATACGACAAGAAGGAAACCTACAAAAAGATGGAGGGACTTGCTTGCAAAAGAAGTTTTATTTATTAGTCCTTATCCTCTAGTATATAAAGAGGACATAGGTGTAGGTTTTAATTAGGTCTTCCAAGATGTAGTCGACTAAAAGGTGTGTGTGTAACCTAGGCGTAGCGTATAAACGCCTAGGGATAGTTAGTTAGTGTTAGATCAAGTATTTGATCTTTATTATAGTTAGTTAGTTTATGGTGATAAAAACCTTGTACAATAACAAAGTATTGTTTTGATTATTCCGCTGCGTACCATGTTTATTATCTTTGTTATTGATCCCTAGCTGAGCTTATAAACGATCTTATCAATTGGTTTCAGAGCGGCGAGCTCTTGATATAGGGATCTACAAGGTTTTATTGTTGTTAATAATAAAGCTGTTTTGACGAAGTACTGGTCAATTTATTTTCTTAAATTCAATCGTGTGAGTGCTTATCCATCACGTGGGGTGATTAATGTTGATCGTGTATGGTACAAGATGATTCATGATTGGCTATTTTTTTTTGGGCGGTGAAAAAGTATTGAACTCACTGATTGATGGGGACTTGGCTCACGTGGGATAGTAAGTTTTGTTTCACTTCATCTATGTTTTGTCAATTAACGATTCGTTTTTAAATTGCTATTATACAAATCGATGGGATGAATGGTCACGTGGTTATACACGATTGGGTTAAATTAAGGCTGGCTATCATGATATTCGGATGTGCGCATATGGGATTTTTATTATTTTCAATACAAATATTCTCGATTGAATGTTATTTTTGGTACAAGATTTGTAGCTGGGACACATGAGTTGTTCATACGATTGTGTGGAGAAATAAGGTGGACTTTGATAAGATGACTCTGGACAATCTCTATAACAACTTGAAAGTCTATGAGTTTGAGAATAACATTGATGGTGCATCTTCTGCTAATCAGAACATTGCTTTTGTTTCAACTAATCACAAAAGTTCACATGATGTATCCACTGCTGCCTATGGAATAACCACGACTATTGCAAACAATACCATGGTTAGTGATACCGTGTTGTGATGGTGCAATTTATGCTTTTCTGTCTGATTTAACCACCAGTGTTGATGTATTGAATCAAGATCTAGATCAAATTGATCCCGATGATCTTGAGGAGATTAATCTTCAATGGCAAATGGAAATGTTGACTCTCCAAGCAAGGAAATTTCTGGAAGACAGACTAGATATCAAGTATGATGCTAAAAGAAGAGCTGGGTTCGACAAAAGCAAGATGGAGTGCTTTAACTGCAAGAAGAAGGGTGCTAGGGAATGTCGAGCTCCTAAGAGGATTGAAGGTGTCAAGAAGACCATCAAGAGTCGCCTCCTTCTTCACATTGGTGGCTCAAGATGGTCTTGGTGAGTATGACTGGAGTGATGAAATTGAAGAAGGACCCAATGCAGCTTTTCTTGCTAGTGAAGCTTCAAAAGAGCATAACTTTGCTCTTATGGCTTATGCTTCATCTTCTTTCAGAGGTATCTAATGATTCTACTTGTTCTTTTAAATCATGTCAAGATAACTTAGAATCTCAAAAAACTATCACTGAGAGTTTAAGAAAAGAAGTAGAAAGACTGTCTATGGACAACCTAGGTTATAGAGTTGGTCTAGAAAGTGTGGAAGAGAGGCTTAATTACTGTATCAAATGTGAGTTTGAGTATGTTGATAAAATTAATATACTAGGTGGAGAAATTGATCTTAAGAATAGGGAGATTAAGATGCTTAAAGAGAAACTAGAACAAGCTGAGAGTGTAAAAGTCGAAGCCCTAAAAGAAAAAGAAAAACATGTTGTTAGGGTTGCTAAAACACAATATGCTTATGATCTAGTAAATAAACCAATAGGTCAAAAATTGTTCAAGGATGGAACTGGCCTAGGTTACAATGATATGCCACCACCTACTCTTATGCAACATGCACCACCTCTAAAAGAGCTCTCATTTAGCAGTGAATTTAGTTTCAACAAACTGTAGTGAGACTAAAAAGAATGAATCACCTAAGATAGGTTCTGATATGTCATCTGATGCTCCCATCATTGAAGATTGGGAATCAGATTCTGAGGAAGATAGTAAAGTATCAACACAGCCTGAAAAGTTAGAACCTCTTAAGAAAGTTGATACTAGACAAGCCAACCTTGTACCTAGATTTGGAGCTCAAATTACTAAGAAAGTGGTAGAGTACAAGGAAGTACCTAGGGAACAGATGAAAAGATATATACCTAGGGGTAATCAGAGAAACTTTAATGGCCTAATATCTAATAGGTTAGGTGATGAGTTTCAATGTGTCAAGAAAGCTTGTTATAACTGTGGTAGTTTTGAGCACTTACAGAGAAATTGTTATAAAATAGACCACAAGTTTGGAATCAATGGAGGGTAAATCACCAAAACTTTTCAAAGAAAACAAACCCTCATCCTAACAAAAACATGATTCCTAGAGCAGTGTTAATGAGGAATGGGAATACAAAATCAATTGTCACTGCTTCACCAAAATGGGTTCCAACTTTGCTAAGCAAAGTGTAAACACGGCTAAGCAAAATCAAACCACGATAAGCCAAAATCACCAAAGATACCAAAGAAGTTTTAAAAATTCCAAAGGTGATAACTGACACAGTGGTTGGAAATCATTTTATCTTTGTAAAGGCCTCAGCTAGTTGGCAATGGAAACCTAAGACCAAGGTTTTACATCATGTCAACGGTGCATCAATGGACCTAAACAAATTTGATTATATTGATGCACGGAGACCCAAGTCAGATATTGGCTTGGGTCCACAAAAGGAACTAACTTGTTTAATTTCATGTGTCGGGCAATCTACAAGATGAGCTAAAAGACAAAGGAGTTTTGATAGTGGTTGCTCTGGGCACATGACTTGGGATGGGAGCAACCTGGAAGATTTTGAAGCTTTTGATGGAGGATATGTGGCTTTTGGCAATGATCCAAAGGGAGGAAAGATACTTGGAAGAGGCACAATCGAACAGGGAATTTTAGACTTTGAAAAAGTCTACTTGGTACAAGGACTTAAGTACAATCTATTCAGTGTTTCTCAAATGTGTGATAAGAAAATCTGGGTACTTTTGGTGAAAAGAGGTGTGTGGTGTTGTCTCCTGAGTTTAAGATGCCGATGAGAAGTTTATACAACTTAGGGTACCTAGGAAGGAAAATATATATTGTTTTGATCTTAAAGATGTAATTCCTAATAGGTCCTTAACTTGTTTGTTTGCTAAAGCATCGGTGGATGAGTCTAAGTTATGGCATAGAAGATTAGGTCACCTCAATTACAAAACAATCAATAAACGGGTAAAAGGCAACTTAGTGAGAGGGTTACCTTCTAAGGTTTTTGAGTGTAAGGAACTGTGTGTGGCTTGTCAAAAGGGAAAACAACATAGAGCTTCTTGTAAGACCAAAACTGTCAACACCATTACACAACCACTGTTTATGCTTCATATGGACTTATTTGGACCTACCTTTGTCAAGAGTTTGAACCATAAGCAGTATTGCCTAGTTATCACTGATGATTATAGTAGATTTTCTTGGGTTTACTTTTTGGTACTAAGAGTGAAACTACTGAAGTTCTCAAGAGTTTCATTACTAAGATAGAAAATCTAGTAAATCATAAAGTAAAGATAATCGATGTGATAATGGACTGAGTTTAAGAATGCTGTGATGAATCAGTTCTGTGTAGATAAAGGTATAGAAAGACAGTTTAGTGTTGCTAGAACACCACAACAAAATGGTGTAGCTGAAGAGGAAAAACAGAACACTAATTGAGGCGCTAGGACTATGCTTTGTCGAGTCTAAGTTACCAACTACCTTTTGGAATGAAGGTGTAGGCAGCATGTTATGTGAGAATAGAAGTAAGGTAGTAAAGCCTCATAACAAGACCCCTATGAGCTGTTACATGATAGGAAGCCAATGATTGCATTCCTAAAACCTTTTGGGTGTCCTGTTACTATCTTGAATACCATAGACTACCTAGGCAAGTTTCAAGAAAAAGGTGATGATGGATACTTTTTAGGCTATTCTTCAAATAGTAAAGCCTTTAGAGTATACAATAGGAGGACTAAAATTGTTGAAGAGAACTTACATGTTCAATTTAGTGAAAAGACTCCTTGTGTTGAGACCAAAGGACCGATGGGTTTAACATTGATATTCTAACCAAATCTATGAATTATGAGCCTATCATTGCAGGAACTTCCACTAATGTTGATGCAGGTACTCAAAAGGATTCTGATACAGAAGCAATTTCTAAGGAAGCTGATTCTCCTCAAGAGTTCTATTTGTTTGAAAAGTGGAAAGCTAGTTATGTCTCACCCATCATTGATAAGCAAGGTCCCACTGATGATGATGTCTTGAATACTGGAGGCAATGTTGATCATCATCAAGATAAGGATGAGTTGTTGAAAGATAATTCAGTGTTGGTAGAAGAAATTGAAAAGAAGAAAAAGCATTCTGAAGCTAGCGCTAAGCCTAAGCGATAAGCCAAATGTAAGCTCGGATAGAGATAATGCAAGCACGGCTAAGTCAACAACTTCTACCACAGTCATCACAAGTGAAATCCCTGCGTAAGTAATCTGATAGTAGTACTTTCTTTGGGCCAACTGCCAAGCCATTATATGGTGAAGAGGAGTATCCACATGATCCTGATATGCCTGCTTTGATTGAAATTGATACTCCTACGGATGATGAAGACATGGATGATTTCTTCAATGCTGATTTAATAAATTTGGAACATGTCATTCATGAAAGTCCTGTTACCTCAACAAGGATTCACAAGATTCATCCCAAGGAACAAATACTTGGAAACTTGAATACTCCAGTTCAAACAAGAAGCAAGGTTAAGAACAGAACCCTTTCCGAACATGGGTTCTTTGCAAGATCACTTCACAAAAAACAGATCATAAAGATCTGCAAAATTACCTGTTTGCTTGTTTTATGTCTCAAAAGGAGCCCAAGAGAGTTGAAGAAGCATTATCTGAAGAAGGATGGGTAGAATCAATGCAAGAGGAGCTTCTTCAGTTCAAACTTCAAGAGGTTTGGACATTGGTAGATCTTCCAAATGGTAAGAGGGCAATAGGGACAAAATGGGTGTTCAGAAACAAAAGGGATGAAAGAGGTATTGTTGTGAGGAACAAGTCAAGGTTGGTTGCTCAAGGATACACACAAACTGAAGGCTTGGATTATGATGAAGTGTTTGCTCCAGTTGCAAGAATTGAGGCTATTAGATTGTTTTTAGCTTATGCTTCATTCAAAAACTTTGTTGTGTATCAGATGGATGTTAAAAGTGCATTTTTGTATGGCACAATTGATGAGGAGGTTTATGTTTGTCAACCTCATGGTTTTGAAGATCCTGATCATCCTAACAAGGTCTACAGGGTGAGGAAGGCTATGTATGGTTTGCATCAAGCTCCTAGGGCATGGTATGAGTGCACATCCACTTGATGGACAATGGGTTTAAAGAGGATGATTGATAAAACTTTTTTCATTAGGAAGCACAAAGATGATATTTTATTGGTTCAGGTTTATGTAGATGACATCATCTTTAGCTCAACCAATAAGGAGCTATGCAAAGATTTTGAGAAGCTTATGCATGATAAGTTTCAGATGAGTTCTATGGGAGAACTCACTTTCTTTTTGGGGCTCTGAGGTTCAACAAAGGACTTATGGTATCTTCATTAGTCAAGACAAGTATGTAGCAGATGTGTTGAAGAAGTTTGGGTTTCAGGATGTGAAGAGTGCTAGTACACCTATGGAGACTCGAAACCACTTGCTACCTATGATGGAAGTCCGTGTTGATCAAAAGTTGTACAGGTCCATGATTGGATCTTTGATGTATCTCACTTCATCTAGGCCAGATATAATGTTCTCAGTATGTGTGTGTGCAAGATTTCAAGTCACACCTAATACCTCACACATGAATGCTGTTAAGAGGATCTTTAGGTATCTTAAAGGTCATCCTAAATTGGGCCTTTGGTACTCAAGGGATTCTCCTTTTGATTTGGTGGCCTACAGATAGTGACTATCTTTGGTGCTAGTTTGGATAGGAAGTCTACTTGGAGGATGTCAGTTTTGGGAAGCAGACTTATTTCATGGCATGTGTAAAAAAACAAACTATTGTGGCAAATTCTACAACTGAAATTTGAATATGTGGCTGCTGCTAGTTGTCTGTGGTCAAGTTCTTGGATTGAATCAATTGGCGGATTTTGGGTACAATTTTATGCATACTAAGATTTACATTGATAATAACAATATGCATCATTAAATATCCTGTTTTACATTCTAGAACTAAACATATTGAGATAAGACATCACTTTATTAGAGATTGTAATGAGAAAAGGTTGATTCAAATGGTCAAAATCCATACTGATTTCAATGTTGCTGATCTTCTCACCAAAGCTTTTGATGTGGGAGGTTTCAGTACCTTGTTGTTAGCATTGGAATGATTAATCTCTAAACTCTCAACTTGTTTTGTACCGGTTTGTATAAGTATTGGGTAATTATGTAATCTTAGTTTTGCTATTTTTGTTTCTAACCATGATAGCTTGTTTCAAACCACTTGCTAGTTGTTGTGTTTCCACTAACCATTTTGAGATACAAGAAAGATCATTATAGAAGCTAAAGAAGTCTTGAAGTTAATTGTTCATTCATCAAAAAGTTTACGACTTGACTTACAATTCAACTTCAAGTGCAAATTAAAAGACTACTTCTATACATATTACTATCCTTGCTCACATCGTTCATTCCGATTCTGGATATGCATTTGATATATGCATGACGTACGACGAAGATGCTACGGATCAAAATGGGAAGGATGGATTGATGAAAACGAAGATGATGACGATGACCACATTAGATGAAGCACAAAGGACATAGTCATATCATACTTGCATCTGCTGGTTTCACCAAAAGCATCATTCCATTTTCCTTTCCTTTTCCCCCCCCACGATATGTGAAGAACCACACAACTTGGTCTGGAAGACCAAGAACCACCTCTCTGTTGTTTGGGAGTGGTGGGTTTCTTGCTCGTGGTCTTGGTTGGGGTTGGGATGATGAAGGTTGGGGTTTGAAGTTCTCTTCTTTGAGGTCTTGAGTCCTCGAGATGCCTCACTTGGATCCACCACACTATCATCTTCTGATGGGAAAATGGGATTTTTCTTGGTTCTCTTGTGGAGGGAGGTATAATTGCCATGGGTTAGTATCTTCACTTGCTGATGATGGGGATGAGGAGGATGTTAGATCTATAACCTCTGGTTTTATTCCAACTGAGTTCCACATGGTGATTGATAGTTGCTGGTGATTTTGGAGAAATAGGGTTTGATTTTAATTGGTGTGTGCGTTATATGGGATTTGGGTTTCTTTATATAAGCAAAGTTATGGGTTATGGAAGTAAATGAGGGGCAGGTTAAATGTGGTTGAGGAGTTAATGAGATTCTTGGCGTTTGGACTAATATTAATCCAAATAGTTGACCATATTGACTTACTGTTTAACCACGATAGGTCATTTGGTTCACTGATGGCTCTTTCTAACCACTGACAACAATAACCTTCTTCTCTGTGTTTGTTTTGTGTTTTTGTCTTGCAGGTATGAAGGATTTGTGTACATAGGAGCTGGTGTGTTAGGCGCGTGTTTGTTTAAAAAAAAAAATTGTGTAATCCTTCATATTTTTGTGAGATCTCTTTACTAATGACACAGATTTGCTTGCTATAATTCTTGGATGTTTGGTTGAAGTGCTACTCAGTATCCCCGGATGGTGTCCGACTAAACGGATAGGCGATTCAGAAACCGCGGATAGCATTTTGATTTATGGAGGATATACGAAGTGATTGGCTGCACGTATATTATTCCCTCAAATCACGGATGGATCATTTATTTGATCTTCAAAACACTTCAATTGGCTCTCACTACTAACCCTAATCACTTATCTTTGCATAATTCACAAATCCCACATCATAACCATCCTTCATCACATGGTCAAGAAAAGTATCCACTTCACATAACCTTGTTGCTATTCTCACCAAGAATGATCGATCTAAAGGGTTTCATCAAATGATTGATTTCCTTGTTCACAGTTCTATTCACTATGCCTTAATTGTCACACCAACCATTTTTAAAGCCTACATACATCGGCTTCGGAGGAATGCTAAGCATGAAAAGGTTGATGGAGTCGAGGTGTTTAGCATTGTTGTGGATGAGCATGCTATTTCTGTTACTGAGGAGATCATTAGGGATGTTTTAAAGTTTGATGATGCTGATGGTGTTGATAATCTTTCAGACGTTGAGATTGTTCTGGTCCGAAAGATTAGGTTATACTCACAGAGGTGATAAGGTACAATATTTTAAGAGTTTGTTTTCAAAACAATGGAAGTTTCTTATTCATACCTTATTGATGTGTATGAGTAATAAGACCATTGTGATTTAATGACTTTCCTTCCAAAATTGCTACTGCTATTATTTGTTTGTCCGATGGAAGAAAGTTCAATTGGTCTAAGATGATATATGAGGGGCTAGTACAAAACATTAGGAAGAAGGGTAAATACTATTTATATCCTAGGTTTGTTCAAGGCTTGGAAAGTCAAATAGAGGAGCCTGTTGAGCATACTCAGGAATATGAAGTACATCATATGCTTCCTAAGGTTTTTGCACATATGAGGAATCAACCACAAAATGTACAACTTATAGATGTTCCTTTATTTCCTCATATGATTACTTTGCCTACTGATCCTGAGTTTGATGCGGATCCTGAATCTCAACCTATTGTCCTGCACCAATCTGAAACCACTGCTGACGCACCTCAAAACCATGATAGTACATTTGTAAACACTGATAGTGTATCTCAACCCACTTCTAGTCAACCTCAAACCAGCATACACCTATTGTATTCACTAGGAGACGAAGGGCGCCGAGCTACCTCAGGCTAGTGCTAGTGGTGTTGCTAATGATTGGAAGGGCTTCCACTACTGATTCATGATTTGATCTGGTCGGATAGTGGAAACATAATTCAGACCCAACCTTTGGCAACTCCTAATGTGGAGAGTTCCTTGGAACTTAACACAGTGGGCGAATCCCTAGCCAATTGGCTACTACTGGGTACATAGATGTTCAGGTAGGTCGATGCTATGTTTTCTATATCCAAGGATTCACCTCTCGGGCATTAACACAGAAGTGATGAGGATCGTTTGGAACATGAACATGAATTGACGGATTTTGAGTTTGTACATGATGACTTTTCCAATGAACCACCTCTCGGACCAGTTCACACAGTTCGAAGTGGGGAGGATATTCTTGAATGCTTAAATGAATTGACGGCTAAATGTACCAAGATGGAGGAGACGATCTCGAATATAAAGGAGTTGGCTGTGTTTGATGGAAAGGATATTAGGAGATTGAAGCACAGAGTGATGGTTTTGGAAAAGTAAGACCTACGAGGTTGTTGTTTTGAAAGCATGAGAAGAAAGAAAAAGAAGATGGACTCCTCTCTGAATATGGAGGATGTATCCAAACGGGGAGGAGTGAAGGCATAAATACGGGGAGGATGTAGTAATGTATCTATGGAAGAAGATGTTGATAGTGGAGATCAAACATTTTGGTATCTGATAAAGATGGGAATGAGGCAGTTCTTGAAAATGTGAAGAAAGTTGTAGAAGATGTAGTACGAACACAAACACGATGGTATGTCGTCTCAAACCATGGTTAGTACTCTTGTAACCATGGCTGCAGTATCAGACATGGCAACTATACCCACTACAATTATACCCACTACTATCATACCCACTGCTATCATAACCACTTCCACTGTTGTCACAACTCTCTCTGTATTATCACCTAAACATAAAGAAGTTGAGAAAGAAGCTGCAAGTACATTGATAAATCTAAGCAAAACTTCATCTATTTCTACACCTATCATTGCACCTTTTATCGTTCAATCTCTGCGAACTAAACCCAATCCCAAAGGAAAAAGTTTAGTTATTGGTGAACCTTTGAAGAAGAAAGTGGTTAAATATGATATTGGAAAAGGTAAAGGGGTTGCAATACCTTTGAAGTTTAAATCTAAAGCAGAACAAGAAGCTTATAATGCAGAGTATGCAAAGAACATAGTAGCTGAAGAAGAAGCAGCTTTAGAGAAAGAAAGCAAAAAGCTGAAGAAGCTAGTAGAGATGGTTAGCTATATGAGTATGAATCACAAACTATCTTCAAAGCTTCAATTAATAAGTGATGAGTATAGCACTAGAAATTTGTTGGATGATGAGGAAAAAGTAGCTTTTGAGTGAATGCAAGGAAGGTTGAAAGAAAGGGGTTGCAAGTTATTTATGATGCAGAGTATGCAAAGAACATAGTAAAGAAGCAGCTTTAGAGAAACAAAAGCAAGCTGAAGAGGAAGCTATTCAGAGATGGTTAGCTATATGGTATGAATCACAAAACTATCTTCAAGCTTCTGAATTAATAAGTGATGAGTATACCGCACTAGAATGAAATTTGTTGGATGATGAGGAAAAAGCTAGGCTTTTGAGTGAATGGGCAAGGAAGGTTGGTAAAGAAAGAAAGCAAGTTATAAGAAAGAAACCTCCTTCAATGGCACAGATGAGGAATGTACTAATGAAAATTATTAAGAATTCAGGCATTCACATTTCTGAAAATCTTAGTAAATGTTCATTTGAAAGAATTCTTGAGATTTATGAAAGATGTATGAAGATTAATCATGATGATTTCTGTCCAATGAATTCTAAAAAGGAAGAAGAGTGGATTAAAAAGGATGATGAGTGGATTCAAAGTAAAAGAAAAAGAAAGTCTGAGATTCAAGAGACATCTGATTCTAAAATATTGAAAGAAGTTGAAGATGTTAATCAAATTATTTCTTATGAGTTTCACCTTAATGATGGAAGTGAAGGAGTTTGGAAAATTCAAAGACTCAACAATGAAGTTTATGAGTATAATAAATTTTCACAAATGCTTCAGTACTTTGAAAGAGATGATTTGATGAATCTTTGGAGACTTTACAAGAATAAGTTTGGTGAAGTACATCCAAATGATTATCATGAGAGACTAGTCTATTATAACTAGAAGATTTTATTTGAACCAACTTATGATGAACCTGAGTGGAAAGTACTCTACAATGGTAATGTAACAAGATGGTTTTTGTATCAAACCTGTGGAGTTCATGTTTTAACTGTTTCTGGAAAAGTTATTCACATGCTTGTAGAAGGTGATTATCCTCAGTTGAATAAGTATCCAGGAATTATTACTCAGATGTTGAAGCCTGGTATTATCAAGATGTTGTTACCCTATGATGGTCAAGCTTATGATTTGTTGAGGAAATATGAGACAATTCTTAAATCACATAAGTGTTTGGCTACATCCTCTAATTCAGATGTTTTGAGCTTAAAGGAAACTTGAGAATTCTGTTGGAATGTATCAAGTTTAGGGAGGATTGTTGGGTTTTGGTTCCTTGAATCATGAATTACTAAGTAAATCTGGAACCACGGACAGAGTTGATATAACCCGCAGACGAAGGATGGAACTACTGATGAAGACAAACCACGGCTAGTATTAGTGTGTAACCACGGACAATATCTTGTAACCACTGCTAGTCTTGTATAGTCGGTTTAGTTTATTGTATTAGATAAATATGGAAAAGATATTTATCTTGTAGGTTACGTATTGTATTATGTAAAGGACTCTTTAGTCTATAAAAGGAGGTCCTAGGTTAGATTAGATATATGTAAGTTTTATATCTAAGGTCGATACACTTCAAGGTTGCAAAACCCTAATACTGTAAGAGTATTCGTATTAATAAATAATATTGAGGTGTTGAATGTTAACTGTTCTTCTTCTTAAGATTAAGTGTTAAATTCCGCGTAATACTTAATAAGCTTTTATTCTAAGTCAGTTTCTATATTAGATTGTTTGCTCAACTGGGATCAACAGACGGTATCCTTTTGCAAACAATCGAGCCTTGTTCTTTAAAACATCGCCATGCTCATCAAGTTTTACTTTGAAGATCCACTTTAGAGCAATGATCATAGCACAGTCAGGAGCAGGTACTAATTCCCATGCATCTAGTCAATCAAACTCATGAATTTCTTCTTGTATGGCATTGAACCAGCTGTCTTCATTCATGGCAGTTTTAATGTCTTTTGGTTCGACCTTGGATAGTACAGAGTTGAAGAAGCACCATAAGGCATCAGTTGCCATTTGTTTACGAGTGGATACTGAACTAGAGGGATTTCCAATGATGTTGTCCAATGGATGATCATGTGTCCATTTTCTAAGGTGTTCGTGTGGTTGTTGTTGAGGCTGAAGTAGCGAGTCAATTTCTCCGATGAAGATGGTTCGATGATGATTCAGAGCAAATATGTTTTCAAAGGGGGCATCTTCAGGAGTAGCAAAGGTATTATCTCCATCATAGGTGCCAGACACAATTCCATGATGTACACTCGATGATTGATGATTTGTTGATGAGACAGTGATCAGGCGGCAGCGCTTCTTGACTAAATGACATAGAAACTGAAGGGTTAACTTCATTGACAGGGATAGGAACAGCCTCTGTTGATGGAATTGACAGATCATTAGCACTTGGCTCATAGTGTTCATCAAAAATTGGATCAAACAATTTCTTTAAATCATCTTCCGAAGGAGGTACATAAGGAGTTGCTGGTGAAGGATTAAGTACAAGAGTAGAAGTGATGGGACTACATGATGAAGATTGAGATGCGGGTCCAGAACTGGATTGTCCTAGAGCCATTTGCCCGGACAGCTCATCGAACGTAACATGAATAGTTTCCATGATATCTCGAATTCTTTTGTTGTAGATTCGGTAACCCTTCTTGTTTGATGCATAACCTACAAAAACTCCAATGTCCGCCTTAGCTCTTAATTTACCTAGATCTTGACCGTCATTCGTTGGATAGCACAACGCACCAAACACCCGAAGGTAGGAGAGATCAGGTTTTCGTTTATGGACAAGTTCGTATGGAGTTTTTCCATGAGATGTGTGTATGAGGGAACGATTTTGGGTGTAGCAAGCAGTGGCAATGGCTTCAGCCCAGAGAAACATTGGAACCTTTGAATAAATTAGCATTGTTCTTGCAGCTTCCACAAGAGTTCGATTTCGTCTTTCAACTACACCGTTCTGTTAAGGAATTCGTGGAACACTTCTTTGATGACTGATTCCAACACTTTCATAAAATTGACTTAAGTCTTTGTTAAATAACTTTGTGCCATTGTCTATTCGAACAATTCTAACTTTATTGTTAAGTCGAACCTGAAACTGCTTGATAAGTTTGATGATGACATCTGGAGTTTCATCCTCTGTCCTCAAAAACTTATCCAAGTAAATCGAGAGTAGTCATCAACAACGACTAAAATATATTTCTTCCCATTAATCGTTTGCACTCTCATTGGTCCGCACAAATCCATATGAAGGGTATGCAGAACTTCCATTATTGAGTTTGTGGGTTTGGGTTTGTGGGCATATTTTTTGCTTTTTCCCAATTGGCATGCTGAACAAAGATGATCTTTTTCATACTTTAATATGGGTAAGCCTCTTACAAGATCATTTCTGGAAAGATTATTAATGGTGCCGAAGTTCAAGTGATTGAGACGATGATGCCATAACCATCATTTTGTTTTTGAAGCCTTTGACAACAAGCAGATTGGAGAAGACTTCATCATGTCTTCGATAGAGATGGTGTATAGATTTGAACCACGAGTTCCTCTTAACAGTTCCACACCATCGAGTTCTCTAACGAAACAAAGTATGTTTTCTAAATGCCACTTCTAGATCGGAATCACAGAATTGACCAATAGAAAACAAGTTATGACCAAGACCTTCAACATAATATACCCTGAAGATTACACTTTTGCCAACAACATAGTCTCCATAACCCATAATTGCTCCAAAATGGTCGTTCCCGAATCTAACAGTCCCGATGAATTTACTCACGAAGTTCATGAGCCGCGAGCGATCTCCAGGTCATATGCTTGGAACGGCTGAGTCCAGGTACCACAAAACGATTTGAATGATCTGCAGTTGAACACAGACAAGAATGGATAACTGGATAATTGGGATCCCCATGCAAGAATGGGTTCCATTTGGTTAGTAACAGTGATTGGAACACCCACATCGAAAGTAGAAACAATGGAATCATCAGGAATAGATGCAGTGCTAGTGTCCGTATTTGACCTATTCAAAGTATGTTTACTTCTTAAAGGAATAGTTCTACCAGTAGGCATCCATTTTCTAATGGGCATTGACTTAGCAAATTTAGGGCAAAACTCATTAAGATTAAACTTACGGCCGTTAGGTATCCATTGATAACCTATATTACTAAATTTTCTTCCTGTGGGTTTCCAATGTTTACTAACTTTCTTTCGCCTTTTCCTTTTAGCCTTCTTAGCTTGATTTTTGACATTAACAACTTTAGCGGGCATTTAACAACGGCATTAAGCAAAACATTCACACCACATTCATGATCAGTAAAAGAAATCAAACAGTCATCATTACATGGTTTACAGATAGTAGCAGAATTCGAATTAATTATAGTACGCCTATAGCTAATACTAGAATCAACACGTTTCGTTTTGTTCAACTCAAACTTAGTGTTCCTAGGGTGGTCTTCTACTCTCTTCCAATGCACATTCTTAGCTTGCGAGGTCCGATCTTGCTTTGTATTGCCTGGAGGCTTTGACTCGCTTGCTTTTATGTCATGATTACTCCCGTAGAAGGAATTATGGGAACATTAGTTGGTTGGGCTACTTTTGCATTCTAACTGGGCGTGCATGGATCGAACTACTTGCAGGCACTTTAGAGTTCACTTTCTTAATACTAGGCATAGAATGGGTTGCACAATTGGCACTAGGTATGGAACAAGGCATCATAGCTTTATCTTTTGCACCTAAGGATTTAGGACATGTTGCTCTTAAACATTCTAGCAGCTCTTGAGATCGTTTGGCCTGAATGCAAGCAAACCTAATCTCTCTATCAAGTGGCTTATTTATGAAATCCTCTTCTACAATCTCACGGAGACATTCTAGACTATCCTTAAGGTGAGCGAATGATAACGCTACACGCGTCGTTCGGGGTCAAGGAAACTTCCTTTTCTTCGATCAAGTTTTATAACACTCTAGGTAGTGAACCTAATCGTTGTAGTGTAGTAATTAGGGTAAGCCACGGGTATTGATATCGTTCTCTAGGGGAATAGGAATGCTAGTAAGAAGTTACTACGCTAAGGTTGGGGTTGAGGAAGATTATTTTTTATCTTTTTATGTTTTTAGGAAATTGAAAGGTACGAATCTCGGGGTTTGGATTTGGGGGGTTGGTATTGCTACCGATTACTCTATTTATCTAATTATCTAACCTAAGGTGTATGTAGTCTATGTCTAATTATTGTGTGCTCGTATGATAGTTTAAAGATGTTTTTACTTAGGTTCTACTACTCCTTAATTATCTCCTATTGGTGGTTGAATTGTCACGTCCTTATTCTTAGTTGCGTTGTGTGTCTAAGGTTGTAGGGTATGCGTATGTTCCCTAACTCTTTGAACTTACCAAAGGGTCTCGTCTACAAAACCCACTAGGGATAATAAACTCTTACTCTAAGGCACTCTTTGGATGGTTTAGCTTACAACTACTCAAGGAGTTATATTCTAAGGTTCACAAAGATTTAATCAAGCATTAAGTACACAACGAATGACCTATCGCATTACTAGATCATTAATCAACTAAGATAAGAGACAACCAATCAATATTCAATAATTAAGTTTCATATTCCCTAAGCAAACACACAAATAAATTAGCGGACATGGAGAACATGCAAGCATACACACAAATAATCAAAGAAATAATTGTATTAATGAAGTAAAGAACTTATCTTGATGTAAGATAGGGTTTGGAACCCTAAAATACTGTAAAAGACAGCCTTGGTTCGGTTCTAGGTTTTTACTCCAAAAGACTACACACAAATCCTGAAAAATTCGGATTCTATATATAAGATTACATATGCGACGGCGTCACCTTATGTTTTGTGACGCCGTCGGATCGCCGTCATTAGGGTTTCGTCTTGGCTACGTTAGACTTCCGACGGCGTCACCTTATGCTTGTGACGCCTTCCTCTTCAACTTCTGACGCCGTCTGGATTGAATCTATGTCGTCTGAGTTGCGATGGCCTACTCTTTTACAAGTGGACGTCGTCACTTGAAATTAAGACTTTTGGCTTCTGATGTGCCCGGTTGGTGCAAGTTTTAAATTTATAAAAGGTGAATTACCAATATTACCAATAACACATACGAGCAAGTATACTCGTCCGTTATAGCAAGATTATGAAGGTAAGTCGGGATCGATTGAGGATTTGAGTGAATCTAAGCACAAGTTTGAATTGCGAGTCTTTCCAAAACATATAACAAAGTAAATAGATATAATGAAATTGGATGATTAAAAACTACACTTGTTTAAACTAGTTTCATATCATAGATTAATGTGATTGTGTTAACCTCTTAACATGTTGGTTGTGATAGTTGGTAGACTAATCTATTGTTCTTACAAGTTAAACCTTCGTCAAGATTTTAGTTCATAAAAACAAGCTTTAAGTTTAACCAATTAATTCAAGATCAATTCAAGTTTCATAAGTCTACTTTCATAAACTTAAACACAAAAACATCCACTTGTTCATCAAATTGCTTAAGAAATGGTCAATACAAAGGTACTCATAGACAAAAGGCAACAATTGATTCTCAACAACTAATCTTACAACCTTTTAGATGTTTCCAACCAATCAATTTGATAATCAAAAAGTGTTTCAATTACAACCACACCTTAGTTCCTTTGTATAATCAAGAATAATGGGTAAAAACAATCATCCATAGACAAAATGATTATGACTAGTTGAATAATATTCTTTCGAGATTATACCAATTAGCCAAACATGATTAACAAATGTCACTATGAAACTTTAGCACAATTGGATCTTAGAATCAACTTGAAATTGAATTAAAACATGTTAACACAATCACTAACTAATCATATGATAATCAACATCATTTAAGCAAGTGTATAAAAAACTAGCCACTCATAGCAAACATGAACATAAACTCATAATTTTGATCATTAGAAAACATGATTAAAAGTCTTACAATGCTTGGAATAATGTTACAAATGATGAAGTGATGTTTCCCAAAGGATCGTGGTGGACTTCTTGGTGTTTTGGCCTCCAAAGGTGGAACTACGGAACTCCAAACTTCCCTGGATTTCTAAGGACAAATTTTAAGAGCTTAAGGCTTGGTTTGATGAGTAGAGAGATTTGTAATTGTGGTGTGTCTCATATGCTCACAATTAGCCTCTATTTATACTATTTCCAAGGCCTAGGGTGTTAAATGCTTAACTTGGCCTCCAAGAAGTGAGGAAGGGACTAGAATACACCAAGAGAAGGACCTAGAATCGTTTGGATGCAAAGGGAAAGCTTAGTGATGAAGATTTGACAAGGAATATGACCAACCGGGTGGTCTTCAATAATAACACACCGACCGACCCGGTTGGTGCGACGATCGGGCAAAACATTAATTAGACCAAATGCCAACCGATCCGGTGAAGGTGTAACCAGGATCGGTTGGATCTTACGAGATACAAAACTTGATATTTTCTTTTCACTCTGTCTTGTAGAACTTGGTTCTTCAATCACTAAAGTCTTCAAAGGTACTTGAGATTTAGCTTTTCTTGAAAGCGGGGAATCTTCGATTAGCTACATATTTCCACATTTTCCTCCATTTCCCTGCACTTGGTTAAAAATATACTAGACAAACATCTCTAGATACGATTAAGTACTAAAATCACGCAAATATAACCAAATAACAAATATAAAAGTACACATAATGCTACTAGAAACATGCACAATCTGAGTGTTATCAGCTTCTGTCCCGTCACAAAATCCTCGGACGGCGTCGCAGATAAGCAGTGACGCCGTCACCTTATGTTTTCAGCAGCTTTGAGTGTCTCAATTCTGACTTTGGCCATTTTCTTCGTATATTCGCGCCTTTTCGTCCAAATAGGTGCCATTCCAGCATTTTGCCTTCAAGAGACCTAAAAAGTGAAAATGAACGATATTAAGTAATAACGGATACAAAAGTGATCAAATAAGGGCTTAAATGACCCCTTAAAAAGGTACATTTTAAAACCTTATCAAATATCCTTACACTTGGTATTTGCTTGTCCTCAAGTAAATGTGCTTTTAGCCAATTAATTTATAAGTTAGGGGTCATGAAGCATTGGTTTAAAACAGTCCACAACACATATAAGCCCCGCAAAAGTCATAACAAACACGGAAATTACATACTAGCACCTCACATGGGGTGTTTGGATACTCACATCTCTCTCGGGTGTATATGAAATATAACAAATTGGAAATGGAAGATAAACACTCATTAACCGGTCCTAGTACATAGATTACCATAGGCTTGAGACCAGATCAAACCTCCATCGCTTTGGCGTAAGCACCTAAGAAAGACTATCAAAGAGGTCTCTAAAGGGTTGTAATGTTAGGCTTACGGTAGGGAAACAAAGGGTTTGGTGGGATAGGCTATTTAGTGGTGGCAAGTCAAAAATCTCTATGTTGCAAGTATACGAAGAATGGCGTTGCTAAGCCAAGACTCGACACTCTAAACTCTAGCTAACTGAAACAAACAAACATAAATTTAAAGGATAGATGTAGGATGGTAGCCCGTATGTTTTTTTTTTATACACTTTTACTCTACCATCCTCTACGGTAACATCAAAATGATAGGGATTTATAGGCACATCCCTACACTTGAGTTTTTATTACTCTAATACTAATTTGACCCGAATTGAAAAGATCAAAACACTTGGGGTACATTATTATGCAAACAAAGGGAATTTGAATTTAACGTTCCCTTCCCGTCATTTCATAAACTTTAACTTTTCCCATGAATCCCAATCGTCCCAAAACTGTATACAAAGGATATGACTCGACTTAGCAACTCATGCAAGCACCTAGATAATTGAACTAAGGGTTTAGGGTGATAACAATAATGCACTAAAAGTGAGTGCATAAAGGGTAGGCTAAGGCGATTTGGGTGTATATTTGGGGGTGAGGTGTAAACAATGCTCTTCATTGATATTCCGGAAAAAACCGAAACATCACGAGAACCGCGAAAAGGATAGGCTCTGAGGGGTTAACTAGGGGTATCGTGTACTAAAGATGAGTACAACGCAAAGGGTGTGGGGGAATTACTCAACCGATGTGGAAGATGTAATTAAATTACGGGTATCAAACAAGGGTTATCCTAATGCCTCTTATCATTTAGTTATTCCTAACTACACAAGTGTAGTCTTACTAGCGATCTCGGAATGCATCACAAAACAAGTTCTAGAATCTAATATACTACCGGTTCACACTTTAAGCATTAAAGATGAATGCTTTTAATTCCTACTAATCTAAGGGCGATCCTCACATTTTGGGTGGAATTTAGGTGGTAAAGGGTTTTTGTGCTAGTCATGCAACTTCCTATCCGTGAGACGCTTTTGTTAAAACTAATGGCCCACTCCTATATGTCATGAAAAATTAAAAATTTGGTGCCAAAATTACCCTAACCGACATTTTCTCATGGTTTATTACACAAATACACTTGGACAAAGCAAATAATCAAGGATAAGCATAGTTTCAAAGTTCCCGTTTTATTTTTCCTCCCTACACTTAAACTGAACATTGTCCCCAATGTTCCCCGAAAGTATCAAAGTTATGATAATGAAGGTAATTGAAAACGAAAGAAACTAGTACTCCCCTGATTAACTCGGTAGGATCCGTTGTGAAGTAGTGGTTAAATCCTTTCCAAGAAAAATGTGTGCGTGAAAAGCTCCTTCCAATCTTAAGTAACTTCTTCTTGATAAATTAAACCTGCACACGTGAAGAAAACAAACGAAACCTTCGCGTAAAATCTTCGGTAATAATATATATAAGACTCGATTTAAACTAGGATATAATGCTTGTGGAATGGATGTTTACAGAATTTCTAGAAAATTAAGACCGGGAAAATTCCAAAAATTTATAAGTAGCTCAGAAAACGAGAAAAAGTAATCGATGTTTTACTCCTTCGGCCGTCGGTTGCAATCTGACGCGTCAGTTATCCTGACAAAAGGTGCTCGATTTTCTAGAAAAATTCGAAAAATTTACATCTTTAGAATCGGAAAAATTTCGCAAAACATCCATTAAGACTCGATACAAGCATTTGACTCGAACAAACACACATATATATCTTTTAATGAATTGTTATTCTCATTTTTACGTTTCTTTTGAAAACGTGTGTAATCCTCCCTACACTTATCCTTTATGTAAAATACCTTTATATGCAATTAAGACGAGGTTAAAAACAAAATAAAGCATTTTTACAAATTTAAACATGAGAATAAACAATTAATAAAAGATATATGACACTAACAAGCAAACAATTAAGCATGGGTTGCCTCCCACGAAGCACTTTTCTTTATTTAAGAGTCTTGTAGCTAGACTCGTAGTCGTGCCCTCACGTGACTTCGTTACCGTCATCTCCTTCCTCATGACGGTCTCTATTGTGGGATTCCATGTTGTAAAAGTGCCCTATGATGCACCTCTCTAAGAGTTCGTTTTCTCCCCACTCGGTTCTATATTCTGGTCCTAGGTTCAAGAAATCCTTATAGAATCCGAAAATCTTAGCCATAACATAATCTGTTCATTTTTCTTTATCCTCCTCATTCCTATAATAGACCAATAGTTTAAGTTCCTTTTCATCATTAGAGAGTGATGAAAACTTCTCTATCTTAAACGGCATTTGGTAAGCTATGTCATCGCTCTCATCCTTGAATCGCACTATTCCTAACGAGGGGTCATAGGTCATCCCGGTGCTTTCTATGAAAGGTTTTCCTAGAATAACGTGGGACAAGCTAGGGTCTATGGCCGTACTAATATCATCCACAATTATGAAGTCTGTAGGAAACGTGAAACTACCTACATAAACGGGCAATCCCTTAACTCTACCAAGAAAATTGCAACTAACACTAGGATCATCGGGGTCTTGCCTAGTTGGAATAGGCTTCTTCATTACCCAATTGTAGTAGGTGCTAATCATTATGTTGATTGGGGACTTGCGATCAATGTAGGCCTTTGCCACAAAAAAGTGTCCTATGCAACATGGTATGTTAAGATTCCAAGGGTTCCCAAACTTGATTCTAGGGCTTTTCCTAACATACATGTGACGGAGGTCACGTACTAAGTGAGGGTGGCGAGTTAGCTCTTCTCCCGTAGGAAACTTATTGAAATAGTCATTATCTACTTCACCTACTTCCTCGGTTGTTTCATTAGTCTCACGTGTATGGTCCTCTTCATCATTGGTTCTATTAGGTTTCACTAAGACGATGGTATTGACGAATTGGACATGCTTAGCTAACTTACTTGGGTCCTTAATCTCTACACCGGAAGGCTCGGGAGGTGAGATAGCATTAACCTTCCTATCACTATTGGTCATGGCTTTCAAAAGGTTGTCTATCTTCCTATCCATTTCGGCTTGTTGTTGGTTAAAGTGGTCCGAGAGCTTAGCTATTTGGGCTTCTTGGGATGCGACTAGGTGTTGCAACATCCCCTCAATGTTTTATTGTGAAGGGCCGTGAGATGGGGGTAATGAGAAATCACTAGAAGTGAATTCCTTGGTTTGTCCCCAATAGAAGTCGGGCTTGCCCTTCCATGCTTCTCGGGTTTCATTGAAATTCCTAGATCCGGGTATTGTAGGGAATCTTCCTCCCGTTCCATTAACACGCGAGGATGCGTAGTCAATGGAAGCATGTTCGGGGGATCGGGTGCAAGTGCGCGTGTTATGAGGATCATAAAACGGCTCACACGAGGAAGAAACTTTGTTCACATGGCGTGAAGACTTAGGGTTTTCGTAGGAACTCATTAGAAATTTAACTTGATCTTCAAGTTCGGTCATCCTACGGTCGGAAGATTGTGAGTCAATGGGAGGCAAGGAGATTGCCTTAACGGTTTTGGGCAACTCACGGGGGTCATTCAAACTTTCATTGTCATAGAGAGCAAGGTCCTCTATTATACCCCATGATTCTTCCGTGGTGAGATCACTAAGTTTTCCACCGGCCGCTTGGTCAATGGATCGCTTGGTGAGGAAGTTGACATGATCATAAAAGATTTGGACTTGAAGCCAAAGATCAATGCCGTGATGAGGGACTTTATGAAGTAAGTCCTTGAATCGAGTCCATGCTTTGTAGAGAGATTCATTTTGATGTTGTTGGGACATCAAGATGTCATTCCTAAGTTTAGTGGTTCTCCCCGGTGGGAAAAATTAAGCAAGGAAACGAGAGGTGAGATCATCCCAACTTGAGATGGATCCGGCGGGAAGTCGCTCAAGCCAATTACTAACTTGGTCCCGTAGAGAGAATTGGAAGAGACGCAAGCGCGTGGTCTCCCGAGTAGTAGCATCAAGGTCGATGGAATCGACAATTTTCAGGAAATCCCTTAGATGCTGATTTGGATCTTCGGAGCGAAGTCCATGGAATGCACATCCGTTTTGCACTAACCGGATGGTGTCGGATCGCAGGGCCGTAGTTTGGGCTTGTTCGGGAAGCTCAATGGTGTTCCTATAGCCTAGGTGGCTTGGTCTCGAGTATTCACCAAGAGTACGGGCTCTTGGCGGGTCAATTGGTGGTGGGTTGATGAATGGTGGGTGGTTATCACCTTCCATGATGAAAAGTGATGGGGTTTACGAACAAAGGTCACGAAGAAGGGGGATAGACTAAGAGAAAGCTAAAAAATGAGAAAAATTTTACTTGATAGGAATCAAGCAAAGGAACCTAAACGAGGTGGAATACTAACTAGCTATTCTATTCCCCGACAACGGCGCCAAAAACTTGATAACGCTACACGCATCGTTCGGGGTCAAGGAAACTTCCTTTTCTTCGAGCAAGTTTTATAACACCCTAGGCAGTGAACCTAATCGTTGTAGTGTAGTAATTAAGGTAAGCCACGGGTATTGATATCGTTCTCTAGGGGAATAGGAATGCTAGTAAGAAGTTACTACGCTAAGGTTGGGGTTGAGGAAGATTATTTTTTATCTTTTTTATGTTTTTTAGGAAATTGAAAGGTACGAATCTCGGGGTTTGGATTTAGGGGGTTGGTATTGCTACCGATTACTCTACTTATCTAATTATCTAACCTAAGGTGTATGTAGTCTATGTCTAATTATTGTGTGCTCGTATGATCGTTTAAAGATGTGTTTACTTAGGTTCTACTACTCCTTAATTATCTCCTATTGATGGTTGAATTGTCACGTCCTTATTCTTAGTTGCGTTGTGTGTCTAAGGTGTTAGGGTATGCGTATGTTCCCTAACTCTTTGAACTTACCAAAGGGTCTCGTCTACAAAACCCACTAAGGATAATAAACTCTTACTCAAAGGCACTCTTTGGATGGTTTAGCTTACAACTACTCAAGGAGTTATATTCTAAGGTTCACAAAGATTTAATCAAGCATTAAGTACACAACGAATGACCTATCGCATTACTAGATCATTAATCAACTAAGATAAGAGACAACCAATCAATATTCAATAATTAAGTTTCATATTCCCTAAGCAAACACACAAATAAATTAGCCGGACATGGAGAACATGCAAGCATACACACAAATAATCAAAGACATAATTGTATTAATGAAGTAAAGAACTTATCTTGATGTAAGATAGGGTTTGGAACCCTAAAATACTGTACAAGACAGCCTTGGTTCGGTTCTAGGTTTTTTACTCCAAAAGACTACACACAAATATTGAAAAATTCGGATTCTATATATAAGATTACATATGCGACGGCGTCACCTTATGTTTTGTGACGCCGTCGGATCGCCGTCATTAGGGTTTCGTCTTGGCTACGTTAGACTTGCGACGGCGTCACCTTATGCTTGTGACGCCTTCCTCTTCAACTTCTGACGCCGTCTGGATTGAATCTATGTCGTCTGAGTTGCGATGGCCTACTCTTTTACAAGTGGACGTCGTCACTTGAAATTAAGACTTTTGGCTTCTGTCCCGTCACAAAATCCTCGGACGGCGTCAGATAAGCGTGACACCGTCACCTTATGTTTTCAGCAACTTTGAGTGTCTCGATTCTGACTTTGGCCATTTCTTCGTATATTCGCGCCTTTTCGTCCAAATAGGTGCCATTCCAGCATTTTGCCTTCAAGAGACCTAAAAAGTGAAAAGAAACGATATTAAGTAATAACGGATACAAAAGTGATCAAATAAGGGCTTAAATGACCCCTTAAAAAGGTACATTTTAAAACCTTATCAACGAAATAGTTATGAAACACAATTTCGTTATTTCTAAGATGAGGAGGAATGTATTTACAGATCCACGAAAGTATATTTTCAATCTAGCACCTTACATGATGACTTTGATGCAACATTCTCATTAAAGACAAGTGGCATTTTCCCTTTTTAGACTCTTGATTCTCAAACCTTTCCTTTTGCAAAGATATTATCTTTTTGTTGTTCTTGTCACGGGTGACATTCATTGAATCATATAACTCTTTAAAGTGTAATTAAACTTTTTCAAACAAACATTTTCTTCTAGAAAACTCTCATTTTCCTTTTGTAAAACATTGACTAAGTTTTGAAAATGAAAAGTTTGAGAACACTTGAGAATCTATGCAGGAGGATGCATTTGGGAGCCAGTCACGTTGTTCTTTTCACCCTTTAATTGTGAAATTTGGGCTTTCAACTATCTGATCGTGTTACAATGAGCTTGAATATGTTCGTCATGTTTGTTTATTTCAAAAAGTGCATCAAACTCTAGAACATTTGAGGATGTCTTGATGTTTGAGGTTTTGACATTTTCCTTGAGATGTTGATATTTTAATTGCAAATCAAAATGTTCGACTTCTATCTTAGAAAGGTGTTTTACCAAATTATCGTGATCATCCAGATCAATTTTATCATTTAGTTCTGATTTTTTGTTTTCAAGCTCAATGACACGATCATGGGAGACTTTCAAAGCAACAGTTAATTCATGAAATTGAGAAGCAGTAATAGAATGCTTAGTAACAGTGTAAAACACATCTTGAGCCACACAACTTAATACTAATTTCTCATTTAGGATATGCAAATTCTTCCTTTCATATTCATTATATTTGATTTCCCGTTCATAATCATTGACTTCAACAATCATTGCATCAAATTCCTTTTCCATTTCTTTAATATCCGAGTTTATCCTCTTTTGAAGACTTTCAAATTGACCTTTTAATTGTTTAAAGAAAGGCATGACCTCAGTTAAATAACATTCTTTAGTTTGCTCAAAACCCCTTTCCCCTTCAGTTATCCCTGTAGGTGTGATTCTCTTCTTACATGTCTTCTCAAAATCAACGAATAGTTGATAAACAACATACAGGCTGATTAAGGTCTTGCTATTAGTGGCAATAGTTCTAGGAACTAAGTGCGTTGGTGTATTTGGAGGATACACAGTAGCTGCAGGCATTTTCCTAAGGGGAGTGTTTGTTTCAACAAGTACATTAACTTTTTTTATCCATATCTTTCTTCCAAAAATGCATTGCGGGGTTAATTGAGTTTGAGGCTTAAACATGTTCAGGGAGATCCAATTTTCCTTAGTGTATTCATGGGGTTTGATTGTTATGTTATTCTTTTTACACGCAGGATCGTTAAGCTTCTTATCCATTTTCTCCCTAGATGCATCATCTAATTTTCTATCCTCTTCCGTGCTTCCAATACATGATGGTGTTTGCCTAGGCTTAAGAATCTCATTGCCATCATATAGTACCTTATGAGCAGCTCTAGCCTTTTTACCTACCTCGGGATTTGGTTCCTCAACAAGGGGAATATTATGCTTATCGCTTAAGACTCTATGCTTAGTGATCATGTGAGCAGTCTGAATGGTATTCCCTTGTACGTACAACTTATTTTCAAGCTTGTTTTTCAAAGTTTTTAGATTAGAAAAGTCATTCAAAAGTTTTGATTCCTTAGCATTAAATTCTTTTTTAAGCACTTTAACATTATCTTGAAGCTCTTGCTTTTGCTTAACAGTTTTAGAAAGTTTTTCTTGTAAGGAGTTTAACTCTTATTTTAACACTTCTTCTCTAAAATTACTTTTTCTAATAATTGTACGCATTTGGTCATCCATTTCCTTCTCATGGGTAGTTAACTCAAATTTAGCACGTTGTTCATAAATAGCAACTTGTTCTTTATAGGCATTCAGTTCAGAGATAACAGAATCATCAGGAGCACATGCAGTGTATTCATAAAAAACATAGTCATTATTGACTGCAGAAGATGCATCACTTGGTATAATCTCACTTTCACTTTGCGTCACATATTGATCATATGAGACAATATTGCTATTACCCTCATTATCAATATTTGATTCATAAGTTTCAAGATATTGTACTTTATTATGAATCTTTTGCTCATCAACTTCATTGTATAGTTTTAATACCTCTGAAATGATTGATTCTTTGGATGGACCAGCCTGCTGTGGTGATGAGACCTTTGGAGAGACCATTGGTGAAATACTAGTCATGAAGATTGTCTGGGCAGTAGCTTCATCATCGACGTCAGATTCAAATGCATCACAGTCAGCTACTTGAAAGGAATTTTGATGATTGTGACCTATTTCCTGAATTGGTACGCTCATCAACATCAGCATCATAAGTTTTGGCATTTCCTCGACAGAAACAACAACTCCACTTCATCCAAAGCTGCTCCATTATCCTGAGCTTGCACAAGCAACATCTTGTCTCTGAAGTATTCTGCATTATGTGGACGTTTTGGAGATGTGCAGTTCCTCGCAATATGTCCCTCACCACCACAGTTGTAGCATTTGATTGGATTTGCTTGTCCTTGATTGGCATTTCTTCCAAGATTTTGATTAGCCATATACCCTACACCAACTCCTCCTCTTCCCTGTTCATACTGCCTTCATTGAGCTGGTTGCACCATAACCTTTCCATCTCTGACAGTAGCTTGATTGTGTGGATTGGATGCTGTTCTGAGATTATTGTTGGTGTGTGGGAGGGAATTCATATTTTGACTAACCATGAGAGATAGTTGATTCATGAAGTTTTCCATGAGTGTGTTTGAGTCAGGGGGCTTATATGCTGGATCAGCATCGAATCTCTTTTTCTCCTTATCACTGAGCTCATCATATGTCTTTGGTCTGTCCAATCCATAGATCATTGTTCCATCTGCAGTAGTATCAATTATGTCTCTTGTAGTCTCAATCTGATAAGGTCCTTCATCAATTGACTTGAGAATATTGACTCCATTTTCCTTTCCCAGACAATACAACCTAATTCGTTGAGCCCATGAGTCATAGTCAGTTCTGTCAAGCATGGGTGGGCGAGTGTCGAACGGTACTTGAACGTCCTCAGCTACAGTAAAGATGATTGTAGGCACATTGGTAGACATGTTTACATATTTCACGGGATTTTATAACTCTATGATTAAACCGGGAAATAGATTCTTTCACGGGATTTTACTAAATCAAGAGAAAATCGTATTAGAAACAAATATCAACCAAGTCGCTATAACCCTTGAACCAAGTCGCTAAGTCACCAAGCCGCTAAGTAGCAACTCGCTAAACCTCAAGTCGCTGTGAATCAAGTTGCTAAGCACAAGTCGCTAAGACCCAAGTCGCTGAACACAAGTCGCTAAAGCACCAAATCGCTAAGCAGACAAGTCGCTAAAGAACAACTCGCTAAGTATCCAAGTCGCTAAGAATCAACTCGCTAGGAACAATAAGGACAAGTCGCTAGAAATAATAGAGACAAGTCGCTACGCCAACCAAGTCGCTAGCCGAAGTGGAACCTCCACTACGTTGCACTGTTTGTCGGCTTGTCTCAATAGACAAGTCGCTAGGCTCAAGTTGCTACTCCTCTAACTACAAGTCGCTGGAAATTAACAAAGTAAATTGCTACCAAGAAAACAACTCCGAGAGCCAAGTAGCTAGGTAGAAAACTTTAAGAACAATACTTTTCAATCCAAAACAAGCCCAACCACAGTGATTCAAGCTTTACAAATCAAAACCCAAGCACTTACAATGATTCTAAACACAAAAGTACACTCAAAATTCAAACTTTAACACAAGAAATGATCCAATGATGCAAATACCACTAAACTTTTTCAAACCCAAAACCATATAAAACCACTAGAAATCCAAGGATATGTAAGAGATGATCAAACCATGGCTCTTGATACCAATTGTAACATATTGGATTTCACAAACACATCAAATCATGATCACATATAGGCGTATAATATAAGGTTTTAGAGAGAGAAATAGTTAGAGGTTTGGGAACTTAGTGAGAGAAAGTAAATTGTTATTATGAGCTCCAACTCTCTACCTTGGGAGGTAGAGGGTATTTATAGTCTTACATAAAACGCCACCTACGGGCTGTGGATCAGGCATACAGTGGGTAAAGACCCGTCCGTCCTCCACGGTGTTACTTAACTAAATACTACTTAACATTAAATAACTACGACTACGAGCTTTCTAACGATTACATATAATTGAGGTAACCGACACTTTAATAACTGGATTTACTAAATCCTAACAAATCCCATGCTCCTTAAGATGATCCAAAAATTCTTGACTCATATATTCACCTCCACGATCAGAATGTAGTGATTTTATGGTCTTCCCGAGTTGATTTTCTACTTCCTTTTGAAACACCTTAATGTTTCAAACACTTCATGTTTATGTTTCAGCAAGTAAACATAACCATACCGATTATAGTCGTCAGTGAAAGTCACGAAGTAATTTTCTCCTTGTCTTGAAGTGATTCTAAATGGGCCACATACATCTGAGTGTATAAGTCCAAGTAAATCTTTAGCCCTTTCCACTTGATGTGAATAAGGTTTTCTAGCCATCTTACCAAACATACAAGCAACACAATTTTCAAGAGACTTAAAGTCAGATGAGTTGAGAAGTCCATCGTGTTGCAACTTCTCCATGCATTTCTTGCTAATGTGTCCAAGACGACCATGCCACAAGAGAGCAGAATCCAAGTTAGACTTGGCTCTTTTATTGCTTACAGCAAACATAGAACTTTCATTTGTATTCGAACAAGACATATCAATTTCATAAACACCATCGCGAGGAATAGCAATAAAATAAACAACGTTATTCTTAGAAACTGAATTATAATTATTCGATTCAAAATGGTTAATAAAACCATCGTCATAAAAATGAGAAACTGAAATAATCCCCCTAATAATAGAGGGATCATAATGACAATCATTCAAAACAATAACTAATCCACTAGGAAGAGATAAATGATAACTTCCAATAGCTTCAACTTCTGCCCGTTGACCATTGCCCACGTCTGAGACTTAAAGCTCCTGGCTTCAGCTTCCTACTGCCCCTTAGACCCTGAGTATTATTACGGTGTGAGTACCACGCCAGTGTCATATACTATGGATGATTTAGGGAAAGAGTAGAGTTCTATAGTGAAAATACCTGAAGAACTAGCTGCAAGAGACTGTTTCTTCTTTCTCATTAACTCGGCGAGATACTGGGGACAATTCCTTCTCCAATGTCCTGTCTCACCACACTGGTGACAGGTAGAGTCCTTTGCTGGATTATCCTTCTTGGGTGGTGGAGGAATCTTAGCTTTGGATTTAGAAGAAGAAGCATTGTATGGCTTATACTCAGTAGCATAACCAAACTTGATGTTTCCATTTCCACGATTCCCCTTAGCAGCCTTAAACGATTTATTCTTCTTTTGGTTTTTCTGGACCTTACCACCCGCCCCACGTACATAATGTAGTGCAGGTGCAGCATCTTTCTTTGGCAACGTCTGCTCATGTTGCTTAAGCATAGCATGCAGTTCATTCACAGTCTTCCCCATGTTGTGCATATTAAAGTTCTGCACAAACGAGATGTACTCTTTAGAAAGACCAATTAAGATCAGACTGACTCTATAGTTTAGAGTAACAGGGTGACCAAGACGTTCCAGATTGTCAATGTAGCTCTTCATCTTTAGAACATATGAGCTAACCGATTGACGCTCTTGTTCAACTCCTGAAGCATGTCATAAGCACCAAGATGATTTAGATTTCGTTGGATCTCTAACTCCATGGTCATGAGCATGAAGGAAGCTATGTCCTTTGAACCTTTGACCCAAGCAGTACGAGCTGCAAGAGCCTCAGGTGGGACAGGGTGGCCAGGAGTAGCAACAGGTGCTGTAGGTATATGATGCTCTAGATAAGTTTCATTATCTTCAGCTGATAGTATAATGCTGGTGGCGATACCAATCAATGAAATTAGGTCCAGTGAGATTTTGTTTCTCAAAGAAACTCCTGAGTACCGAAGTGTTTCCGACTGAAGTAGTCATCTACAATTGAAAAGTTCAAATTAATTAGTATTTTCGATAATTACATTCTTAAAAGAATTAACTACCCAATTAATTACTAATAAGACTAAGATCCATCTTGCAACCCCATTTAATTACCATAGGTCTGGCCAGTGTATAAAAAAATAGGACAAGAGGTAAGCGACGAGCGTTAATTGTATAATGCAACTCTTAGACTTTATGAGATTGTTTAAGGCATTAGTATCAAGTAATAATGTCAAAAGCATGTTTAGTTCTCATCTTATGCCTTGGATTCAAGGTCTGACCAAGCTAACTCGAGATAAGTCGACCAAGTATGAACGTGTAAAAATAACCATAGGTCTGACCGTGAGAAATAATTACCATGGGTTGGAAAGGCCCTTAGGTCTGACCAGAGAAGTCAATTCAAATGCACGTGTTCATAGTTGGATGGCATAGACTTAAAATTAACAAATAGGTATGCACATATAAATGTAGTAAAAGTCGTGTACAAAGAAGCATGCAAAACAACTTTGTAACACTAATTTTAAAAACTTTTTGGTAATGACATTGTAGTGATCATCATGGTTCACGGTAGCTCCAATCGAACGCACAGGGATGCTGAGGACCAGGTAAGCGCTAAAGCATAACCTTAGACATCCTTTCGGTGCGACTGTGCGTACCTCTTTGAACCCCCTTTTGAGTTTATTCTAGTGGGTGAGCCGTACATCCCAAGTGTCCATAGCGTCTAGTTTTTAAATTCTTGAAAACGTGTTTCATATATTAGGTCACTTTATTTTACAAAAATAATTTTCCACGAATCAAATAGCAGGTCACAATGAGCATGGTATATAGGCGTGTAAATAAAGACCAATATTAATGTTATGGTTACGATATGTATTATTTCATATTGCATACAATTAGGTGTCTAAGCAAGTAATAATGCAAATATAGGAATCACAAACATACAAGCATAAACATCAACATAAAAAACCACATATTGTTCCGAGTTCTCTTGCGAATCTTCCCCAAACGGAGAACCATAAGACCGTCACAAGGATATAATACCTATATCGCCCCATAGATCACTTATAAAAGCAATTGAGTGGGTCTTGTGGCCGGAAAACACATAAAACATGACAATCTCAATTAACAAGTAATTACGCAATTTTATGTATTTAATTAACAATATGTAATTTCTAATTATCATAATAATTGCAATTAACAATTAATAAATTCAAATTAACTTTTAATTCTAATTAGCAAGTAATTCTAATTAACAATATAATTCCAATTAACAAAGTAATTCTAATTAACAATTAATGCAAACTAACAAATTAATTCTAATTATCTATATACTTTTAATTTGTGTGTGACTAGTTATTTTTATTAAAAATTGCAAGTATTGCATATAGTTGTCAAAACAAAAAAAACGAATAACTAAATTAGGTTTCATGCAGCCTTTTAAACATGTTTATTAATAAGAAACGTGTAACCCATAATCGCAAAAACGAGTTGACTCGTGATGTCACTATTGGGATTTTAGAACAAGTTAACCAGTAACCTCTACGAGTACACAGCGGATATTAGATCTAGTTAACGCAATTATGTTAAGCACATAATTAATAAACAAATAATTAATACAATAATTAATTAATAAAAGGGATATAGAAAACCTAACCTTGTTTGGCAATTGATCTTTATTAACGAACAAGAAACCAAAACTAAACCCAAGTATCAAAATTAAATACCTCGAAGAGTATCACACACAACCCGATAATGTATACGTTCGATTAAGTAGCTAGTCGAGAACGTAATAAATAAACCGATCAACACTTTGACACTTGAATAAACCCACGAGCAGTAATCCACCAAAAAGACAAGCTTCTTTCTGCCCAATGTATTCTGTCCGAGAAACAGAAGCAATCAACACTTTGACACTTTGACACTTGAATAAACCAACGAGCAGTAATCCACCAAAAAGACAAGCTTCTTTCTGCCCAATGTATTCTGTCCGAGAAACAGAAGCAAATCAAACACCCGATATCGGATATAGTGTATCCGATATATACTTGTGATTATGTCCGAGAAAAAAATCCAAGACCAGAACCAGAAAGCTTCTTTGTTGCTGCTGTTATGTTGACGAGGAGAAGCAGAAACAAATACCAAAACTTGCAATTCCTACTAACTTGATTCGAGTACAAGTGAAAGAACAAGAATTAAACCTAAACGACTTGGCAAGAAAGTCGATTAAGAATCTGGGAAAATAGGAACCTGTGAATCGGTTTTAGGAATAAGGGTATACAGATTTTATGCGTGAGTTTGCAAGGTGTTGTGTTTGTTTATATACAAAACACAAACCGACTCCCACTTGGATTCAAACTTGTTCGACAAGTTCCAAACCCAAGCAAGCCCACGCCCCCTTCCAGCCTACTCATTTTCCAAGCTACAAGGCCCAAGGCATGCTCATTGAAATCGACCCAAGTCCAGAAATATGCACATGGATCGTTTAATGAAAACGTGTAAACGGGGTATAGATTAAATTCAAGTATTATTACGTTAACCACGTATACTCGTGTTTATCGTGTGTGCCCCCATCGGCTCACACACTCTTAGTCGTTTTGTCGTGTTTGAAAACTCCCACAAACCAACAATCTCGGTAGTATCTAACATACTTCCTAAGTGGTGCATCCGGTGGAGCCACTAAAGACCCATTCCATAGAGTGTTATCGTTGCCAATCACTCCCCTTGCTTTGACAAGATCAATTAATCTTTTGTGGTAGTTAAGGTAGTTGTCCTTGTCGGCATTGACAAATATAAAATCAAATGACCCATGAAAAGTTACGTAGTCCATCATTTGGTCCATAAGAGGAAGCGCATGGCCTTCTCTAAAATCAATTTTGTGAGCAACATCAGCTTTCTCAATTATATGAAGGCCTATTTCGTAATTTTCACGGTTTATGTCCAAAGCCAATATCTTTCCATCTTTTGGCAGAGCAAGAGCAGTAGAAAGAAGAGAGTAAACAGTGTAAATGCCGATTTCCATTGTGTTCTTAGCATTAATAAGCTTCAGTAGTAAACTTAAAAGTTGTCCTTCATCAGCAGATGTCGTCATTAGATTCCCACATTGACACAATAAGTAGAACATCTAGAATAACGTAATGCACCCATAATCACTTAAGTGTAAAGATGGAATAATTAATTAGTTCCAACACTTGATGTGTAGTAACAATATTGGTATAAAAACTTACCAAGGGTGTCTAGCAGTAACTTCACGTAGCTCTTTCATGGATTCCGGCTCTCTCGGGTAAACACTTGTTTCATGAATGTATTGGTAAAGCACGTCACTTTAAAGGAGGCTCTTGTGGCCAACTACCTGTGTTTTGCGGGTTGAGCTTCTATAGCGGTTGTCATTTCGATGAATATCTATACTACTTTATAATATATTATAATACATTTGGTTTCCGAAAATGAAAGGCTTAAAAAAATCATATTCAACACTTGCTCATAGTGGAAAGAATTGTCTTACTTTTGCTATGAAATCAATACATACACATAAAATAGAAGTAACATTACATTATGAAATTTAAAGACTTGTAACAGCTCATTAATACCATAAAGTAGCATTTATATTTTAGAAACTGAGTTTTTATTATTATTATTATTATTATTATTATTATTATTTTCAATTTTAGTGGTAAATGGTAATTCAAATTAATAACAATTAAGAAGATATCAATATACCATCAACTATATAATAATATAATTAAATTTTGGTTACACAACTATTGAAGCACATAATTAAATTGCCAGTTAAAAGTTTTAGTATAAAAGGATAATTTTTCTACCGAGACAAAAGATCACGCTAATCATATACATCTCACACTACGCTCCACATCCTACACATCCTAAAAGTTTGACTCGAACCCTCATCCTATTAGTTGTAGCACTTTTAAAAACGTTGAGGGATTGTGTGGGCTAAATTTGACGTCTTTGATAATGTTGGATATTTATGGTGGGCACCAGTGGATTAGTAGCACTCGTGGTGGCGATTGTTGTTTTCGTGTTACTACAAATATAGAATATCTGCACGAAGGTCTTTACATAGCGATTGATCAACCATATATCGGTTTATCATGGTGCCGCAAGTCTAATTGTTCAAATGTTGCTAGAATTAGAAACATGAAACGAGATATTATTTGAGTATTATATATCCTTTGTATGCATGTTGTTCTGATTTAATCGTTTATGCATGCCCAATATAATACAATAGTATTTGGGACGATTTCTAGTAGCATAGTGAAAAACTTTCATTTTATGTGTGAAATTAATTATGTCTATTATGTTGGTCATCTCTTTTATATTGATTTCTTCGTATTCTGATTTGGCATATGAACCAATGTTGGTCTTTCTTGTTTCCTCATTTTGAACATATGCAACTTAATTGTAAATGGTGTTTTACATTGTTGTAAGTTGATTTATTGTGTAGAGTGATAGTTGTAAAATATGATTAAAATTGTCATGTTGTATTATTGCCATGGAAAATGCATAAATATTTTTAGATACTTTTAGATAGACCTTTGATCAACAGAGAATTACGCGCCGCCGAAATTTAGTCAAAAGCTTGACACCGTTGCTGACAGGCGCCGGTACTCGGTTATCATTGATATTGCTTAAAGTTATTTTACATTAAATTATCATTCATTTGTACGGTTATTGTTAAAAAACCGTGTAACCAAACAACATTTGCTCGCCGCAAAATATAGTCACAAAGTACTTGCTGTCATATCACGCGGATACCCTGCTAGTTGTTAATAATGAGCATATCCGTGTTAGTGTTTTGCGGGTGGTAGGATTAGTGAATCTGAAATGGAACAAGCGATGTGCCAATGAATATAGGAAAGGAATGAAGAGACGGAAGTTGATCAAGTAAGAGTGAGGAAGGTGTTGGGTTGTACTGTTGTAGTTTGTCAGAGTTGATTTTTTGACATGGCAAACCAAAGTTGACAATAAGAGTGCAGCCTTTGTTAATTTATCTATCTATTCCAATTGTAGTAATATTTTTCATCCTCTTACATTAAACCAATTGAAATATTTTTCAAGGGAGAGTGAGAACTGAGGAAGGTGTTGGGGTTGGGTTGTAGTTTGTCAGAGTTGATTTTTTGAGAACTGAGGAAGGTGTTGGGTTGTAGTTTGTCAGAGTTGATTTTTTGACATGGCAAACCAGAGTTGACAATAAGAGTGTAGCCTTTGTTAGTTTCTCTATGTTATATATTTTCCAAATTGAATTGTTGTTTTTGATCCTTCTTATCCAAACCATTATTAAGTGTACTATTCATTTTACACATAATTGACTATATTTGTCGACATGTGTTACATAAGCAATCATTTCATTTGTTGAAACTGTATAATCAAAGTTGATAAGAAAGTCGAAAACACAGAGTTGATTGGTAATTCGTCCAATTTAATTAACTTTATCATTTGTCTTTTCCACAAGAACGTTATTTGAAACTTTTAATTAAGATTCAAGAAATTAATAATAATATATATATAATATGCACTTTCACTTGACTTGTAAACTTTCCTTAAGTTTGAGACTTTAGAGTTGAGAGTCCACCTTTTCTCCCGAAATTTCAATGCACACTTTATATATGTTGTTTTTACTGAGATTTTCATTTGTTGGTTAAGAATTTTCATTTATGTTCGTAGAATTACTTGTAGTGTATAAACTGGAATACATATTAGATATTAGAAACTTATAATTGTCATAAACACACAAAACAAATTGTGTATTCCACTTGGCCCATGATATGTTTTAATATTATTGCAACACAAAGTGATCTCATCACCAACTCAAAGTGTCAAATATTTCATCAAACATCAAAGCTTAATACGAAATCTGTGTAATACCTAACATATTTTGACAAAAGAAACAATCAAAATTGAAAAACATAAAATAATTGAGCCTCACCAAATTTTTAGTTTTGTTGTTCCCCTATAGTTGGCCAAGTCAATCTTACCAACCACACCCTCACCAACTCAACACCTTCCTTGATCCTAACTCACCAACTATCTTCTTTATATATACCAATGCATTTCTCCTTTCATTCCAGGCTCAATTATACAATCAAATAGCTACCAAGTATAAACAAACCTTCCTATTGTTATCAAAGTTTCATCATAATGGCGACCAACGGAGAAGCTCAACCAATAAAACACCAAGAAGTTGGCCACAAGAGTCTCCTTCAAAGTGACGCGCTTTATCAGTACATTCTTGAAACAAGTGTTTACCCCCGAGAGCCAGAATCCATGAAAGAGCTACGTGAAGTCACTGCCAAACACCCTTGGTAAGTTCTAATTCCAAAGTTACTACTACTATCCTAGAACATATTTTTGGACATGCTAATAGACTTTTCTTCTTTATGTGTGGATAATTGTGTATGCATTTCATATTTCTAAATGTTTTACTTGTTATATAACATATAGGAATCTTATGACGACATCTGCTGACGAAGGACAATTCTTAAACTTGCTTCTCAAGCTCATAAATGCTAAGAACACAATGGAGATTGGTGTTTACACCGGTTACTCACTACTTTCCACTGCCCTCGCTCTACCAGAGGATGGAAAGATATTGGCTTTAGACATAAACCGTGAAAATTACGAAATTGGTCTTCCAATTATTGAGAAAGCCGGTGTTGCTCACAAGATTGATTTTAGAGAAGGCCCTGCCCTTCCTCTTCTTGACCAAATGGTCGATGACGTGACTTTTCATGGGTCGTTTGATTTTATCTTTGTGGATGCTGACAAAGACAACTATCTTAACTACCATAAAAGATTAATTGATCTTGTCAAAATCGGGGGAGTCATTGGCTACGATAACACCCTTTGGAATGGGTCTTTGGTAGCCCCACCAGATGCACCCATGAGGAAATATGTTAGGTATTACAGAGATTTCGTGTTAGAGCTTAACAAAGCCTTAGCTGTTGATCCAAGGGTGGAAATTTGCCAACTTCCGGTGGGTGATGGGATCACTTTGTGCCGTCGTATAAACTAATAGCAAATCATGAAAATAACTGCAATACACATATCATGATCAAAGAGCATGTCATCTATTCTTTTCAATCGTTTATTATCTAAACCTTGTAACATTAATAGTCATGTGTGCAAGTTCTCTTTTTCTAATTTGGCAAAGTTTAATACTAATATCTTTTCATCGGGATCCTACCTATGATCGTTTTTGGCTTTGCAAGATCGTGATCGTAGGATCGGATCGGGATCTTAAGATCCTATGAAAATGTGTATATTTTTGTATAGGGGCTGTAGTTCTATATATATATATATATATATATATATATCTCGACATAAGTCTACACTTAGTCAATTTGTATCTATATAACGTTAAAAATAAAAGAATATACTTTAAAGTTTCTTCGTGGTGAACAATAAATAAACCAGTTTTTGTTTATCTGTTTTGAAATGTACATACGCAAGACTTAATATAAATTAATAAATCATATGTAAATCATATGTGTGTTGGTAAAAATAGCATGTAGTTGTCGTGAAAATATTGTTAGTCATTATCGTAATAATTTTGTACTTAATTTAGCCAATGCTAACACAAATTTCCTACAATGCGCATCTGTCACTTTAAACCGAATGGTCATTTGTGAAAAACAATGAATTAAAGTTCAAAAAAAAAAGAAAAACAATGAATTAGTGATTGAGAGTGGGCTTTTTGAATCAAACATGGGGCTTAAATGCTTCACATAGAAGAAAAAGTCCAAAAATGGTTTAGCAGGATATCGATCCTACGATCTACGATCTGAGCGATCCTACAGTTTCGATCCGTTGCGATCGATGCGTTTTAAGTGTAGGATCGTAGGATAAGATCGATCGCGATCCTGACAACCTTGCTAATATCTTTTCATGATATTCGGATCCTTCTTTTATATTATAGGCTATTCCATTTTTCGGGGAATATTCCTCTTTGTCCTCTCACTTTTTCAACATTTTGTTCATATTTGCGTTTATTAAACTTTATATTGATTCAATTTTAGTTTTATAGCTTTTTGATAAAAATGTAGCCACCGTATGAATAAAAACATAGTCACCGTATCAATAACTCACCCCTCTTTTATATGTTTAGTTCTTGTTCATACTAATTGCAACTTCCAAGATGTTTAGATATGCATGATTGCTAATTGTTGACACATGTAAATGTAAATCATCAGGCATTTTAACATAGTCGTTATTAATAAACCAATATCATATACAAAGAAAATTTATTTATTGTAAGAGTAATTATAAAATAAAAACTAATGATACTTAAATTGCTATGGCTGAGAGGCCCATACTCAACTGCTATATATTTCGAATGAAAGCAGTTTTAGCTTGGACTAAACCATGATTTGTGATGACGTATAGTCTATATCCGGGTTACGAACCCGACCAAAGCCCAATACTGATAAGCCCAGCACGAACTGGGCTACGCTGATAAGCGTTTAGGCCCACGAAGGCCCAAATACAAATCTATTTACGGAATAGATAGAAGATATCTCTTAATCATTCCCCAACCGACTTAGGCGGGATATGCCGAAGGTTGAGGAACACGGAACCAACAAGGATTCCGTGTGTATATAAAGGGAATCACATCCCTCGTTAAAGGTACGACTCACAAACCCTAACTCTCCTTTAACCCTAAACAGATTACTTACTCTCACGCCGAAGGATAATCGTGGGAGACAATCCCACGGTAAGCCTAACGGTGTTTTCTGTCTCTTAGTGCGCAGGTCTCAAGTGACAATCAGCAATTGGTACGAGGCGGAGCCCCAAACAAGGAACGCCCAACTTTTGTATCAACAAGTGACGCCATCCGTGGGACCATTCACTAAGAACTAAGACTAGAATGACGAAGCATGGAAATCGCGATCGCAAACGGATCTTACGGAAAGAAGCCGCACACGGCTCGCTTTCCAAGCGGACTCTTGGGACAACCATCTGTCAAAACAAGGGATTAGGCCGGACTTGGTCTTCCTCTGGTGGAATGCGCGGGGACAACCCAGGCCACCACGACCACCACTAGCGCAGCGGATCCACTGCGCACTGTTCTTACCACTCCCTTTCAATCGGTGCTAGAGACTGACCTAACAAAAGCACCGGATGCAGAATAAAAACAAGGACACAGGTGAAGCGAATACCCTCGCTCTAGAAGGGTCGCACGAATTAACACCAAGGGATTTCGTATCCCAAAACTACGAAACTTTGACTGCTCTCATGCAAGAGGAAGCTAGAAAGAGGTCGAGTCGAAGCCTACAAACCCGAATCACCACCGCGCCGTCAGAAGGAAAAGGGCGGTAGAGACAGTCACCGACCCCCTGTGTTTAACAGAATCGGGAAGAGAGTTGAGGATGATGAGACGTCCAACTCACAAAGATCTGGAAGGAAGTGAGGAGGATGGGCGGCGTACCAGGTGTCCACACAAGACTTGGTAGCCGCAAAATACAAGACAGACTTGGGCGACGATATTCCCCAAGTGAAAGCCCTTCGAGTACAAACTCCGAGGACAGTCGGCGTAAGCGCCGTAAGAGAGAAAATTCGTCCTCTGGAAATTGCTCGGACAACGAGGATAGCGAAACGGACCGGAAGTCGAAATAGATATAATGACCAGGAGGATGAAGATATATCTCTCCCATGGCACCGTCAAAAGGTGGATGCGTTCACTCGACGCATCGGCGACTTTTCGAGAACAAACGGAGGCGCATGCCCAACGTAAAACCTACGGCGGAACAGGTGATCCCGATGATCACCTCAAAATTTTGAATCAGCCGCTATAATTGAAAACGGCCACAACACGTATGGTGCCACATGTTTAACTCCACGCTGGTGGGAAACGCACGAAACTGGTTCAGCAAGCTTCCACGCTGAAGCATCAATGGCTTTGAGGAATTAAGAAAGGCGTTTCGCCTAAACTTTACTCAGCGGAAGAAGTGCGCTAAAAATCTGTCGAACTCGCTAGGGTAAAGCAGCGCCAGGGAGAATCTACAAGCGCATTCATGGAACGCTTCAAAGATGAATGCATGCAAGTTAAAGCATGCCCTGAAGTGCTAAAGATCTTTGGTTTCATGAATGGGATAAATAACCCAGAACTCATCAAGAAGTTGAACGACAAGATTCCCGAAACCTTTGATGAGCTCATGAAACACTCTCGGTCCTTCGTCCAGGGAGAAGCCGCCGCGGCGGATAGCAAAAGAAACTACTCGAACTATCGGTCACAGGAACAACCTGGGAGACAATCCACCGACCGGGGTAGCAATCACAATGGGAGCTATCGCAGTCAGGGAAGCGGAAGAGATAATGACAGATACACCCCGCTGACCAAGACTCCTAAGGAAATACTCGCAACAGAAGGCGCAAACTTTCCAAAACCTCCGCAAATGCGCACTCCAGAGGATCGGCGCACCGGGAATGGATCTTGTGACTACCACGCGAAGGGCTACACTACTAATGAATGTGTCCAACTGCGCCAGCTCATTGACAAAATGGTTAAAGAGGGCAGATTGGACCATTTGGTCAAAAATATCAAGGAAGGAAAGGATAGACAAAAGAGTGGAAACAAGAAGGAGACACCCAAGGACAAGGCCGACACCATCTACATGATACAATCATGGCGGCGGGTCACTAGACGAAGGTCAGCCGGGAGTTTTCCGAGGAAGTAAAATCTCTTTCCCCACCTTAGCTGCGGACAACGCAGTGATAGAACCACTCACCATTGAGATCGGTCGCGGGGGTCACGACATCCATCGCATGTACGTTGATGGTGGAGCATCGGCGGACATCATGTATGAGCACTGCTTCAATCGACTGCGGCTTGAAATACGTAGTCGGTTAAGCCGGTCGAACGGCGCTAACGGTTTTACGGGTGAAAAAATATGGCCTATGAGGCAAATACGACTACTAGTTAGTATTGGAAATGAAGAACACTCCGCGGCGGCCTGGATGGAATTCATGGTGATCAAATCTCCCTCGCCATACAACGGCATTATCGGAAGACCATGGATATCCGCTATGCGCAGCATCGTCTACGCGCATGGGATGCTTAAATTCCCAGTGGAAGGTGATATTCTTACTCTTTACAATGCCACGTAGCGCATAGAGAATGTAACACGATTACATGCAAAACGGCACCAATACCGAACAACTGCGCAACCAAAGTTCCAAATCTGAAGGTCGCAATTTACCCTGAATACCCGGAACAGGAAATATCCATCGGAGGGTCACTGTCGGACACCGGCAAGGCAATGTGTGTGCACTCTTACAAAGGAACTTAGACATTTTGCCTAGGAGCCAAAACACATGACCGGGTACCACGTTCAATCACGTAACATAAGCTGAAAATCCGACAAGGATATTCACCAATACGCCGAGAAGAAGCGGCCAAGCCCAGGCGGCGTGCAAGCGATTCGGCGAAAGTACACAAGCTTGTGGATGCGGGGATTATCGCGAAGTCTACTACCATGACGGCTTTCTAACCCGTAATGGTCAAAAAGCGACGGTAGGCGGCGCATGTGCGTGGACTTCACAGACCTCAACAAAGCATGTCCACAAGATGCTACCCATTACCGAGATAGACTGGAAAATTGAGTCTTTGTGCGGATATCCATTAAAGTGTTTCCTCGATGCATACAAAGGATATCATCAAATCCAGGATGGCTAAGGAGGACGAGAAAAAACGGCCTTTCACACAAGCCAAGGCGTATACTGTTACACAAAAATGCCCTTTGGCTTGAAGAATGCAAGCGCCACCTATCGCTGGTTAGTAGATAATGCTTTCGAAAAACAGGTGGGCGCAACCTAGAGGTCTATGTTGATGATCCGGTCATAAAGAGCCATCTTGAAGATGAGTTAGTGCGCGATATTGAGGAAGCGTTCAAAATTCTACGAGAGATTAACATGAAGTGAATCCAAAAATGTACCTTCGGAGCTACTGAAGGCATGTTTCTCGGATACCTAATTGAGCCTGACGGCATAAAACCATGTCCAGAAAAGACCAAGGCTGTGATCGAACTTCCTTCACCGCGCACATTGAAGGAGGTCCAATCTCTCAATGGAAAGCTAGCCGGTCTTAATAGGTTCCTATCTAAGTCAGCAGACAAATCTCTACCTCTCTTCAACACACTCAAGAAGTGTATAAAAAGGGAGATTTTCGTTGGACTACGGAGGCAGAAGAAGCCTTCGTACAACTTAAACAACACACGGCAACACTCCCTACACTTGTAGCACCCGACTGGGAAGAGTTGATCATGTACTTATCTTCAACTCATGCAGGCGGTCAGTAGATGTTACTCACGGATAGAAACGTAGTACAAACCCCGGTGTACTTTGTAAGTAAAGCGCTCAAGAAAACAGAGATGAACTATAGCGCAATGGAAAAGTTGGTCACGGCATTAGTATTCGCGGCCAAAGCGGCTGCGCGGATACTTCCAAGCACCGATAGCAATGATCATAGACCAACCGATTAAGCAAATCATCTCCAAGCGGCGCATCGGGACGACTGCAAAAATGGAGTGTATTGCTAGGTGAGCACAACATCTCTTACGACCACGTCTGCAATCAAATGATAGATTCTAGCGGACTTCATCAGCGAAAATCGGGCGTCGATGATATACCCGCACCAAACACGAAGGAACTACAAGATCCATGGATCTTGTTTACGATGGATCCTCTGCGTCGATGGGTCAGTGCGGGCCTCATCCTCACAAATCCGAAGGGATGGAATTCACTTACGCACGCTGCGTTTTGAATTTACTGGCGACAAACAATGAAGCAGAATATGAAGCTCTAATCGTTGGACTACGCATTGCAGCTCGCATGGGTGTACGTAACACGGAAGCAAATGTGGATTCGGCTAGTAGCCAACCACGTGTTGGGCGATGCGTGGCTAAAGAGGAGCATATGATTCAATATCTCGACAAGACCAAGTCATTAATCAATGGCTTTGACAGGTTCACCATTAAGCAAGTTCCTAGAGGGGAAACTCGAAAGGCGGATGCACTGAGCAAGATCGCATCGACAAGCTTTGCACACTTGTCAAAACAAGTGCTGGTGGAAACACAGAAAAGCAAATCCATATCAGAGATGGAAGTCTCCACGATAATAGAGGAGGAAGGTCCTACATGGATGACACCGATAACGGACTTCCTAAGCAAAGGAGCGTTACCACAAGAGCATAAGGAAGCTCGCAGGATACGGCGCACCGCACAGAGGTTCGAACTTCGAGACAACATACTGTACCGACGCTCCTTCCTGCAACCATGGCTCCGCTGCGTTGGTCCCTTACAAGCAAATTATGTACTGCGAGAAATCCACAAAGGTTCATGCAGCATGCACTCAGGACCATGATCTGTGGTGGCACGCGCCTTGAGGTAAGGATACTACTGGCCAACCATGCACCGCGATGCGCGGGACCTGATACGCAAATGCAATGATTGCCAAGTCCATAGACTCGTCCCGCGCCAACCACAGTACGAGCTAACACCAATTACAGCACCATGGCCATTCTATAAGTGAGGTATCGATATCGCAGGCCCTTTCCCGTTGCGGCAGGAGGATTAAAGTTCCTCATAGTCACCATAGACTACTTCACCAAGTGGATAGAAGCAAAAGCGGTGGTAACAATCACGGCAACGGTAAAACGCTTTGTCAGGGAAAATATTGTATGCCGCTTCGGGCTACCTGGTGAAATCATCTCGGACAACGGGAAACAGTTCTGCGACAACCCTTTTAAAGACTGGTGCGAGAAGCTAAAAATCACACAGCACTTCACGTCAGTTAAACACCCACAAACCAACGGCTTAGTAGAGCACGCAAATCGAAGCCTAGGTGAGGGAATTAAGGCACGTCTAACAAGCACAAAGGAAGGTGGGTGGAAGAACTATCACATGTTTTGTGGGCACATCGCACCTCAATAAAAACCAGCACGGGAGACACTCCCTTTTCTCTAGTCTACGGGATAGAAGTTGTCATACCGGAAATTGGAATGCCTACTATCCGCCTGGCTGAAATCAATGTGGCAACCAATGACGACGGCGACGTATCGACTTAGACCTGCTAGAAGAAAGCGCAGCGGCTATACGTGAAGCAACATCAAAGTCAAGGATGAAGGGATACTACGACGCTAAAGTACGAAGTGTTTCATTCAGACCAGGAGACTTCGTTTACCGCGCCAATGATGCGAGCCACGCAGAAGTCACAGGTAAGCTTGGACCAAAGTGGGAAGGGCCCTATGAGGTTCTTGAAGCATTGGGAACAGGCGCATACAAGCTACGAGGCTTTGATGGTCGTGAACTGCCACGTACATGGAACATCTGCAACCTTAAGAGGTGCTACCTATAGGAACGGCTACGACCCAGCGCACAAGCGCTCCGGCACTTTATGGAAGTGCCTCATAACTATCTATGTATTTACTTTTGTTTCATTAGTGTAATGTCTCATTTACTTCTCATAAAAAACTTGCAAGTATCAATAAAACGCCGCGGTTTCTAGCTAACTCCGCGACATATTTTCATTTGTTATTTTCATATACCGTATGTCTTAACAATTTTTATTTCTAGCCTACATGGCGTGCATGCACTAAATACACCCACGATGGTAAAAGGATAAGTTAACCTACTAAACAACTTGTTGAGTAAGAGGGTTGCAAACCCATCAACATTGGATCACGTATCCTTGTTAAACACCTTATTCTCAAGACATTGGGATAAGTTTGTGCGCCTCCCACGACGGAATGCGCAACTATGCATATGGTGCGCGTTTAACAACATAAGGATTCAACACGCTTGGTTCTTTAAGATGATATTTACGATGCGTGTATATCACATCATACACAATTATGACACTATTACTTAGAAACTATGTTTAAGTATACTATGATCTTCATACATGACTATGAATTTCTCATATTATTTGCGCTCGTGTACAACTTGACAAATATATCTTTTACGCAAAGATAGACAGATAAGTACGCATGTCACAAGCTGCAATAAATATTAACATACATTTAGCAAAAGGAGATTTTTATTAAAGACTATGTTATTACAATGGATATAAAATCCTATATACTATTAGATCGCTCCAGTAATGAGGTCCCTACGCGGCTTGTAGTATCTACACTCTCGCTAAGCCTCTTCAACAAGTTCACGTCTTGGCGAGACACGGTGGCAACACTCACTGGCACCCCATCAGACCTTGGAAGATGAGCGGCACCAACCCCGTACAAAATTGCCTTACCCTTAATACCTTCCTTTTTAGCAAGTCTGGTAGCATGCGCTTCCAATACTTCCTTCTAGGAAATTTCTTTATCTAAAGCAAATGGATTCAGAATGTCCCTAGGGCGAGCAAAAACAGGCACTGCAGTGAGAGACATCGGGCTTCAAAAATAGTCGGTTGTGCTATACGCATCATCGATACGATGGCGCTAAGGTCAATCCTTCCATAATAACGGTTATAGGATAATCACGGTCGCGCTTCATTTCAGCAATCATGGAAAGCTCTAAGGTCTTCATCCTATTCATCGCGACAACCAGGTTATCATAGGAATGCGCATCATACCCAGGAACATTTTCGGCAGGTACCTTCACAAGTTAGCTTCTGTAGCGCCTCTATAGCCTCTGATTTTCCTCGCGCCAAAGCACACTGGACTACACCACCGAATTTGTCCACTACCTCCTTGGACTCAAGAGTACTCGAGCGCAAGACGCGGACCATGGCGATAAGCCACCTGCACTCAGAGATGGCAGACATTAGATGAGGATATAATTCCTCATCATACTCCAAACTAATCTTACGCAGCTTCATCTCTTGTGTGTCGAGCCTGCTCACAGTGGCACCAAATTCTTCCAACTGCGTGGTCAATGTGTCCTTACTCTTCTCCAGATATTTTAGGGCCCAGAGGCACGAAGCCTTGTACCTGATGACTCTGTGCTCTTGGCTTATTTGGCCCATCGGCGCCATTTTCTCCTCACCGCCTTTGTGCGTACACGCTCAAACTCTCTACCTCGGCCTAGCACTAGCCAAGGCTTCCAGCGCAGCAATTTTCTCATCTTTTTGAGCACTTTGGCTGCCTTCACCAGCAATACGCACCCTTAGCTTCTCAACTATTGCCGCTTGATGCATGACAATGTGCCAACTCTTCAACCATTTGGCCCGATGCATCCCGGAGATAAGTCTTCATCTTTTTGGATGTATGGCTCGGTACCGCAGGACTATCCTTGGGGAGACTCGCGACTGTTTAAACACGCATACACGGACGAGCATTATCGGTTTCCCATATAAATAGTTGGTGCGCAAAACCAAAAAAAAAAAAGGCATTCACGATATTACTACGTGGGCCAGCAACATCAGCAGATGGGTGAGATGACCAACATCACGGTGGATGATTCCATAGTGAGGATCACATGGCGTGTTTTCCTCGAGGAGCTCGCGCCATCCTCTTCGCGGGATCTTTTGCGCTTTAACCCGATTCGGCTCTTCCTCTTCTCCTTCCATAGGCTGCGCCCGCGACTCTGGTGGTCATTGCGCTTCTGGAGAGGGCACCGGGGCTTGGCACGCTCTGCGGCGGTGTCGCTTCCACTGCGACGAGGAGCTAGTACTGTCCCCTATGTTCATCTCCGGGTATGACTGCGGTGGCGCTAGTATGGCCTCCTCTCCTTCCTTCAGGGGCCGCGTCCCTACCTTCACCTCAATTGGCTTTGCTAAGTGCACAACGGTGAAAAGATCCATCTCTGCGCAATAGAAAACAACAAATAACACAGGTTATATAATGCGCGAAAAGGATAGAAAGCTCTTACATTAATTATAAAAGGGGGTGCGAGGAACGAGTACCCACCAGGCCATTAGCGCCTAAGAAGATTGGCATCTCATCCGGCATACCAAAATAATTACGGCTGATGCCCATATACACCAAAAATTCCCGGGATAGGAACTAATGGGGATGCGGTTAGCGTTTATCGATTCGCATCCTCGACATATATGATCCGAGGCACGGGGCACTCATCCCTCGGCAACGTTCCCCGGATATAAAAGTCATAGTGCCACGGAAAGCATGTGTCGTCTACCCGAGAAAATGACTCCCTCCAATTTCTAAGCATCTAGTTTCTCGTATAACACTGAAATCTACCACCGCGCTTAGCAAAGGATACCCACCCATGTGACCATGTCGTGTGATAAAAGGCACGGAATAGATGGATAGTTGGGTTAACATCCGACAACGGCAGTTCACCTCAAAATTGGTAATTTTAGCCGCACCGATGCAGTGCAGTTGGGATATGTGCAGCTCGTAATAATTTAAAACATCACACAAAAATCGGGATAGGGGCACACGTTGATTCGCGAATTCAAAAAATCATGTGTATACCCCTATTTTCCCTTCGGGGAAATCCGCAATAGATGCCCGCGCACCCGGAACAACCGGATGCACGTCAAGAGGTATAAAGTAATCCGAAGTGAATTCTAGAAGATCGCTTTCGGTGAGGTCGGAGGTGAAATCAGACAATTGTTTGACCATGGTGTTGTTTTCCTAAGCGCCGCGCGATTACCTTTGAATACGTGTTTTCCGGGTTGTAGTTTGAAGTTTGTTAGCAATGGCGGATGAACGTTTCTTTTCTTGTGAGAAACAAAGTGCAAATGAAGCGATGGGTTATATAATTTTTCTCATCCACACGATGAGTGACACGTGGACCCCACTAACACTAAGCGTGTGGTGAGATTGCTTGATGGGGCGTTCTCGCAGTTACTTTCCCCGACTTACGAGCGCCAATTTTTAATCCCATGTCTAGATACAATGTACTGGAGGGCATCTTCTTTTAACTTCTTGGCTACGCTCGACGTTTTTATTGACTACGGTTATTAGTCTAGCATCCGATCATTCACTGCGCATACTAGACTGGGGACATGATGACGTATAGTCTATATCCGGTTACTGAACCCGACCAAAGCCAATCTTGATAAGCCCAGCCTGGCGGGCTACGGATAAGCGTTTAGGCCTGAGGCCCAAATACAAATCTATTTACGGAATAGATAGATGATATCTCTTAATCAAGGAGATAATCATTCCCCAACCGACTTAGGCGGGATACACTGAAGGTTGAGGAACACGGAACCAACAAGGATTCCGTGTGTATATAAAGGGAATCACATCCCTCGTTAAAGGTACGACTCACAAACCCTAACTCTCCTTTAACCCTAAACCGATTACTTACTCTCACGCCGGAGGATAATCGTGGGAGACAATCCCACGGTAAGCCTAACGGTGTTTTCTGTCTCTTAGTGCGCAGGTCTCAAGTGACAATCAGCAATTGGTACGAGAGCCGGAGCCCCAAACAAGGAACGCCCAACTTTTGTATCAACAATTTGTAAATATAACATCAAGAACGCAAGATTGTAGTGATGTTTAAGCCATGTCGTATATACCATGTTTTAACAACACGATTCTTGCATAATAGAAACAAAAATTCCAATGATCAATATATGGATAGAACTTTGTTATGCTTACAAATGGGCTTAGAATGGGCCTTAATGTCTTTAAAAAAAATAAACGTGCTTTTAGCTTTGTTTAAGCTAATATTAATGCATCCGCCCTGGCATGACATAAGATAACTCATCTCCACTTCTATTAGGGTTGCGTCTGATTGGTTGAGCAAATTCTGGTAAGATTGGGTGTGAAAGATCTACTTCGACGAAAGAGTGTTTGTAAGTTATGGCAATCTTTGATATTAAGTTCTCGTTTTGTTAAATCTCATTTGAACCATGCTAACAACAAGGATAATAATAATAATGAAATTGGTCATAGAAGGATCCTTATGCCAGAAATACCCCATATGAATATGGCCTACGAAATGTGGTACTACATGAATAGTTGGCAGAATGTTGGTTCCTCCAATGGTCTTGTATGCGTCACTCCTGTAGACGCTCGCCAATCCTTCCACTAGAGAGGTGAAAGAACTGTCAATGCCTCGTATTTGTATTCATAATGAGGAGGACAGGAAGAAGTCATGTTGGGGTTTTGGTTATGATTCATCCATAAATGATTACAAGGTTGTTATCGGGGTTGCAATCGTAGTCGAAGGTAAGTATTTGACATGTTTTCAACTCTTAACACTCAAATCAAATATCTGGAAATCTATTGGAGAGGTAAAGTACATATCTTTCAATACTTTTGCTAGCTTATGCAATGGATCACTTAACTGGTTAATGGAAGACCCTCTTAACAACACTAGGAAATATATTGAACAAGACGACCATATATATAGTTGTTCTTATATCCATACGATGTATGACTTTGCATACAAGCCCATATTTAACATTCAACCAAATAATGTCTTCTACAACGATAAGGATATATAATTATTAGTAAAATACACCATTCGTCCTTTTATTTGTACCCAAATATATGCGGGGAGTCCAAAAAAATACGCCCAAAGTCCCTAATGTACAATTTTTGCATTCCTTGAGGTCCTTTTGACTAACGATCATTACTAAATGTCAGTTAACTCACACGCGTGCATTTCACGTACGAGGCACAATGGTCATTTCATATATTTCGATAATTATTTGTACTTGTCTCCTTATGTCCCATCAATCTTCTCGCCCCAAAAACATCTATAACACTTCCACTGTCTCTTTTTTCATCCCCAAACTTTTTTTTACAAGATTTATCACAAACCTTAATTGCATCTCACAAACTGTAATTGCATATCACAAAACCAGTGTCATATTATTGAGATAAACACTTTCACCACATGGATTTTACATTATGGAAAGTAAGAAGAGATCCATGTATTTCAGTTGATGATACCGATATGTACAACTCTACTAAGAAGAAATATGGTGCGTTTTTTTGTTTTAATCGTTGGAATAACTATTATTCTTTAAATTTTTTGCAATTAAGGTTAGATAATGTTTAGCCTTTTTTTAGTTCCAGCAGGAAGATCTAATATGTTTAGTATGAGGGTTTATCACAATAACGTTTTTAAATACTGCCTTGGTAGAATATACGATGGAGGTAAGAAAACCATGGTTGATTTGGTTGATGTTGATATTCAGTCAGTTAAAGAGTTGGATGTTCTTATGTATGAAATGGGTTACGAGCTAGGTAAAACAAAATTACTATTAAGTTGTAAGCCTGGTAGTAATTTAGATGATGGTTTGTATAGTTTAAGTGAGACTGTGAATTATAAATTGTTGAAAGATTTTGTTAATGTCCATAAGATGATAGAATTTTATGTTGAAAATGGTAAGACAAGCTTGTATCTTAGTGAAATGACTTCAAACTCAATTAGGACAGTTATTGATGAGATGATGAAGCAAAGAAGAAGGTAGCTCTTGCTATTGTTCCAAATTGCAAAAAAATAAATAAATTAAAAAAAAAATTGCTCTCTGAAAACATTGTTAATGAGCATATGGTAGAGCATTTAAATCAAGTTACACAACCATCTTTGAAAGTCAATACTTTTGGAGAATATAGTCAGTTGCCAAAAATTGAAACTTTGTTTTCATCTATTGACTTATCATTAAATAGCTAACCTGGTGTGCCTATGCAAATAGATAAACCTATTGACCAAATGCAAAAAGATAAATCTGTATAGGTATGTCAAATTGAAGAAGATATGCAAAAAGATAAATCTGTAGAGAGCTGTCAAATCGAAGAAGTGTTAGGTGATGTACATGAGAGTGAAACAAATGGTTATGAGAGTGATGATGATGTTAATGAGAACATTAATGATGAAAACATATTGGCTGATGAAGAGAATATTTTTGAGGAGCCTGATGTTGAGGTTGCTTTGTTTCAAGTGATTAAGACTAAACAATTTTCTAATATAGGAAGCTCTAGCCAGATACCAGATGATTTATTTGTGCAAAATGACTTAGATGTCATAGACAATAATGAGTTTGAAAATGATTATGATTAAGGAAGAAAATTTTAAGGGAATACGGGAAACAAAAGTTATCTGAGGCAGAAAGAGTTGCCAAGAAAACATTCTTTTTTTTGTGGTCAAACTTTTGGTCCCGCAGTAAAAAGTAAAGACAAGGTAAACCTTCATTCAATAAAAACTAGGAGGAACTTGATTTTGGTGAAGAATGACAAAGAAAGAGTTAGGGTTAAGTGTAGGGGCACATTGCCAGTTTGTGGTCCAAGTGAACATGTTAGGCTGGGCATGCCTAAAGAAAAGACAAAGTCCATTAACTAGAGGTGCCAAAAGGAAGGAATCTATGAGAGCATGCAATGAGGAACCAAAAGCTTGCCCATGGTTGTTTTATGTAGCAAAAGTAAAAGACTAAGATACATGGTCAGTTAGAAATTTTAAAGATGAACGCAAGTGTTTGCAATCAAGAGAGATCAAAACTTGTGACTACAAGTTTCTCTCAAAGCAAATACTAAACCAAGTTCAAGTCAATCAAAAGATTCCAGTTAGGGTTGTTCAAGATCATCTCTAAACAGTTTGAAGTTCAAGTGTCTATGCAAAAGGCATTAAGGGTAAAAAAAACAAGGCATAAAATGATATTAGGGGTGATCATAAGCGATAATACACCATGTTCAGAGTCTATGTTGTAGAGTTGCAAAAAAACCCTAATACAACAGTTATGATAAGTGTATAAACTGTAACAGATCCCTCTAGTCCATACGAGTTTTCAAGAGAATTTATGTATGCTTAGGTGCTTTGAAGATAGGATATAAAGCTTGTCAAGGAGATTTGTTGGGATTAGATGGTGCTTTTATGAGGGGTTCATTTCCTGTCCAGCTTCTTACAACTGTTGCCATTGATAACAACAATGGAATATACCTATTAGCCTATGTTGTTGCAGAAGCTGAATACAAAGATTAATGGACTTGGTTTCTTGAATGTCTAGCAGATGATCTTGACTTGTAGCCAAATTTAAACTACACTTTTATTAGTGACAAACAAAAGGTAATTTCAATGTCTAGCAGATTATATTCACTTTTATTATTGATAATGTTACTTTTATTGGTAATGAATTTATATTATTTTGTGCAGGGTATTATTCCGGCTTTAGTGGCAATATTCCCTAGTGCAAAACAGGTTATTTGTTTGAGGCACATCCATGAGAATATAAAACTGCAATGGAATGATAGAACCTACAAGGATCATTTATGAAAATGTGCAACAACAAGAACTATCCAACAATTTGAGGGAGCTATGCTTGAATTCAAGAGGTGTAGTGAACCTCCCCATGCTTGGTTAAGTAAGATACCAACAATCCATTGTTCAAGGTCATATTTTTCAGGTACTAAATCTATGTCTAACTGGTGATCTTTTATGTTTTAACATTGCTGTTTGTATTACTAAAACATATTTAATACTTGTATAAGGAGAGCTCATTATGAGGTGTTACTTAATAACATGTGTGAAGTGTTTAATAAAAAATAGTGGGAGATAGGCGCAAACCTATCATTACTGCTTTAAAATACATTAGTTAATACTGTATGAAAGAATAGTCAATGTTGTGAATGTAATTGATAAGAGTGGCCACTAACACCAAATGCAACACGAATGTTAGATTTGATTAAGAAAAAGGCTTTAAGGTACATTGTTTTAGGGAATGAAAGAGATAAGTATCAGGTTAGTGGATGGAGAGAGAAGTTTGTTGTGAATGTTGTAGCTAGGGAATATACTTGTAGAAGATGTGAGATTACAAGTGTGCCATGTAAACATGTTATTTCTACCAGTTGATATATGACATTGAATGGAAAGCAAGTAGGATATGTAGAATCATGGGCTCATCCATGTTACTTGCTTAAGACTCGAGTGGAAACTTACAAACACAATATCTATCCCATAAAAGGAAATGAACATTGGGAAAGTCAAATGTGCCCACAAGCATTCTTTCACCTAAACATCATAAACCAAAAGGTAGGGCAAGAGAGAAAAGAACTAGAGCAGCTATTGAAAATGATGATAATGATGCATATAGTAAGTTGTCAAAGTCTTGTAGGAGTATAATTTGTGGTGTTTGTGGTAATCTTTGGACACAACAAAAAAATGGAAAATGATTCTCATGCCTAAAACTTGTGCCTAAATATATGCCTAACAAGAGGATTGAGACACGTTGCAAGATAGAGAGTGGAGATGAGGAAAGATAAAATGAATAAAACACATGTCAAGTAATGAATGGATTAGTCATGTTTTTAGGCATGAAGTTTAGGCCTCCCTATCACTACTCCAAAAAAATATGTTTTGAGCAAGGAGGTATAACTGAAAGTCAATGTAGTGGTATTCAATCTAAAAAAACATGTTTAGGTTCTCAGCCAACTGTTGCAGCAAATAAGAAGACGCATGTTAAAAGTAAGAAAGTTGCAGCAAATAAGCAAGCTCACGGTCAAATAGGTACTGAAGGTAGCAGCATAAATCAAAATTGTGATGAATAAAACTTCAAATTTGCAATACATGTCCATGAGTTCATCAGTTTATCGTTTTTTTTTTTTTTTTTTTTTAATATGTTATCACAATGTTCATCAGTTTTCTAAAATAAATTACTTTGTTCATCGATTCTCTAAAAAAAGATCACAATGTTCATCCCTTTAGATTAAAAATAGCAAAAAAGTATCTGGCAAAAGTAAAATAGGGCAATTGACAACATGTGATGACTTTTGAATATTTGCTCGCGTCTTAGAGGATCACGACCCTATACTATAAAGCATAAATATCTCTAATCAAATTACAAACCCTCAATTCAAACCTCATTTTAAAATGAGACATTCCAAACCAAACTCTATAATCAACTTTTAACTATTATCCTTACGAACATTTCAACTTTTAAAAATATGAAATCTATCTTCTATACGTATAAAGTATACATATCACTAACCAAATTGCAAACCACACTTCAAGCCTCGTTTTAGGATTCAAACACTCCAAACCTAACTCCACTATCAACTTTTAAATATGGGTTAATTCTATATATCCTCAATTTAAACCTCTAAATGTCATATTTACCCAACCAAAACTTATAATTTCATATATACCCAATTCAAACACCAAATTTGTCATATCTACCCATTTTATAAATTTATAAATTAATTTTTTTTTTGTAAAACTTATTAATATCAATTTGAAATGTATATACTATTTTACCCCTCTTAATGATCAATAGTAAATTGCATGCACAACATGGATGTTAACGTTAGTGCTTTCTTGTAGTCAGATAGCACTTTGCAATTGGTGATGGGGCAAAAAATGTTGGTAACTTTATAGTTGTTGGGTTATTGCTTCATATTGGCTTTTAGTTGATTAAATGTGTTTTATGATATATACTTGTTTCATCACTGAATGCAGAGTTACTTGAGTAGCCACCTGGTGCCCATTATATAGGTAACTAAAAGTAAGATGGATTGGTGTACAACGATCATAAATTTGGGTTTAGTTAATGGTTTCTGTAGGAAGGATATGAAATCAATCTAACTTTAGCTCTTGTAAGCCTTGAATTGAATGGAAGTGTTGTTTGTTGGTGCACATGGGGGTTCTGACGGTTAACAACTTTATATAGGATAGTGTTTGGTTTGGTATGCAAGTCGCTTCTTGTTTAAGCAGCTTATGCTGTTTTGATGGACTAACACATTTGATCCTGTTGCAAGTCAAATTTGTATAAAATTTTGTTGAACCATGACCACTTTCAGATAGCCTTATATGACTCATCTGTACATGTTTGTTATCACTTAAAGATGTGTATATATGAAGAGTATAATGGGTATTTAATAATGTAAATTGAGTTTTGATTGGTTTACTAATAAAATGGGTAGATATGACAAATTTTGTGTTTAAATTGGGTATATATGGTATTATGCGTTTTAGTTGGGTAAATATGAACTTTATGAGTTTAAATTGGGGATATATGGTTTAAATATTACTCCCCCGTTAATTTTTTTTTACAAGAATCTAAAATTTCCCCCCAATTTTTTTCTTTCTTTTTTACACATACTAATCATGTGCAACGTTCTTTTAAATAGCAAATTAATTGTGGATGTCGCTTCATGCAGGTAGCATGCTAATTGTATTAAACAACACCATTACGGGTTGACATAGGGTTGGTGGTGAATTTTGGACCATTGTTTTTAGCTTAATTGGCAACTGAAAATGAGATGGCAAAAATCCGTTCCTGATGGGGAACCTTATCTGAACCCGGTTTGACAAGGAACCCGAGTCGACTAGGGATGGGCAATCCGTGAATTTAGAAATCGAGGATGGGATACCCCTCGGATACCTGGATTAGTACCCGACCTCAAACCTATAAAGATTATTATTATCATCGTGTATATGATATATATGCATACAGCTAGGGCTGTAAACGAACCGGACGAACACGAACGGAGCCTTGTTCATGTTCGTTCATTTAATTTTAACCGGACAAATAAACGAACACGAACGCTTACACGGACAAAATTTTTTGTTCATGTTCGTTTATTAAGAAAATGAGTTGTTCATGTTCATTTATGTTCGTTCATTAAAACAGTAAACGAATGCTAAACGGAAATAAACGATCGAACATAAATAAACACAAACAAACAAACATAAACTTTATTAAATTATGCATCTGACATTGTTTTATAAGTGTTGTTTTGTTTAAACAAACTAATTTTAAAATTATACAATTAAAAGTTATAATATACGAAAATAAATAAATAAATGAACATAAACGAACGCTAACGAACGCATAATCGGATGTTCACGGACATAAATAAACGGATGTGACTTTTGTTCATGTTCGTTCATTTAACTAAACGATCGTAAAATATTGTTCATGTTCGTTCATTTAATAAATAAACGAACATAAACGAACTTTTTACCGAACGGTTCATGAAATGTTCAATGAACGTTCAGTTCGTTTACAGCCCTACATACAGCATATAAATAGAGTATGAAACAATGTTCAACAATCATGTTATGCAAAACTAAGTTTCACATCAGTAAAAGTATGGAGTATTAATTGTCTATGGCCATTTCTAGTGATATGATAACTTTAATTGCTATTTTGGACGGAAGCAGTTTTGTTCAGAAAACATAAGTACTTTGGATTAGTATAATACTATAACGTATGGGTCATGCCGTTTCATGTTTATCACGAACACGACTTTTATCATGAAAAAGATACAATGTTATTATAATGATCGATGTTTACACAATGCGACACACATGTCCTAACAAAGATTCGTTCTTTAACATGAAAGGAAAGCGTCTACCCATTAACAAACAACAAAAACTCGGTTTAGAATATAAGTTTGGACTTATAAGTAAAGTTTAATTTTTCCATGGTTACCACTTTGATTTTGTCAAACAAAGTCTACGGCTTTCAGTTTCAAACACCAAACTTTAAAACTCGATATCCCACTCATACTAGCTCAATTGTGAATATTATATAAATTTTTACAAATATATCACTCAAGTGTTTTAATTACTATGACCCGACCAGACCAAATTGAAAACTGAAACACACTAAAACTCTGACCGGAAACGGCGCCGTAAGGCTTTAGTTTAGCACCATTTTATGAGAATGAGTCAAAAAGTTACAGCGAATTGGGCTTTATAATGGTATTAACGTTTTTGGGCTAAGGATGTTTTTGGGTTTTGTACGAGCCTTTGAAATACTTTTGGGCTAGAGATATTTTTCACAATTTTTTTCTTTGCATCTTCCTCCGAAGAATAAGGCTTCCATTAGGGTTTGCATGGCGGAGGTGGTTGCCTTTGATGTGGTCGAGGATATAATCATAAGATTGGCTGTGAAAGATCTTATCCGATGCAAGAGCATATGTAAGTCATGGTATTCTTTGATATCAAGTTCTCGTTTCCTTAGATCTCAACTTAACCATGCTTACAACAAGGATAACAGTAATAATGAAATTGGACATAGAAGGATCATTATGCCTGACATTCTTGGTGTGACCGAAGACATGTGGTATTACTACCATATATGGCAAATTGTTGGTTCTTCAAATGGTCTTGTATGCATATCTCCCTTAGATGCTCAAGTTTTGGTAACCAATCCTTCCACTAGAGAAGTGAAAACACTGACAACGCCTCATATTCCTAATATGAACAGGTGTAACTTGTGTTGGGGTTTTGGTTATGATGCATCCATCGATGATTACAAGGTTGTTGTTGGGGTCAAGAAAGGTCGGAAACGGACTTGTTTTCAAGTGTTAGCACTGAAATCAAATATTTGGAAACAGATTGGGCAAGTAAAGGGCAGATGTTCTAGTCCTTTTGGTACCTTCCATAACGGGGCGCTTCACTGGATTGTCGATGATAATTATGATAGAAAGAAAGTAATTGTATATTTTGATTTATCTTTAGAGGAATTCAAAGAAATCCCCCAACCAGATGACTCATTTATTTATGGTGAATTCAGTTACAGACTTGGGGTTTTTGAAGAATGCATATGCCTAATTTACGGTCTTCATGAGCTCCCTAAGAACATATGGGTGATGAGAAACTACAGTGTTAAACAGTCTTGGGAACTACTCCTGTATGATTGTTTTTACAAGACTATGGAATATATCGAACATGACTCTGAAATATATTGGCGCTCCTCTGATTGTACAAAGCAGGATGTTGTACACACTCTCAGACATAATATTCAACAAAAAAGTTTCTTTTGTGATGATGATACATGTTTTTCCCAAACTGCCAAGTATATGAGTGCCCCTTTATATGTGGAGAGCCTCGTATCTCCCCATGTTAATGGGAGACCAAATCAAATAAGGAATAACTAGAGAAGTGTTAAAGCTGGTTCTATCAATAAGATTTCAGGTTCCTTTCTCTTTTCTCATACTATACTCAAGAGGAAGAGAAACATACCGGCACAGAATAACAGAAGGAATGATAAGGTGGGTTTCAAATTTGATTCACTCTCCTCACTAATGAATAGCATAGACTAAATAATTACATGTATTTGTGATACTCAATATGTTGTATTCTCTTGTTCTATATTCCCAGTAATTGCTTTCGCGCTTCTTTAAATTTGAACATTTATATTAATGGAGCCACTATCATAGATACATTTTGTAGTGCCATTCCCCTTTAAGAGCACAAGGTATGGGGTGTCATTGGTGTGCCAAATGCATGTCATTCGTGTGCCAACCATACCGGAGCATCGTGCCATTCGTGAGCCAAACGTTTTGAGCCAATGCAATAGCTCAAGCCATTTGCATTCTTGTGTGTTTTTTTTCTTTTCTTTTTTTTGTATTGTGAGTGAGTGAATATTTTTAGTGGGGTATTTTGTGGGACCCAATAACATGTTAGTGGTGTGTTATGAGGGAGAGTGTTTTAGTTAGTGGTGTGTTATTGGGAGGTGTATGATGTGGCGCTGAGGTGGCATACCTATAACGTGTTATTGGTATTGCCCATACCTTGTGCTCTAACATGTATTTGACCTTCATAGACTTTTTTTTTGATATATTTTTTAATTGTAACTTATTTCACTCACTTTTTTCTATAATTTCTCAGTTAATCAAAGGAGAACACTAAACTAGTGTACAAGATGTTAAGGTGCAGCAAAAGATAACGGGGACTTTGCTTGTTCTTTAGCATTCTGCTTCCGAGGTTTAGGGTTTGGTTACATAGATTTTGTGTTAGAGCCTAACAAAGCCTTATCATAAGTACTATTCCTTTGTGTAATATGCAAAGTTTAATGTTAGTTTTTCTTGATCCCTGTTGTTGTCCGGTGATAATGATAGTAGTTGACGAGTATAAATCTTATTTTCTTCCAACTTGCTAGAGTTCTTACATGACATTTTGCAGTTCAAAAGAAAACTACTTTATAACCTATTGTTTTGCTTGCATTATCATATGGTAAAGCACTGCGGGTCGGCATAATCACGTTGTAACCGCTTTGAAATAGAAAATTATGTAACTACTTCTTAGAACGGTTTATTTTAGGGTAAACACTAAAAATAGTACTATCCCAAATAACTAATTATGCTTCCTCTGCTAATTTTATACTCATTACGTTTTTTGAAGTGCTACATGTAACTCATTATACACTACATTTAAAGCTAATTTAGTAATTTCTTCCAACTTCATCTTCTACATCTTAAAACTCCGACCAAACACCAAAAATTCCGGCAATAAACCCAGTTTCCGGCCAATAACAACAATTAACAACTCCACAAAATTTTAAAGAATCAAACAACAAAAATCTCTCTTTAAGACAAGTTCAAAAGCGGTCCCATAACAACACAAAGATACCATCAGCAACAACAATAACCATAACACTGTGAATCCACGTGGATCCGTTAACTTAGAAGATGTAGCAGCCTCCACAAGCAGCGAGCATGAACTAGTCTCGAAGTTTGCTCCACTCTCAACTGCAAGTAGCTGATATGAAGTGTGGTTGACCCGGTAGAGTATTTTTGGTTATTTGATGGGGCCGTCTTCATTTGGAGTTTAGGTGACTATTTTGGAGGAGATCATGGATGCATGCGTTTGTAGTATAAAAACCAATTCAAAATAGTTTAGGTGACTATTTTGGGGCCCGTCTCGAAGTTTGACTCAATGAAAGCTTGGTTCGGTTATATGAAGTGTGATGGCGCCCGACTTCATCTGCCTGTGGGTTATTTATTTATTATCAAACATGGATGTGTTTGTACTTCGTAGTATAAAAACCAATTCAAAAGAGCAAGTGTTTCTTTGGATTATTATTCCCATACTGTTGGCCGGAAACTTTATTTCAGACGATGGGTGTTAACTTCTTATCATGAGAAAAGGAGTTTACTTGAGCATAATGACAACTGATTTAACACTGTGTTAAAGTATAATGATTTTTTTTACGTAGATAAATCATAGTGAGTTATCTTGGATAGTACATAGAGTATCTTTAGTATTTACCCGTTTATTTTACTTCACCCTTAATTCTAAAAGCAAAACCAGTTTGGGCTATGCACAAACTGATTTCATTTAAAAAAGAAAGCAGAAAAAACCAAAGTATTAGCATAGTTACGTAAAGAATAAATAATCCCAAACGCATCCTTAGGCGGATAATGTGGTAGTTTACTTTTCTGCCATTTATTTCGTTAAACAGATAAGTTTCTCTATTCAGGAATGACGAATTTTTGAACACTTACTGTTAAAATCATGGAGTTATAAGGTGACTAAGGATATGAAATCCTTCTTTGTATATTAACCAATTTTTGTAAAACCCTTAAACAACCTATATATAATTATATCATGCGTATACTTTTATAAGATTACATGTGAATCTAAAATAACAACATTCTTCTACATATTATGAATTACATCATAAACTTCTAAAGCGCTATATCATTTCATTAACAATATATACATGATATAAATTACAATTAGGTATCTAGGTGATTATTAGGAAAACGGTCTCTAAATCAAATACACTTGTGTTTGATTATGGCAATATAGAATAGTCATGGAGTTATAAGGTGACTAAGGATAGGAAATCCGTCCTATGATCCGCCAGATTTTAGACTAAAGATGTGTTTATACACCAAGTTGATTTTATGTTAAATTTTTACGTGCGGATCCTGTATTATACCGTGCAACTCTGAATACTTACTGTTTAACTCATTTCTTTTCAATCAACTTGTAATTCGATCATTGTACCCTTCTACCATTCAATTTACTCTTAAAAAGAACTAAAGCCGAACCATGACCGGCTCATGCTCATGCTCGAATCGAGTCGACTCGTTTACAGTCTTATGCTTCTCACTTCTACAGTTAATAAGTCAAGATAAAATTTCAAATAGATATTCGTCTTGATAATAAATGATTATCATTATAATACTATTGTTATACACAACAAATTAATCAAAATTATATTTGGGGATGTTAAAAGTCATAATCCCAATTTTCGGATATCCAAAATTCCCCTTTTTAGATATGATAATTTTCAATCAACGTGAGCAACCATAATTTCGTCGTCATTTGTTTCGAACGTGAGAAGCCATAACTTCATCATCATTTGTATCGAACATTCTGCAGAGTAAATAAATCGCCATTTTTTCATTCTAAAATTACCCGTTCTATAACCCGTTTTTACCTGTTGACCAATCCAACCCAACCCGCCCATTTTGCCACTCATGATTGAGGGTAAAGGTGAACATCACAAACCGGATAGAATTAATACACAATGGTCGATACCAAGAAACAAAAAACATACTAACAAGTCGTAATATATAGCAAAATGATATCTACATAAATTCATGATATCACTTGCACTTGAACGTTAGTAACAATAAACTCAGATTATTATAAAAAGTCAAACGGAGAACACATTTGATCATTATTCATCAACGCACGTAAATCATGAACGAACCGAAACTATGCAACTCAGCCGACAACATACTGTAATCACAAATATCACTTTAATCGTAAAATACAGCAGATTATTATGCAACTCAGCCGACACAAAACCACAAACCGTAATCACAAACATCACTTATTTAATCGTAAAATACAACAGATTATTATAATAAATCAAACGAAGAACACATTTGACCATATTATTCATCAATGCACATTCAACATGTTATTGATAATAAACCATAATCACAAACATCACTTAACAGTGTAACACCCCCAAATCTCGGTACAGCGGAAGACTTAATCAAGTTTTCGGGGCGTTACTATTGGATTGGTATCGCACACAAGTATAGCCAAAAAGATAGTCGTTTAACATTTAAAACCAATCCCAAATTTAAGTATTCAAAACATTTAATCCAAAATATAAATATTAGGCCCAAAACATGATTTATTAAGATAGGTCCCCAAAGTTTATCAGAGTCATAAATGATCCTTGAACCCCGCCTTCTTGCCAAGCTTCCACCGATCACGTATTCCAAACATCTCTCAATTACCTGAGAAATCATGCTAAAAGGTCAGCTTACGTTGGTGAGTTCATAGGTTTAAGCTCAACAAAATCATAGTGGACCTGTAAGAATTGATTTGCTATGCAAGACCTAAGATAGATAAATATCGTTTCACACATGATCCTACCCGGATCTCTAAACAAATCCCGCATCCAGGGATCACTCGGGCCCCCGCGACTCTAGTCCAGCACTGTTGTGGCAAAATCTAGAACAATTGCCAACCCCGGACTAGGTCGATGTAGAAGTCTATTCTTAGCTAGGCACGGTTAAACCTAGACTAAGGCAACAACTACCGCAACTCTATCTATACAGTCAAGCACATAAGCAAATCCAAATAGTTTTCACGGTCCAAAAACAGTAGCATGATTCTCACCCCAAAATAGTTCAAAACGTAGTTAAAACGTAGATAAAAGTGGGGCTATGAAACTCACCTCAAGCAATCAACGCACAAATAAACACTAGCAGAAGATAACGGTATCACGGCACAGCAACTATCGACTCGGCACAACCTATTAATGTAGACCAACTTAATATATATACATTTCTCAAAATCAACGTTATCTACCCCAATGTATTCCATTTCGTTATTTTCAAAATGTCTTGTTTCACCATTTAATCCTAGTGTTTGGTATTCCTCATGTGGGTGTATCGACTCAATATGATACCATGAATGCACTCAAACAACCAATATGTTATGCTCCACAACACAATTTGCAACTCCATTCAACACAATATATGACTCAATGCGACACAATGAGACGTCTAAGAGATAAGCTCCATAGTCCAATAAGTTTCGGAATAAACAGTAGACCTTATCGAATTCGTCAACTCGATAAACTCAATTATTCATTCGTATCGCTTATTATTCCATAAACCGGTCGCATCCTAACGAGTCATAAGGATAAGTCACCCATTAATAAGGTTATCCAACATGCCTAGAGGGTTCTTATTAGATTCGTCAACCTAATAAGTTTGCTACCCACGTGGATCAACACTATTAATGTTAGGTTATCCGTAACCCATGCACACAACGTAAGCAATTAAATACTTAAACTAGTATTAAATGTCCACAATTGACATTTATTGATAAACGTGTACTCGAAACATTAATTACTTATTTATTACAAAATATTTCCAATTTAGTCGTTAGTTTCCGTTTAAAAATAGTAAATAACAAGATAAGACTTGTTATCGAAATTTTTGGTACAAAAACCCATTTATTATTTCTATTTCATAGTTCATTAGCATTTTCATGTTCATATATATATTTCGTCAAATTTCAATATTAATCTCATATCATTATTCGTTTTGAGTCCACAAGCACGAGTCATAACTTCTCGGCTTTTAAATCAATCAATAGTCCAAATTATACTAAAGTCCATGTTACGGCTTTGTCCGAGTCAACTATTGACTAAAAAGTCAAAGTAACGCCGACGTAGCTCAAAGTCAACAATATATATATCAAGTCCAAATTTAAAAGTCACAATATCGCAATTCAATCCCAAACCAACTCAACACAAGCTCGCCAACCAATCAATCAACCAAATATACTCGAAACCAATGTTATGACCCTAATGGTCATGACACGGTCGCGGTCAAGACCACGTGAACCAAATAAGCTCTAGAAGCTTTTCGGCTCCATGCGTCACATCTAAACCTCAACTACATCAACCAACAAGCTACCAAATCGACCCGACTCGGACCCATGACCCAAGTGGGTCACGTACACCAACCCATGAGTCACGTACGTGACCATGGTGGTTCGTACGCCATCCCAAACCAATCCAAACACATCCAAATCACTTCCACAACATCCCAATCCAATCATTCAAGCTCCAAACACTAACCAAACACAAAACCCATCAACTATTCTTAGTAAAAAACATGCAACTAAACCCTAAATGCACAAACCCATCAAATTGATACACCAAACACTTACCAAACACTAAATACTTGTTCATTTAGTCACTAATTAGCTTTAATTTCATGTTCCACCCAAAAGCCCTAAAAATTATAATTAGGTCGAAACCCTAATTATCAATTCGTGGGTTTTTATTGCCCAATCAAGCTCAAAACATGTTCTGTTTACCTTATCTAATCACCAATTGCAAAAGCCCTTTGAAACCCTAAAGATTCGATTTGTATTTTCAAGATTTGGAGATGTTATTGTGGTCTATATAGCGCGTGCCATATATGGTTGGAAAGAGGGAAGAAAGATCTTTAAGATGGTGGTGGTGGTGGTGGTGGTGGTGAGTGGTCACTCGCCGGCGTGTGGCCGGAAATGGCCAGAACAGTGGCCGGAATTCAAAGGGGGCGGCTAGGGTTTGCTTTAGAGAGAGAGTAGAGAGAGAAATGTATTAGTGTGTGTGTTTTAGAGAGAGAAATAAACTAGGCAAATGAGGTAGTGGGTGGGTATTTATACTAGGCCACTAGGGACCTCAAAAATAATTATTTGGGAGGAGGGGGGCGCCGGTCTCAAGAGAAAGTGGAGGGTTGGAGTTGTAATTTTTCGTAACTATCCCGTCTACCCATTCCCGAGCTCATAAATTGTCCCCCGAGTGTCCCATGACGTTCATTCAACTTTCTAACATCGTTATTTACGTTTTTCCACGAGTTTTGACTATTTATTTGTCAATTTTCGAGTTACGGTCTACAAGTTACAATAATTCTTGTTTAAGGCTTTTCTAGTGCCGAATCGAATAGTGCCTATCAAATAGAGTTAAAACTCATACGATAACTCATTTAATAATGAAATAATCCATAAAAACCAATAGACGATATAAAATCAAGTCATGGTTTATAAAAATAGTGTTAAAGGCAAAGCTCGGTTTAGTTTAACGTAATGCGGTTACCTAAAATAGACTCCCTAAATTTACCAGTTGTCACATAGTGTAACTCAGCATGTTATTTTATCAAGTAAAAAGAATAACACTCTCAATCATTGTTATATCAACTCAAATTACGCATCGAAATCATGATCACCGACCGAAATTATGCAACAAAATGTCATCAAATCAAACGGATAATAAACTAAAAATCTTAAGCTAATTAGTAGTAACTGAAATCGGATATGAATGTACCATATCATATTCGACGTTATCATGATGTTGTTCTTCCATTTTTGTTCCGCTGGAGTGATACGCAATTTGAGGGTTTTGAAAATGGCGCTTATTTTTTAAGTTTGAAGAGTTGTGATTGTAATCTACGCATATTATTTGTGAGGAGAGTTATTTTACATACCAAACTTTTCTCACATACCAAGGGATTCATCTCCACCATTCATCTAAAAAGAAATCAATTGCTGAGATTAAAAACATTTTATTATTTCACATATTTTTTATAATTTAAATATCTCTTAAACCGTTAAGCGTTAAGTGAAAATATTTACACCATCGCGACGAGCATTTAATTATCTTTCTATAGACGGGCACTTTGATATACTTTCGAAAAAGAAAAAATTTCGTTTTTTCACGTTTTTTCGTTGTTTTTCCTTTTTTACGTTCTTGAAATTTGTATGAAAAAAATCATATATGATAAAACACTAAATTGAATATCACATGTGATATTAGTGTTAAATCATATATGATATGTAATATCATATGTGATATTACACTAATATCACATGTGATATTACATATCATATATGATATTACACTAATATTACATGTGATATTCAAATTAGTGTTTTATCATATATGATTTTTTAATGCAAATTTCAGCAACGTAAAAAAACAAAAAAAACTTAAAAAAAAAACGTGATAAATACGAAAAAAAAATTTTTTTGTCGAAAGTATATCAAAGTGCCATTTTTTGTCGAAAAAAAAATTTAATTATCTATAGAAAGATAATTAAATGCTCGTCGCAATGATATATTTTTTTTCGCTTAACGATTAACGGTTTGAAAGATATTAATATTTGGAAAAAAATGATGAAAGTGGGTTTTTAAATTGTTGAGATTAATCTCATCCATTAGATCAAATAAAAATGAAGGGTGAAGATTGATAAATAATCTTTTGTCCTCAAATGATCTTAAATCATTATTTGTAAGCAATAAAATTCAATTAGTTGTTTCACCGTGGATGATTGACACGTGTTTTCCTCTTCCCTTTTTCACTGTTAAAAACTTTCTCAATACGTTTGTTACGATTATTTTCTTTTCCTTTTTCTTTTTTTTAGAAACATCATTTAATTTGTCCAAGTGTAGTGACGTTTAATAAACTCGTATGTTTTTCTTACTAGATACTATCAATTTAATTGATAAAACTGTTGAAAAAATAAAGATTTAAAGTTGTAATCATTTAGTTGGTGAGTATTTTTTACACAATATGAAGTATCATTCAACTGCAAGTTATTTTGTATCATGAACCATAAATGAAAGTATAAAATCATTAAAACTTGTGTACACGAAAAATTGGTTACACAAACATTAGCAGTATCCTTGCTAAGTGAATTCTTTTTATGTATTTCACATACTAAATTAATAAATTCTTATGAAATTATTTGCTTCATAAGTAATTTATTACTTTTAGTATAAATTTCAAGAAAATTACAACAAAATGTTCTTAATTTTATAACAGATTCTTTAACTTAGACCATAATGACATGTATTTACTTCCTTTTGTTTACATGACAAAAGATATTGTCTCTCACATTAAAGATAACTAGCCAAGCTCGACTTTTTTAGAAATAACCCACAAACAAGCTTGAGACTTCAAATTAACCAACAAGGTGAGCTCCTGGTCTTAGAAATAAATCTCAAGATGTGCTCAAACCCTAGAATAAAATAACGCACAAGTGAAGCTTGAGCCTTAGTTATAAAACATGATTCGAGCTTAATCTGAGGTTGGTATGTATAGGAACTTTATAAACGGATAGTTTATGAGTTTCAGACATTCATAATACTTAAAAGATAAACATTAAATCGGATATCGTTTGGTTATGTTGAGGCCTTTGATTTATACTATAGTGATATGTATTTACGTATGAGTCCTTTTATTTGTATGAAAAAAAATACCATCTCTTGCATAAAATTATTACTATCCAAGCTCCAGTTCCAGTGTTTCCACAAAATGTGTTGAAATAAAGTGATAACTTTGGTTGACCTAACAAACTCATACTTGTCTAAAACCACACAGACTAGTTGTGACAAGTTTTATTCTTCTAACAATTTTGTATTTGTTTGTCAAGTTTGTTGTATTACAGGGACTGAAGTGAAACATTGGATTATATAATCTCACATCCGGATCTTGGGTTTGATAACTTCTCATTCTCTCATACTCATAAATCTGTTTTACTCTCAAGCTTTGGTGTTGATAGTCTGGTATTGTTTTGATCATCTTGATAACTGGTTAGGTTGTTTTATAGTGTTTAAGAGCTGTAGTGAGGTTCATTGTATCTTATTCTTTATATTGTGATAGATAGGATCTTTTTGAAGGGGACTATCTCTTTTCTTTGTATTTGTTTGGTGAGCACACAATTGTGGACTCATCTTCTTGAACTATTGAGTAACAAAAGATTTCACCAAAAGGTGGTTGGCTGGGTGATTTGATTGTGTTAAGGTTGTATTCTAGTTTAGATCTATAGTTTTTAATATGGTATCAGAGCCACGCCTTTGATCTCCAGATGTTGTTATTTTTAGGGTTTCTAGGATTTTGAGAAAATTTTGGAGGTTTCTTGACCTGGTGGTGTTTTAGTTTGAGTTAGGCTATTATCTCAATGACCGTGGTGGCATTTGTTGATTTGAGTATAGATCGGTGGGTTTTTGGTAGATCAATTAACCAAACCCTAATTTGTGGATTTGGGGATCTTGATTCTGTTGGTGACCTCCGGTGTTCTTGGGTTTATTTCTTGATTAGTGACACTCTTGACTAAGTGAATCAAGAGTGTTGGTGATTGTGGTCTAATCTTTCCGCTGTGTATCTCAATAAGCACTGTAAGGTTTTTATTTCCTTTAAATCATTGGATATTTTGGTAGAAGCACTGCAAACTTGTGGGTAATATCTTGACTTGCTTCCTTGAGAAGTACAAAAACTGCTCTTCCTACAGACAAGTGTTATACTGGGTACTATAGTTGATTTGGGTGTGTGTTTTCTATTTTCAGTTCTTTGTTTTTTTGGTTTTGTCATTGTTTCTAGAGTGTAGGATGTTAGGATTTTGGGCAGTCTTGGAAGTCTAGCGGATATTTTGTTGATTTTGTTTGTTATTGTTCTTTTTTTGTTATCTTCTTTCTGTTTATTATCTATTGTTGCTATGTTAGATTTCTTGTCTGTTTGTTATTTGTTGTTCTTTGAATTATTAGTTTTCTATCTGTTCTTATCTTCTATCACATGGTTCTTCTTTGTCTGTTATTATGGCTGAAGTATGATTAGTAGTCTTGATCTTTGGTAATTCTCTATATCTGCATTTTAATTCTAATATTCCTATTGTGCATTTCGAACTTACTGGGTCTGATAATTACAAAATGTGGTTTACTACTATGAAAATTGTATTAAAAGGTAAAAATAAAATGGGATTTATTTATGGTACTTGTGTTAAACCTGTTACTAGTCATATTTTGGCCCAACAATGGGAGAGGTGTAATGCTAAAGTCTTAGGCTAGATTCTTGGTTCTTTTTCTCCTGAGTTGTACTTAGGACAAGTGTATTTTGAGATAGTTCAGAAGTTTGGACAGAATTAGAAAAGACTTATGATAAAATCGATGGTTTAGTTATTTTTAATGTGACTCATAAAATTAATGGTCTGAATGGGTTTAAATGATGTTTATCAACCTATTAGGAGTAACATATTGTCTAGAGGCCCACTGCCTGATGTTAAAGCGGCATTTAATATTGTTTCCAGGGAGGAATCTCACAGAGGTCTTCACCCTGGTTCTAGGTCTAGTAGCAAAGTGCAACCTGCTGCATGTGTTGCTAAGTCTAATAATTTCAAACCTAATGTTTTTAAAAGGAATAATAATACTAATAGAGGTCCAAACCCTAATCTTCTTTGTAATCACTGTGGTTTGATTGGACATACTTGAAATTGTTAGGTATCCCCTTGGATTCAAGAAGAATCCTAATTTGTCTAGGCAAGCTGTCCCTGGTAGAGCTTTTAATGGTAGTGTAGAGGTGCCTAAAAGTGCCTCTACCTCCATTGGTTCTACCTTCTTTTCATAATGCTTTTACCAAGGACCAAATGATGAAAACTCTCTCTCTTATCAATGAAAAACCTTCTGAAAGTGCTAGTGCCAATATGATAGGTATGAAAACATTTGGAAATATGTTTTTTAATCTGCATTTCAAAAAGTTTTTATGTGCCCAAACATGTTCTTATATGTATAATTTGTCTTTGGGTTGGATTATTGATTCTGGAGCCAATCAAAATCTAATAGTTTCAACTAAAAATATGTTAAGTGCCATTGATAATTTCTAGTTTAGATCTTACTGTTGGGCATCCCAATGGGACTTTGGCTAAAACCACTGTTATTGGAAATCTGAGATTAACTAGTAATGTTGTTCTGTTTGATGTCTTACTAGTTCAAGAATACTGTGTTAGTCTGTTATCTGTTTATAAACTGATTAAAGATAGTAAGTTGTTTATTGCATTTGATGGGCATAAGTGTTATATTCACGATTTGAATCTGGTCAAAACCGTGGGGACTGGTAATGAGCCTGGTGGGCTTTACTTGTTTGATGTGGAGCAATGTGGTAAGATGAATGCTCTATCTAATAACGTGTTTGTCTGTCATGATTCTTAACAGCTATGTATAGGAGGCTTGGTCATCCATCTGCTAATGTTTTTTCTATAATAAGTAAAACAATTGGTCTTAAATATGATAATCATGTGTGTCCTTGTAATGTGTGTCACAAGTCTAAGCAGACTAAGGAGCCTCTCCCTTTGTCTGACCATAAGTGCAAGTCTGTTGGTGATCTGGTTCATCTTGACTTGTAGGGACCTTATAGAGTTGTGAATAGAGAAGGGTACAAATATTTTTTAACTGTGGTGGATGATGATACGCTTACACAGAGCGTTCGGGGTCAAAGGAACTTCCTTTTCGTCGAGCAAGTTTTTCAACACCCTAGGCAGTGAACCTAATCGTTGTAGTGTAGTATTAGGGTAAGCCACGTGTATTGATATCGTTCTCTAGGGGAATAGGAATGCTAGTAAGAAGTTACTACGCTAAGGTTGGGGTTGAGGAAGATTATTTTTTTATCTTTTTTATATTTTTTTAAGAAATGGAAAGGTACGAATCTCGGGGTTTGGATTTGGGGGTTGGTATTTCTACCGATTACTCTACTTATCTAATTATCTAATTAACTAAGCTAGGGGTATTCTATGTATATTGTTGTGTGCTCGTATGATGATTAAAAATGTGTTTACTTAGGTTTTATTACTCCCTAGTTATCTCCTATTGATGGTTGAATTGTCACGTCCTTATTCTTAACGCGTTGTGTTTCTAAGGTCGTAGGGTGTGCGTTTATCCCTAACTCTTTGAAGCTACCAAAGGTTAATGACTACGAAATCTCTAGGATTCATAAACTTAACACTAAGGTATTCTTTGGATCTTTAGCCTACAATTCCACTAGTAACTATATGCTAAGGTTCAACAAAGATTAATCAAGCATTATTAACACAACGAATGACCTATCACAATACTAGGTCAATCACAATTAAGATAAGAGACAACCAATCAATATTCAATAACTAAGTTTCATATTACCTAAGCAAACACATAAGTAAATTAGCCGGACATGGAGAACATGCAAGCATACACACAATCAATTGATGACATAATTGAATCAATGAAGTAAAACACATATCTTGATGTAAAATAGGGTATGGAACCCTAAAATACTATACAAGACAGCATTGGTTCGGTTTAGGTTTTTACTCCACAAAACTACCTCTTTAAAACTGAAAAATTCGGATTCTATATATAGTGTTACAAACTGCGACGGCGTCACTCTTTAACTGTGACGCCGTCGGGTCGCCGTCATTAAGTTTTCGTCTTGGCCACGTTATCATTGTGACGGCGTCACCTTATGCCTGTGACGCCGTCGCCTTCAGTCTCTGACGCCGTCTGGATCAAATCTAGGCCGTCTGAGCTGCGACGCCCTACTCTTTTAAAACCTGATGCCGTCACTTGTAAATAAGCAATTTGGCTACCGAGTCGTCACAAAACATGTTCCGACGGCGTCACAAATAGAACCTGACGCTGTCCCCTTCAGTTCCAGCAGCTTGAGTGTCTCGATTCTTGACTTTGGTCATTTTCTTCGTATATTCGCGTCTTTTCGTCCGAATAAGTGTCATTCCAGCAATTTGCCTTCAAAAGACCTAAAAAGTGAAAAGGAACGAAATTAAGTAGTAACGGATACAAAAGTGATCAATTAAGGGCTTAAATGACCTCTCAAAAAGGTACCTTTTAAATGCTTATCAGATGATTATAGCAAGGTTGTGTGGGCATATTTGATCAAAACTAAGGATGAAGTTGGTTTTTATATTGAAAGTTTTGTAGAACTTATTTTTACACAGTTTATTAAAAGAGTTAAAGTGTTTAGGTCAGATAATTGAACAGAGTTTGTGAATAATAAACTAGCAACATTTTTTAACTCTAAAGGTATTGTGCATCAAACTTCATGTTCCTACACACCTCAACAGAATGGCATAGTTGAGAGAAAACATAGACATCTCTTAAATGTTGCTAGAAGTCTTATGTTTCAGGGGGATTCCTCTTAATATGTGGACTGGGTGTATTTTGACTGTTGTTTATTTGATTAACAAGTTGTCTTGCTCACTCTTGTCTAGATCTTCTCCCTACCTGTTAGTGTATGGTAAAGAACCTAGTCTCTCTCACCTCAGGTGTTTTGGTTGTCTGTGTTATTCAACTGTCTTAAATAATAGTGATAAGTTTTCTTCCAGGTCAGAAAAATGTGTTTTAATTGGTTTTTCAACTATCAAAAAGGCTTATAAGTTGTATAGTATTGAAAGTAAAATTGTGTTCTTTTCTAGAGATGTAAATTTTTATGAAACTATCTTTCATTTTAAAATGAAGTCTGGAAGTGATAAAAATAGATTTTTGAGTAAAAGGAGTCTAAATCAAGTTTTTTAGAGTCCGAGTCAAGGTTTTTAAACTTTTTTGATGAAACCGATGACAACACTTATGAGGCAAGTCCCAGTGATGAAAAGGGAGACCCATATGTTGTGGAAGGTAATGGTATGGCTTCCAATGATACCAGCAGCCCACATATTTCTGATGAGGAAGCAACCATGGTAACCCAATTAGGTGAAAACACTCTCCTATCTGAGGGTATACAGTATCCAAGTACAATTCATGGGTCAAGTTCTATGTTTGTAAAATCTGATGTTGAAAATATCACTAACATAGGGAGTACTCCACAGACTGTGTTGAGGAGGTCAACCAGAGTTAGTAATTTGCCTTCCAAATTAAATGACTTTGTTGTTAATAGTTGTTTAAGGTATGGTATTGAAAAGTTTATGTGTTATACTAAATTCTCTGTTAGAAACTTGTGTTTTTCTACCACTCTTAACAAGTTTGCTGAACCCAAGTCTTATCATGAGGCTTCTTAAGATAAGAATTGGGTTGAAGCTATGAATAATGAAACGGAGGCTTTGCATAGGAATAATACTTATGTGCTAACTGAATTGCCTACTGGTAGATAAACTATTGATTGTAAGTAGGTGTTTAAAATCATGTATAAATCCTCAGGTAAGATAGATAGGTACAAGACTAGACTTGTAGCTAAAGGGTATAATCAAAGGGAAGGTGTTGATTATAACGAGACATATAATCATGTGGTTAAAATGGTGATTGTGAGATGTATTATTAGCATGTTGTGTATAATGGTTGCTCTTTATATCAATTAGATGTTAATAATGCATTCTTGTATGGTGATCTGAATAAGGATGTGTACGTGTCTTTACCACCTGGTTTTTATGATGAATATGAAACCAGAGTCTGCAAGCTTGTTAAGTCTTTCTATGGACTTAAACAGGCTCCAAGACAATGGAATGAAAAATTAACCAGTGCTTTAAAAGAGAATGGTTTTAAACAACATATGAACGATTATTCTTTGTTTATCAAAGATGAAAATGGTGTTTTTCTGACTTTATTAGTATATGTTGATGACATTGTCATTACCGGTAACAGTGATGAAGAAGTTGTCAAGTTTAAACAGTTTTTGTCTTCTAAATTTCATATAAAGGATTTGGGAACTTTAAAATATTTTCTTGATATTGAAGTTTTTGAAAACAAAAAAGGTTTATGTTTGTCAACAAAGAAAATATTGTCTTGAGTTGCTTTGTGAGTATGGTCTTTTGGCGTGTAAGCCCGCTGCAACACCTATGCAGCAGAATACTGTGTTAAGTCATATTGAAACTAAAAAGATAATAAGTTGGCTAGTTTAACAGAGTATCACAAACTTGATGGAAAACTTATATATTTGTCTGTGACTAGGACAACTATTTCATATGTTGTACATTGCTTAAGTCAACATATGCATTCACCTTTGCAGTCACATTTTACAGCTGCATTGAGAGTTTTAAGATATCATAAAACTGCTCTTGGGTGTGGTATTCAGTTCAGTAAAGGAAGTGTGTTTGGTCTGCATGCATATTCTGATGTAGACTGGGCTAAGTGTTTGGTTTCTAGGAAATCAATGTCTGGTCTCTGTGTATTTCTTGGTGGTAATCTGGTATCCTGGAAAAGTAAGAAACAAGCTACTATTTCCAGGTCATCAGCTGAAGCTGAGTACAGGTGTATGGCTTCTACCACTTGCGAGGTAATTTGTCTTGTAAGTTAAATTCGTTTAAAGATTTGAAAGTTGAAGATTTGTTACCAGTTTCCTTATACTGTGATAGTACATCAACAATATAAATTGCTGTTAATCCTGCCTTTCATAAAAATACAAAGCATTTTGAGATTGATGTGCATCTAGTGAGGGAAAAGGTAGCTTTTGGGATTATTAAGATTGTAAAGGTTGCATCTGCTACTCAGATAGTAGATGTGTTTACCAAAGGGTTGAGCATTGCTCAACCTAAGCAGTTTTGTTCAAAGTTGAATATGGTAAACATGTTCACTATGTGAGTTTAATGAGGGGTGTTGAAATAATGTGTTGACTTTGGTTGACCTTACAAACTCATACTTGTCTAAAATCACAGAGACTAATTGGGACAAGTTTTATGCTTCTAACAACTTTTGTCTTTGTTTGTCAAGTTTGTTGTATTGCAGGGACTGAAGTGAAACATTGGAGTATATAATCTCACATCCGGATCTAGAGTTTAATAAATTCTCATTCTTTTATATTCACAAGTCTATTTTACTCTCAAGCTTTTGTGTAGATAGTCTGGTATTGTGTTGATCATCTTGATCACTGGTTATGTTGTTTAGTAGTGTTTGAGAGCTATGGTGAGGTTCATTGTATCTGATTCTTTGTAGTGTGATAGATATAATCCTTCTGAAAGGGGCTATCTCTTTTCTTTGTATTTGTTTGGTGAGCACACGTTTGTAGACTCATCTTCTTGAACTATTGAGTAATAAAAGATTTCACCAAAGGGTGGTTGGCTGGGTGAATTGATTGTGTTGTGGTTGTATTCTGGTTTACATCTATAGTTTTTAACAAAATGCATTTAGAGTTACGAGTCAAAGTTTAGGCGAATCTCAGTGTTCCATTACCACTACATGTAAAAACATGCAAAGTCTTGTTTATAGTGTATTGCTCACAGTATATATAAACAGCTATGCTCTTAACATACCTAATACTATAAGTGAGAAGTTAAGAAACAGTTTAGTTCATGCTACAAGTTATGTTTTGCTATCCTGCATGTGGCATTAGAAACAGAGCCAACAGAAATAAAAATGTACAACTAAAAAAATAAAATGTGACCCAATTTTGGAGTTATTAGTGAAACGCGCGTGACACATTTTGGAATCTTACCTTGAATGATATGATGCACGGCCAAGATATTGTATACCTCATTTTAATACAAAAACACAATTATATGAGTGTAATTAACAAATCAAGCATGTGAGTTAATCAATCTTGACTTGATACAAGCTTGCGAGTCTAAAGTAGCAGTAAAAATATATGTACTCATATGTAAGATTGTACATATAATTGAACGATAAACAACCGAGCTTAATAATAATTGGAAATTTAGTGCAATTGAGGGTTCATGTCATATTTGGAAATAGGCTCGGAGGTACGGAATGTACATTCATTAAGTCAATGGACCTCTCTGACTCAAATAATGGTGTTGTAGAAATCATGTAGCATTATTGCTAACGAGTTAAACGAGTTATACTCTTCGGTGAGCAGTCTCTAAACGACCTCGTCAGGAAGTAGTCTTATCAAAGGGTTCATCCTTTCGTGAGAAAGCTCATCAGTGATAGAACTCACCAGTGAGTATACTCTGGGAGCAAGCTCGTTCAGTGAGCAAGCTCGTTCAATAAGTCGAGCTCGAGCTAAGCCGTATTATAGAATGTAAACATAGCTTGAGCTAAAATCATAAGAATCAAATTGAGTTGTTCTCAATCTCACACTACATATCATATATTCCGTATGAGTCAAACAACACTTTATAAGCAATAATATATGTTTCCATTTCATCTAAACATTAAAACAATAGCTATAGTGATTCAGAAACGCACCATAATTTTGGCATTTTGTCTTAAAATAGTGTTAATCACACGGGTATGAGAGCCATGCTTTTTATTCCAAGAGTATCACAGAAACAACCTATTCCAACATTCTTTAAACTCACCAAACCAAACAACCCTCGGCTGATTGCTTTATCCTGGTTCCATTTTCAGTTGCTCTCTTCCCTGTCCCAAATCAGTGGCAATAACCATATTCAAACCATAGGTAATATTATCACTTTACAGTTTTTTAAATTTCACTCATCCCATCTTTACAGATTGCACAATTAACAAATGTTTATATGTTATTACATCTTGGTTTCATTTTTCTAATTGGAGTTTCACAACTTCAAATAGCATTAGTATTATATCCTGTAGTTCTTTTGTTACACTTGTGTTTCATATCTAAAGATTTGCAGACTATAATGCTTTTGTGGTTATGGCTAATATTAGTGAGAAAATAGTGCAACTAGGGTGGTTCTCTGGATTTTCATTAACAACTATAACAGGGAGGCCTCTTAACTTAAAGAACCCAAGATTCATATTTCCAAGAAGTCAAGTGTTGTACCGATGTTTCTGTTCAATCTCGAAGAGTACTGATGTAATCCTATCTTCTACTTTACGTGTTGTGGTGAGGGAAAAAATCAATTTAACTGATAAAGAGAGGCGAATATTTGACCTGTTGCTTCAAGTTGTTTATCATTGTAATCTTGGAACACAACTTCGAGTAGCTGGCGGGTGGGTCCGAGACAAGCTTCTGGGGAAAGAATGCTGCTATGATATCGATATTGCTCTTGATAATATGATGGGTCCGGAGTTTTGTGAAAAAGTGAATGATTACTTGGTATCTACAGGAGAAAAGACACAAGGAATTGGTGTTATCCACAGCAAGCCTGAGAAATCGAAGTACTTGGAAACAGCAAGAATGCGTCTTTTTGATGTTTCGATTGATTTTGTGAACTTGACATCCAAAGAGGACACTCAAAAGAGAAAAATTTCACCCATGGAGTTTGGGTCGGCTGAACAGGATGCATATAGAAGGGATTTGACCATTAATAGCTTGTTTTATAACATTCAGACATGTTTGGTTGAAGATTTCACAGGACGAGGACTTGATGATCTGAAAAATGGAAAGATTGTGACTCCTTTACCTCCGAAAGAAATGTTTTTAGAAGACCCCTTGAGAGTTCTTAGAGCAATTCGTTTCAGTGCTAGGTTTGACTTTAAAATGGTGAACGAGCTAAAAGTTGCTGCTGCTGACAATGATGTGAAATCTGCTTTTTGTGATAAAATCAGCAGAGAACGTGTTGGTCGTGAAATAGAACTTATGGTAAGTGGCAACCAGCCGGTTAAAGCAATTGAATGCATATGTGAGTTTGGATTATTCTGGTCTGTATTCAGATTGCCCCCAAATTTTGAGCATCTGGTATCAGAAAAACAAGATAAGACATGTGTTGGTTATATGGATGCAGCGTGGATACTTATGAACGCAAAAAGAGGTTCTACATTTAGTGATGAACAAAGAAGACTGTACTTGTATGCAGCATTGTTTCTCTCACTTAGAAAGACTATGTACAGATGTAATAAAGAGCAGAAGATGTCAGCCGTGAAACACATTTTCAAAAAGTCACTTAAGCTCAGACATAGTGATGCTGACGATGTAGTGAGATTGCACAATGCAGTTGAGAGATTCTCGTCTATGATTCCTTTTATTATTTCAGGTGAATATATGAAACCTGTTGAGGTCGATTGGAAAGTTGATATGATTGATGTTCCTGTTTCATTGAAATTAAGATTGTTGTTGGGTTTACTTCTCAATGATATCAAGGATTTTTGGCGGCCTGCACTGATGTTGTCGATTATGTTAATCAAAGACTCACCGGTTGAGGGCAAAATACGAGTGTTTGAAAAGGTTCAGGAGGAGATCTTGAAACTAGATTTAGATAAAGTGTGGGAGGTTAAACCTTTAGTTACTGAGAGGGATATAATGAAGCTTTTGGAGCTTAAAAATGGAGGTCCGGTTGTTAGTGAATGGCGGAGAAAGGTAATTCAATGGCAGCTTGCTTACCCTTATGGTGATGTAGAGGAATGTATTAATTGGATGATGAAACAGAAACAAAATCAACTGAAACAGCTTCCTGCAACATGAAACATCAAACAATATTTAGCTCGGTGGTATTTCATTATTTGGCAATACCTTGTAGATCATGCCTCGTATAACAGGTTTGTGGTAACTTTAAGAGAAACAGGAACCCGTTTCCATTTATGGAGGATGTGAACTGATACCCAAATGATAATATTCACATGTTGTATCATAACACCAATAAGCAGGTAATCAGATTTAATACGCAATCCCAAACACTCGCTATACTTTTTTATATGCTCACGTATATCTGGATCTGAAAACATGTTTTATCCACTACGTCTCCAGGCTCGGGCACTTTTACACCAAATGCAACTGTAAACATGGATGATGTCCAGACCAATCTTTTGAGAGATGGAACTTTTGACGCTGATACATTAAGTGTTCCCTCCACTGCATGATCTATCAGTTGTGCCTAATGTGAAATCACATTTGATTTTAGACTTTTTACCATTTTGGAAAATTGAGAGGAAAAGATCGAAAAAATACTTTTGGGTCATCAACTGTAAAAAGAACAGTAGGAGATGCTATGTGAAAGACCGTATGCACCCATTAACTGAAGAATCAAAATAGTTTTCTTCTATCAAGTCACCTTAAGACAAAGATTACCTTTCTTTAGAGGTGGCAGTTTTTGCTCAAAGAAAAAAAAAATAAGGTAAATGGGCAAACTTTTAAAAAATTTGGTCATATTAGGGCTCCCTCCTTTTTTTGAAATGGGCATGTATTGTCCATTTAGAAGTTAAATGGGCATAATAGGCATATGTTTTTCTCGAACATTAGATTGTTTTAAAGAAAAACTTATATTTAATTTTTTAAATATAAATGAGGTGTTACGTTCGAGGAATTTATTTCGTCGTTTTGGGTCTTTTTAAAAGCGATTCATATAACATGAGCCCGTGCCCGTTTAGCCCATAGCCCGTTTGCCGTAGCCCGTGCCTGCCCGTTTTGCCACCTCTACCTTTCCTTGCTCCATCAAATGCAAGTGTAACAAAATAATTTCACTTGATGAAGTGGACATGTGGTTTGGGTTGCTTGTTTTCAAGAAACTTGTTACCAGTATTTTTATTTTTTATTTATTTTTAAGTTTTGATCTATTAAAACTAGTTTGCATGTAGAGTAATATAAATTTGTCATTTTCAAAACATTAGGAAGAAGTAAACTTATGTAGAGTATAATACCAACTTCTTAATGATTTTTGTCAACTCTGGTTTGCCAAGTCAAAAGATTCAACTTTAACCAACCTCAGTCCACATCAAGCCACCAACCCAACACCTTCCTTGCTCTTACTTGACCAACTCTCATCTCCTAAACCTTCCTATAAAGTCCCATGAACCTCTCTTTCCATTTCAGGCTCACTAATTATACTGCCTTGCATTAATAACTTTCCATTTCATATACACTCTCTTATAAGTTTATAATACATGACATACAATAAAACATGTAGACACCACAGAGTACATAACGGAAGACTTAAGATCATAACAAATAAATAATTAATTGAATTAAAAGCGTAACATACCTCTTGAACAAAACAGAAGAAGTGGTTTAAAGAGTTGTCCCTTACCGTTTTACAACTCAAACCAATTAGGTGTAAGAATAGTGTCTTACAACCACAGTTTTGTACACACGAATTAACCAACGAATCAAGCGATTGCTGATCTAACACAAGTCCTTGTTTTATGAAAAAACAAAACCAAAACACCCTTTGGAGGGGGGTTCGGCCGAAGTTAAGCAAGAGGGAGGAGAGGGAAGATCTGAGGTTAATTCAATGCACAAAGTTATGAAAAAACCTTAACCCTAGCCTTTGTATATATAGTGAATAGAAAACTTGAAAGAAAAGTTAGGGTTTAGGGCTTGGAGAACACCCTTTGGCCGGCCACCCTAAGAGAGGAAAAGGAGATTCGAAATCTTTTTCATTTTCAAGATATTCACCATATATTCCCCCATTTAACATTTAACGGTCGTTAGTCATTTCCGTTAAATACTTAACGATCGTTAGACGGACTTTATGTGTAATAATTAATCGCAAACATTAACATTAATTATTTAACTTTAATTCTCATTCGCTAATGTGTGCAATCCGTGGTCACGAGTTCGAATCCGGACATTTACGTATTTATAAATATATACATTTCCAACAGCTCCCACTTGGATATGTTTAGAAAACGTGAAATGACATTGGTTAGCGTCTAGCAACACGCCAATGCCCCCGGTACAACTCGTGTATGATTTTCTGGAGAAAAACCAAGTTTCGATGATTCATCATCATATTCATCATTTTGTTTCTAATACCATGTTAATAAGAATATGGATCTCACTCATTTCTTAATTAACTATTCTGTTTCTCGCTTTATGTGATTAATCAAGATTACCAATTCTTCTGAACATATTCCAGAAGACCTTGGGCATGGCCATGCAAACATCTTAACAACCCTACGAGGAGCCCAGCAGTATTATACTTCAAAATAAATTTGAAGAAAACAAATCCCATTTTGACTACAAGCAGGATTCATAAATTTTGCAACACTTCTGAAAACAACCCTTATAACTACCAGTTACGTATAGCGTTAGATTGCTTCACAAAAATGCACTACATCCATGACATATCTCTGGTATCTCAAGTCAGAGGATAAATATCCATGATATACTTAATGACAAAGATCCATAAAGTATCATCATGTGGGTGGGATAAGTCCTATACTCAATTCATTGAATATCATCTGAAATTAGTCATGCTACACATCAGCATACTTTCAAGTATACTCTAACTAATACTCAGATTTGTCTTAATTCAATATCATTCCCATGCTATTGATTGACAACGGACTATTTAGAATAACTTAAGTTATTCAAGGATTTAAACATGCAAATATAGGATAACATCATAATAAATGAATAATAAACATAACAAAATACTTTATTTCATTTCAATAATAATGTTTACGATATCCTTTTATCTAAAATACTTAGTCACATATGGGCATGAAACTACTAGCTAAACGAAGTCCAAACTTATCAGACAAATGATTAAGTTTTTCACCAGGTAAGGCCTTCGTTAAAGGATCTGCTAGGTTATCATCTGTGTGAACTTTGAGCAACTCAATTTCACCTATCTCGACTTGTTCTCGAACATAGTGATATTGTCTAGGATAGTGTCTGGTGCCCTTCATGACTCTAGGTTCATGGGCAAAAGTTATTGCAATAGAATTGTCACAATATACTTTAATAGGATTTTCAATCGACGGCATAACACCAAGCCCGAAACAAACTTCCTTATCCAAACAGCTTCCATGGCAACCTCAGACGCCGCTATGTACTCACTTTCTGTAGCAGACATCACAAGTGTTGTCTGTTTCTTGCTCTTCCAATCCACAGCACCTCCATTGATGACAAATATGTAACCCGTCTGAGATTTCGTATCATCTTTGTCACACTTCCAGGATGCATCGCAGTAACCTGTAATGACAGTTCTGCTTCGGATTTCCCCATACACTATGAACATATCTCTTGTAGCCCTAAGGTACTTGAGAATATGTTTAACAGCAGTCCAATGAATTTCACCCGGATTCTGTTGATACCAACTGGTCAAGTTTTGAGCAAACGCCACGTCAGGCCTTGTGCATCGTACTGCATACATGATAGATCCTACAGCCGAAGCATAAATAACTTTCTTCATACGCGCCACCTTTGCAGGTGTTGAAGCACAGCCTTGGCTGCTCAAACCATGATTTATTTGCATTGGCAAAAATCCCTTCTTGGAATTTTGCATATTGAATCTCTTCAATATTTTGTCAATGTAAGCACTTTGGCTTTAACCAATTAGCCGCCTTGATCTATCCCTGTAGATCTTGATTCCAAGTATGTATGCTGATTCCCCTAAGTCCTTCATCGAAAAACATTTACCAAGATAGGCTTTCACCTCATTCAGACTTGGTATATGATTTCCCATGATTAATATGTCATCGACATACAGAACAAGGAAAGTAACATGACTCCCACTAGCTTTGTGATATACACATGGCTCATCAAGATTCTGAGTAAATCCAAAACTTTTGATTTCTCCATCAAATCTTTTATTCCATTGCCTTGATGCTTGCTTCAGTCCATAAATGGACCTTTTAAGCTTGCATACACGGTTAGGAAATAATGGATTCACAAACCCCTCAGGCTGTGCCATATAGATGTCTTCATCTAGACGACCATTCAGAAAGGCGGTTTTGACATCCATCTGCCAAATCTCATAGTCATAGTGTGCAGCTATAGCTATGAGAATCCTAATAGCTCTTATGTCCGCTACAGGAGAAAATGTCTCCTCGTAATCAATGCCATAGGTTTGAGTAAAACCTTTAGCCACTAGACGAGCCTTGTAGGTGTGTACATTGCCATCCATGTCAGTTTTCTTTTTGAAGATCCACTTACTTCCAATGACTTTAGCATTGGGAGGAAGGTCAACTTCAATCCAAACATCATTATCTTTCATGGATTGCATTTCCCCATTCATAGCAATATGTCATTTATCCTTTTCAGGATCAGCCATGGCAGCCTTATAGTTGGCAGGTTCATTAAGATCCCCAACCATATTTTCCTCCACCTCTACGTTAAGACATAGAATGTCAGGTGCACGTATAGTCCTTTCAGACCTATGAATGGGAACAACTTCAGGAGGAGCGTCTAAGCTTTCAGCCTCTTCTTGAAGTTGGCTAGTATTTTCAAAAGGTGTTGTATCTTCTTGATCATATTCCAGATCATATACTCACCCACTGAGTTCTTGAGATATGAGATTCCTTTCAAGGAAATCTCCATACCTAGCCACTATGACTTTGTTCTCAGCTGGGTAGTAAAAGTAGTAACCCATAGTTTCCTTAGGGTATCCTACAAAGATACACTTAACAGATCTGGGTTGGAGCTTATCTGGTGAGTCACGTTTAACAAACGCCTCACATCCCCAGACCTTTAAGTAAGAAAAGTTGGGAGCTTTTCCTGTCCATATTTCATATGGAGTTTTAACAACCTTCTTCGTTGGAACCATATTCAAAATGCGAATAGCAGTTTCAAGGGCATAATCCCAAAAAGTAAAAGGAAGAGTCGTAAGTTCAAACATTGATCGTACCATGTCAAGTAAAGTACGATTTCTCCTTTCAGATACACCATTTTGTTGTGGAGTATAAGGAGATGTGAGTTGCTAGATAATTCCACACTCAGCTAAGTAATCTTTGAACTCTTGACTTATATACTCACCACCTCTATCGGATCGAAGAGCTTTAATCTTCTTACCGAGTTGTAATTCTACTTCACTTTTGAAAACCTTAAATGTTTCAAAGACTTCATGTTTATGTTTAAGTAAATAAACATAACCATAATGACTGAAATCATCCGTAAAGGTTAAGAAGTAGGTAGCACCACGTTTTGGCACATGTCTAAGTGGACCACACACATCAGTGTGTATCAATCCAAGTAGATCAGAAGCCCTTTCCACTTGTGGTGAAAAAGGTTTCCTTGTCATCTTCCCAGCTATGCAAGACTCGCATTTGTCAAATGATTCATCATTGACCGTTTGTAAAAGCCCATCGTGTTGCAGCTTTTCCATGCGTTTCTTGCCTATATGGGCAAGGCGACAATGCCAAAGATAAGAAGTGTCACAATTCAACTTGCTCTTCTTATTGCTAATGCTATACAACAAATTATTTCCATTGGATACACAACCATCCATATCAATTTCAAACACACCAAGAATAGGAATTGCATTAAAATAAAAAACATTATTTAAAGAAACTGAAATTCCAAAACTGGTAAAAGTGTGCACAAAGAAACTGAAATAACACCCCTAACAATGGAGGGTGCAAAATGACAATTATTTAGTTCCAAAATTAAGCCCGAAGGAAACACTAAATCAAAAGTCCCTATGGCTTCGACAACTGCACGCTTTCCATTTCCAACGTACAAGTATCTCTCTCCACAGGTCAGCTTCCTCGCTCCTCTAAGTCCCTACGATGTATTACAGATGTGAGTACTACATCCTGTATCATATATCCAGGAATTTTGCTTATGAGGAAAAGAAAATAATTCAAACATAAAAATACCTGATGAGCTAGGCACCATCTTATTTTTATTCTGAAGGCACTTATTCAGATAAACTGGACTGTTCCGCTTCCAGTGACCTGGTGAGTTGCAGTGGTGGCAATTTAAATCCTTCTTAGGATTCTCCTTTTTCTTTGTAGGGTTCTTCTTAGGAGTTGGTGGGATGACAACTTGTTTCCCCTTTCTTTTTCCTTTCCCTTTCTTATCTGCTTGCGGCTTTGGCTTATTCACCCTACCACCTTGTATTGCTAGTACAGCAGGTGTAGGAGCCTTCTTTGGCAATCTCTTCTCGAAGTATACAAGCATTGCATGTAACTCATTCACTGTCTTCCCGGAGCAATGCATGTTAAAATTTTGGACAAAATCACCAAATCGTTCCTGATTAAGGGAGTGATTGATGAGGCCGACACATACATTGTTGGAGTAACCACAGCCGAGCTTCTCCAATTGGTCCAAGTGATGTTTCATCTCGAGGACGTGGTCGGAGACAGATTTACCAACCTCCTGCTTGCAGCTATGAAGTTTTTCAATCAATTCATACAGTTCAGCTGCAGGTGGCTTCTCAAACATACGTTTGAGTTCATCTAGCATGCTCATAGGCGGATAGTGCTCAAATTGTTTTTGCAATTGAGCAGACATCCCCGAAAGCATTAGACACGCCACATCGTTGTGCTTCTCATATTCAACACGATATGCCTCTTGTTCAAGAGCAGTCTCCGTATCGAGAGGAGCATCAGGAAGAGGTGTAGTCAAAATATCAAGTCTTTTGGCAACAAGAAGGATGATCCTAAGTGCACGATGCCAATCATTGAATTTAGGGCCAGTCAGCTTGTCTCTTCCAATCATATCTTTGAAAGCAGAACTCATTAAGCTCATAGTGTTTTCAGGTTGATGAGCCATGTACAGAAAAGTTCAAAAAACCATAATTAGTATTTTGATAATTTTCCTTTTCAATAAAAAATTAAATACCCAAGGTTCATATTCATATAACTAATTAATTATTATTGAAAACTAGGATCCAAATTGTCATAATCTCATCACGTCAGTTGATCTGCTAGTAATGAACCTTATACAAAGTGGTAGAGCTTTTGCTCAATTGCCAATTTCAATTGCAATTCCTAGATTTATGGGATTTACATATAGCCAATTTCAATTGCCATGTAAACATGTTTTATCCCATCTTATGCCTTGAGTTGCCAGTTCTCACCGCCTAACTCAATTAAGTTGTCCAACTTAAGAAACTTCAAAATCGTCCATGCCCGTTCTCACAACACGTGGACATTTTACCCTTTGATTACGATCTAAGTCATGTTCTCACGCAAATAAAAGGTAATCTTAGGTGTTTCCGTTTCGCTGGATGGCATATAACTTAAATTAAAGGGTAATAATTTTGATGTCAAATCAAATATGTACAAAGATGTCATGCATTCATCTTCGTAACATAGGTTTTATTAAAACATTTATATATCTTGTTTTAATGTATAAGCTTTTCATCATCAAACTTTAATTGAGGTATTGGATAACCAATTAAAGAATTACCTTTAATTACCACTATATCCTACTACTGCATGAGTCAAAAGACCCAAGTTATTCGGATAATTACCACAAAAGTGGCGCGTAGAATTTAGGTCAATTCACCCTTAAGATTTTATGCACATTCATAGGAATACTTGGTAGCTCCATTAAGACGCACAAAGTTTGTCAATAATGGGTGAGCCGTGCTAGCTATGTTGTGCATGAAAATCAATCAATTAAACGATTACGATTACTATGCTTAAAAAATTACATGTTTCACCATTGTTTAGGTCAGTTTATTTTTCTGATGAAAATACCCTTGTTACACATAACAAACAAGCAAGTATTTAAAAATAAACATATAAACAATGAATGCATAACATAAAAAATAAGTCATGCATATCAAATAGCCGTATGAAAACCTTTTGATAAATCATATTAATAATCAATTCTAGATCTGTCAATATGCATATGTTTAATTAAGACTTTCACCCGTTTGACATAATGTACAAGGTGAGCCACATGCATCGATTCATCTATTGCGTAAGTCAAAATTAAACACATACCACATAGCACATAATTGATTAAATAATATGATTGAGGTCCTCCCCAATTTTAGATCTATCATAATTTTAGTGTATATATCACTTAACCAAGTAAAACATACAATAAAAGCAGATCCATGATAAAACATGCATGTAATTATCATGGACATAAATTACATTTAACAATTAATGCAATTAAACAAATTTACGCAATACACATAAAATTGCATGCATCCTAGGGGTTCTAATCCAATTAAAACTTAAGTTTACAAAACCCTAATTAGGGCACCAAAAAAATGCCCCCCCCCTAAAAAATTAGGGTTTAGGTTTTGCAAACCCTAGATCTACGCATACAAATAATAACACAATCATGTTTATTTTATTTATGTGTTTCAGTAATTAATTACTTGTTATACAAGGCTCGTAATGTCACTATTGAGTTTATAATACATGACATACAATAAAACATGTAGACACCACAGAGTACACAGCGGAATACTTAAGATCATAACAAATAAATAATTAACTGAATTAAAAGCGCAACATACCTTTTGCGAATGTCAGATCTCTTGAACAAAACAGAAGAAGTGGTTTAAAGAGTTTTCCCTTACCGTTTTACAGCTCAAACCAATTAGGTGTAAGAATAGTGTCTTACAACCACAGTTTTGTACACACGAATTAACCAACGAATCAAGCGATTGCTAGATCTAACACAAGTCCTTGTTTTATGAAAAAACAAAACCAAAACACCCTTTGGAGGGGGGTTCGGCCGAAGTTAAGCAAGAGGGAGGAGAGAAAGATCTAGGGTTAATTCAATGCACAAAGTTATGAAAAAACCTTAACCCTAGCCTTTGTATATATAGTGAATGGAAAACTTGAAAGAAAAGTTAGGGTTTAGGGCTTGGAGAACACCCCTTGGCCGGCCACCCTAAGAGAGGAAAAGGAGATTCGAAATCTTTTCCATTTTCAAGATATTCACCATATATATATTCTCCCATTTAACATTTAATGGTCGTTAGTCATTTTCGTTAAATACTTAACGATCGTTAGACGGACTTTATGTGTAATAATTAATCGTAAACATTAACATTAATTATTTAACTTTAATTCTCATTCGCTAATGTGTGCAATCCCGTGGTCACGAGTTCGAATCCGGACAATTACGTATTTATAAATATATACATTTCCAACACTCTCGCTCATAGTTACTCACATTCATTAGAATGGCAACCACCGGAGAAAATCAACCCGCAAAACACCAAGGGTTGGCCACAAGAGCCTCCTTCAGAGTGACGTACTTTACCAATACATTCTTGAAACAAGTGTTTACCCGAGAGAGCCGCAACCCATGAAAGAGCTTCGTGAAGTCACGGATAAACACCCTTGGTAGGTAATTACACCAAGGTTACTATACCTTAAATGTGTGTAGGAATTAATTGGCTTGTTCTTCTTACCTTTATAACAATATGTGGATCTTTTACAATTCCTAAATGTTTTATTTGACTTATATTAAATATAGGAATCTTATGGCAACATCTGCTGATGAAGGACAGTTTTTGAATCTACTTCTTAAGCTGATAAATGCTAAGAACACGATGGAGATTGGTGTTTACACTGGTTATTCACTACTTTCCACGGCTCTCGCTCTCCAAGAGGATGGAAAGATATTGGCTTTGGACATAAACCGTGAAAATTACGAAATTGGCCTTCCAATTATTGAGAAAGCTGGTGTTGCTCACAAGATTGAATTTAGAGAAGGCCATGCTCTTCCTCTTCTTGATCAAATGGTTGACGATGTAACTTTCCGTGGATCATTTGATTTTATATTTGTGGATGCTGACAAAGACAACTATCTTAACTACCATAAGAGACTAATTGATCTTGTCAAAATCGGTGGAGCCATTGGCTACGATAACACCCTTTGGAACGGGTCTTTGGTGGCCCCGCCAGACGCACCCCTGAGGAAATATGTTAGGTATTACAGAGATTTTGTGTTAGAGCTTAACAAAGCCTTAGCTGCTGATCCAAGGGTGGAGATTTGCCAACTACCAGTGGGTGACGGAATCACATTGTGTCGTCGTATAAACTAATCACAAAACATGGACCCAGTGTAATAACACAATTACATGATCAAAATGCATGACATCTATTCTTTTCAATGCTTTCCATATCCAAAGTTTGTAAAACTAACTATCATAAGCACAATTCCTTATTGTAATTTAACAAAGTTTGATGCTACTTTTTCTTGATTCTATGATCCCTGTTGTTGTCTGTAGGTGATGATAATAGTTGACGAATATAAATCTTAGTTTCTTGCAACTTGCTAGAATTCTTACATGATATTTTGCTGTACAAAAGAAAACTTCTACTACATTATAACCCATATATTTGCTTGGATTATCATAGTAAAGCACCACGAGTACTAGTAATCACCATTCATGAACTTCTCTAACAACCTTTTTCATCCAGCCTCTTACTTATGCTAAGTGTTATGGTCATCATACACTCACCACCTCCACGTCAGCAACACATCAACTTTCAGTCTTTCAGCATACTATCAAACCCACCACTAAACAAATGTAATGGTCACCACCAAACCAAACATATAAAAATACCCCACTTTATACACACACTAGCTTTATGACCCGCCCGATGGGCGGGCGAGCTTCAAGTGTAGTCTTTGTTATAATTTGTTAACGTTTAGTTTCATGTAACGATCCTTTAATGTGGATAAATGATTTTCGTATCTTAGTGTAATTTGCATAATGGGAATTGGTGTAACCATGGTTTGCGAAAATTGCAAAACCCAACTTATTACAAGCATGACCCAAAAACCTATTTAAATAGTAACAAAAACAAACCAAAAAGTAAATGAAAGTATTTTTAAATCACATCACAACATAAAAAAAAATGGAGATGATGAAAATTCCAGCCTCACTTAGTTGTTTTTAGACCACAATCAGCATCAACAGACATAAGAAACATTTAATCTTCATCGTCACTAACGTTGTGATCAACAACATAATCATTGGTTATGTCGTTTCAGGCTTCATGTAATTGTTTGATTATTTCAACACGACACATACCCCACAATATTCTCCACAAACCAAAAAAAAGTGGGCAAACCGTTTATTGCAAAAAAATTACCTCCGCACGCCGTTGGGAGTATGTGTTATGGGGTTGGCGCGTGGTGGGTGGCACCACCAGGCGGTCGACCACCGCAATAATGTTGGGGATTTTGCATCACCAATATGATTTAAGTGTAATTGATTGACTTAGTTGACCAATGTGTAATTATGATAAATGTTCAACAAGTTGGGGTTGTGCTGAGGGCACACTTGTATAACGTTATTATGATTATCATTCGGGGGCGAAGCCCCGAATGACGGGGGTCCAGAGGCAGCGCCCCTTGTAGAAGGGTCCAAGGGGCGGCGCCCCTGGCTGGGGTTAAATAACTGCTATGTTAAAAACGCACTTGAAAATAAAATTCCAGTCATTTTTCCCCTTAATTATTTAACTGAATCAGTAGTTAAATAACTGCTATGGCAGTTACAACCGACTCAGTTTTATTGGTCATATGGTTCATAACTTACAAAACATATTCTCGTTTCTAAATTTGAGTTTTATCCGATTTAAGATTTCGATAGAACCATCAAAATACTTTAATCTGAAAGTATTTACACTACTCTCAAATTACTGTGATCCAAATTTCTAACACATAACACCCAACCTTAAGGCATCAGTCTATTTGATATGTTGACTGAACTCTATGTCTTGACAACCAGGTATTATTAACACTTTTTCTTACTAATTAAGGCATCACACAATCTGATTATGCCTATTCGATCAAACTAATGCAGATAGGAAAGAGAATTAAGTTTATCTATGTAAGTTCTTGATTTCCAAACATAAAAGCACTACATAACAGATTCAAATATGCGATTTAGTTACGTTAGTTAATGCTACCTGTTGGTGTATATATCCGGACGACACGTACCGGACCGAACGAATCTCCACGTGTCCGAAGTACTTGGTCCAAAGAAACGTGTGCCGAATGACAAGAACATAAAAGGACCACTCTTTTACTATGTTGCACGGAAACGCCGTTGGGGTCGCATCTCCTGTACAGGAAACGTTTCTCGTACGGGAAACACCTAGAAACGCGGAGGAAACTTTTCTAGTAAATGGGAAACGTTTCACATCTTTTGGAAACGCCTGAAAACGTTTTTGGGTCATATTAAAGCGTTTCTAGGTATTTAAAAGCCGAGTTGAAGGCATGATTCCATTTTAAACATACAAAACCTTTTTCAAATAATAAAATGACGGCAACAACTGCTCGTGTTCTCACCCAAGTCGTTAGCAGGTCTAATCTATACACTTAATATGAAACTATGGTTTTTAGCAGGTCTAATCTTTTTGTATGACTAATCATTCAGTAGGTCTAATCTTTTGGTGATAATAACTTGATGTTAGATGTTTGATGTCTATTTATTTTATTAAATATATATAAAATACACAAACGTTTCTGGCCATACCCGTTTCTTGAATTTTGGGATTTTGCCGTTTCTAAGTACCCGTTTCCGTCTATGTCCCCATTTCCGTATCCGTCCCCGTGCAACATAGCTCTTTTATTCAATAGACCCTTTTATCCAGCGGTCCGTGCCAGGAATCACGCATGTGCCGCCTAACCCGGATAATACCGGATGTTGTTCCCCACGTGACTTGACACCTAGCACCTAGGTTAGGTGTAGCTCGACTCTCTCTCTCTCTCTCTCTCTCTCTCTCTCTCTCTCTCTCTCTCAAGGCGACAATTAAAGTGCTTTCAAGGTAGTATAAATACCCTAATCGCATTTAATGCATAACTAATCTTTCTCACGGTTTACTCTCTTATTTATTATCATACCATTCGGCCTATAGCCAATACCAGGGACGGAGTTTGAACACTTCTATTAAGGGGCTAAAGTATAAAGTAATCATTTTGAGGAGGGGTCATTTTACAATATTTTCAACATGTTATATGAAAAATGAGTATTACAACAAGTAAAAAGTCAATTTTATGCTTTGATGTCAAAAATAAAAGAGGGGGATGAGATTCATTAAAGGAGATCATTCATAATAGACTAGAGATCATAATAACCAAAAAATATCGTCAAACAAAAAAATAATATTAATCATGTTTATTCTCCTTGCGTGTTTGATTCTTGCTTTCAACCTTTGTTCTTTGTGCAAATTCTAACAAATGACACAATTTAGTAATTACACTTTTTTTTCCATCGCAGATTTGTGTATTCTCTTAATTTATATTCCAATTTAGTAATTGATTTTTTTATGTTTTATTGTTGTATTAAAATTTTTTCTTTACATTTTAAATAAAGTATTAAAGTGAAATATCATTGAGTGACGTGGCATAATGACAAGGCAATAAAACTCGACCTGCTTTGTTTAATTGAATCGCATAAACTGACATGACTCAACAATCTAATCTAATTAAATCATAGGATTGAGCCCCTTTCTACCCACATCGGTTTTAATGTCTTCAACATATGAACAATAGAGAACAATGACATTTTAGTTTCATCCTTGATAGTGTCTAACGGTTTTACATAACTTGTTCGTGTAACCTAATCTAATGTTTTCAACCTATTAACAATCCACATCACTGCCAAGTGTATATTTCACATCTTAATAAATGCTACTTAATCACAAAACTCGTGACGCTTCACTTAGATAATCTAATTTCTTACTCCATCCGTCTCAAAATAAGTGTCAGTTTTGACTTTTTGTAGTATTTCTTTTTACTTTGACTTTAAATATTTTCGTTTGTTTATATATATTACTTGATGAATATATGAATGTGTTGAGTTTTAAATTTATTTCTATTGGTATAATTTTCATGAAGTATTATTATATAACACAAACAAAAATATTTATGATCAAAATCAAAAAGTCAAAACATGACAGTTATTTTAGAACGAATGGAGTATATAATAAGAGAACTTTAGAAGTTAAATAAGGAATGTTGATAATTGCAATTGGACCAATAAGAGTGCATTATGTAGGAACATACATATTGTGTTGTTTGATGATTCGGGTGGTCTAGGATGGTGATAAATCAAGAGAGCCCTTGTTAGAGAGATGAAGAGAGTAGAGAGGGAGTTCTTGAGAGAGAAAGTAAAACAAAAATGTGAAAGGTTAGATTAGAAGCTCCACCCCTTCCAAGGATGGAAGGGGTATTTATAGTTACAGACTACTTGTCCTCCTGTCGGACTGTGGATCAGGTATACAGTGGGTAAAGACCCGTCCTTCCTCCACGGTGTTACACTAAGCTAAACTAAGCTAATAACTAACTAATAAACTACTAAATAATGATATGTCTACGAGCTAACATATGCTAGACAATAGTTGGGGTGACCGACACTTCACTATGGAATTTCTAATTCCTAACAATCTCCCCCTAAGGGAGGTCACCCCATGATTTACATTTCAAATCCTAGCATTCTATTTTGTCTTCTCTTCTGAGCTCGTAGACTTTAATTCTTCAATTTCCGCATTCTTTGTGCTTGAGCAGTGATTCTTCAAAGTCCGACTGTTTTGTACTTTCAGTGGAGGCCTTTAACTGATCCACATCTTGATGATCTTCGAGCTTTCTTTGAGATCATCAGCCATAGTAAATCTCTGGATCACCCTTTATTGTATTGCCTTCATGTGAAGTTGTGACTTCTGGACCGACATGCTCACACTTTATGGATCATGACATCTTTTCATCAGAGTAGCGGAAGCATCTTTGTTATATGTCTTTGATGGTCATGATTTTCTTCAATTAAGTATGAATGCTGTGAGCATGCGGTTATGAATTGACTCCTCAATATCGATCAGCTGCAACCGTCCAATGTTCCTGCAAACAACAGTTAGCACTAACACACACGAAAGTGTCTTTGTTCACTTTTGTTGAATATAGTTGCAAGAACCACGGTTCCCCGTTGATCAGTATAAATACTGCCTGTAATCAGGTAGAGTTCCTAAGAATCTCCTTGACAGGGTTTCGCAGCTTGATCTAGCCGTTCTCAAAATCGGAGCGTCCCAAAGTAGACAACACGGAGTGAGTGAACTAGCGAATAGAGATTCACTGATTGATGAAAAATTGATTTGAAAACAATCGCGTATTGCTTAGAAAAAAGAGTTTTGCAATACGACGAAGGTTGTATAAGAAAGATCAATTTTCAATCAGAAATACTTTTTGTATTTGAAAATGAATATACATTCGATGTGCTAGAGAAAATAAGATTTGCACATCGAACGGTTTTTCCAAAAGTATTCGTCAATTCATTTCCTGGACCAAGGTTGATTCACGAGTCAATTACCCCATCGTTTCTATCCAGTTGTCAAAAGCTTGATCTTTTGGAAAGATCTCATATGTCACCCACCAAGAGCTTGTTTGATGTTGGCTCTAGAAGGATTTCCATCTTCATCATGAATATTTACATATCACTCGGATGTTCTGGCAATACCACAAGGATAATGCGTAGGACTCTCAATATATACTTACTTTCCACATTGTGTGAAACAACAAGTCTTCATTAATTTTGTGTCCTAATGAGATTTTGTGGATGATCTCTTGGCTCTAGACTCAATTGTGCACTTTGGTTTCCTATGTCGGAGACTAGGGAGAGGGTCTCCTTCTTCAATATCAACAATCTCTTAAGAGAAAGTCGATAGATTATGTAGGTTCCCTGTGAGAATGAAACAAGTCCTTTTAAGAGAACTTGAGTGGCTTGGGAAGTTAGGTGCAGTGCGTCACTGGGTCCATGACGTCTTGTCTTCAATACCAGTGTTACCTTAGTAAACATTAGTAGCATATGTATTGAACCCGGTTTCTGCCCTAAGGTTAAATTGTTGGAGGGCTATTTCTTTTCACCCTTTTCACATTTAATTCTTTTTCATTCTTCAACCCCTTCAATGCTTACCGAGACTTCATTAATAGAACCTTTTTGGGTTTATTCCAGTTTTATCTCAGTCGGCACTCTTCCCATTTCTCACTTTTCTCCTTTTTTCATCATACCTAAGGACTTCTACACTATCTAGTGAATTGTCCCTGGGTAGATCCCTCCGGCTCTGGCTGGATCGTGGGAACTAATACCTAACCTAACCATCCTAATAACACCATGCATAAAGTAAAATGGTCGGTCTTTTGGTATAGTTCTTTCCTTCTTGAAACCACTTGAAAAATCATTTGGAAAATCAATCAAGGTACTTGTGATATAATATCAAATCATTTTGTACCTGAATTGTTTTGATCATTTAGAAATGCTCCCCCTCAACATGTGTATCTGATTTTGAAATTGTTTAGCACATGGAGGCAAGAGTTCTTTGAAATAATTTATTGATCACAATTTCTATGGAAAAAGCCATTTGATTTTTTTGGCAAATTCTCCCCCTCAAAATGTGCGTTGGTTATTTGAAATCATTTAACACATAGAGGAAAGAGGTTTTTGAAGTACTTCCACGAATGCCAATAGAAACCATTTGCTCCCCCTCAATATGTGCATCGATATACGAAAGAGTTTAGCACATATTAGAGAGAACTTGCACTTTGAATCAAAATGATCATCTTTTATCAGATTTCATATTTAAATCACATTTTCTCCCCCGATTAAAAATATCAAACCCTTTGAGATTTTGGATCCCAAGTGATTTAAATAGTTTTAGAAAACTTGGGAGAAAATATGCCAGGTTTAAATTCTCTTCTGGTTTTTGGTTAAATGCTCCTCCTCAATCATGTGCATCATATATTGAAATCGTTTGGCACATGGAGGTAGGAGTGCCTTTAAAGGACTAAAACAGATTTGAGATTTAAATCACGATCTCTCCCCCGATCAAAAATATCAAACCATTTGAGATGTGTGATCCCAAATGATTTAAATCATTTAGAAAAGTGTGGGGAAAGACGTGGCTTGATTTAATTTAGAAATTGACTGATAAGGATCAATTTTAGACATTTAAAAATTGTTAGTGTCAGGTCTGATAATTTTAGACTGATAAGTAAAATAAAACAATTTCACAATCAAACAAGAACAAAAAAAATTTCATTTTGAAAGATCTTGATTCAAAAGAAAAATCATACCATGACATAACATTAAATTTTTAGATCACCACTTTATTTTGTACAAACGGACTTGTTAGATGAAATATCGTTTGAAAATATTTAAGATTGAAATCACTCTCCCCCTTAATCGATGACCGTAGTCGTTGATTGAGTGACTTAAGATTTGACAAAATAAAGTCCGGTTGATTTCCAAAATTATAAATCCAATTTATTTTCAAACAAATATTTTTCCATTTTCAAAACAATTTTTTTAAATTGTTAAAAAAATGGTATCATCCAGTGCTTGCCCTGCACAAAGATACGTTAGGTGGTTGAGCTGCTTCTGTTGTTGCTGTAAGGCTTGAAGAAAACTATTTGCTGATGCAGTGAGACCTATGACTTTGCATCCATCATGCCAACTCTTCATAGAGATCCAATTAAGCTCCGTTTCTTCTTTTGTCGACCCAAGATATAGTTACCCTTTCCTTTCGGCATCCAATCATCTGCTTTTGTGGGATCCAAATCGGGAACATTCTTATGAACCATCTTATCTGCATATGTTAGTCAACACAAACAGATATATGGTGGTCGACAACACCCAAACAGCAATCGACTAATAAAAGTCAATCCAACATATCAATCAGATCATGTAAGGCATGAGAATAATGTGTTTATCAAACTATAGTCATCTAATCCTAATAATCATATTCTAAACTCCTAGTCCTTCAACATAGGCAAACATATTTTTCAGTTAAGTATGTAGGATAATTAGATAAGCCCGATAGATGATATAAATTTGAAAAACATTCTCCCCCTCAATCAATGACTCTTTCTATGAAAAAATTTAAATAAGCTGAAGTCATTGATTGGGTTTTGCAAATTTATGAAAACTTAATTCTGATTGATTTTCAAGCAACTCATTTACCACCATTTTGTTAACACAAATATTTTTCTGAAGAATTTTAGAATGAAAAATATTTGAGTAGGAACAACAGTCCTTCGACATACTTTCCTCATTTTGTTTTAGGACAAGTGCACGAATTTTGTGAAAATCGTTTAAGCGTAGCACTTTCCTTCTTTGAAAAACGGGTTGCTATCTGAAATAATAGCAAACCATGGTTTAAGCACGGGTTACAGTCTGAAGTAACTGCAAGCCATATTTTGTGACATGTTTTGAAAGAAATATTTACACCTTCTGCTCGAACTTCATCTATGGTCCCGTGCTATTATTGAATGACATTTCTAAGACCGTAGATGTTATCGATACCAGAAGACATATCTTGAGAAATCAATATTTTTTGTCTTTTTCAAATTTTTTGATTTTTATGGATTTTTGTTGAGTTTATATTTTTCTATTTTGGTTTTTAATAATTATTTCCATATAGAGTAGATGATATAGTTTAAGAGGATGATGATACAAGTACCGAGATAAGGATATCGAATAGCTCCATTGCAGAAGATACAAATCATCATCTCTTAAACTTTCACCACCAAAGCTTCCGAGGCTCTTGAAAAGAAGGAATTGAGCCTTTAAGAATGCGAGACTTTGGCAGCTTCCCCCCAAACCAAAAATCATCATACTGAGCAGATTCTAAGCTCTCTTTCAAGCTTGCCTTAGCCAGGTGCACAAGGAAGTACACCATATCATCGATCTTGCTGCTCCTTTTAAGAATGATAATCTTTGTGATTCTTCGTTCGGGGTTATATCATCAAGATAGAACAACAACGTATCATCTCACACTTGACTAAATCTTCTCATATTTCTTTTCCACTGAAGTCTGAAGCGATGCATCCCCAAAAGGTGTCATGAGACCAATTCCCCCAAGTAGTTGAATTGATGCAGCCAGTCTCTTAGAATAAATACTCAAGAACCCGAATACACATATACCCAAAGACAAGAGAAACTTATAACATCGAAGTAGCAGATTAAGTCCGATATGCAAAGAATAACCCCGAAGTATACTTTTCTCTCCCCTGAAGAAAGTGTATGAAGCTCAAGAACCCGAAGTACCCAAATGTCCTTTCTATGGAGAATAACCGATAACATTGAAGTAGCAGGCTGAATCACTGATTATCTCTGCGGATGTCAACTCCGGAATAAGTGATTATCACTGAATCACCGATTAAGCTCTCAAATGAAACAGCTGTGCGTCCCCAATGTACACAATCTCTCTCCCCTGATGATTGCTATAACATCGAAATCATCACACACTTGTGTACCTCTTTTATCACCAGAAACTAACTCTTCCATCTCTTCCCCCACATAGTTGGAATAAGAACACTAAACGCCATGATTCAAACCTTGAGTTTCTCTGCGGTAATGAAATTTGTCTTCCCGGGATATCTTCAATCACTTAGAAGTATTAAGTTCATCAAGTTTACTCGCGATTAGATATGTGTCTCCTTCCCCCTTGCTGGTTTTGACACTTTAGAATCAGCAACACATTATAAGCCCATATACTAGAAATCTTTTGAGAAGACCATTAGCTCAAATATATCTGTGAGAATCAACTTGCTGATGAAACAATGTGAGCAAATCTAATTAGGGATTAAATTTGGATTTTCATTCTCCCCCAATTAATGTTGTCCCCTAAACTGACGAAGATTTCAAGTGTTCTTCTCAGCCCGGATTAAGAAGAAGTCTTTGGATAATCAAATGTAACTTGTCTTTAGTCTTCTAGCATACACCAGAAAATCAGAAAATGTAGAACAGACTGCAGACTCGACCTTCTTCAAAATTGTCCTTTTGGGGAATAGAATGTTAACATCTTCTTCTCAACAAATGCATTCCCGTTAACTTATGTATAGCAAATCCCCTTAACTCAAATCCCTCCAAATCAAACAAGAACAGAAAGATGTTTATCAAGGAAATCAGCCCCGTAACTGGAAGCACTTTGTCATTAATCATATCAGTCCGTGAGAAGATGTCAACCAACGGCTCTTAGAAGAAACTCCATGTGAAGATGACCCGATAAGAAGAAGTTCGGTTCTTACATGAGTTTAGAGCCGTTTGACCATTTATTCTCAGATATCAATCAACCATGCAGTAAATTCACACTTCTTCTCCCCCTCAAGAATTGCATACAGAGTTGCCATTCTTGATTGAATAAGTGAAATCATCCAAATGCATTCTATTCACACTTCTCCCCCGCAAAATTTGCATATGATGTCGCCATCGCCATTATAATTGAGCAAGTGGAATAAGAGTACTAGCAACGATAGTCCGGTTCACTTGATAACTGAAAGCGCATGGAAAAAGCATGAAGCATGTTGATGAGAATGGTCATTAATAAGAAGATTTCTCTTCTTCCGAAAATAATGCGCACTGAAGCGTACACATTTCTTTTCTTTAGAGAACGAGGCTTGAACTGTTGTGTTCAAACGTCATAATCTCTCTATTTTCAACATCTCTTGGAAAACTTGTTAGAAACCCCATTATCATTCAGTAGGCTCTTTGTCGTGACAACAGATGAAGAAAACCCAATATGATGAATTTGACCCTGAAGTAAAACATCCCGAACTCGTGACTTAAACTTGCACATATGTAACAAAGAGCGGTGCCGAGAGTTCATCCCCCTTTGAATCCCTAAGTACTCTATACTCTTCATCCAACCAACCATCAAGTATAAGATGTACATCACCTCTTGAAAATCCACAATTCAATGTGACACTGAGCACTACAACGTAACTCCTGAAAGTTATAGTTATTTTGTGGTGGTAAAAAGAAAAAGAAAAATCACCCAAAAATAACTAGATTTCAAAGTCTTCGTCTTTAAAAATGTTAAAAGCTCGAACAAGGATCTCAAAGAATCTTCATCCAACCATCCTCGATACCTTCAGATACTAAGTACACTCGCCCGTGACATTTCACTTCAACTTCAAATAGATAATATTGAAATAACGCCGTTGTCACATCTTATGGTTAAAAACCCAAATCTAGCCTCTTTTGACGTTTTAAGTGAACTATGATAATGGTTTCATCCTGACCATGGTTAAAAGCACATAACCCCGTAAAACTTTGAAATAACCAAACTGCCAAGAAGGCAATCCAAACAATCACCCAATTCATGAAGTACACCCTTTTATCCCTTCTTCGAAGTAGAAACCGTAGCTCCAGCATCATAAAAGTTCCAGAATTACACTTCCCTTTCTACAGGATGGTTCTATCGTCACGGGATTTTACAATTCTATGGTCTAAACCGAGAAATAGTTTCTTTCGCGGGATTTTACAAAACCAAGAATAAACCGAGAGATAGATCCGGAAATGTACTTTTCTTCCACCGGGATATTATTATTGTTACGGGATTTTACAAATCTATGATTTAAACCGAGAAATAGTTTCTTTCGCAGGATTTTACAAAATCAAGACTAAACCGTAAGCAATATCAGTTTGAATGTGTAATGTCAACTTTGGTTTCAGTGAATATCTGTTTTAGGGGAACATGCAGCGGTTCACCAACAAATCATCTCCATCATCAAAAATATCATCAACAATTCTTTACCCATATGTAGACAACTTCACAAATCATACTAAGTCAAGTAGTATACACTACTTCCCTTGGAGGTTGACCGTAAAACATCAAAGTACACGTTTCTCCTCCATGATGGTTTCAAACTTTCGGAAGCATCATAACGTGTACGACCATTTGCACGAGGAGTTCTTGTCATAAGAAAACATCTTGAAAAATCATGAGACTGAGGATTCTTGAAAGATTTTGCTTAGACAGTGAAGTATCATTGCCATTTGGTGGCATCGAATATCCCATGGGAATTGCTAATCACATCACAATCATTAAACCCTTTGGTAAACACGTCATCCACGTATTCGGTTGGCTATTGCTGTGACCACTTGGTGAAGTAAACTCGATATACCAAACATGAACATGAAATAGAATTCCCCAGATTTGTTACTTAAACTTGTACTAATCCTCGTGAAAAAGAAACAGTGTACCCAATGTACAAAACCTCTTGACGAATCCTCAACTACGTGAGACACCGAAGTGATAGCTACTTTGTGGGTTAAGCGAGAAAGAATCACAAAAGTAACTAAATAGTCAAGTCTTTATCACACTCTATAAATGCCCAAATAGGTCATCTTCGCGGAAGGGTAGAAAGAAAGAAGACGAAGTAAGTAATCGCGCCCGGAAAATCTCACATCAAATCCAAATAAGGAATACCATACACACAATCCCGTAGTCAACTTTGATCAATCATCAATTCAGTCCGTGACATAATATTCTCCGTGAACATATATATGCCAAAGTATCAAACCCCATAATATATCTCAGCATCATACCACATCTCATCATCAAAACTCATCTCTTCAACAAATCTCACGAGAACACATATCATCAAATCTCATCAGCCCAGTCTAATCATCCGATCCGTTCCATCTTATATAAATGATTATATTCATCAAAATTCCGATAATACAAACAGCTTAATTATATTCATCCAACTAAGTCAGCCCATAAAGAGTATCACCATATCAATCTTATACCCATCATACAAAATTCTAATCACGATCTAATGGCCAAGTCCATTCAAGCATGCTAATGGTATAAACCCGGATAATGCCAACAAAATTTTTCAACTCAGTTAACCACTTTAAGCCCAATGTTATCAACGATTTTGGCCATAGTTGAGATTGACACAAACTCGGATATCAATCTGTTAAGTTATTTCAGCCTTTTTCATATGACAAAACCTGCTTATACTGCTTGTATAATTATTTAAGCCCATAGCATAGAATATGCCCCAATCAAAATGTTAATGTATCAAACCAAGCCTAAGTCAATTCAAACCCGAACCAATCAGTGATAAACCTATGATATCACAAAAACCACATATGAAAAGCATAAGGTATAAACTTGCAACGAGCCCACAAGATTACATTTTTATCCAACACTTATGATAGTCCTGCGGCCCATGTACAATTAGATTATACCCACATGATCAAATCCAAGTCCACGAGGCCCACATGATCTAGAGATATTGCAACCCTAATTATTAGGGGATATAAAACTGCTCCATATCTGATTACAATCCCCTAAAACTCAGTCACTCAAACCCTAATCTCAATCATCAGAAAAACCACGCCCCCATCTTATCCCTTAATAAAAAACGTATCATCAAATCCTTCTAATCTCTAATAAACAACCCCTCCATCATCTTTGACATTCGAAATGACCTTGTCACAGGGATGGCACGAGGTCTTGGTGACTGCCACGAGATCACACTCAACGAATCAAGGTAGGCTTAAACTTGTTCCTTTGTTGTTATTGAGTCACAAACGAGCCAAGGACTTGAGTTAACATATTTGTTACACTCATTCGTATATTTCGAATAGTGTTTTAGTTGGATTTATGAAGATATTCGTTCAACAAAAATAAATCTTAAATCGATTTATAAAGTAGAACGATTCTGAAATCCCCTAATTTTCATTTGGACTTTGAGATTTTTCATTTGATTCGATTTGTTTAATTCACCTTTAACGAATATGAGATTAGAATTAACACTATTGTTAATTTCTCATCTTTACTTTTCGGATATTAGACCAAACATACGATCAATGATGATTATCTTGTAGGGGTTGTTTGGATCTTTGAGATTTCTAAACTCCTTGAAAAGATTCTGAGATCTCTCTTGAAGAGTTAATATTGATTGGGTTTTCATATTGAGTCTTGGCTTTCCCTTTTAATTATTTTTAATCTAATCGAAGGAAATGAAGTGGCATATTTGCTAATTTCTTTCCTTCATGGTTCGTATATAAGCCACTTGACAAATCTGAGATGTAGATTAATTCTAGTATAAATTTTCAGTTTTGAGCTTGAGATGTTGAAAATGATGATATTGAAACTGCTGATGTAGAAAACTTGTTTGTAGATTGATAGATTGTTCTTTTGATGTAGATGTTTATGTACTTGTTTGATGTTGTCGATATACTGAAAAGGTTTAGGCCAGATTTAGATTCGCCTAATTTGCTGTTTGAAAATATGAGTATGGATTTGGTGTCGTTGCCAGTGTTTAGGGTTGATTGATTAGGTTAAATGTAGGTTCGAGTAAGAGATATGGTGCAGGTCAAGTCGCATCAGCGAGTCTGTCAACCCAAGTCTTCAATTTCCATGAGTTAAACCGCACCTTAGAACCTCTTCTTAATTTCTGACAAACCGCACCATGCCCCTTTTATCAAACCGCACATTCACAAATCGCTTTTTCAACAAACCTCACTTGACTTAGTCAAAACTCATGTCATTTGTTTACAAACCGCATCTTCCAGTTTGGTCAAACCGCTTCGGTTTTTAAAAGATCTCGCAAACTGCTTTTGTTATCAGAAACTGACAAATCGCTTCCATATCAATAGATAAAGATGACAAACCACATAGCAGTTTAAGCATAAACCGAACTGATCAAACCTCTTTGTACAAACATCTTGGTTTAGTCAAACCACACATGAGTCAAAACTCATGAACTATACAAACCGCATCAAGTATACTGAATATGGACAGTTTTGAATGACAAACCGCATAGTAGAATTGTAACACAAACCGCAGTGACGAATTTCATCATTCAGAAACCCGTCTTAAGACCAGTTTACTCTGTTTACAACTTCTTACCACAAGAAATTATCAGATTTAAAAACAGTTTAACCCATGTAAATAATATCAAAACGGTTACCCACTTAAACCAGATTCAATCTAAGCATCAAGACTGCTTAAAACTTCTTATAATACATCTAAGAGCTGTTTGACCACGACAACTGCATAAACCACAATCAATAACCAGATTCAACCAACTGTTGTACCATTCATAAAACCGGATTCAACAAATCAACATAACACATCAACAAAACTCTCAACCAAGACGCATCAAAACATCAGAAAAACTGTATCAAACCGCAACATAGAACAAGTACAAAACCACATGAAATCATCAAGAACAACACAACCATGGCTCTGATACCAAATTTAGGATCATACATATTGTGTTGTTTGATGATTCGGGTGGTCTAGGATGGTGATAAATCAAGAGAGCCATGTTAGAGAGTTGAAGAGAGTAGGGAGGGAGTTCTTGAGAGAGAAAGTAAAACAAAAATGTGAAAGGTTAGATTAGAAGCTCCACCCCTTCCAAGGATGGAAGGGGTATTTATAGTTACAGACTACTCGTCCTCCTGTCGGACTGTTGATCAGGTATATAGTGGGTAAAGACACGTCCTTCCTTTACGGTGTTACACTAAGCTAAACTAAGCTAATAACTAACTAATAAACTACTAAATAATGATATGTCTATGAGCTAACATATGCTAGACAATAGTTGGGGTGACCGGCACTTCACTATGGAAGTTCCAATTCCTAACACATTATTCTCTTTACGTGGCTAAATTAAGCATTTTTCGGCCAATAAAAGTGACATTTGAAGGTCAATTTAGTCAAACTCTTTAATTTTTGTCTATCTTATGAAATGCGTTAAAAAACACACGTATCAATTTTGTAAAAACAAAGACTTAAAAAAAGAATAAGTGATTAATAAAACTTTAGTTGTTAAATTTTAAATACATTATATGGACTTAAGTATACTCATCATTTTTATGTTTCTATAACTTTATAAATTTAATAAAGGGTTATTAGCATAAAAATGCATCATACTTGTCATTTTTGTCATTGTATGTTGCGTACTTTTTTTTCTCATGTTGACACCTGATAACATCGAATTAGCCTGATCTTTTATATATCAAATTCCCGTGTTTATGGCATCATTTGTATTAATATGGTACTTAATTCGTTCATATTCGTTCATAATTACATTTCAGGATAAATGAGGCGTTGGAGCGAAAAAGATGTGATATAAGGCCAAATATATGTTCTGAAGATTGATTTACAAGGGCCTATGAATTATTTGTGAAGGTTACGCCGTAACTGCTTAATAAGGTTACGGCGTAAATATGATGCTTTGAAGGATACGGCGTAACCATTTCTTATGGTTACGTCGTAATTATTTTTATGAAGGTTACGGCGTAACATGGAATTAGTTACGCCGTAGAGATTATTTCGAATCGGATATGTATGAGATGACGAAGGCTTACGGCGTAACCCGATGTTTAGTGGGCGCAAAGTTTTAAAGGCTACGGCGTAATTATAATTTAATTACGCCGTAATTAATTAAATGTGTCTCTTTTAATGAAGCCAGGGACCATGTTGCAATAATAATTAAGCGGAGGTCTAACTTGCAATTAAGCCAAAGTATTTGTTATAAAGCTAATTACAAGATGAGACTTTTTCACTATCCCAATTACGAAAATGGACCATTTGTCAACAGTTTTCAAAAATGGTCATCCTGTCACTCATTTAGAACGCCTCTTTAAAATTTACTCTCCTTTTTGTTTCTTCCACCCAATACCTCACTAACCTTTCTCACTCATTTATTTATATCTTTCTTTCTACTTTTCTCACTGTGTTATTTCTACTTCTTAATCTTTGAAATATGTTCTTCAGACATCCATAACTAATAATACTATGGATGATGATTTCTTAATCCTTTCACCTTCATCATCTTCATCCATAATCCAGCACACTTGCCCAGCAGTAACACACGCACACATCTCGCCAACACACTCTCCCGACACACACATCTCGCCAAGCCCACCATGGCAGCACCTCCCACGCCCATGGCAGCACCTCCCACGCCCAGGGCCACGCCCAGAGCCACGCCCAGCAGCAGGGCCACGCCCAGAGCCACCCCCGGAAGGGCCACGCCTAGAGCCACGCCCAGCAGCTGTACCACGCCCAGGGCCTCGCCTGGCGGAAAGTTCATTTTCGTAAATACCTTTTGCGAGAACCAATTTGGTAAACGGGTAACAGTTATAGTTCATTTTCGTAAATTCCTCTTTATTATAAATACTTGACAAATGCATTGAAAGCAAATCATTAGATTGTGGTTCGTGAGTGCGCCGACAAAAAGAAAAAGCAGGAAAAGAGTAGGCACTGTACGAGGTTTTTTATGGGCCCCGGTACTCAACTAGAGGATCGATAGCTTTATCTTTGACACGATATGTAATTATTTTCTGACTCATAATATTATTTTGGTTTCATTATTGTTTATTATAATCTTGATTCTCAATATAATTGTTGGCGAATTAATTCTTATTGTGTTCTATTTAATTGATTATTAATTTATTATTAGTCAATTAATTATTTGATGTTATGTCTTTGTTTATTTATTGTTTTATATGGTAATTATATTTGTCATTCCACTAGGGTATTTTGGAGATGTGAAAATTAGGTCTTGGCCTAGTTTTGATTCTTTTATTATTAATGCTTTTGCGTTATTAATTGTTTCTAGTGTATGCATGCTTAGTTTATTGGTAGCTACCTTTGTTTCGGTAGTTTTGAATGGCGGTAGAGGCTAGTCGCTTAGGAGATATGACCAACTGACCCTAAGTGAGTAGACTGAGACGGGAAGGGTAAGATATGACCAACTGACGACCCTTTCTACTTGTGCGATTTGACCAACTGATCACCTACCGTTTGGATGAAATTAAGAATTAGGGGGTGAGTGTTTAAGTTGCTAACGCCCGGGCACTCACTATGATAAGTCTAGCATGTAGCGGAACTTAATGACTAGGCTTAGGGGACCAGGAACAACTGAACTTATGAAGGGACACCTGACTTCTCCAGTGGTGGCATCTTTGCTGATAGGTTAGGGCGAATTGACCAAATGCTGTCCTCTCGACTTTACCCCACTTGAAACAGGAATCTAGTGACATTTAAAACCCATGTAATGCGATAGTAAACGACCGGCTCTTAATGACTGCTATTAGATTGCCGAATGATCCCGGGTGACCTGTTCATCTTGGTGAGGATTCTAAGAACCATAGGGTAGGCGAATTGACCAAAGGAGTCTATCGACTATAGCCACTTGTGGATGAAATTGGTTTAAGAATTGCATCACTATCGTTCCCATTAGCTTGTTTACCAGAGAACCAGCCCAATTGATCACGTGACACCTTAAATATTATCAATCATATCATTAAAACTTATTTATTTGACTAATTTAATTAATTAGACAGTTAGGAATCAACCGTTCTTGGGACGACCTCGGTCTTACGATTCCCTCACTACATGCAACCGGGTACACTGCCCGTTAGTGCATTAGGTAGGCCATAGGTAGACGAGTTACTATAAATGTAAAACCTAGTCAGTAAAACCTGCATCAACACCAACCTTTTGAATTCGTGCTATTGTGTGTACTTTACGACTATTTCAGCCACGAGAATAACCATTTTACCCTTCAAAATTTGAAAAAAGTAAGGGTAAAATGGTCACAGAGTACACACAATAGCACGATTTTAAAAAGTTGGTTTCAAGTTGAGAAAAAAAATGTACGCAACATACAATGACAAAAAGTGACAAGTATAGTGCATTTTTATGCTAATAACCCTTTAATAAATACCATGTATACTTTATATCCCCTATACTTATCATTTTTCATGTTTTTTATAACTTTATAAATTTAATAAATACCAGTATTATCATCTAACAACATGTTTATACATAATAAACTAACTAATCATATACACTTATAACTTGCCTAGTAATTTTAAGCCTAGTCATTACCTTACTTAATATCTAGATATTATGTTAAAATATATTGTAGCAAACTATTAAAATATCTACTTTTAAACCTATGTTTTTAGGTTTTAAGAACGTCTAAGCACTCCGTTAAACTTAACACTCATTTAATATACTAATATAGAGAATATCGACAAGTTTTAATAAATTTTTAAGTTTTATATTGTTATGTTACTCGGTTTTATTCGTGATTTAAAGACTTAATTTTAGCAATTATCGGGACCAAACTACACTCCGTAAGTCAAGAAAATATCAAGAATCACATAATTATCACCCCACCACCCCTAGGTGGCATTTAAACATGAGTCACCAAGCCATATGGCTTGGTGAGATTTGATCTTGCATAATATTAGTACATGTGTTTAACTTAGCAACAAAGTCTTCGAGTACTAGATATTTTGCAACCAACACATCATAAAATAAGACTTAGCTCATAAACTTTCTCATCCTTCTTCCTCTCTCTCTCCTCTTGAACACCCCATATACCACCATCAACACCATCCATCTTTGATTATTATCCTACAAGTTACATATACGAGTTGAAGGTTTAGGTAACCTCTACCTACTTCTTGTGTTTACTTGGAGATCCTTTGGTTGAATTGGAAGCTACACAAGGTAAAATGGGCTGAGATAAGAAAGTGATTAACAAGGGTTATAGAAGGTTAAATAAGCTAGGGTTAAATTATTGGAAGCTAGGGCTTTGGTTGAAACTTTAGGAGTTAGTGTCCTTGATCTTGTTCTCTAGTTAATCTCTTCACAAGTATTATAAGAAAACTATATACATCTTTATTTCATTTATGTAAATATTTTGATTTCATGTATTTTATATGTTTTTTATGCTTATTATACTTGATTATGATTGGTATGTTAGACTAAATCACTAGAAATATCGAAAGGACCTTGTTTGCAAAACAGTTTTTGGATTGGGGGTATAAATAGAATTACTGGGAAAAATCAGTGGAGTTTTAAACTTAGGTAAAAAAATATAAGGATTTAGGTCTATTTCTTGCGGTCGTTTCGATGGGTAAAACACCTAAACGATACCCGATGATTTAAATAGAAATGTTTTAGCGAGAAGTGTCAAAATCTGAGTAACAGTTTTGAAACAAGTAAAAACCATAAAATTTGCATTTAACCTGTTGGTTAAAGAAGAAATTTTGTAGCTAATACCCTAACTTGAAAGTATCCGAAACCGGACGTAAAACAGAGTTCTAGGACTCAGTAATGGCCAAAACCGTGAGACTGTAACCTGCTGAATGAAATCGTATACCTAAGGATAAATTAGTAATTTCACTTTAGTTAGGTATGTTTTGAGGCCGTGGGACCCACAAATCTGTAAATTTCATTCAAAAACCTTTCTGACAACATAAGAACCAAATCATAATCCTTTACGGTTTAGAAATAACGTGTGAATTAAGACGGGAAAACTAAAATAAATATAAACTCTAAACGTAACGTTTAGTATTACTTGACCATTTTTTCTTACAAACCCAAGTGATAGGACCCAAATTAATGTAATAACTATATAAAGCATGTTAGTATTACTTAACCATTTTTTCCGTAATTAATGTAATAACTATATAAAGCATGTTACTATAAATACAAATGTTATTTTAGAACCTAACACGCAACGTATACTTTTAGGTTGCTCGTAGGACTTTCTCGGCACATTCCTTACTTTACATACACATCGCTTACCACTTTACTTACGCTGAGTTCATAGCCCCACTTTTACTCGTTTTGACTATTTTATAAACTACTTGCGGTGAGATACATGCTAATTTTTCTACGATCACAATTGCTTGAAAACTATATTCTGTACTATATTAATTTTGTTAAAACAAATAATCCGTAAAAACGTTTATTTATATTTTAGGATCTTATTATGTTTTGTCGGTAATAAACATAAAATCATTTTAACGAAATAAATAAAATACGTAATGTTTTGAGCAAATAGTTTACTAACTCATTTCACTAAACAAATAAACATTTAGTTAAATAGTTTACCAAAACCATTTTTATAAAACACTTATAAGTAACTTTAGTTATATTTTTATAAAAATACATACTAGTTAAATATAACTTGTAATATAAAAGCTTGAACTATCCATAACTCAAAACCCATGACCCATGGAGCTTGACCCAAAATCCATAACCCATTGCATGACATCATGCATGTCATAAAAAATGGGTAATATCTATGACCCATAACCCATAGTCTATAACACATAACCCAAGATGTCTTTTACATCATGCATGACATCACATAACCCATGGATCATAACCCATATCCCAAATCCTGGTTTGTAACCCAAAATCCATACTTGTTTACCCAGTATGCTGGACCTCTTTGATTACACTGGTCGGATCCGGCTGACCAGTGACTTGGTTTGCCTATAAATAGTGAGTCATTTCTCCCTTTTCACTTACCCCTTTTAGATATATCTTCTCTCTATATTCTAAGCCTTCTAACCTCAGATCTAAGGATCTTCTATGTAGCTTCTCTCTTAGTGATTCCCTAAGTTCCTCTTAAAGGCGAGATCACGACCTCTAGAAGACTTGCAAGCTCGAAGACATGGGTTGCTAGGATTCGTCATCATCAAGACCACTGAAGTGAATCTTGTTGTTGATTCTTCTATTGTGTCCAAGACATGTTGTGTTAGGTAGTGGTGTTGTGATTCGTTCCTCCATTGTAAAGGAACTCGATATCTAGCCTTGTACCAGATAAAGTATAGGTGACGTAGGTTTGGCTCTACCTCGTGAAAGAGATTGGTATTTAGCTTAGTACCGGATAAAGTGTAAGCGAAGTTGTGAAGGCTTCTCCGCCAAGATAAGGAGCTTGTGTTATGCAGTGATTACAAACCCTCGAGTTGGGTACTCGGGTAGTGGAGTAGGGCAAGGAAGATGACCTTGTAGCCGAACCACTATAAATACTTGTGTTGTGATTGTGTTTCTCTATCTCTATCTCGTAGTTTACATTTTATATTTATCTAACTATCAATATCCAACACCTTCAAGCTAGATTGACATAAGTCGATCTAAAAGTATTAAAACGTAGTTTTAATCAGTTGAACTATTCAACCCCCCTTCAAGTTTTCTATAAATTTTTATTGATACTTGGAATTACGTACTTGAAATTATGTGCTTAAAACTATGTGCTATATCAATCTTTATTGATACTTGGAATTGTGTACTTGAAATTATTTGCTATATCAATGTTATTAATGATACGTGGAATTATGTACTTGGGATTATGTGCTTGAAATTATAAAACTGTTTTCGAATTATTGGTGTATAACAACGTCACATAGTCTGTTTAATTTGAAATCTTGTGATCACTACTTTTACGTACTTAAACCTATGAACTCACCAATCTTTGTGTTGACACTTTTTAGCATGTTTATCTCAGGTTTGTAAGGCATTAGCATTAGAGTCACACGACATGTTTTGAATACGGGATGCATTATATTCACTATTCGATTATATTCTTGTAAAACATCTATGTAATAATCAGTGTTGCAAAACAAGGCCTACAAGGCCGATTAATTGCCGATTAGGTGCTGCAAGGCCACCAACCATTCCGATTTATGTAAATCGGTCAAACAAATCGGTCAACCGTGGTCAATGACGGTTAATGGTGGTCAAACTTGTCGAAAACCTTCATATCTTGTCGAAAATACTTAAAACTACCCATAAAATTGTTTGAATAACTTATGGTATATGTTTATATCTATTACAAGATGTTTTTGAAGAAAAATATTTGCCGAAAATACATAAACTTGTCGAAAATACCTAAAACTTGTCGAAAATACCTAAAATTTGCCAAAAATACTAAAAACTTATCAGAAATGCCAATCCGATTAATCACTGATTAATCCCGCCTAGACCGATTACAAGCTACAGGGAGATAGACCGCCCGACTACCGATTCGTGATTTTTGCAACATTGGTAATAATACTTTGAGACCTCTTGTTATCACTATGATATTATTTATCGAATGATAATTTTTCAAAATGTTTCATTTAGAGTTCGTTTTCTATAACTTGTGTTGTGAACTAAGAAGTAATACCCCTCAGTGGCACAATCTTCCGCTGCGATATTTTGGGGGTGTTACACATATAAATATCAAAATGAAGACACGACCTTCCATGTTACTGTGAGGTGAAAATAAATAGGCTAGATTCTACATTAAACAACTTCACATATTTTTTCAAGATCATTATGTGCTACTAAACACAAATTATTTAAAACATGATATGAATAGTTAAATTTAAACAAGATCAACCTAAACACCATACAAGTTAAGCAAAGTCAAATCCTTCGTGCAACAAAATTTATACAAAATATTCATCGATATTAACACATAATGACAAAACTATGTAAAAACTCGTGCGTGCATGTGTAGTATAATTATATAAGTGTTAAAAGTGTAATATAATTTTATAGAAAAATCTTAAACATTAAAAAATTATGGATTTATGAATTGTCACACTATTTATCTTCAAAACAAAGTTATTGAAATATTATTACTCGTTATACTATCTGCCCAAATCTCGTGCGTTCATGGTTATAAAACTAGTCAGAACATAAAGTCAAAGTATAGTACCAGTGCGTACAATGGAACAAAAAAGAGCTTAATTACTAAATTTGAACATATAATGTAAAACTATAAATACTACAATGGAACAAAAAATAATAATTACTAGTTTATTGTATCAGATACAAAAGCAGGGATGGATCCAAGATTTTTAAAAGGGTGTTGCACCAAAAAATGTTGGGCTAACTTAAGTTACACGTAAGAAATGTAAGTAGCAATTTTTTTAGGGTTGCACATAGCACAAAAACGGCCGTTTTGAAATCTTTTTGCACCTTGTGACTTAAAAGCAGGTGTAACCCGTGCCACACCCGGCATACATGTGGGTCCGTCGTCCATGGACAAAAGTACATATTAGCCCTAATGAATGTTGGTAATCTATTAATGGAAAAAATTTATGTCCCACACTAACAAAACTGTGCTATGAAACTATGAAAGTAACATATAAAACTCAATATGCCAACCCTTCTTATGTTAAGTAACTCCAACAAATCTTGAACTCTCATGAGACAGTCCATTTTTCGAATGCGATAAATACTCTTGATGCATTATGCATTTGTTACAAGTTAAAAATGGTTATTTGATGAGAAGAAGGGTTTGGAAGAGAAGTACTTTTATCGTTCCCCCATAGGGAGTAATTTTACACAAGGTTAATGATGCTAATGAAATAATACAGAATGCTCTAGAAGTTTTTAGAGTATGATTTAAATTCATAAGATTAGTAGACTATTTTTGTTCTTTTAGATTCACATATAATCTTATGAAAGTATGTGCATGATAAAAGTTATATAGTAGAACATTATTTGTTTGAGGGTCAAGAAGCATATCTAAAACTTTTGTAATGAGATTCAATTAAACACCCTCCTATAAATATATGATGACTTATCTCTATTTAGATTACTCGTATCTATTTCATTAACTTTTAAAAAGATCTGAACTCGAGTTTTGCAAGCTCATGCTCGAATCCACTCGGCATGTTTACACTCTCATGTTTACAGTTTAACCAGAAAACTAGTCAAGACATAATTTCAGATAGAAAAATGTGTTGATAATGAATGATTATTCATTAACATTACACAGTTTACAAAGCTATCATCAAACATTATATTTCGTATATCAAAAGCCATTATCCCAATTTTTGGATATCCGAAATTCTTCTACTTTGATATGAGAGTTTTCAACAATTCGAGCATCTAAGACTTCAAGATTATTTGCTTTGAACGTAGTTACTTCATCATCACTTTTTTTAAAATTCTACGGAGTAAACATATTGCCAATTTTGTTTATAAAGTAAATTTAAGGTAATTAATGAAACTTTTTCAATTATTTATAGGTTGAATCAAAAGCAACTAATTTTCAAATGTACAATTTGTTAATGTGACCATTGCAACAAACAACCTATATACATATGTAACCACTGTGTTATATATATATATATATATATATATATATATATATATATATATATATATATATATATATAATATATATATATATAAAGCTTTAATCAAACAATACTCTACCATCATATTTCAAACCCAATACTTGATAATACAGTTTTACACAAAGTTAAAAACATCCTAGATGTTTTTCTTCCTTTTCCACTGAACTATCCCTCTTTTTTTGTAAGCATAATCAAATGTACCTTTAACCTGCATATAAAGCTCAAGTTCTTAATATTCAAGTCTGGTAAGAGTTAAATATATAACTTTCTAAGATCAAAGAACCCATGTATATGCATATGTCTCATATGCATTAAATGTTGAGCATTTAGCACAAAAGATAGATAAATTAACTATCCCAAACCTCCGTAAAAGACCGAAAGAGCATCTCCCAAGTCCTAACGACGTATCCTGAAATTTACTAACCTACACCTTCATCCCAACACACTACAATTTTTATAACTTAATATCTTGTAACTAAACTCAAAAGTTTACAAAAAGTAAGATTCCACAATAGTCATTGGAGTTTCTCCATAATCTAATACTAGCACTAATTCCCTACCTAAACACACTCAATTATAATCATAATATTCTTACGAACAATAACATATGGCGAAATCAGGATCAAACATAAATTGTAAGACGAATCATCACTTTACGTTCTACAAACAGAATCACATGTTATTTTAAACTAACACTCACCATATGTGCATTAACTTCAACACAAGATCTCGCACGTCAATACCACACCTTATTTAAGTATATCAAACACTTGTCAAATCATATTTACCATAATAATGTAAACTTCAACTAACATCCTCAGTTTAACTTCAATAGAAGCAAATTTTCATCATAATAAGCAAGATCGTCATCAAATTACTTTATCTCACGTGTCATTTATCTTAAAAAGCTTACTAAATAAAATTATAATTATGGCACATTATTTGTATCGAAAACTTAAGAAATTCCAATAATCACATCATTTATATCAAACACTAGATTTATATTTAACAGATTAATGAATCATAATAATCGAGTGACAAAGATTGTACCATTGGCAGTTTATCTTTCTCCAAATTCCGATCATCCATGATAATTCTTGAGTATTTTAGGGTTTTGATTTTGGAGTTTATTGGGCGTTTTTTAGTGCCCGAGTATTTTTTTTACCTTTCTTATGTTGTGTGTATATGTATATTAGCCTTACTGATTTGAACATCTGCTTTACCGTAAGATTGTGGCGCGTGGCACACACTTTTATCACCCAAGTTTCTTGTCAATTATGACTTGTGTCACATTAACATATATATATTTTTTTTAAATTAAGTTATCACTATATAGAAAGAAAAGATTGTTTGTATGTGCATAAAGCGATACGTTCTGCAATGCATTTTTTTGGCAATCTTATTTCTATTATCTAATGTAAGAAAAGAATGAGTTTTTTGTTCTACATTGCATCAGAGATGCTCCAAGTGGTGCTTACTCACTTTCATTTATGTTTTCAAACGAGTAATTAGGTTCTCACATGTTGCGACGTAGCTAATTTAAGTCTGGTATTTGTTCTAAGTTCTATTATCTTTGTTTGATGAAGGATTATGCTTTCACATGTTGTCGTATTGTAACTTTTGGTGTTCAATTTTATGTTTACATGAGTATCATTGTTAATTAAATGCCTATGTAAATATGTATATTTATAATTTTAGTTTTATGAATGGGCGCGCCCAATAATGATGGGAAACAAAAGGGTGTATGGTAAAAGAATTTGCATAAAATGTGTGAACTAAAACTACACGTTTCTGTGAGACATCTTGTTTATGCAAAATACATATAGCATTCCAACAAAAGTTGTCAATATTTTGAAAATTCTTTCACCATATCCTTTTTTTCCCCTTTTCATCAATTGAATCTGAAGTGCTATCAAAGCATAGACGTTGTCCTTTTCTTCTCAAAACCGAAATTGATGAATATATGTTCATTTCCATTAAATCACTATCACCATGATCATTGTCATCATTAACAACATCATCATCATTGTAATTATATAAACGATATTAAGTAATATGAGAGTACATGTATGACTAATGTATGCGCATTACTAAAACAACTAAAAATAACAACTTTAGGAATGTGATTATTCCATTTCTTCTTTTCATTTCTTCATTCCTTAAGCTTTTATAGTGTTGTTGGAAACGCATTGCTGAAGATGAATAGGCATAACGCATGCGACGGATATGTATAATCTGTGTTTTGGAACTTCAATTAGGGTAGAAATGGTAACGTTAAACAGGTTATAGTCTCTTTAATCAAGCGACTCAATGTTGCTAATTAAATGTGTAACTATGATCTCTTTAAGATTAGTTTTTCCACCCTCCCTAAAAATAGCATCTATAATAAAACATTCAGATAAGCATATAGTTTCAAAGCATTTGTCTTTGTGTAAAAATAAAATGTATCTCACATGTTTGTAAAACAATTAAACAATATAAAGTGGGGCTATGAACTCACCGTGAGTTAATGATGTTAAGGGTATAACGAAATCGATGGTAAGCTGGGAAACCTCTACGCACAACCTAGATATATGATATCGTGTCTTAGATTTTGTAGTAACGATGTGGAGATATAAATGAGTCTATATAAGTCATTATATCGATCATGATGTTGTACCTTGTAACTTATAATAATAGTATATGTCATTTATCAAAATGGCTTACTAGTTTATAAAACGTATCTAGTTAAATATTGTACTACAGTTCGGGCCATCATAATTCAGAGGTCATGTAGTAAACGTATGAGGAGCTAGGACACTTTAAATCGTAAATCCAACAACTCATCAATATCTTCACTCCAAAGAGACCCCTCACATGAAGCTCTCTAGTAATGTAGTACTTAATATATAAAACATATAATTTGCTTATTTGATTACATGACATAAGTGTTAAAATGGTCACATGATTTATAAATTAGTTTAATCATGTTCCGTTAATGGGTCTTGGTTGATTTTAATGTTTAACGTAAGTTGTAAAAATTATAAGTTATGGTTTATAAGTTATAAATATAGTTTCACATTAAATCTTTTGAAACAACCATTTTAAGTCAAAACAACCGGTTTTGGTTTTTGAGTTAAGCTGCCCTTTTTTTGCGTTTATAGTCTAAATTCTCGCTAGTATATGTAAAACATGATTTCGGACAACTTTCGTGTTTTATACTTTTGCTAATTCGGACCAGAAAGGGGTCAAAATCATGGTTTAAATTTGAGACACAAAGCTTTTTATCAAATGTCAAGTTTTCTTTAGAAATCTTTAACTAATCACAAATTTTAATCTAAAAGCTCTTTTTACATGATTCCAAAGGCCATGTTTTTGTTTTTAGTTTCTCTACAATTACATGATATTATTCAACGTCTCGTGCTCATAAAATTGGTGACAATAACTAGCATGATTTACTTGATTTACAATTTTACTAACATAAACTTTCACATGAAATCATAAGCGAGTTTACTTACATGTTTACGAGTTTTAAGATTTGTGTAAAACATGATCAATATACTAACATATATAGCATATAATAACAAGTATAAAAATGAAAATTTTGATCACAAGTTATCTTACAACTTTTTGCCTTTTAGGAGAAAAAGAGAAAATCAAGAATCAAAGAACAAAGAACAAAGAACTAGGAACAATTCCACCCTTGGAATTCTTCAACACTTCTTGTGATCTTGTAGAACTTATGCTAAGACTTTGGTTACTTGAGTAGATTTAAGCTCAGGAGAAATCACCAAAGGAAAGGAAGAAGTAGAACTTGATTCATGTAGGAAACTTTAAAGGCTTCAACAAAGATGTATAACTTGAAACTTGGAAATCAAATGATCAAATGGAAGTGGATTATATGCTGGGCATTTTTTATGGAGAAAGAAATAAAGATGTATGAGTTTGTTTTATAACAAAATGAGGAGGTTAAGGTCTTAAGATATTTTGGAAACTTAACTAGTAAGTATAACACATGTATTGATCTAAGTCTTGATTTATCATCAAGACACCAAGTGTCTTGGTGAGTAATCATAAATGTCGACCATGGTATATCCATGGGGGTGACTAGATAAGTTTCTTGCATTATCTTTATTTTACGGAGGTAGTTTAGTCCTGGTATTAGCTATCGTTAAGTATTTAAATCGCGAAACTTAAAACCGGGTATCTTAAAAATATAAAACTTCTAAGAAATGTTAAACCTTGTCAATATACTCTATAAAATTATATTAGATGAGTGATAAGTTTAACGGAGTATGTAAATGTAGTTAAAACCTAAAAACGTAGGTTAGATACTCGTAAAACGCAAAACGTACGAAGTTTACGTGAAAATGAAAAAAGTAAAATGTGACTTTTCAAATATGATTATTATGAACCTAAAAGGTTTATAATATGTAGATTGGGCCTAGTCTAGTGTCGGTTGGTGTTAAATGTATGTTAAGTCTAAATTCGAAAATGTAAAATATCTAGTTAAACTTTGTTAAGAAGTTTAAGTAAATATCTTAGTTACTTAGGTATTAAGTCTTGGAAATAGCTAGGAACTTAGCTTGATAATAAGGACTAAAAATGGATAGTTAAGTTTAGGAGATGTTTTATGATATGTAGGGTTAATAATCAAGTATTGATTTTATGGTCAAATGAGGGGGAAAATATGTTTAATTTTTCAAAAATGTAAAAGTGTTTAAACATCTTTGAAAATGCGGTGCATGTATAGGTTAAGTTCGTGTATAACTAAAAATACTTAAAACGCGAGTTTAGGCTCGTAAAACACAGGGTCTATTTGGTAACATTTGAAATTAAAATTTAAAAATTCATATAATGATTACAATTGAACTAAAATTTAGTTAAATGTGATGAAATACATTCAGAGTTGGTTTTCGTTACGCGCGGTATAACCTAATGGTTATATTTAAAGTTCAAAATTGTACGCGATTTTTGGATAAAATGTTTATGTTTTGAGTAAATATTAACGTAAAGTTTTCGAGTTACATTTCAATAGTCATTTCCATCCTATATATGTTATTAAGGGTTGTTTGGACAGCATATTTACGACAGTCATTTTTGGTGTCTTGACATTTATGTCAATAGCTCTGCATAAAAATCATAATATATTACACAACTTCACTAAACTTTAGGTGGTTTTGATATACATGTGCCTGGAGTCTCGGGGAGTTTAGGAGAATTCACTCTTTGACCTTTTTTAAGCAAAGTTCATGCGATGGCATCCCTGTGAAATTTAATGATTTCAAGAATGTATTATTTCAGTTATGTGACCCTGAATGTGAAATAGTTGTTAATGTAAGAAAGGTATTCTTCCATTTTGATTAATAGTTAAGCCAGTTACTTGTGCAAGTTTTAAGACTGTATTATTTGTGCTTGTGGTAATTTATCTTGGGTGTAACCGAAATGTTGTAGTATGAAGCTATGTGACACTGGATGTCAAGCTTGCATATGTTAACGGCAGTTTATTTGTTTTCCTGTAGGGATTGTTGTTGGTTGTTTAGCTTTTTATTCGGTCCTTTCATTTAACACATTGACCTCTTCGTTGCGAACACCACAATTGTATACAAAGTTGGTAGATTTCTTCAAGTCAATCATGTTCCATTGTGGCTAGCCTATGTTGGCGACCCATGAATATATATTATTGTCAAGAAATATAATGATTGATCCCTAGGAGCTTTCATCCCAATGGACCATGATTGGCCAGAAGACGTTGATTAACTTTGTCTATAGTTATAGCAGAATGGGTTGGAAACTATCTTTCTATTAAGACTAACCCTAGTTGGATTTTATATTTGTATGGGTGATCTGTAATTGGAGTAGTTATTATGCGAGAACCAAGTCTGATTAGCAAAGAAATTTCCAGGTGCGTAACGACACTGTAAACTCTATTTGAACACTTATTTTTCTTTTTTGGATGCCTCAAGTGTATGTTCTAGGTTATAAGCATAATAGTCATTTTATATTTTGGTCATCAAAGTCACAAACATAAATATTGCATGGGTCTAAAATACGCGAATCATTTGTAGACAAACAAAGTACAAACATACTTGTTTTTATCTAATGACTGACACACAAAGTGAACCATTCCTACTAACATTTGTGACAATGCCAATTTTATTTTCCTAATTTCCTAATGACTGACACATAAAGTGAAGTATTCCTACTAAGCATTCCTAAACAAGGGCCTGCTCATATCATTTAGCCTCTTTAGAACTCTCTAGTTTTTCTGAACTCGCCTCCTCCTCTGGCTCAGATTCACTCTCATAGTACCTGGCATAATAAGGAATGTAAATTACGCTTGTTAATATTGAATTCTATATCAAATAATTTGGTATCTATCTACTGCGCCCTAACCCGTTTTGTTTCTTTTTGTCAGGAGCATATCCATCCTCACTTTTAGGTTGATCAATATCCAGTATTTCCGTGTCTGAATGTTCATTATCCAACTTACAAAAATGGCAGAAGAAATCATGTATTAGTGGTAAGTCCCTTTTATTACTGGAATTCGAAGTATGGAAGTCGTGGGATACCACTTCTAGTTTTTCTCCTCCACATGTTTCAACGGAGCAGACATACTTAGATCCCTGGACAAACTTTCATTCGACATTATTTTCAAAAGAGAGCTTGTAGGTGCGGCACCTGTTTCAAGGTTGCTTGAACCTGCATTTTCTCCCGCTGGTTGTGCTGGGTTAATCTTCCAATACGTGAAGCTCTCAAAACTTCCATGCATAAAATATGAGTAGGACTTGAGCTCGAAAATGTGAGAAGTGCCAACAAGATTTGATATGGTGCGGGTTAGGTTCGAGCCTTGATAAGGATTTAAAACGTACACTTTTAAGGGGTCATTTAAGCCCTTAATCGCCCATTTTTATATCCGTTACTGCTTAATTTTGTTCCGTTTCACTTTTTAGGTCTCATGAAGGCAAAATGTTGGAAGATCCAGATTCAGACGACGTCAGAGCTGAAGGCTGACAACGTTACAACCACAACGTGATGCCGTCCCAAGGTTGACTTGGCCAAGACGAAACCCTAATGACTCCATGACGGCGATCCGACGGCGTCACAATTAAAAGGTGACGTCGTCGCAGTTGTAACTCTATATATGGAATTCGAATTTTCAGACTTTTAGAGAGGTAGACTTGTGGAGTAAAAACCTAAAATGATTGTAGTCCGTCTTGGACAGTATTTTAGGGTTCTAATACCCTATTTTACATCGAGATAAGTTATTTATTCTCTTGATTTCATTATGTCTTCGATTGAATGTGTGTATGCTAGCATGTTTAACATGTCCGGCTAATTTACTTGTGTGTTTGCTTAGATCCATGAAACCTAGTTATTGAATATTGATTGGTTGTCTCTTATCTTAATTGTAATTGGCTTAGGAGTGCATGAAGCCATCGTTGTGTTTTTAATGCTTGATTAATCTTTGTTGAACATTAGTTTATAGTTACTAGTGGAATTGTAGGCTAAATATCCAAAGATAACCTTAGTGTTAAGTTTATGAATCCTAGAGATTTCGTAGTCATTAACCTTAGGTAGCTTCAAAGATTTAGGGATAAAAGCACAACCTACGACTTTAGAAAACACAACGCGTTAAGAATAAGGACGTGACAATTCAACCATCAATAAAAGATAATTAGGGAGTAACAGTATCTAGGTAGACACATTTTTAATCATCATACGAGCACACTTCAAAAATACATAGACTACCCTTAGATTAGATGATTAGAATAGTATAGTAATCGGTAGAAGTACCACCCCCCAAATCCAAACCCCGAGATCGTACATTTAGTTTCTAAAAATATAAAAAAGATAAAAAAATAATCTTCCTCAACCCCAACCTTAGCGTAATAATTTCTCATTAGCATTCCTATTCCCCTAGAGAACGATATCAATCCCCGAGGCTTACCCTAATACTATACTACAATGATTAGGTTCACTGCCTAGGTGGTTGAAAAACTTGCTCGAAGAAAATAAAGTTTCCTTTGACCCCGAACGCGCGTTGTACGCGTATCAAGTTTTTGGTGCCGCTTCCGGGGAATAGAATAGCTAGTTAGATTACCACCTCGTTTAGGTTCCCTTGCTTGATTCCTATCAAGTAATCTTTTTTCTCATTTTTAGCTTCCTCGTAGTCTATCCCGCTTCTTCGTGACTTTGTTCGTTATCCTATCACTTTTCATCATGGAAGGTGATAACCCTCCAAACAACAACCTACCATCAAACAAATACACACCACTTGATCCAACCTTTGCCAACCAACTTCGAGCTCGTATTGTTAGTGAAATTGGAGAGCTTAAGAAACTGAATAGGATAATTGAAAGTGCACTTGAGGAAGTCCTTAAGGAATCCGCTAGTACTTTAGATAGTGATTCAACCTCAAGCGATTCGGAGGATGAATTCGAAGAAGAAGATTATAAGGTATTAGAAATTATGGATGGTAGTAAGGAGGAGGAGGAACTTAGGGAGTATTTTGATTCATACCCTAATGGGAAGGAAACCGCCTATCACTATAACGTAGTTAACTTCCCGCGACCACCTTTCGAGCCATGCATAAAAAGTGGTGACCCTAAAAAAATTAAGATACCGTGCATGATTGGGTACTCATATAGGGATCACACTTACATAGACTATAAGGCGCCTATGAACATAATGTCTAGGCTCTATTACAATTGGATCATGAGCGAGAAGTTAGGACCTATGAGAGACCGCTTTTACCCTAGGAAAGTGAGTAACTATGTTGGGAGGGTTAAAGGATTGCATGTCTTCGTAGGTAACTTCACATATAGGTGTGATTTCATGATCTTGGAAAATGTTAAGGGCATCATTGATGGGTTTTTAGGAGATGTGATACTTGGGAGACCATTTATTGAGGAATATAAGATGGTTTATGACCAAGAGGAAGGAATAGCCAAGTTCTCAAACGGGACCGAGTGTGTTAAATATATAATGCCTTCCAAAAATAAGAAGTTTGAGGGTATTGATGATCTAGATGTAGACAACATTCCGGCCTTTGAAGTAGATTGGGAGAACAAGGTTTACTACACCGCTTGTCTAGAGTTAGGCCCTGAATATATTCCTGATGAGAGAAGAGTTAAGGAAATCGAATGGGCCTTTAAAATAAGGGGAAAATAGGGGCACGACTTCGAGTCTAGCTACAAGACTCATAAATAAAAAAAGCGCTTTGTGGGAGGCAACTCATGCTTAATTGTTTGCTTGTTTGTGTGTCATATATCTTTTCATTGATTGTTTATTCTCATGTTTGAATTTGTGAAAATGCTTTATTTTGTCTTTAACCTCGTCTTAATTATATATAAAGGTATTTTACTAAAAGAATAAGTGTAGGGAAGATTACACATGTTTTTAAAAGAACGTGAACATGAGAATTACAATTATTGAAAAAAATATATATGTGTGTTTGTTAGAGTCAAATGCTTGTATCGAGTCATAATGGATGTTTTGCAGGAATTTTTCCAGATTTCAAAGGTGTAAATTTTCCAGAATTTTTCCAGAAAACGCAGCAGACCAGTTTCTGTCAGGATAACCTGACGGCGTCAGAATCGCTACCTGACGGCGTCAGGAGGAGCAGAAACAGCTTATCTAACTTTCTCTCGTTTTCTGTGCTACTTATAAATTTTCTAGAAAACCTGCAAACATCTATTCCACAAGCATTATATCCTAGTTTAGTAGAGTCATATATAGTTTTACCGCCGATTTTACGCGAAGGTTTCATCTATTTTCTTAAAGTGTGCAAGTTTTATTTATCAAGAAGAAGAAACATAAGATTGGATGGAGCTTTTCACGCATACATTCTTCTTGGAAAGAATTTAACCACTACTTCACACGGATCCTACCGAGCTAATCAGGGGAGTACTAGTTTCTTTCTCTTTTAATTACCTTTCATTATCATAACTTTGATACTTTCGGGGAACATTGGGGACAATGTTCAGTTTAAGTGTAGGGAGGGAAAATAAAACGGGAACTTTGAAACTATGCTTATCCTTGATTATTTGTCTTGTCCTATTTCATTTGTGTAATAAACCATGAGAAATATCGGTTAAGGTAATTTTAGCACCAAATTTAAAAATTGTCATGACATGTAAGAGTGGGTCTTAAGTCTTAATAAAGCGTCACATGGATAGGAAATTATATGACTAGCACAAACACTCAAATTCCACCCCAAAAATGTGAGGTTCGCCCTTAGATTTGTAGGAATTAAAGCATTCACCTTTAATGCTTTGAGAGTGTACCGGTAGTATAATAGATTCTAGAACTTGTTTTGTGATGCATCCCGAGATCGCTAGTGAGACTACACTTGTGTAGTTAGGAATAATTAAATGATAAGAGGCATTAGGATAACCCTTGTTTGATACCCGTATTATAATTACTTCTTCCACATCGGTTGAGTAATTCCCCCACACCCTTGCGTTGTACTCATCTTTAGTACACGATACCCCTAGTTAACCCCTCAGAGCCTATCCTTTTCGCGGTTCTCATGATGTTTCGGTTTTCCAGAATATAATTGAAGAGCATTGTTTACACTCCACCCCCAAATGTACACATAAATCGCCTTAGCCTACCTTGTATGCACTCACTTTTAGTGCATTATTGTTATCATACTAAACCCTTAGTTCAATTGTCTAGTTACTTGCATAAGTTGCTAAGTCGATTGTGACTAATGGGTAAAGTTAAATTTTATGGAATGACGGGAAAGAACGTTAAATTCAAATTCTCTTTATTTTACGTAATAATGTACTCCAAGTGTTTTGATCTTTTCAATTCGGGTTAAATTAGTGTTAGAGTAATAAAAACTCAAGTGTAGGGATGTACCTATAAAAAAAAAAAAAGGCTACCATCCTACATCTATCTTTAAATTCATGTTTGTTTGTTTCAAAGTTATCTAGAGTTTAGAGACTCGAGTCTTGGCTTAGCAACGCCATTCTTCTTATGCTTGTAACATAAATATTTTTGACTTGCCACCACTAAATCGCCTATCCAACCAAACCCTTTGTTTCCCTACTGTAAGCCTAACGTTACAACCCTTTAAAAGACCTCTTAGATAGTTACTCCTAGGTGCTTACGCCAAAGCGGTGGAGGTTTGATCTAGTCTCAAGCCAATGGTAATCTATGTACTAGGACCGGTTAATGGGTGTTTATCTTCCATTTTCATTTGATATATTTCATATGCACCCGAGAGATGAGAGTATCCAATCACAACTTGTGAGGTGATAGTATATAATTTCCGTGCTTGTTATGACTTTTGTGGGGCTTATATTTGTTGTAAATGATGTTAAACCATTGCTTTATGCCCCATAACTTATAAATTAATTAGCCAAAAGCACATTTGTTTTAGGACAAGCAAATATCAAGTGTAGGGATATTTGATAAGGATTTAAAACGTACACTTTTAAGGGGTCATTTAAGCCCTTAATCGCCCACTTTTATATCCGTTACTGCTTAATTTCGTTCCTTTTCACTTTTTAGGTCTCTTGTAGGCAAAATGATGGAATGATGCTTATTTGGACGAAAAGGAGTGAATATGTAAAGAAAATGGCTAAAGTCAAGATCAAGACACTCAAGCTGCTGGAGATGCACCTGACGGTGTTCCATATAAAGGGCAACGCCGTCCCTATATTTGTGACGACTCAGGAGTGAAATTGCTATTTTACACCTGACGGCGTCAAGCTTTGAAGAATAGGGCGTCACGAAAACTTTTCATCCCAGACGCCCTGGATCCAGATTCAGACGAAGTCAGAGCTGAAGGCTGACGGTGTCACAACCACAACGTGACGCCGTCCCAAGGTTGACTTGGCTAAGACGAAACCCTAATGACGGCGATCTGACGTCGTCACAATTAAAAGGTGACGCCGTCGCAGTTGTAACTCTAAATATAGAATTCGAATTTTCAGATTTTTAGAGAGGTAGACTTGTGGAGTAAAAACCTAAAATGATTGTAGTCCGTCTTGGACAGTATTTTAGGGTTCTAATACCCTATTTTACATCGAGATAAGTTATTTATTCTCTTGATTTCATTATGTCTTCGATTGAATGTGTGTATGCTTGCATGTTTAACATGTCCGGCTAATTTACTTGTGTGTTTGCTTAGATCCATGAAACCTAGTTATTGAATATTGATTGGTTGTCTCTTATCTTAATTGTAATTGGCTTAGGAGTGCATGAAGCCATCGTTGTGTTTTTAATGCTTGATTAATCTTTGTTGGACATTAGTTTATAGTTACTAGTGGAATTGTAGGCTAAATATCCAAAGATAACCTTAGTGTTAAGTTTATGAATCCTAGAGATTTCGTAGTCATTAACCTTAGGTAGCTTCAAAGATTTAGGGATAAAAGCACATCCTACGACTTTAGAAAACACAACGCGTTAAGAATAAGGACGTGACAATTCAACCATCAATAAAAGATAACTAGGGAGTAATAGTATCTAGGTAGACATATTTTTAATCATCATACGAGCACACTTCAAAAAGACATAGACTACTCTTAGATTAGATAATTAGAATAGTAGAGTAATTGGTAGAAGTACCACCCCCCAAATCCAAACCCCGAAATCGTACCTTTAGTTTCTAAAAAATATAAAAAAGATAAAAAATAATCTTCCTCAACCCCAACCTTAGTGTAGTAATTTCTCACTACATTCCTATTCCCCTAGATAACGATATCAATCCCCGAGGCTTACCATAATACTACACTACAACGATTAGGTTCACTGCCTAGGTGGTTGAAAAATTTGCTCGAAGAAAAGGAAATTTCCTTTGACCCCGAACGCGCGTTGTACGCGTATCAAGCCTATATCTGGTGCCTATATTTAGAGGTTAACAACAAACCATTTATGAATTTGAAATTAAAATTATAATTGTACCTAAGTGCCATATTCTACAGGGATTCTGGAGAGCGCTTCAACAACCACAGCCCGTGCAATTTCGTCGAGCACATAAACCTCAAGCTTGAATCTGATAAGGACTTGGTGAAGACGTAAGGTAAATGACATTATGAACTTTAATTTAACTCCATAGGTGTAAACCAAAAAAACATTAACTTAAAACTGGGTACTCAATAGCCTTATCGCATGCCTCACACCAAAAGCTTTCATTCTTTCGAATGGTTCCCTTTTTGCACTTACTGTCACCACAGGAGGGGTAGTTTCACCCTTTCCGAGTCCTAACATTGTCGATGCTCACTTTACAATTGTAGATCATGTATTGCAAAGACGTATACTTGGTAAATGGGATGCCATGAGCATACACCACAACATTAGCAAATGGCAAACAAAGTGACTTACACTGTTTTTCCGATTATGGCCCCAAATTAGTAAGTTCTCAAGGGACCCATCCTTAGGCTCGGAGAAATCAACGGGCACGATGGATTTGTTCAACTCTACAACGATGCCATTCATATTCATGTTTAACATTAGAATAGAGTAAGTGTCTAAAAATGCATAAAAACAGTTTAGTATGTGTTACCTCATTTCGACTTTAAGCTCTTTCAATGTTGGGATTTCAGGATCATCGCAAATCAACATGGAGGAGCTGCTTGAGAGATAAAGTTTATCTGCAAGGTTAAAGAAAATCACTCAGTCCGGTAATAATCTGAACTGTGAATAAACTTTCTATTCCATAGACTCTTACTGTTATAGTATTTAGCATTAAAGAAGTTAGAACAACTAGACATAGCATAACATGCTTCGTTTTGTTTTCTATCAGCACGTCACCCAAGCCTCCCCATAGGGTCACTCTAATTGACTGTCCCCTATTTATTTAGAGAAAAAATAAATAAATAAAAAAAATGAGTTGTTTCTTATTTACGGTAGATGCTGACCAACAATAATTAAATTTTCAGGTATATCCAGAACAAATCTAGACAAATGAAAAACCTCTTATTAGTAAAATAGAAATCCAGAGTCCTCGAGCCTGTTTTCTGCTGGATTGTCCTCTCGAAATTTGTGACGTACCCTGCAACATCAGCTAGGTATTCATTCATTAATGAGAATAGCCAAATTACAAACAATAGTATATAAATAAATAAAAAATTGCCAATCAAGTATTAATTGTTTGTAGATTCAACGGTCCAAAAATCTTACCAATCACATACTTATAGTTTGTAGGTTCAATGTGGTCAAAGTCTGCGAGCTCAAAAAGATATCTGACAAAACCATCAGACTTAATACAAACTTTCCGCGTTGTTGTGGACCCGTCAAATTCAAGCATGAATGAATCTTCTTTTACGATGCGGAACTCTTCCTTGTTTGGTTGGACTACAAAGTTTTTGATGGACTAAACAACCCTTTCTTTTAGTCTGGAAAAATTCTGAGCTATATTGCTCCTTGAAGTGCAGTGCATCGCCTTGCCCTGCAAAATATTGTATTAGTATATAAGGTAAAACTATTTTATTCGTGATGATAAATGTAATCCTATCTTACTCTCGCATCAGACACAACGAAGTTAGTGCTCAAATAGCACCCAATCACAACATTGACATCCCACACTCTACAAATCATCACAACAATGGTGCCAGTGACACCCACATCAAGCTGGTCCAAGTACAAATCGGCCTTCGGGTGGGCAACCTCGATGGCCATGCTATCGAAACCCTTGTTCAACATGTTATGTTTCGTTGCAGTTATGCTGGAAGATAAAGGATTTTGTTTCGGGTATGATGGAAGATAAAGGAGAGCTTATCTATTTTATACTCATCTAGACAATGGTCATTAGACAATGATTCATGGTGTAACTCCCATATTGTTGGTATTCCAAATAAACTATAACTGCATATTCATTTTATAGCCTCCATTAAGCAAACATGAATGTAGCGACATGCCTCTTTGTGTGCACGCAATTACTCAGCTCGATCGATAAAGGCGTCCCCTTGTATGCACGCAATTACTCACGTCGAACCATCAAGCTTCCTGACACACGATTTTAACTCTAAAAACTCTATCATCATTACTCCACATTGAATATACGGACTAAATCTTATAGTAGGATAGATTTCAATATAAAATGAAAGGGACCCTAAAATTAAAAGTTTATACAATGGAAAAATAGTTATAGATTTCTATTTGTATATATATATTGTTATATATATATATATAAAGAGTTAGGATCAAATAAGAAGATTACTTAAAATAAGAAGGAATAAGAAGAACTATAACCGCAAATCCGAGATGCACCGACCTAAATTAGATGCACTCCTATAATCTTAGATGCATTATAACGCACCATAGTGTGTTTTCTAGCTTTTAATCAGATGCATATACGTATATTAGATGCATTTTATGATTTCTCTTGTTTTTGTTCCTTGCCGTGCAAAATCATGAAAATCAAATTGCACCATCTATACATCAAATTAACTTTCGAAACTCAAGATGTTGCATCTATATGAATAAAAATGCATCTAATGCAAGTCGTTGCATCTCAAATGCGTGATTTTGGTCACTTCTCACCACTTCTTATTTTAATTTACTTCTTATTGGATCCTTACTCTATATATATATATATATATATATATATATATATATATATATATATTTCTGAAAATAGGGGTAAAGTGTGCCCTTGTATTTATTCTGGTAATAAAAAGTATGTGTTTTAACATTTAAATATTGATCAATAATTAATGATTGAAAAATAAATAAATAATTAGACACAAAATATAAGTCATTACATTAACCAAATATGAGTCGGCTATACGCATGTCATCACGATTTTACAAGGATAAGTCATATATTGACTAGTATCAATTCCTAATCGATATCGAATACTTTAATTATAGATTTTTTTGGTGTTTCTTCACTATAAATTTACGTGTACATAGGATGTATCTTGGCCTGCAAGCTAATAGTGAAGATTATAAGAGTTTCAAAGGTATTAATTAATCTTAAACGTGCAACCAAGATTATAAGAGAAGTCACTAGGTTTTAATCTTAACGTGCAACTGCAAGATTATAAGAGTTTCGAAGGTTTTAGCAAATTGTTCAGGTACGAATATGTGTGCTCGTATACACGTTATTTGATTCAAGATATATTCCTATGTATATGTGCTCGTAATTTCTTGAGAGAAGTTGTATTCGGTTCCTTATACATATATATACATTAGTTATGATCTCTTTTGGTACTCTGTTAAATTCTTATCTGAAATTATATGAGACCCTTAATTGTTTAACTATCGTTCACTTATGTTCTTTTGTTGATTCTTTGGTCTGGTCTATGATAAATTGAAGTGCATGTCCATTGTACTAATCTTTATCCTTTGGTTTTTGGATTGTTCTAGCTAGTTGTAACTCGTAAGAAACTCAGTATGTGTAAACTAAACCATTCATTGCTATCAGTCTTATATTTATCTCTTTGTAATCTAAACTCGATATATAATGTGAGTTTTTTTTTTGTGAGAACTAAAAGAATGATCTCTTTCACTATATGCAAAACGACATTCAAATTTTGATGCAGGATACTGTTTTTCTTTATTTGTACATACTTATTCAGAGTTGATTGGAGAATTGTGTGAAGAGAGTTATCTAATTTTGAGAACACTTTATTAGGTTTTATTTAATTTCAAACTGAATCTTTGAAATCAAAAATAGTTAGCCGATATTTGGTATACTTTCGTTAGGAGACCTACAAGTGATTTAAGTCGAATTTATCTGTCTTCAATTATAAGTAATATATATATATATATATAAGGTGTATCTTACTAAGATTGTTGGTTTTGGACAAATCTTCAAATTCCGTTACGTTTAAAAACAATTGGGTGCTACATTTATGTGCATGACTAAGATTTTTGAGAAAATAGCATGTGGTTTTGTGGAACTTCTCTAACAACAACCATTTTAATTTCAGGGAGACCTTTTATTCCTACCTTTAAATCCCAAGAATCATATTTCCAAACCAAGTGTCGTGGGGGTGTTTCTCTTCGATGTCAAAGACTAACGAGACCTCACATGTTGTGGTCAGGGAAAACATCAATTTAACCGATAAAGAGAGACAAATATTTAGTCGGTTGCTTCAAGTTGTTGATCACTTCAATCTTGAAACACAACTTCGGGTTGCTGGTGGGTGGGTCCGAGATAAACTATTAGGCAAAGAATGCAATGATATCGATATTGCTCTTGATAACATGATGGGTTCGGAGTTTTGTGAAAAACTGAATGCTTACTTGGCATCTACAGGAGAAAAAACACAAGGGTTTGGTGTTAACAAAAGGAAGCCTGAGAAATCAAAGTTCTTGGAAACAGCAAACATGGATATTTTTGATGTTTCGATTGATTTTGTGAACTTGACATCCAAAGAGTACACTCAAACGAGCAAAATTTCACCCATGGAGTTTGGATCAGCAGAACAGGATGCATATAGAAGGGATTTGACCATTAATAGCTTGTTTTATAACATTTAGACATGTTTGGTTGAAGATTTCACAGGACGATGACTTGATGATCTGAGAAATGGAAAGATTGTGACTCCTTTACCTCCAAAAGAAATGTTTTTAGAAGAGCCTTTGATAGTTCTTAGAGCTATACGTTTCAGTGCTAGGTTTGACTTTGAAATGGTGAAAGAGCTAAAAGTTGCAGCTGCTGACAATGATGTGAAATCTGCCTTTTGTGATAAAATCAACAGAGAACGTATTGGCCATGAAATAGAACTTATGGTAAGTGGGAACCAACCAGTTAAAGCAATTGAATGCATAAGCGAGTTTGGATTATTCTGGGATGTATTCAGATTGCCCCAAAATTTTGAACCTCCTTTATTAGAGACATGTGTCGGTGATATAGATGCAGCGTGGATACTTATGAACACAAAACGAGGCTTGACATTTAGTGAAACAAAGGAGATTGTACTTGTATGCAGCATTGTTCCTTCCACTTAAAAAGACCATGCACGGAGATAATAGCAAGCAAATTATATCAGCTGTAAAACACATTTTTAGACATTCACTTAAGCTCGGACTCAGTGATGGTGACGATGTCGTGAGATTGCACCATGCAGTTGATAGATTTTCGTCTATGATTCCTTTCATAGTTTCAAGTGAATATATGAAACCTGTTGAGGTTGATTGGAAATTAGATATGATTGATGTTCCTGATTTATTGAAATTAAGATTCATGTTGGGAATCCTTCTCAATGAAATCAAAGATTTTTGGCGGCCTGCATTGATGTTGTCGATTATGTTAATCAAAGACTCAACAGTTGAGAGCAAAATAGTTGTGTTTAAAAAGGTAGAGGAAGAGATATTGAAACTAGGTTTAGATAAAGTGTGGGAGGTTAAACCCTTGATTAATACGAGGGATATTATGAAGCTTCTGGAGCTTAAAAATGGTGGTCCGATAGTTGGTGAATGGCTGAGAAAAGTAATACAACAAGCTACGGTTCCCACCTTGCGCCTTCCGATTGCGTTTTCCGGGACCATTTGGGCTGGTGGTGATGGCGCCACACCCGAAAACGCGAGTGGTGGTGTGGTTGTGGCGTTGTCCGGTCGTGATTTCCCGACGGCGCCAGCGAAAAACGCAGGGTACCCGAAGCTCTTAAAAGAGAGAGAGAGAAAAAAAACCGTAGTACCCATGGGGGCGGTGGATCTAGTATCTCAAAAAAAGAAACCCATCTTTTTTTTTCACATATCATGAGGAGCATCCTCATCATCAAGGGATACGTGACTAAAAAGGTTGGGATTTCCTTTGATGTAAAGTTTTTTTCGTAGATCTATAGTTTTTTTTTTCTATAGATCAGTTCATTTTTTAAGATCTATTAATTTTATTTGTAGATCTTTATGTTTTTTTAGATCTAACGTTTTGCCATTTTTGTTCTTATTGCCGCCACTTGTAGCCAATTACCGCCGCATGCCTCTGTTGTAGCCTCCGCTCTCTCGCCAGAAAAAAGTTATAACAGTCACCGGAAAAAAATTTGGTCGCCGGAAAAATTTGTGTCGCTGCCGGAAAAAATTGTGGTCGCCGGAAAAATTTGTGTAGCCTCTGCAACAATTTTTTATTTATGTATGATTAAATTGTACATTGTGATTAAATTGTTGTTTATTTTGGTGTAGGGGTGAATTAAATAGTGTATTAATTGACCACTTTAATAGTATTAATGTGGTGTTTTTTTAATATGTGAATTATAGTGTTGTACACTATGCTTATTTGCTTGTAAGTCTGAAAATTATGTGCTTTCAAGTGTTGTACATCATGCTTAATTAGTTGCCAGTCTAAAAGTCTGAAAATTTAATAAGAGAGAGATTCATTTGTGCATTATAAGTAGTATTGATATATTCCAACATGCATTAGAATGTAACTTAAAAAATCATGCGTGTCTAGTGCCTCAAACGAAATCCAACAGTGAAACTTGCCTTATCGACTTATAACGAGTGTGGAAACCCGCGCGATGCAGCGGGATTGGCTTAAAAGGACTTACTTTGCAGCGACACTTAAACCTTAGGGACTATTTTTGCCAAGTTGTGAAACTTTGCATTTAATGTTTGGACTTACTTTGCAACGACGATTAAACCTCAAGGACTGTTTTTGCCGAGTTGTGAAACTTTGCGTTTAATGTTTGGACTTACTTTGCAGCGCCACTTGAACCTCAGGGACTGTTTTTGCCAAGTTGGGAAAGTTTGCAATTAATGCAAGGTTTTGGGGTACAAAGTTGTACGCCTTTTAGTATTACTAGACGAGTACCCGCGCCTAGCGGCAGCGATGTCTAGTTTTCTGCAAAGTTTCGATGACCCACAAGTTTCTTTCAACAAACTGTATTTGTAGCATTAGAGAATCGTTTTCGAATAACTACAATTGATCGTGGTTGCATAGCAGCAAAAATATATAGTTTTTTAAAAAATTATGTGGAGTCGATCTAAGTGTGTGAGTATATTTTCTAATAGGATTGTTTTAAGTTATTAAGATTTTTAGTAATAATAGATTCAAGCATTACAAAAAGCAAAATAAACCAAAAACTACAATTACTTGGTCTCTCATTTCAAAAAAATTATCACGGGTTCCACAACTACTTCATCATTTCTCATATAATTTTGTCAAATTTGAAACCCGATTTCACCCGGGTGGTTCAACTGGTTGAACCGTTAGATCAAAAAACAGGTTGATTTAAGCCGAGTCAAACCGATAGGTTGGTTAGAAAAAATGTCAAATCAAACGGGTTAGCCAGCAGGGTTTAAGCGTCGGGGTCACCGGTATCGGTTCAACTAAGTCAACCGGTATCGGTTTCAACGGGTCAACCGGTATAGGTTTCAATTGGTTGTTTTTAATTTGGTAGATGTACTTTTAATTGGGTGTACAATGTGAATAAATTATTGTACTTTTAAGTAATGGGGTGTTTTAATAAAATTATTAATTATATTATTTCACTACCTGGTGGCCAGTTTTTCAACATTCAACTTTCAACATTTTTCACTTTTTCCACTTTGACAATTTTTCCATTTTATATAGTATAGATATACAAATGGCAGCTGGCTTACCCTTCTAGTAACGTAGAAGAATGTATTGAATGGATGATGAAACAAACACAGTTAAAGCTGCTTCCAAATACATGAATGATTTACTATGTAGATTGGTGATATCTCGTTATTTTGTAATTACGTTGTAAATCATGCCTAATTTGAACTGTTTAGTGGTGATTTAGGAGATACGTACAGAACCCATTGCTGAATGGAAATAAAGAATATGAACATATAACTAAATAGCAGTTTCGGTTTTTTATATATGTACCGCATGACTTTGTTCTGTTGAGGTTTGGACTACTAGATAGTATCACTCCCGGACCATTTGTTTTCTTCAAGTGGTAGTTTTTAGTATGTGAATTCCATATTCATGTGTGTCACGTTTTTGTTATACTACATTGTGTTTGTGTTATGTGTATTTATATGTGGACTAATATAGATGCCACCACTTCTAAGTTCTCATAGTCACACACTTGGGCTTTTTTGTTAGCTTTCAGTTTTTATCCGTATATAAATAAGATCAATTGATGACATGGTACGGTCTGCACGTTTCAACAAATTGTTAAAACAGTAGAAAGGAGTAAACTAATGTCATTAGAAAAACAGAAAAGTTAAGATAGAGAAGCTTACCAACTCCTACTGATGTTGTCAACTCTGGTTTGCCAAGTCAACTAATTCAACTTTAACCAACCCAGCTTACATGTACCAACCCAACACCTTCCTTACTCTTTCTTGACCAGCTCTCATGTCTTTAATTTTTCCTATAAAGCCTCAAGCACCCTTCATTCCACTTCAGGCTCACTAGTTCTAATTAATAGCACATCACAAATCATCCTTATTGTACACTCGTAATTTACTACATATCATCGCAATGGCGGCCACTGGAGAAGCTCAACCAGCAAAGCACCAAGAAGTTGGCCACAAAAGTCTCCTTCAAAGTGACGCTCTTTACCAATACATTCTTGAAACAAGTGTTTACCCTAGAGAGCCGGAATCCATGAAAGAGCTACGTGAAGTCACTGCTAAACACCCTTGGTAAGTTCTTAAAGTTACTTCACCTTAGGAATTTATCGGGTTGTTCATCATATCTTTACCTTTAAATAATTGTGGGTGCATTTCATTTTTCTGAATGCTTTATTCTTTTTTAATTGCAGGAATCTTATGACGACATCCGCTGACGAAGGACAATTCCTAAACTTACTTCTTAAGTTGATAAATGCAAAGACCACGATGGAGATTGGTGTTTACACCGGTTATTCACTACTTTCCACTGCCCTTGCTCTCCCAGAGGATGGAAAGATATTGGCTTTGGACATAAACCGTGAAAATTACGAAATTGGCCTTCCAATTATTGAGAAAGCTGGTGTTGCTCACAAGATTGACTTTAGAGAAGGCCCTGCTCTTCCTCTTCTTGATCAAATGGTTGACGATGTAACTTTCCATGGATCCTTTGATTTTATATTTGTGGATGCTGACAAAGACAACTATCTTAACTACCATAAGAGACTAATTGATCTTGTCAAAATCGGTGGAGTCATTGGCTACGATAACACCCTTTGGAACGGGTCTTTGGTGGCCCCGCCAGACGCACCCCTGAGGAAATATGTTAGGTATTACAGAGATTTTGTGTTAGAGCTTAACAAAGCCTTAGCTGCTGATCCGAGGGTGGAGATTTGCCAACTACCAGTGGGTGACGGAATCACTTTGTGTCGTCGTATAAACTAATCACAAAACATGGATCCAGTGTAACAACACAATTACATGATCAAAGTGCATGACATCTATTCTTTTCAATGCTTTCCATATCCAAAGTTTGTAAAACTATCATAAGCACAATTCCTTATTGTAATTTAACAAAGTTTGATGCTACTTTTTCTTGATTCTATGATCCCTATTGTTGTCTGTAGGTGATGATAATAGTTGACGAGTATAAATCTTAGTTTCTTGCAACTTGCTAGAATTCTTACTTGATATTTTGCTGTACAAAAGAAAACTTCTACTACATTATAACCCATATATTTGCTTGGATTATCATAGTAAAGCACCACGAGTACTAGTAATCACCATTCATGAACTTCTCTAACAACCTTTTTCATCCAGCCTCTTACATATGCCAAGTGTTATGGTTATCAAACTCACCACCTCCACGTCAGCAACACATCAACTTTCAGCATACTATCAAACCCACCACTAAACAAATGTAATGGTCACCACCAAACCAAACATATAAAAATACCCCACTTTATACACACACTAACTTTATGACCCGCCCGATGGGCGGGCGAGCTTCAAATGTAGTCTTTGTTATAATTTGTTAACGTTTAGTTTCATGTAACGATCCTTTAATGTGGATAAATGATTTTCGTATCTTAGTGTAACTTGCATAATGGCGAATAGGTGTTTACTACTACGTATAATAAAGAAACAAACAAATGTTTGTGATAAAATAACGGAGTTTGATAATTAAAAGTAACCATAACCATGGTTTGCAAAAATTGCAAAACCCAACTTATTACAAACCTGACCCAAAAACCTATTTAAAAAGTAACAAAAACAAACCAAAATGTAAATGAAAGTATTTTTAAATCACATCACAACATCAACAAACATAAAAAACATGGAGATGATGAAAATTCCAGCCTCACTTAGTTGTTTTTAGACCACAATCAGCATCAACAGACATAAGAAACATTTAATCTTCATCGTCACTAACGTTGTGATCAACAACATAATCATTCGTTATGTCGTGTCAGGCTTCATGTAATTGTTTGATTATTTCAACACGACACATACCCCACAATATTCTCCACAAACCAAATAACAAGTGGGCAAACCGTTTAAAATTACCTTCGCACGCCGTTGGGAGTGTGTGTTATGGGGTTGGCGGGTGGTTGGTGGCACCACCAGGTGGTCGACCACCGCCATAACACCCAACCTTAAAGCATCAGTCTATTTTATATGTTGACTGAACTCTATGTCTTGACAACCAGGTATTATTAACACTTTTTCTTACTAATTAAGGCATCACACAATCTGATTATGCCTATTCGATGAAACTAATGCATATAGGAAAGAGAATTAAGTTTATCTATGGGAGTTCTTGATTTCCAAACATAAAATCACTACATAACAGATTCAAATATGCGATTTAGTTATGTTAGTTATTGCTACCTGTTGGTGTATATATCCGGACGACACGTACCGAACGAACGAAACGTGTGCCGAATGACAAGAACATAAAAGGACCACTCTTTTATTCAGTAGACCCTTTTATCTAGCGGTCCGTGTCAGGAATCACGCATGCGCCGCCTAACCCGGATAATACCGGATGTTGTTCCCCACGTGACTTGACACCTAGCACCTAGGCTAGGTGTAGCTCGGCTCGCTCTCTCTCAAGGCGACAGTTAAAGTGCTTTCAAGGTAGTATAAATACCCTAAGCACATTCAATGCATAACTAATCTCTCTCAAGATTTACTCTCTTATTTATTATCATACCATTCGGCCTATATATACTCAATATCAGGGACGGAGCTTGAACACTTCTCTTAGGGGGCCCAAAGTATAAAGTAATCATTTTAGGAGGGGGCCATTTTACAAAATTTTCATCATGTTATATGAAAAATGAGTATTACAAGTAAAAAGTCAATTTTATGCTTTGATGTCAAAAAGGGACCACCCCTTTTGTGTGCACTATCCTCCGTCCATAGCCAATACGTATTTAATCTCACGCCGGAGCTTAATCTTGAGGTCAAACATAAAGCGAAGCTAACGTTAGTTTATCTATTATGTAGGTGCTGCTGAGAAGGCTCCACTACTAGTCCGAAAAAGCCTACACTTGTTTCAGAACAGATTTTTACTTCAACGCTACATATAAAACAAGTTACTACATATCACCGACAGATTCATTAAAGGACATCAATCATAATAGACTAGAGATCATAATAACCAAAAAATATCGTCAAACAACAACAAAAAAAATAATCATGTTTATTCTCCTTGCGTGTTTGATTCTTGCTTTCAACCTTTGTTCTTTGTGCAAATTTTAACAATTGACACAATTTAGTAATTACACTTTTTTTCCATCGCAGATTTGCAGTATTCTCTTAATTTATATTCCAATGAGGTGAGATCCTTGCAAAACATGCATCTTTTAAGAAACAAATAAGTCAATCTCAACCATTCATCCACCTTTCACCTTTCATCTAAAGGCTGAAATGAAGCAAAAAATAACAAAGAAAAGGCAAAATTGACATTTTAGCTCATTTAATATAAAAAACCCACTTTCCACCTTTTTTTAAAACAACATATCTTGCAAACGGTAAATCTTTAAGCTACGAAAAATACACCATCGCGACGAGAATTAAATCATCTTTCTATAGATATACACTTTTATATACTTTCGACGAACTTTTTTTTCAAAATTTCCGTCCAGAAAAATTCCACGGGGTTCGTAAAAAGACCATTTTTTTTTTTTTTTTTCATAATTTCCATCCAAAAAAATCCTACGGGATTCGTAAAAAAAATCCCACGGGATTCGGAAAAAAATCCCACGGGATTCGTAAAAAGACGAATTTTTTTTTTCCAAAATTTCCGTCCAGAAAAATCCCATGGGATTCGTAAAAAAATCTCACGGCATTCGTAAAAAAGTCCCACGGGATTCGTAAAAAAATCCCACGGGATTCGTAAAAAATTCACGTGTGATTTGTTATTTTTAAAAAATCACAAGTGATTTGTAAAAAAATCCCACGAGATTCGTATAAAAAACCCACGTATTCGTAAAAAAATCCCATTGGATTCGTAAAAAGACGAACTTTATTTTTTCAAAATTTTCATCCAGAAAAATCCCAAGGGATTCGTAAAAAAATCCCACGGGATTCGTAAAAAACGCGATAACAAATGAATTCAGGCAATTAGATCAACTAAAAGATTAACAATTACACTAAGATCAAACATAATAACAAACATTATATATTCAAAGTAAACAAGATATATTCAAAGTGAACAAGAATTTTTCTCATAACATTACACAACAAAAATAGAATATCAAGTGATTTTGTACTTTCATTTTATATAAAGCAAAATGAAAATCCCATGAGATTTATACAGAATCCCATGTGATTCTCTCTAATCCTCTATGATTCATATAGAATTTCATATGATCCATACAGAATCCTATGAGATACTTTGATGAATCACTTGTAATTCATAAAGATTACCCATGTGATTCATACAGAATCCATGTATGAATCACATAAAAGATACTCGTCAAGAATCTTTATGGAACACATGAGATTCTATATGAATTCCAATGGATCAGAGAGAATCAAATGGGATTCTGTATAACAACATACAACTTTTTAATAAAGAGATTCCAAGAGCTCATTTTAACAATCATATAAAAAACATATAACCTTAAAAAGTTGTGACATAAAAGTATAAAACAGTGATTTACTTATTTTTACAAATCATTTGTGATATTTTAAAATAACAAATCACAAGTGAATTTTTTACGAATCCCGTGGGATTTTTTTACGAATCCCGTGGGATTTTTCTGGACGGAAATTTTGAAAAAAAAAGTTCGTCTTTTTACGAATTCCGTGTGATTTTTTTATGAATCCCGTGGGATTTTTCTTGACTGAAATTTTGAAAAAAAAATCGTCTTTTTACGAATTCCTTGGGATTTTTTTACGAATCCCATGGGATTTTTCTGTACGGAAATTTTGAAAAAAAAAAAATCGTTGAAAGTATATAAAAGTGCATATCTATAGAAAGATGATTTAATTCTCGTCGCGATGGTGTATTTTTCGTAGTTTGAAGATTTATTGTTTGCAAGATATGTTGTTTTTTAAAAAAATGGTGAAAAGTGAGTTTTTATATTAAAAAGGTGGAAAGTGAGGAAATATTATATAATTACCAAAAGGCCCTTTAGGAGATAATTAAATTAAAATATCAATTAATCTGGACCATTAGATTGAAGTTGGATGGATGGTTGAGATCAAGGGATTTGATCTTTAGATAAAATATGTTCTGCATTGAACTTTTCTCATATTCCAATTTAGTAATTGATTTTTGAGTAAACTACACCGTTCGTCCTTGTGGTTTGCGTTGACCGACACGTTTCGTCCTTTGACCGAAAAAACTGCACCGTCCATCCCTAAATGCGAAACGTTATGCATCGTTGGTCCTTCACTTTAACGGCCCACACTAACTCCCGTTATGTAGCCACAGCTGAGGGTACTTTTGTCTTTTTAAGTTTGTATATGAGGGTAAAGTAGTCCATTTGCATTATGACTCACTAATAACTAAATAAACTTTTAATATTTAATAGTGGGCCACCACCAATCAAACTAGTAATTCTTTTATCTCCATCCACTAACAACACCCACTACTCACACCACATTCACAAACCTCAACATCAGTCCACCACCACCACTTCCGGCAACCGTCAAAAACCACAAAATCAACACCCATCTCATTGTCAGATTATATGTTAAACACCAACACCTCATCTTCATAAACTCAAACACAAAATCCAAACCGCATATGTAAACTTAGCAGTACAAAAGACTACTTATCACTACACAGTGCACATAACAAAACCAATGCCACCCCTTATCTTCTTTTAATTCACATATCAACAACACAATCTTGTGTTTCTCTATACTTTATCACAAAACACCAAGATTCATTTTTTTTTCTTTTCTTTCAATCAGATGAAACATAAACCACAACACATCCTTTACTACTTCTTTGTTTGAATTAACGAACCACAATCACAAAAGAATACCGTTTTCTTTTAGCCACCAACAAAACAAAACCTTTTTGGTTCCTTTTTTTTTTCTTCTGGATAACGAAAATGCAACCCTTTTGGTCTTTCTTGATTTCTTTGTTTCTTGTTTAAAAGATCAATGATGGGTTTTGTGGATCTTTAAAGATATTTGCTTGAAAATAATATAACCCGAGATCTTGTTTTAATTTTCTCTCCGGTTTTGTTTTTATACTCAAGATTGAGTTGGTGTTTCTTTGAAACGAGTTTGGGGGTCTTGATTTTTTAAAGATAAAATCTTTGTTCTTGGTTGCTTTGGCATGTACAGTTTTTTTTTTATTGGTTAAAGATTGATGATGATTTTTTCTGAAATCTTGGTAGACAATGAGTAAATGATGACTTTTGTATTTTTTTTAATTGATGATAATGAAGAAGTAGATGATAATGGGTGAGTGAAAAGTCCATAAGATAGAAATAAATAATAGATTGGTTTTGATATGGTATAGGGGTAGCAGATTTTTTAATGAGGATGGAGGGATGGAGGATGGTGGGTTAGTGTTTGTTGATTGAAGATGTTTGTTTATTTTGAGGAAGATGATGGGTTTATGTTTGTTGAAGATGATATAGTCAAACGTTAATAGTGACAAGAAGTAAGTTGCAGTCAAACATTAATGATGAGATCAATCCTAAAGGAATTGACTATTTTACCCTCATGTGTTATGGCTTAACGAGAGTTAGCCATCTCCGTTAGAAGAAGGGACGAACAATGCATAACGTTTCGCATTTAGGGATGGACGGTACAGTTTTTTCGATCAAAGGACGAAACGTGTCGGTCAACGCAAACCCCAAGGACGAACGGTGTAGTTTACTCTTGATTTTTTTATGTTTTATTGTTGTTTTTAAAATTTTCTTTTACATTTTAATTAAGTATTAAATTGAAATATCATTGAGTGATGTGGCATAATGACAAGGCAATAAAACTCGACCTGCTCTGTTTAATTGAATCGCATAAACTGACATGACTCAACAATCTAACCTAATTAAATCATAGGATTGAGCCCCTTTCTACCTACATCGGTTTTAATGTCTTCAACATATGAACAATAGAGAACAATGACATTTTAGTTTCATCCTTGATAGTGTTTGACAGTTTTACATTAAAGCATAGCTTGTTCATATAACCTAATCTAATGTTTTTAACCTATTAACAATCCATATCACTGCCAAGGCTATTTTGGCACACAAGATTATGTGAAGATAATGCTTATTTTTTCAAAAAATAAGCTACTTAAAAAATAATCTTTGTTTGACAGACATAGCTTATAAGAGATTATAAAAAAATAATCTTTCATAATATCTGAAAATAAAAGGTTACTTCATGTAGCTTATAAAAATAATCTTTTTTTATAATCTTTTTAAGCAACAACACCAGCATCAGCATCATCACAATCTATTTTTGCCAAACATACCCCAAGTCTATATTTCCCATCTTAATAAATGCTACTTAAACACAAAACTCGTGACGTTTCACTTAGATAATCTAATTTCTTACTCCCTCCGTCTCAAAATAAGTGTCAGTTTTGACTTTTTATAGTCTTTTTTTTTTACTTTGACTTTAAATATTTTCGTTTGTTTATATATATTACTTGATGAATATATCAATGTATTGAGTTTTAAATTTATTTCTATTGGTATAATTTTCATGATTTATCATTATATAACACAAACAAAAATATTTATAGTCAAAATTAAAAAACAAGAACTTCAAAAAGTCAAAACATGACAGTTATTTTGGAACGGATGGAGTATATAATAAGAGAACTTTAGAAATTAAATAAGGAATGTTGAGAATTGCAATTGGACCAATAAGAGTGCATTATTTTTTCTACGTGGCAAAATTAAGCATTTTCATCGGCCAATAAAAGTGACATTTGAAGGTCCATTTAGTCAAACTCTTTAATTTTTTTCTATCTTATGAAATGCGTTAAAAAAAACACACGTGTCAATTTTGTAAAAACAAAGACTTAAAAAAAGAATAAGTGATTAATAGAACTTTAGTTGTTAAATTGTAAATACATTATATGGACTTAAATATACTTATCATTTTTCATGTTTTTATAACTTTATAAATGTAATAAATACCCTGTATACTTTATATCCCCTATACTTATCATTTTCATGTTTTTTTATAACTTTATAAATTTAATAAATACCAGTATATTTTATAACTCCTATACTTTATATTTTATAAAAAAAATACAACAATATATTGTTGCTTTTTTATAAATATTAATATTAGTATATATTAAACTAATGTATTAGTAAGGAATTATAAACATAACATGAAAGCACGAGTTAGTATGACATGTAAATGAATATACGAGATTATATACATACACGAACGACTCATGTTGTTCCTCTTGAAGAGATTAAGTGAAGATACCCGAAAAAATATTCCTTCTTAACTATATGCATTCAATAACGACTCATGTTATTCCTCTTCATAAGTTTAACTCGCGCACAGGTTTATAAATCATCTTAAATTATCACTAACATGAATATTGTAACCACTCTCAATTTATGATGTTATTATTTGACTTATTACGTTATTTAATTTTTTTTTCAAGTAAATTTACTTTTACGAGAAACTGTAGTAGTTTATTCGTGTACGAAGATAATCGTACATTTAACTTGTAACCAATCCTAGACTACATATAGTCTACATGATTCATGTATTAATTTCCCTACGTAAATATTTTACGAGTTATAGTTTTACTTTACCATTTTACGTAAACCTGGGTACGTTTAGGTTTACGCGTATTTAAAACTTCGTGTTTTAAGTTTTATCATCTAACAACATGTTTATACATATTAAACTAACTAATCATACACACTTATAACTTGCCTAGTAATTTTATGCCTAGTCATTACCTTACTTAATAGTTAATATCTAGATATTATGTTAACATATATTGTAGCAAACTATTAAAATATCTAGTTTTAAACCTATGTTTTTAGGTTCTAACAACGTCTAAGCACTCCGTTAAACTTATCACTCATTTAATATACTAATATAGATAATATCGATAAGTTTTAATATCTTTTTAAGTTTTATATTGTTATGTTACCCGATTTTAAGTTTCGTGATTTAAAGACTTAATTTTAGCAATTATCGGGACCAAACTACACTCCATGAGTCAAGAAAATATCTAGAATCACATAATTATCACCCCACCACCCCAAGGTGGCATTTAAACATGAGTCACCAAGCCATGTAGCTTGGTGAGATTTGATCTTGCATAATATTAGTACATGTGTTTAACTTAGCAACAAAGTCTTCGAGTACTAGATATTTTACAACCAACACATCATAAAATAAGACTTAGCTCATAAACTTACTCATCCTTATTCCTTTCTCTCATCTTGAACGCCTATATACCACCATCAACACCATCCATCTTTGATTATTATCCTACAAGTTACATATAAGATTTAAAGGTTTAGGTAACCTCTACCTAGTTCTTGTGTTTACTTGGAGATCCTTTGGTTGAATTGGAAGCTACACAAGGTAAAATGGGCTGAGATAAGAAGGTGATTAACAAGGGTTATAGAAGGTTAAATAAACTTGGGTTAAATTATTGGAAGCTAGGGATTTGGTTGAAACTTTAGGAGTTAGTGTCCTTGATCTTGTTCTCTAGTTAATCTCTTCACAAGTATTGTAAGAAAACTATATACATCTTTATTTCATTGCTGTAAATATTTGGATTTCATGTATTTTTTATGTTTTTTATGCTTATTATACTTGATTATGCTTGGTATATTAGACTAAATCACTAGAAATATCGAAAGGACCTTGTTTGCAAAACAGTTTCTGGACTGGGGGTATAAATAGAATTACTGCAAAAAATCATTGGAGTTTTAAACTTAGGTAAAAAAAATATAGGGAGTTAGGTCTATGTCTTGCAGTCGTTTCGATGGGTAAAACACATAAAAAAGATACCCGATGATTTAAATAGAAATGTTTTAGCGAGAAGTGTCAAAATCTGAGTAACAGTTTTGAAACGAGTAAAACTCATAAAATTTGCATTTAACCACCTGTTGGTCAAAGAAGATATTTTGTAGCTAATACCCTAGCTTGAAAGTATCCGAAACCGGACGTAAAACGGAGTTGTAGAACTCAGTAATGGCCAAAACACTGAGATTGTAAGCTGCCGATTGAAATCAGCATGTATACCTAAGGATAAATTAGTAATTCACTTTAGTTAGGTAAGTTTTGAGACTGTGGGACCCACAAATCTGTAAATTTCATTCAAAAACCTTTCTGCCAACATAAGAACCAAATCATAATCCTTTACAGTTTAGAAATAACGTGTGAATTAAGACGGGAAAACTAAAATAAATATAAACTCTAAACGTAACGTTTAGTATTACTTGACCATTTTTTCTTACAAACCGAAGTGGTAGGACCCAAATTAATGTAATAACTTGTAGGACCTTAAATATATCAACCTTATCACTTTACCAAGCAAACCACACGAGTATAACACGTGAAACAAACACTTTTGTTATGCGTAAACAAGAAGAAGGAAAGATGAGAAAGATGGTGACTTGATATAATATGTATGTCGTGTATGTGGAAAGAAATAAAGATGAAAACAAGAGCTTCTATTTCAAAGGAAAAAAACACACACACACACACTCAAGCACACCCCTCAAATGACCATTTGAGGGGTATTTATACTTAGACACAAAACGCCCTCATAGGCTTTCCATGGGCCACGTGGATATGGATTGGACTTAGATTGGATTATAAATGATAAAAGGCTAGCTTAACATAACTATTAGCCATTTAGCTTAGCCCAATCCACGAGCCCGTTGACTATTCTATCACGATATCTAACACACGTTACAAAGTTCCTAAACGTGAATGACCATCACTTCTATTAAATATTATTAAGGCTAACAATCTCCCCCTAAGGGGTGGTCATTCAAAAGATGCTCCACTTGATTAGGTCTTTACTCTCTATGAGCTTGAACTTTGTGTGTCGATATAGAATAGTCTTGATTTTCGTTCCTTTATGCTTAGTGATCAGATAATGGTGTTGTCTGCCGTATGTCAACTCCATGGGGATAGGTGTCGCCATGTCTTTCTCCACCATGCTCATACTTCTTTTGACTTTGAAGTTCCAATGTGATGAAGTTCTCTAGTCTTTAAACTTTGTAGATTCTTTAACATTGACGAAGAATCATCTTTAACTTTGTGTAGCTTTTGATTTTGTGAGAACTTTCATGTGTTGTGATGTTGGTATGAGCATGGGAAGATGGTGCGGTCTCTCCTCCAAGGAACAATCATCAGTACCTGCATGTTTATGTTAGTTGAAAGCACCAATCGATCATTGTGGACTTTTCTAAAAGAATTGACCACTACGACTGTTATACTGATGAATTTCTTGATTCCATTCACCTTGGTCGGGCGAATTAGCCGTCCTAATCCCGTTGAGGGACAGTTGGCATTACATTGAATGATCAAGTAACGACCCACATTTTCAGGTTTCAATTCGTGAAAGGAATATCCTTAGCGGGATTTCCAGCACTTATAGGTTCGAATGTCGAGGGTGTTAACAACATAGTGTGAAAACACATCTCTAATTGTTACAAAGGCTGTTCCTAAGCTGGAGGCCCTCAAGAAGGCTAACACGATATACCAAAGTATATCTACAATTCAGGTGAGTTGCTGAAGTACACCGAAGCATCACTTCACGACTGTAGACCATTTGAGACACACTAAGCGTAATCCATAAAGAATTACCGAAGTGACTGCTGTCGGTCGTGTTTGATGATGACCACGGCGAATTTCCATTCAATCGCGAGGATCACAATTGTGAAACCTCTCATAAATGTTCTGGCAGATTGCTAAGATCTGCGTAGGACTCTAGAAAATATCACTTGTGTTCTTATTGATGAACAACAAGCGATGAAATGTCATGTGTTCCTATGAGATCTTTTGATGAATCTCGTGGCTCCAGACTCAATTAGTGCGTTTTGGTTTTCCTAAGCAGAGACTAGGGAGGGGGTCTCCTTCTTCAATACCAACGATCTCTAAGAGAAAGTCGATAGATTACAGAGGGTTCGGTGAGAATGAAACAAATCCTTTTAAGAGGAATTGAGTGGCTAGAAGGTTAGGTGCTGATCGCGTCCTTTGGGTCCATGACGTCTTTGTCTTCAATACCAATGTCATCTTAGTGACAACCAGTAGCATATGAATTGAACCCGGTTTCTACCCTAAGATTGATTATGGTGGGCTATTTCTTTTCACCCTTTCTTTACTTTTCTTTTTAATTCTTCAGCCCCTTCTTTATCCTTTCTCACATTACTCATTTTTTCAATCACACCTAAGGAATTTCTAGTACTAAACTATGGGTATTGTCCTTGGGTAGATCCCTCCGGCTCTGGCGGATCATAGGACGGATTTCCTATCCTTAGTCACCTTATAACTCCATGATTATCCTATGTTGCCATAAAATCGTTTCTTGAAAATCTCACAGAGTTTTTATGATTGAAAACATGTTTGAAACACTACGAGAGTTTTATATTTTCAGAAACACTCCCCCTTCACATGTGCTTATAAGTTTTGACAGAAATCTGCATAGTGAGGGTAGAGTTAAGCACTTTTGAATTGATCGACTCAAGATAGACAATTCCCCACGAGACACGATTACGTTGCATAGTTAAAGAGTTCCATTGTCGAGTTTTAGGTGACAACTAGCTCTAATAACCAACTTGAAGTTGTAAACACTCCTTGAAATGAAGGTTAGACCCATGAAAGTGCATGTCTATCACGAGTTTCTCGAAATGGTACATTCTTGACTTTGATTCCTCGTCAATTCAATGGTTTCAACCGAGTCGAGCTCTTTTGAGATTCAAACAACGATCATTAAACTTTTTGATCACATTTTAATCCGCGTCTTCTCCTCAAAAATAGCATATTCGTGATATTTTTGATATCAACGGATTAAACATTTTTAGAATCTTTTGGGGAGACAAACGGATTTGATTTTAGCATGAAATTGGAACATTTTGGTTTTATACTCCCCCTTTAATAAAGCATAATCAATTAAAGGGTTTTAGATGGAGTTATCTTGAGCACAAAATATTTTGAAAGATTTTGAAAATATTTTTGAACAATCTTGAAAAGGTGCTCAAGATGATGATGATTTCTCACCGATTTTAAATGTAGTGCCTTTAGAAGCGTACACTAGATTTTTTCTTTAAAAACGAGTTTTGATTTGAAATAATCAAAAGTCGGCATTTTAGTCGGGTTTCGTATTGAAGTATCACGAAAGCCATTTTTGAAAATTTTTGAGAAGCGACATGTTTTAGAAAACATTTAAAGAACTCTCGCTCAAGCATCGTATATGTACGTATCATTGTTGAATGACATTTCTATAAGCGTCTGAGAATATCGATTATCATGAGAGACATGTCGTAAGAAGAATATTTTTGGATTTTTGATTTTATATTGTTTTTGTATTTTTTAAAAAAATTTATATTTTTATATTTTGCTTTTGTTGGTTTTTCAAATTTTGTATTTTCTTTTTCAAAAATATTTACAGCGAAGCTTTTTGGAAAATAATTTTCAAGAAGATTCGAGAAGATGTTCTAACACCTCATGGGTTAGGCTTGCATTCAATTAGTCGAACTAAATCGTCAAACCTTTCTTTTGGAAGGGCTTTAGTAAATAGATGGCGAGTTGGTATCGATCTTCACGAAGAATAATTCAACATACCTTCTTCCGCGTGCTCTTTTATGAAGTGATAGCGGACACGAATGTGCTTAGTCTTTGAGTGATGAGCGAGTTGCATGATATGGATATGGCAGTTTTTGAGTCACAATACATAGGTATTTTATCGAAAGTAAAGCCATAATCTGTGAGTTGTGTTCTCATCCATAGAACTTGAGCACAACACGAGATAGAGACACATACTAAACTTCACGGTTGAAAGTGCAGATGCAATCTTGTTTCTTTGAAGACCCGACTTACTAACTTTTCACCCAAAATTGTGCTTCTCGGATGTACTTTTGCTGTAACTTGATCACTGCGTGGTCGCATCACGAAAAGGCAATTAGATCAAATCAGTTCCTTCAAATACCAAAGTCCCATGTGAATGGATGTCTTAGTACGAAAGATCCTTTTAACCTCTTTGAGGTGCAGTTCGGTAGGCTTTGCCCGAAACCATGCTAATAAGCAAACAACAAAATGAATATCGGGTCGACTAACAGTGAGGTACATGAGAGAACCAATCATGCTATGATATTTCTTCGGATCGATAGGTTTCCCAAACAAATCTGCTCCAATTTTTGGTGATGTTACCATTGGTGTACCGACCGAGTCACAATTATCCATACCATGATTTTTCAAAATCTCAGTTGTATATTTAGCTTGATTTATAAAAATTCCACGTGGGGATTGATGTATTTGTAAGCCAAGAAAAAATTTTAGTTCCCCCATCATGGACATTTCAAATTTGCTTTTCATGAGATTTTCAAAATGTTTTGAAAGATTCGGATTAGTGGACCCAAAAATGATGTCGTCCATGTAAATCACGAACAATCAAAATGTCATTTTTTCATTTTTGTGTAAACAAGGTAGGATCAACAGTTCCTTTGGTGAAATTGTTTAGAATAAGGAAAGGGGCGAGTTCTTCATACCACACTCGGAGCTTGCTTTAAACCATAGATTGCCTTTTTGAGTTTGTAGGCGTAGTCGGATGTTCCATGTCTATGAAGCCTTCTAGGCGACTCACATACACTTCTTCTTTGAGGAGTTCCATTCAAAACGGTCTTAATGTCCATCGATAAAGTGATGTTTTGTGGTACGCAGGCTAAGAATATCTGGCTGCTTCAAGTCTAGCTACTGTCGAATGACTCTTCAAAGTCTATCCCTTCTTCTGCGTATCCTTTGGCCACGAGGCGAGCTTTGTTGAATGACAGTCATTTCTTCATCCCTTTTGTTCTTCCATAACCATTTGAGATCAATGGCGTGAATGTCAATTGGTCTTGGAACCAAATCCCAAGAGTCATGTAGACGGTATTGGAGAAGTTCCTCTTGCATTGCTTCTATCCATGCGGGTTCTGCCATTGCCTCATGAATGTTCTTTGGCTCTATATTGCTAATTGAGCAAAGGTAAATGCATAAGTATGTCGGTGGCAAGTTGGCGTCTCGTCTGAGTTGGCCGTGAAGGTTCACCAATAACTTGTTCAATTGGATGGTCTTTTGTCCACTTGAGTGTAGAAGGATACCGTTGGTTAAATGAATGCGAGTTAGATGGTTCTCGTAAGCTTGAAGATGATTCAGCTGATTCCGTAGCAAGCGGGTTTTCAAATAAGTCTTCATCTAACGTTGTATCATTCTGGTTTTGTGTAGGTTCTTCTTGAAATGATATGTTTTGGTTTTGCTCATCAACTGCTTCTTTGGTAAAAGCTGTTTCAAGATTAGGATTTCGAAGTCGATGTAGATGATGTGGATGGAGTTGGTGCATTGGTTTCGACCGTGGTAGATGCATCTTCTGTTGGTGGTGGTGGATGATTTTGAGTGGGTGCTGCGAATGATGGTTTGATGCATTTGTCGAAGTTCCACCATAGTATTCATCGAACATTAATTCGAAGAAATTCTCCCATTCTTGTTCATGAGGTGTGTCGGCAAAAGTTGATGGAGCTCTTTGTTGTATGAGTCATGAGCTGATGTGTCGAGAGTCTGCGGGTTTGGTGTGGGTTCTAATCTGTTTTGATTAGAAGCCATCAGTTTTGCGAGGTTCTGAAGCGAGTCTCTCGAAGCCATTTGTGAAAGTTCGTCAAAATTCACATTCATCGTCTCCATGATCCTTCTAGTTCTCCTTTTATATACCACGAATGCCCTCGAGTTATCTGAATATCCAATGAAGATTCCAATATCACCTTTAGCTTTCGGTTTTCCTAGATCTTCTCGTGGATTAGGTAGGATAGCACTGCGCTAAGCAGTGAAGGTAAGAGATATCGGGTTTTCTATTTTCACTAGCTCATATGGGGTTTATTGAATCTTGGATGGATTAGGGATGGGTTGAGTGAAACAAGCGTTAATAGCAACGACATCGACCCAAATAACGGTGCACTAGAATAGATTAGCATTATGCGGCGGCTTCCACAAGAGTTCGATTTCTTCTTTCAACTACCCCATTCTGTTGGGGGTTCTAACAACTGATGTCTGATGAGTGATTCCAACATCTTCAAAATAAGTTCTTAACTCCTGATTTGTGAATTCTTTGCGTTGTGCGTTCTTTACAACCCTTCTTGCGGAGTTTGAAGAAGTACTTGAATACGCGAAAGGTGATGATGATGCACAGTGCTTAGATCTTTTGATCTCGAAACCTAACCCATGTATATCTTGAATAGTCATCAACGATAACAAGAATATACTTTTCCCATTAATGCTTTCAACTCTCATTGGGCCACATAAGTCCATGTGCAACATATGCAACTTTGCTTCGAACTTGGTGCGGTTTGGGTTTATATGATGCTCTTTTGCTTTTTCCTTGTTAGCATGATGGACATAAGTGATCCTTGGTGTATTTGAACTTTGGAAGTCCGTTGGCGATGTTGTCTTTGGCAAGTTTGTTGATGGTGTCGAAATTGAGATGGGATAATCGTCATGCCACAACCGGGACTTTGTTCGGATCTTTCGTGTCATAAGACATGTTGGAGATGAAGAGGCCATTTGGTTAATGTCGATAGCATACAAGTTTGTATCCGATTCCCGGTTAAAGAGATTAGTGCCATCCAAGTTTCTAACGAAGCAAGCCTTTTTCCTAAAGCAACATCTAAATGCATCCGCAGGCTTTGACGCTGAAAACAAATTGTGTCCCAACCCGACGCATAGTAAACCCGATTGATCAAATAATTTCCAAATGGTAGATCTCCAAACCCATGATAAATGCTGCTACATGATCATTTCCAAATCGTCTGGTTCCCATGAATTTCCAAGAAATTGATCGGCTGACTTGATTCGGTCATGTGCTTGGAGCAACCAGTCGGCGATCAAAGACATATTTCGATAACGCCATCTGAAGAAGAAGATTTTGGAAACCGTTTTGATTTTGGTTCCTTTGGGTTAGAGATAAAATCCTGATCACACTCATAGAAGTTATCTCTGGGAAGCGAGGTTCATCACTCATTCTACCATTACGGAGTATGAAATTTCTACCCGTTGGTTTCCAAATGTCATCCCTAAAGTAAGGACTATGCTTCCTATCAATAGTGTAAGACCTAAATCTTGCAACTAGTCTTCCTATGGGTTTAGCATAAGTTCTTTTAGGAACTTTCTTACGAGCGAGCTTAACATTCTCATTCTTAGAAACACAATCATCATGAACATTAGGTAAAGATTTCTTGCAAGTTAAACAAGCAGATTCAACAGATTCATTAAACTTAGCAGATTTCATAGGTTCATTAGATGAAATGTCTTTCTTATTACAAAGCGGTAAATTCCTAGGGTATTCTTCTACTTTCTTCTCTTTATTCAAGCTACTACTCTAGAGGCATCGAGACTCTATTGTTCCTTGTATTGCTCTTAGGCTTTTAGTCTGCTCCTAGAGGTGCTTCTAATCTGTAGAAGGTAAAGGCACACTCATTAGGATTTACATTTTTATCTAGAGAAGTGGTTTCAGCTTTCCAAGTCTCTTTGGAGTGCTTATCTAAACTTATGTCGTTTGTTCAATATGTTTTAGATGTGGGCGGACGCATTAGTGGTACTCATCTTAAAAGGCAGTGCTAAAACTTTTGGTTTCTCGATAACGCTTTTCATTTTCAACATTTTGTTTAGGTAAGGCGGTGGAGTGGCTTGTTTTGACAAATCATTTTCTCATTGACTTTTGGAGGAGGCAGAGAAATAGACATTTTTGGTTTGAAAACCGGTTTGGGAACATTTGCTTTCTCCTCGGTCAATGGTTTTGTAATCTTAGTATCCATTGCCTTTCCTTTTGACATTCAATTGAGCCCTCAAAATATCATTTTCTCTTTCATGTCATTGTAGGCAGCTCATCGACAGTTTGTCATACTTGCATTCCTCATTTTCCGATCAAGTTGTTTAAAATATGAGACATTTTCTTTTCAAGTTTTCAAAGCTTTTTATATTTTGAAACAATTTCGGAAGTCTCAAACTGGAGTCTTTCATGATCTTCAACAAAATATGTTTGTAAGATAATGGACATAATATCGATAGTCGAACATCTTCGAAGAGAGAATCATTTAAATTTTCCAAAAATTTGATGTGTTCAACACTGTCATTAGCTGTCTTTATCAGGGATTTATGGTCCTTGACAAAGTCAACTGTTTCTTTCAAAAATGCTTGTTCAAATTGAATTACCCTTGAATTGATGTTATTCAAATTGAGGGGCAATTTGAGTTTCAAAAAACTTTTATTTTCATCATCAAAACTAGAAAACCAGATGTTAGTTGTAATATTGGTTTTAGATTTGATAGTCTCTTGAAGTCTCCCAATTCTAGTTTTAACATCATCTAAAATGCTTCTGGCATCACTTGTGTTAAAAGGATTGTTTGAAGACATTTGTTCCATGTTTGACAATGATTTTGATTCAACAACAGGTTTTGAAACTGGTTTTGAAACTTGTTTTGAAACAGGTGTTGACTCTTTGTTTGAAATACTTGGTGTGATGGAAAACTTTGACTTTTCTTTTTGTGTAACAAAGTAATTCAAAGTTTGTTCCATTTGTTGTAGTCGATTGGTTTGATTTCTGATTTTTTGTTTCATTTTAGATCTACTCTCCTCGAGAAGTTCTAACGTTTCAAGAGAATCTCGAACAATTATGGGTTCATGTAAAGCTTTTCCATTGTTCAACACATTCCGTTCTTTCTGAGCTTTCTTGAGGAAACAAGGAGGTTTGTTACCAAGAGCCATTTTTGGTGTTGTACGAAAATACGGATTTGTTTGATTAATCAGCATATTGGTTGATTTAGCTGAATGACCCGTTGTAACAAGCAAATTTTCCAATTTTTTGATTTTTTCATCTTTATCAAGAATTTCATCAAGAAGCGAATCTTCTCGTTTTGAAAAATCAGCAATCAACTGCTTCTTCTCTTTTCAAGATCAGAATAAGTTGCCATTTGTTTAGAAAGTTGGTCATTTAGATCAGAAATCTCCTTGTTTAAAGATTTTATTTTCACGTTCAAATTCACATCAAGTGTGTCATACTTGATTTGCAATTGTTTTTCTCTTAAAACAGAATTTCGTTAACCAATTTCTAATTCTGACTCTTTGTTTTTGTGAAATTCAAAAGCTTTTGCATTCTCCTTGTACCTCTCAAGCTCAGCGGTCAATTTCTCATCCGCGGCCTTAACATCGCGATTGACCTTTTTAACTTTCTCAATTTCAATGCCATAGTTATTGATTAATGTTTCAAATAAGGCACGTGTTTCCTCATCAGTCTTAGTATTTTATGCCACATAGCCTCCACTAGGATCCACATCTGGAGTTTCAGAGTTAGTATTGCTACAACTCGGATTGTCCGGGTATGTATCATAAGTAGGTGCGATGTCCTGGACGAATGATGTTCGTCATGTGTAAACACATCAAATATGACATTGTTATAGCATGGATCAATGATTGGTACCTCGAATCTTGCATTGGCATCATAAGCGAGGTGCGTCGAGTCGTTAATCGTGCTTAGTCTCACGAAGATTTGCCATGAAGATGCAATTTTCATTGATTTCTTCTAGGTCTTCCAAATCATCCATAATAGCAAAAGTCATGTTCCTCACCTCAATTGCATCCACGCTTCGACTTTTGTGCTAACAGCATAGCTTTACGAAGATAGGCGCATCCTTCTTTTTCGGCTTAGTAGGACAATTCTTTGCCATGTGACCCACTCGGCGGTTGTAACACGTAACCCGATTAGCGATTCACATTTCCATAATTCCCGATATTTGGAGCTGCAACATTCCCATTCGATTACCAGTTGCTCTATTCCCAACATTCGACCCATCGATTTCCAACATTCGACCCGGCCGATTACCCCGATACGAACGCTGATTACCCATGTGAAATCGGTAGCATATCCATGTTGATTCCCAATAACTCCAACCATTTGTCCTTGTTGACCCATATTCAAACCGGTACGTTGCAATTTGCACATTGCGAGTGTTTGATGAAATCCTTTGGTTGTTGTTAGTTGGTGTGGAATAACGACTTTTGAATGCTTTACTCAAAAATGCAAATGCATTTGACAAAGCCTCTTCTTGTTCGGTTTACGGATCGGTGATTCCTTGTTCTGGTATTGTGGATCCTGTTGTTGTTGAATGACTTGTTGTTCTGGTGGATAGAATTGTTGTTGAGGGATAACAGCTTGTGGTTGTGGAATGTATTGCTGCAAGTTGTTGTTAGTGGAAGATGATGAAGCTTGTTGTTATGAATTCACTGGAGTTTGAGTCTTTGCCATTAGTGCCAATGGATCATGATTCTTTGCCAATCTTTCTTTCCAGATTTCATTCACTTCAGTTTGGTTTTTTAAAATCGTTGAGTTGAACAAAGTTCACCTGATGTAAGTCTTTTGTTTGGTTGACAATAGTGACATATCGTCCCCATTCTCCTGGAAGATTGTTTAGGAATTTGATGTTACTCACGATAGTTCTGGGTGCCAACTTGTTTCTGATAAGCTCATTCATTAAAGTGCAGAACCTTCCATAGTAGGATTCAATTGATTCTCTGGTTGATGTGAACTTCTCCCATGCAGTTAGCAGCTTGTTCTCCGTGTCTTGTTGACCAATTTCTGTTCCATAACAAAGTCGTCTAACACGTTCCCATATATCGAAAGCAGTTTCACAACTGTCTACTGCAGCAAAGATGTCTCTTGGCAACCCCAGTTGGACAATGTGAATTGCCATGTCATCTGCTTCGACTTGCTTCTGATCCTCTTTAGTGTATTCTGATTCATTTTGAGCACGAAAAGATGGTGGGACGGGAGGTGTTGCATCCGGATTTCCAGGGTCTTGGACTTGTCAAGGATTGAAGGGTCCATTCGTAATGGATTGAATCATCATTTTTCCATTAGGTTTGCCTAGATGTAGCGGAGCATATGACTTGTCCATTGAAGATAACCACCTTTTTCCAGCATAGGAGGACGGTTTTTGGCACCGGCTGCATGAATGTCTTGTTGAGTTGCCATTGATGAAGGTATTTCATGATAAAGTTGATGTAGGATCGATTCAACGATAAAGGAGTTGTGTTTGATGAAGATTAAGCTCGGTTGTTGTAGTGAAAATTTGTTCTAAAAACTTAAAAACCTCAATAACTTCTGTTAGGAGCGTTTTTAGTACTCGAAGGTTGACCCAAAAGAACTTTCTGCATGTCATTCTCTTCGTTCTCACGGTCGTTTTGATGGGTAGAACGCTGAAAACGGAGTTACGGTTCAAAAGTTATGACCGTTTGAAGTTTTGCTGAAATTCTTACTCGTAACCTTGATCTTATGCGTAAGATTTGGTGCGTATGCGTAGGATTTGATTAGGCATAGGAATTCTTAGGCGTAGGATTCCTTAGGCGTAGGATGCTTATGCGTAGACTGCTTATGCGTAGACCCTTCTTACGCGTAATGTTTAGGCTTAAGCGTAAGCTTATGCATAAACTAAATGCTTATAAGTAAGAAACCTTACGCGTAAGTGTTTGCTTAGGCGTAGAGTGTTACTCGTAAGATTTTATGCTTATGCGTAAACTTAGGTTAAAAACCAAAATTCCTTTACACTTATACCAGTGTAAAAGATATCCAAAGTCGAAGTGTTCCACAAACTTATCCAAGTGAGGGAAGCACTGAGTAACCGTTGTTGCACGAAGATTTTTCACCAAAAGCTTATGCGTAGGATTTGGTTCTTACGAGTAGAAATGCTTAGGAGTAAAACTAGGGTTTTGACTTTTTGACTTTGAAGACCTTACGAGTTGAATGCCCAAATATTGCCAAAAACACTAATTTTCACCCAAAAACACGTTTCTAAACAATTTCTTTTGCACAAACTTCTTCCAAAACACTTAATGATCAATAAAAACTACAACTTTAAGCTTAAAAACACGTAAAAATCAAAACTTTTTATCAAAAACCCACGTTTTATATAAAAACGCAACTTTGTGAAAAGCTTTAACCAAAAAACGTAACACAACCACTCCTAAACCATTGTTAGGCGATTGATACCAATTGTAGGACCTTAAATATATCAACCTTATCACTTTACCAAGCAAACCACACGAGTATAACACGTGAAACAAACACTTATGTTATGCGTAAACAAGAAGAAGGAAAGATGACAAAGATGGTGACTTGATATAATATGTATGTCGTGTATGTGGAGAGAAATAAAGATGAAAACAAGAGCTTCTATTTCAAAGGAAAAACACACACACACACACTCAAGCACACACCTCAAATGACCATTTGAGGGGTATTTATACTTAGATACAAAACGCCCACATGGGCTTTCCATGGGCCTCGTGGATATGGATTGGACTTAGATTGGATTATAAATGATAAAAGGCTAGCTTAACATAACTATTAGCCATTTAGCTTAGCCCAATCCACGAGCCCGTTGACTATTCTATCATGATATCTAACACACGTTACAAAGTTCCTAAACATGAATGTCCATCACTTCTATTAAATATTATTAAGGCTAACATAACTATATAAAGCATGTTAGTATCACTTGACCATTTTTTCCATAGATGTAATAACTATATAAAGCATGTTAATATAAATACAAATTTTATTTTAGAACCTAACACGCAACGTATACTTTTAGGTTGCTCGTAGGACTTTCTTAGCACATTCGTTACTTTACTTACACATCGCTTACCACTTTACTTACGCTGAGTTCATAGCCCCACTTTTGCTCGTTTTGACTATTTTATAAACTACTTGCGGTGAGATACATGCTAATTTTTCTACGATCACAATTGATTGAAAATTATATTCTGTACTATATCAATTTGTTAAAACAAATAAACCGTAAAAACGTTTATTTATATTTTACTATCTTCTTATGTTTTGTCGATAACAAACGTAAAATCATTTTAACAAAATAAATAAAACACGTAATGTTTTGAGCAAATAGTTTACTAACTCATTTCACTAAACAAATAAACCTTTAAACATTTTAGTTAAATAGTTTACCAAAACCATTTTTATAAAACACTTATAAGTAACTTTGTTAATTGCATTTTTATAAAAATACATACTAGTTAAATATAACTTGTAATATAAAAGCTTGGACTATCCATAACTCAAAACCCATGACCCATGGAGCTTGACCCAAAATCCATGACCCATTGCATGACATCATGCATGTCATCAAAAAAGGGTAATATCCATGACCCATAACTCAAAGTCCATAACCCTGATAAGGTTTTAAAATGTACCTTTTTGAGGGGTCGTTTAAGCCCTTATTTGATCACTTTTGTATCCGTTATTACTTAATATCGTTCCTTTTCACTTTTTAGGTCACTTGAAGGCAAATTGCTGTAATGGCACTTATTTGGACGAAAAGGCGCGGATATACGAAGAAAATGGCCAAAGTCAAGAATCGAGACACTCATTGCTTTGAAATACAAGGTGGCGGCGTCCACTGCTTAATCAAGCTACGCCGTCGGAGCATTTTGTGACGGCAAAGATAGCCAAATTTCTTATTTTCAAGTGAGCGGTGTCGGGCTTTAAAAAGTAGGGCGTCGCAACTCGTGACGGCCTAGATTTGATCAAGGCGGCGTCGAGAGGCCCGAAGGGACGGCGTCACAACCACAAGGTGACGCGTCCAAGGCGATCAAGACTATCACAGACATCTTGGCGAAGTAGTTGATATTGTTTTAGCCATAACTTTTGCATACGAACTCGGATTTAGGTGGTTCAAAAGCCCACTAACGAACGAGAAAATCTACAATTTGGTGAAAAAATGGTCGTGACGCCGTCATTCTATAAGTGTGACGCCGTCACTCTTTGCCGACAGAAAATCTGCCTATAAATAGGACATTATAACTTCACTTTTTGTAGGCTCTAAACCCTAACTCCGATTCCAGGGCTTAGATAGGTGTTTTTCCAGCAACTTTGAAGGTTTCAATCACTCCAAAAACATCTTGTGATAGTTTGTTGATTATATCTTAATCCATATATTCAATTTATCATTATGTCTATCCTATGTTTGATTGATTGTGTGTATGCTTGCATGTTTACCATGTCCGACTAAATTAATTGTGTGTTTGCTTAGATATATGAAACCTAGTTGTTAATTATTGTTAGGTTGTCTCTTATCTTAATTGTAATTGGCTTAGGAGTGCGACTAGGCTATCGTTGTGTTTAATACTTGATAAATCTTTGATTGTTTATGAATGACTTAGTGGATTTCGTTTACTAAACCCAAAGATAACCTCAAAGTTAGTTTATGAATGACTTAGTGGATTTCGTTTACTACACTTAAAGGTGACTTCAAAGAGTTAGGGAATGCACACCTTACGACCTTAGAAAACACAACGCGTTAAGAATAAGGACGTGACAATTCAACCATAAATAGGAGATAACTAGGGAGTAGTAGCATCTAGGTAAACACATTTTAATCATCATACGAGCACACAACAATAGACATAGACTACCCTTAGCTAGTTAATTAGATAATTAGATAAATAGAGTAATCGGTAGCAATACCAACCCCCAAATCCAAACCCCGAGATTCGTACCTTTCCATTTCCTAAAAAACATAAAAAAAGATAAAAAATAATCTTCCTCAATCCCAACCTTAGCGTAGTAACTTCTCACTAGCATTCCTATTCCCCTAGAGAACGATATCAATACCCGTGGCTTACCCTAATACTACACTACAACGATTAGGTTCACTGCCTAGGGTGTTATAAAACTTGCTCGAAGAAAAAGAAGTTCCTTTGACCCCGAACGACGCGTGTAGCGTTATCAAACCCATAACCCAAGATGTCTTTTACATCATGCATGACATCACATAACCCATGGATCATAACCCATAACCCAAATCCCGGTTTGTAACCCAAAATCCATACTGGTTTACCCAGTATGCCGGACCTCTTGGATTACACTGGCCGGATCCCTTTGGGAAGGGATCCGTCGGATCCGGCTGATCAGTGACTTGGTTTGCCTATAAATAGTGAGTCATTTCTCCCTTTTCACTTACCCCTTTTAGATATATCTTCTCTCTATATTCTAACCCTTTTAACCTCAGATCTAAGGATCTTCTATGTAGCTTCTCTCTTAGTGATTATCTAAGTTCCTCTTAAAGGCGAGATCACGACCTCTAGAAGACTTGCAAGCTCGAAGATGTTGGATCGATATACTTTAATCAAAGTATCTTAACTAGCTTGTTAAGGTTTAATAACCTCGGATAAATCCTAAGTTATTAACAAAGAAACACTGAGCAATCTTTATCAAGTACGCGGAATTTACTTAACAAAGCTAAAAAGAATAACCTTTTATTATAAACTCTAAATCTGCTTATTATGCAGATACTCTAATACAACTCTAAGATAATCGAACTTCTCTCTAAAACACTAATTAACTTGTGAATTCGTAAACTCTAAAACTCATAGACTCGTCCATCTAATGCCAATCTAGGAGTCCTTTTATAGGCTCAAGGATATCCTAGTCGGTTTACAATTGATAGCCTTGTACGACAAGTAATCTAAACATAGAATACAATACTTTCCATAAACGAATAACAGTTCTTTTGTTCTTGCAGTACTTTGACTTTTAGGTGCATTACTTTGACTTTGTCTTTAGCAGTACTTTGACTCTTTGACTTTTCCCAGATTGCTGCAGCTTACAAGATACTTTCATATCTTCAGTACTTTCATGTCTTCAAGACTTTCATATCCCAACAATCCTCCCCTATCTTGAATTCTACTTGCTTGACTTCAAGTTCCTTTGTGAATGTATCTTTAACACCTTCATCTTTAAGGACAGATTGTTTCTTAGTCTTTTCGGTATATCTCTGAGTGTCCTGCATGCTTGTCAAAGTATCTCTTAGAATTGTTCTTTCTCAAAGAAGGCATTCAAAAGCTCCATCTTTTCAGCCACACAGCAACATATGACAATTTGTACATTAATTCAGTTTAAGTTGCATACTATTCTCATCACTTCCAGTGTGTGTTAACTCCTGTGAGAGGTGAATCATTGAAAATTTAATGGATTTAGATCTCTTTACCAAAGCCATTATCTTTGGAGTAGCCAAATGTTTTGGTGTTTAAGACCATGGTACATTGATAACCATATGATTTTAGCAAATCATCAGCTATCAACAGATTTGATTTGTCTTTACCAAAAGCTGTACCCTCCTGGACTAGTTAGTTCTTCTATCTAATGGTGAACTAATTACCAATAATGGTTTTCCATTTGCCTTTACCACAAACCATTTTCTTGTGGGCTAGCCAACTCTTCACATTAACTGATATGGTGAGTTGATTACCATACAACTTATTAGCAAGTTGTCAACTAAAAACGGATTTGATATATCTTTACCAGAGCCGTTTGCTCATGGATTAGCCAATCCTTTCGTAACCATGGTGGATTGATTACCTATTAGATGTTTCCATCTCAAAATCCATTTAATTCATTGAACCTTGGTTTCAAAATATTTTATACTTTAGCAAAAGGTTTCTTTCAAAAAATCACTTAACTGGTTTAAAAAGATGCAAGCAGTACTTTGATGAAAAGTCTTGTTTATCAGCAGTACTTTGAATAAAGTACTGATTTATCAAAAATTATTCAATAAAATTCATACTAGTTTACTCATCATCTTCAGCAATGGTAGTCCAGTTGATAAATAGATTGATAACCATGCAAGCAGTTTCATTATCCTCTTCTACTTCCAATCCATGCTCTAACATTCTTCTTATGATCTCAACTGTGAGAGGATATCTTCTGTTTACAAACATGTGTATCATTTTACCATTCTCCAGCTCTAAAACATGAACTCTAGATTCTTCAAAGAATCTCCAGCAAACAATTTCCCAGTTTTCTTGATTTTTCCACATATCATCGGCTTGCCTCTTCGCTTCCCACATGGTTATGAGATCTCCAAGCAAAACCAGACCAATTCCTTCTGATGGAATATCTTCAAAATAAGCTTTCACCACATTATATAGATAGAATAGATCCACTCTATCTATAATATGTAACAAATCCCATAGCCTATTGAAAACTTTGAAGCTTTCATCTTCCTTATGAAAAATCATATAATCTCCTTCTTTGGATTTCACAATATCAAAAGCACTAATCTAAGATCTGTTCATCTTCATGTCAGCATCTTCTTTTGAATAATCAAAATCTACCACTCTGAGATAATTTCTTAATTCATCTTTAGACTCAGATCTTAATTCAACTCTTTCTTTCTTTGAGAACTGTATCTGTATCTTCAGCTTTTTCTTTTTCTTTTAAGCTCTTCTTCCTTTCAAATTCAAGAAGCTTCTTCTCTAAAACCTTGATATCGCAACACTCTTCTTATCAGCTTCTGTCTCAGCATCATAGAGTCTTTTCATGTCAACATAGTTCAACATCTGCAATCCTTTATACCCTCGACCTTTCAAATATGCCATCATAGCATTCCTGTCCTTAGCTAAATTAGGTCTTCTAGGCATATATCTAATAGGAGTAGGTGATTGTAATGGTTCATCACTCAGCATTTAATTGATCTTGCAATTTTTTAGCCGCTTCTCTGCTTTGAGCTTCTTCAGCTTCTTGAGTTGCTCTATCTTTAGCATTTAACTCTTCTTGAAGCTTTCTAGCAGCAGCTTCATTCCTAGCAACTTCAATTTCTCTAATCTCTGCCAAAGTAAGTTTCTTCTTCTTTTCTTCTACTAAAACACCTTTCCCTTTATCCTTAGGATCAATTGCAGGTTGAGAAGTTCTTTGTTGTTCATCTTCTTGCACTTCTCTAATAGTAACACCACCTCTAGGTTGTGATAAATCTTCTAAAATTGTAGCAATGAACTCATCATCACTTGCAGAATGAATTGGTTTGAATTTAACTTCCTCCTCTTCTTGTATAACAGTTGTAGAAGGACCAGCTTCCTCTTCAAAATTCAAAACTCTTGGAGTTATCACTTCTTGTCTAAAAGTACTTTGCTGTTGAAGAGCAGTACTTTGTTGTTTAGTACCTTGTTGTTCAGTACCTTGAACTTGTTCCTCTTGTTCATCAGTACCTTGAATGATCTTTTCTTGTTCATTAGTACTTTCAGGTTGTTTCTTCTTCTCAACATCTTCTTTCAAATTATCTTTTTCTAAATTCCTCCCAAAGTTGACAGAAGATTGTTGATGAACCTGGTGGCGTTTGTTTTTCCTAAAGCTGCTTTTCGCCTTTTCTTGGATTTAACCCAGATTCGAAATTCTTGAACTAATGGCCACACAAAAGTCTTTAGTCTTCGAAATTTCAGTTTTAATTTCTTTATCTGTTTGGCTTGAACCTCTGTAGTCTTTTTCAACTTGACCAACTCCCTTGTCAAAACATAATTATCTAATGTGATTTCATCAGAAGGTATGGTATGTGAATCCTCTCCTTGAATAGGTGAATGATCCTCTGGTTGAGAAACAGCGAGCAGACCCTTGTGGAGATGGAGAAGGTGAAACTGCAACATCTTCTTGAAGTTCAGGACTAGGAGAAGCAGTACCTTGTAGAGATGCAGTACCTTCTTTTGATGTAGCCTTGTGAGAAGCAGTATTTGCAGAAGCGGTACTTTGCAGAATGCAGTACCTTCAGTAGTATCATCAGCTTCAGTATCAACTCTAACAGCCTGAACAACATCCATCATGGAAGTTGTTAAAGGAGTATCTTGACCCTTGAATAAAACACTCCTTTTGCCATAAAAGTAAAAATCTTGGATTGTTGAACAATAACAGGCAATAAAGCTGTAGGTTTTGGCACATCGGAAAGTTGCTTGTTTAAGAAAACCTGTATAAACCTTGGGTACATCAGCCAAGTAGATCCATGTGAAATATGTGAGAGCATTCCATCCAGTATTAGCCTTGAGAAGTTAAAAACTCTATCTGTAGCTAACCCAATCATAGCAGATGCAATATTTGACCCAAACTGCTCCCAAGAGGTACTCTTAGCACTTATGCAATGGAGCAACACATGAACCAAAAACTTCCAATGCGGACAAAATAATTGTTTTCTAAACGTTTGTTCATTCAAAGAGCCTTCATAACCAATATGTCGAAAAGTATCCCATATCAACTGCTTATCAAACCTTAGAGCCCCATCTGCATCATTGAACAATAAATCTTCTCGGATGGAGTCTTCAGTAATCTTAATAGTTCTTCCAGCAACTGTTGATCTAATATAATATTCGTCATTCTCCATGTTATCTCTAGCATTAGCCCAAAATTCTTGAATCGGGCTCAATTATATCCGGCTCCACTAAAAGAGCATAACTAATAGGCGAACCAGTAAGATAATCAATTATATCATGAAAGAGTATATTCGCGTCAGTCTTATCCAAATTAGCGACCATATTATGCTTAGAAACAGTAGGACGATTTGCCATTGTTGATTATGTAAGCACAAAAGAGTTGGACTCGAAGAATATGAATATGATGAGAGAAAGATGGAAAAGATTCTAATGTATCAATATGAGAGGGAAAATCGGAAAGTAGGTATTTATAGGTGAGATTTGAAAAATCACAACCTAAAATAACATTGTTACCGTTAGCATTAATTACCCTCAAAATAACCGTTGGAACAATACTTTAATAAGACAAACAGTACTTCCACGTAAGCAGTACTTTCCCAAGCAGTACTTTCCAAGCAGTACTTTCACTAAAAACAGTACTTTTCCAATATCTCCAGTATCAACTAAGTATACATAATTATCCTCCCCTCAAGCAATGCACAGGATTATACAAATACTAAATAGTCCTCCCCTTAAATGTAGCTCAGTAGCTAAATATAGTCCAAAACATCTGACAGAAACTCCTTGTCTCCTGTCATGCTCACAGAACAACCACTATCAACAATAAAATGATCTTTAAGCTCCTCTTCTGGGTTGCCCTATCTAATAAGACAAAAAAGTTAGTTGCTTTGAGGAACCCAAGCCATTACTGACTTGTGTTCCCCTTGTGGAGTGACATACTCACATTCTTTGAGTACATAATCTCCACTGTTTTCTAAAGCATGATCCAGTATTATCTTGTTATTCAAAACATGTGGATTTTCAAAACTTTCTGGTTTTTCAACACAACTCTCTTTTACAAGTTCATTTGCTTTTTCTTGTATCACAAAAACATCAGATTCACTTTTGGTTGAAAGTACTGTCTGTCCCTCTGCAGTACTTTCCCTCTGAACCCATTCTGTTTTAACACTTGGTTCTTGTGATCTAAATCTCCTATATGAATTGTAATACCTTCTAGGTTGATAGTGAGATATCCTAGGATTCCTATACCAAGTAGTGTGATCAGTACCTTGTTTTGTCTGAGCAGTATTTTGAGAAAGTACTGGGCCAGAGTTAACGGTACTTTGGAAAGTACTGTGAGATACTTGAAGGTTTGAAAAAGGTTTTCGCTGGTGTGGGTATCTATGATCCGGTGAGAAATTTCTATGATTGACCCTATTTGAATTATTCCAAACTGGTTTATGCTCTCTAGGTTTCTGGTTGGCAGTCCTGTTCTTTGGAAATTTTCTAAGGTATTCTGAGTGATGTTCACAGTCTTTAATTAGATGAGTAGGACTAAAACACACAAAACACAGTTTCTAACCCGTATTGTCAAAGTGACATCTTCTATGTCTATGCCCAAAATTATTTTGCCTTCTTGGTGAGTGATTAAACCTGTTTTGACCAAAATTATCCCAAAAAGGTTTAGCAGTACTGTTTTGAAAAGGTTTTGAAGAAGGTATTGCTTGTGGAGCAGTACTTTGATTTAAAGGTACTACTTGATTTTGAACATCGTTTTCAACAGGTTCTTTGGGTTTTTCAGACTTAGATTGAGCAACTAGCTTTTTCCTAAACTCTAGACTGTCTACTCCAAAACGAGAAACATCAGGCCTAAGGGGTTGATGAATGCCAGTGGGATGGGGAACAACATGATAATCATTAGCTTTCTTATATTCAGGAGGTGAGTCACTTATTGAACCATCATTACTAGATGTATCTACATAATTAATGAGTTCTTCATCACTAGTGGTTATATCCTCATACTCACCGTCATCCTGATTACTAGATTGGTTTTCTTCTATCTTACTAAAATCCATTCCAAAACCTAATCCAGTTTTAAGGTAGGCTCTTTGCTGTTTTTGAACATAAGAAACATGTGACAGAACAGCTTCACCCCAAGCAGCAAACTTAGCTAACAAATCATCTCTTTCCTTAGTTAATTTCTCAATTTCAGCAATTTTACAGTTTAATTTCCATTCACTAAGCTTTAACTGGTAATCATGTTGTGCATATTTTTCAGCCCAAGCTACTTCATTAGTTTCATGTGCTAAGATTTTGGCTTCCATAGATTCTAAGGTTATTTGATAACCTGCTACCTCAGACCTAGCCTTAACACAATTATCTCTCTCAATCACATAACTGCTAAGTAATTTATGATAAAAATCATAGCAATTTGAGCATACCTCAGAGATAGGAGATTGATTTGGTGAAGTAGCCACCAATGCAAGTTGAACAGGATCATCTTCACTTTCCTTGCTCCAATCAAATCCTCCAAAGCCATCATCAGATTCCAAAACAGCATGTTCAGGTTCTTCAGCAAAAACAGTGCTCCAATCCAATGCTTCTACTGAATCTTCAATTTCTTCTTCCACTGCTACCATACAGTAAGTTACTGGTTCATCGTCAAACTCTTCACTCCAGTCAACTTCTGATAACTTCTCTTGAGCAACCAAAGCCTTTGTTTCATTAATTGGAATTTCCTTAAGCTCAAGTTTTGGCTTTTCAGGATGTCTGTTTGCTTGATACTTAGCAAACCTGCACTCCCTTGCAAAGTGACCAGTATTTTGACAATTGAAGCATTCAATTTTAGATTTGTCAAAAGTTATGCCCTGTTTTGGTTTGAAATCAATGCTTTTGCCTATCTTCTTCATGTACTTTTTGATCCTTGCAGTGATCATAGCAACTTGCCACCTGATATCAATTTCTTCAAGTGCATCTTCTTCAATCTGTGCTAGATATTCTTCATAAGTGACAGGTAAACTAGCTTGTTGTGCAAAGAAGGAGCACATAACTTCATCTGAGGCCATAGTGGTAGTTGGTGGGGCTTGTTGAACATATGAGGGGGGTGTATAGACAGCAGTACTTTGAGAAACAGTACTTTGAGGAGAAGCGGTACTTTTAATGGAAGTACTGGCCTTCTTTTCAGATGATAGAAAAGCAATACTGTGAGACTTAGAACTTGTTTGACCACTCATCTCATGCTCATACACCTTAAGTTGATGATAGAGATCATCAAAGTCCATGACATCCAAACCTTGTTGTCCTCTGATCATTGTAGCAATCACATGCCATGAAGATAGCAAACTCCTTAGAAACTTTAAATTAGCATCTTCAACTGATACTTCTGCCTTGTATAGCTCCAACATGTTGAGAAGATTCTGAAACCTATCATATGCAGCATCAAGACTCTCTCTTTCACCAACTGTGAAAGTTTCAAACTGTTGCTTTAGCAAATTTCTGTGCATCTTTTTAGAGGCTTCATTCCCTCCAAATCTGGTCTTGAGAGCAGCCCACAGCTGCTTAGCATCTTTAGCATCATGAAATTTGAGAAGATGACCATCTGGAATGGCAGATAAGAGAATATTGAGTGCCTTCTCTTGATTCCTTAAGGTTGCTGATGGTAATACTGGTTTAGGTGCCTTGGGTTGTCCAGGAATATCAATGGGGTCTGGTACAACTTCATTCCCATTCACAATTACATTCCATAGAGCATGGTCTGTAATGGCAATGTACTGCCTCATCTTCATGCACCAGAGATCATATTCTCCCTTCTTGATTATTGGAATTCGGAGTGAGGTGATTGAGGGTGGTGGAACAACTTCAGTCGACATCTTGAATATTGTTGAAGTAGGGTTTCTTCCTAGTCAGAGTTTCCACACAAGCTCGGATACCACTTGTTGGATCGATATACTTTAATCAAAGTATCTTAACTAGCTTGTTAAGGTTTAATAACCTCGGATAAATCCTAAGTTATTAACAAAGAAACACTGAGCAATCTTTATCAAGTACGCGAATTTACTTAACAAAGCTAAGAAGAATAACCTTTATTATAAACTCTAAATCTGCTTATTATGCAGATACTCTAATACAACTCTAAGATAATCGAACTTCTCTCTAAAACACTAATTAACTTGTGAATTCGTAAACTCTAAAACTCATAGACTCGTACATCTAATGCCAATCTAGGAGTCCTTTTATAGGCTCAAGGATATCCTAGTCGGTTTACAATTGATAGCCTTGTACGACAAGTAATCTAAACATAGAATACAATACTTTCCATAAACGAATAACAGTTCTTTTGTTCTTGCAGTACTTTGACTTTTAGGTGCAGTACTTTGACTCTTTGACTTTTCCCAGTACTTTGCAGCTTACAGTACTTTCATATCTTCAGTACTTTCATGTCTTCAGCACTTTCATATCCCAACAGAAGACATGGGTTGCTAGGATTCGTTATCATCAAGACCACTGAAGTGAATCGTGTTGTTGATTCTTCTCTTGTGTCCAAGACATGTTGTGTTAGGTAGTGGTGTTGTGATTAGTTCCTCCATTGTAAAGGAACTCGTTATCTAGACTTGTACCGGATAAAGTGTAGGTGACGTAGGTTTGCCTCTACCTCGTGAAAGAGCTTGTTATTTTGCTTAGTACCGGATAAATTGTAAGCGAAGTTGTGAAGGCTTCTCCTCCAATATAAGGAGCTTGTGTTGTGTAGTGATTACAAACTCTCGAGTTGGGTACTCGGGGAGTGGAGTAGGGCAAGGAAGGTGACCTTGTAGCCGAACCACTATAAATACTTGTGTTGTGATTGTGTCTCTCTATCTCTATCTCGTAGTTTACATTTTATATTTATCTAACTATCAATATCCAACACGTTCAAGCTAGATTGACATAAGTCGATCTAGAAGTATTAAAACGTAGTTTTAATCGATTGAACTATTCAATCCCCCTTCTAGTTTTCTACAAATTTTTATTGATACTTGGAATACGTACTTGAAATTATGTGCTTGAAACTATGTGCTATATCAATCTTTATTGATACTTGGAATTGTGTACTTGAAATTATTTATATCAATATTATTATTGTTACGTGGAATTATGTACTTGGGATTATGTGCTTGAAATTATAAAATTGTTTTCGAATTATTGGTGTATAACAACGTTACCATAGTCTCTTAAACTTGAAATCTTGTGATCACTACTTTTACATACTTAAACCTATGAACTCACCAAATTTTGTGTTGACACTTTTTATCATGTTTATCTCAGGTTTGTAAGGCATTAGCATTAGAGTCGCACGACATGTTTTGAAGACGGGATGCATTATATTCACCATTCGATTATATTCTTGTAAAACATCTATTTAATAGCTAGAAGGGTACCTGCGCAATGCGGCGGCGGGTATCCGATGACTATTTTTGTGGCAAGCAAATGTTTTTCATTTTAAACATTCATTATTTAGCATCTCCCAAATATTTTATAACATATTAGATATATATGTTTTTCAAAAGTAGAACGTCCAAATTATTAATAGTGTACATAGTTAGCCCTTTTATTTTTTAAATTTTAGCATTAAATTGGTGGTTATTACTTATATTTTTCAAATGGGATGTTACAACTTTGGGTTGTTATAATACATTTAAGTTATAGTATGTTACAATTCTGAATTTTTAATAGAAAAATTAATACATTTAACTTTATGCTGAAATCTCTTTATGTGTAACTTCCTTTTTATAGAAATGTTTTTGGTCTTAAAAATTTTAAGACTTCTTAATTTAGAATGTCCTAAATACTTTATAAAGGAGTATAGATACTTTGAGACCTCTTGTTATCACTATGATGTTATTTATCGAATGATAATTTTTCAAAATGTTTCATTTATAGTTCGTTTTCTATAACTTGTGCTGTGAACTAAGAAGTAATACCCGTCAGTGGCACAATCTCCCGCTGCTATATTTTGGGAGTGTTACACATATAAATATCAAAATAAAGAAACGACCTTCCACGTTACCGTGCGGTGAAAATAAATAGACTAGATTCTACATTAAACAACTTCACATATTTTTTTCAAGATCATTATGTGCTACTAAACACAAATTGTTTAAAACATGATATGAATAGTTAAATTTAAACAAGATCAACCTAAACTCCATACAAGTTAAGCAAAGTCAAATCCTTCGTGCAACAAAATTTATACAAAATATTCATCGATATTAACACATAATGACAAATCTATGTAAAAACTCGTATGTGCAAGTGTATTATAATTATATAAGTGTTAAAAGTCTAATATAATTTTATAGAAAAATCTTAAACATTACTACCTCGGTCCCAAAATTATAGTCCTTTATTGATTTTTTCGGTCTTTCTTTTTTAGCTTTGACCATAAATATTTTTGTTTGTGTTATACAATAGTTGATGAAAAATATACTAATGAAAAATACATTTAAAACACAATCCATTCATATAATTTGCATCAAGTATTATATAGTACAAATAAAAATATTTAAGGTCAAAGTTATAAAAGAAAGACCAAAAAAGTCAATAGGGGACTATAATTTTGGGACGGAGGGAGTACAAAATTACGGATTTATGAATTGTCACACTATTTATCTTTAAAACAAAGTTATTGAAATATTATTACACGTTATACTATCTGCCCAAATCTCGTGCGTTCACGGTTCTAAAACTAGTCAGAACATAAAGTCAAAGTATAGTACCATTGCGCACAATGGAACAAAAAATAGCTTAATTACTAAATTTGAACATATAATGTAAAACTATAAATACTACAAAGGAAAAAAAATGATTACTAGTTTAATGTATCAGTGACAAAAGCAGGGACGGATCCAAGATTTTTAAAAGGGTGTTGCACAAAAAAATGTTGGGCTAACTTAAGTTACACCGTAAGAAATGAAAGTAGCAAATTTTTTTTAGGGTTGCACATAGCACAAAATCGGCAGGTTTGAAATCTTTTTGCACCTTGAGACTTAAAATTAGGTGTAGCCCGTGCCACACCCGGTATACATGTGGGTCCGTTGTCCATGGACAAAAGTACGTTGTTATTTAATAACATTAGCCCTAATGAATGTTGGTAATCTATTAATGGAAAAAAATTATGTCCCACACTAACAAAACTCTGCTATGAAACTATGAAAGGATCATATAAAACTCAATTGCCAACCCTTCTTGTGTTAAGTAACTCCAACAAATCTTGAACTCTCACGAGACATTCCATTTTTGGAATGCGATAAATACTCTTGATGCATTATGCATTTGTTACAAGTTAAAAATGGTAATTTGGTGAGAAAAAGGGTTTGGAAGAGAAGTACTTTTATCGTTCCCCCATAGGGAGTAATTTTACACAAGATTAATGATGTTAATGAAATAATACAGAATGCTCTAGAAGTTTTTAGAGTATGATGTAAATTCATAAGATTAGTAGAAGATTTTTGTTCTTTTAGATTCACATATAATCTTATGGAAAGTATATGCATGATAAAAGTTATGTAGTAGAACATTATTTGTTTGAGGGTCAAGAAGCATATCTAGAACTTTTGTACTGAGATTCAATTAAACACCCTCCTATAAATATATGATGACTTATCTCTATTTAGATTACTTGTTTCTATTTCATTAACTTTTAAAAATATCTGAACTCGAGTTTTGCAAGCTCATGCTCGAATCGACTCGGCATGTTTACACTCTCATGTTTTCAGTTTAACCGTAAAACTAGTCAAGACATAATTTCAGATAGAAAAATGTGTTGATAATGAATGATTATTCATTAACATTACACAGTTTACAAAGCTATCATCAAACATTATATTTCGTATATCAGAAGCCATTATCCCAATTTTTGGATATCCGAAATTCTTCTACTTTGATATGAGAGTTTTCAACTGTTAGGAATTATAAAATTTAGTCATTAAAGTGTCGGTCACCTCAATTATATGTAATTATTAGAAATCTCGTAGTCGTAGTTATTTAATGTTAGTAAGTAGTTAGTTAAGTAAAACCGTGGAGGACGGACAGGTCTTTACCCACTGTATGCCTGATCCACAGCCCGTAGGTGGCGTTTATTGTACGACACTATAAATACCCTCTACCTCCCAAGGTAGAGGGTTGGAGCTTCAATACCATTTTTCTTTGTTTCACATAGTTCCCAACTCTTTTCCCTTTCTCTCTCTAGAACTTTCTCTCTCTAAACAATTGTGAACGCCTCATATGGATTTGGTTTAATGTGTTTGTAAAATCCTATATCTTACAATTGGTATCAAGAGCCATGGTTTGATCACTCATCTTTCATGCTATTTGTTTTGGTGGATTTCATAAGGTTTTTGAGGTTATAAGTGTTTAGAAGAGTTTGAATCATTTGGTTAATCTCTAGTGTTAAAGTTTGAATTTTGATTGTACTTTTGTGTTTAGGATCATCATATGTGTTTAGGTTTTGAATTGGAAGGCTTAAAGCATTGTGGTTTGGTTGTTTTTTATTGATAAAGTCGTTGTTTTTGAAAAGTGTACTAAGCGAGTTGAGCTACGTAGTTGAATTTCTTGGAAGCGAGTTGGTTTGCTATTGGAAGCAAGTTGGTTTAAGCGACTTGGCTATTAAGCGAATTGTATTAGCAGCGAGTTGGTATATGTGATTTGGCTATTAAGAGAGTTGTTTCGTTAAGCGACTTGAGTTTTAAGGCGACTTGGCTACTAAGCGAGTTGTATTGTCAGCGAGTTGGTTTAAGCGACTTGGTGGTTAAGCGAGTTGTCTCTGTATGCGACTTGGCTATTTAGCGAGTTGAGTCTTTAAGCGACTCGAGTTTTATGCGACTTGTATTTTAAGCGAGTTGACTGTTTAGCGAGTTGATACCAAAGCGAGTTGACTGTTTAGCTACTTGTTTAGTGAGACTTGTCACTTCTTCGTGCTACAATTTTACGGTTGATCTTTTGGTTTAGTAAAATCCCGTGAAAGAATCAATTTCCCGGTTTAATCAAAGAATTGTAAAATCTCGTCGAACTTGTAATCATGTCTAACAACATGCCTACTATCGTTTCTACTATAGCTGAGGACGTTCAAGCAGCTGGTTCAGACACTCGTCCACCCATGCTTGACAGAACTGACTATGACTCATGGGCTCAACGAATTAGGTTGTATTGTCTGGGAAAGGAAAATGGAGTCAACATTCTCAAGTCAATTGATGAAGGACCTTATCAGATTGAGACTACAAGAGACATAATTGATACTGCTGCAGATGGAACAATGATCTTTGGATTGGACAGACCAAAGACGTATGATGAGCTCGTGATAAGGAGAAAAAGATATTCGATGTTGATATCAGGGCATCAACCATTATACTTCAAGGTCTTCCAAAAGATATCTACAAGCTTATCAATCACAACACTGAAGCCAAGGCGGTTTGGGATAATGTCAAGATGATTCTCTCGGGTTCTGAATTAACTAAGGAAGACAGAGAATCACAACTGTATGATGAATTTGAGCACTTTAAGATGAAACCAGAAGAACGTGTCTATGAATATTACGTGAGATTCCACAAACTTGTGAATGATATGAGGAATATCAAAATGACCATGCCAAATATTCAGCTGAACTCAAAGTTTGTGAACAACATGAATCCCGAATGGCACAAATTTGTCACCTCTTTGAAGCTAACCAAAGGATTGAAGAACACCAACTATGAGCAACTGTATGCCTTCCTTCTTCAGAATGAGAGACATGCTATGTTTGAATGAAGGATTCTTGAACAGTTCAAATCTAAGCAGGGAGAAACAAGTTCATCAAATGATTCTACAGCCTTTTACACCAATGTTGGAATTACCACCAAAGCTTCTCAAGTCATACCCACGGGTAATGGTAATTACAAGCTCATACCTGATCCAGCATATAAGCCTCCTGACTCAAACACACTCATGGAAAACATCATCAATCAACTATCTCTCATGGTAAGTCAAAATATGAATTCCCTCCCACACACCAACAATAATCTCAGAACAACATCCAATCCACACAATCAAGCTACTGTCAGAGATGGTAAGGTTGTGGTGCAGAATGTGCAAGGAAGACGATATGAACAAGGGATGGTTGGAGCAGGTTATGGGAATGCTGGAGTAGGTGGAGGATATGTGGCAAATCCGAATCGTGGAAGAAATGTCAATCAAGGGCAAGCAAAGCCAATCAAATGCTACAACTGTAGTGGTGAGGGACATATTGCAAGGAACTGCACATCTCCAAAACGTCTACAGAATGCAGAATACTTCAGAGACAAGATGCTGCTTGTGCAAGCTCAGGATAATGGAGTAGCTTTGGATGAAGAGGAGTTGTTGTTTCTTGCTGAAGGGAATGCTAAGACATATGATGCTGATGTAGATGAACAACCAATTCAGGAAATAGGTCACAATCATCAAAATGCCTTTCAAGTTGCAGACTGTGATGCATTTGACTCTGATGTCGATGATGAACCTACTACCCAGACAATCTTCATGGCTAGCATCTCACCTATGGTCTCTCCAAAGGTCCCATCACCACAACAGGGTGGTCCATACAAAGAATCAATCATCTCAGAGGTATTAAAACTATACGATGAGGTTGATGAGCAAAAGATATATAACGAAGTACAATCTCTTAAAACTTATGATTCAGATATTGATAATGTGGGTAATAGTAATATTGTCCCATATGATCAATATGTGACACAAAGTGAAAGTGAGATTGTGCCAAGTGATGTATCTTCTGCAGTCAATAATGACTATGTGTTTGATGAATACACTGCATGTGCCCCTGATGATTCTGTTACCTCTGAACTGAATGCCTACAAAGAACAAGTTGCTATATATGAACAACGTGCTAAGTTTTGTTAACTACTCGTGAGCAGGAGATGGATGACCAAATGCGTTAAAACAAGAGTTAAACTCCTTACAAGAAAAGCTTTCTAAAAATGTTAAGCAAAAGCAAGAGCTTCAAGATAATGTCAAAGTGCTTAAACAAGAATTTAACGCTAAGGAATCAAAACTTTTGAATGAATTTTCTAATCTAAAAACTTTGAAAAACAAGCATGAAAATAAGTTATACGTACAAGGGAACACCATTCAGACTGCTCACATGGTCACTAAGCATAGAGTCTTAATCGATAAGCATAGTATTCCCATTATAAAGGATCCCAACCCTGAGTATGGTAAGAAAGCAAGAGAAGCTCAGAAGGTAATCTATGATGGCAATGAGATTCTTAAGCCTAGGCAAACACCATCATGTATAGGAAGCTCGGAAGAGGATAGAAAATTAGATGATGCATCTAGGGAGAAAATGGATAAGAAGCTTAACGATCCTGCGTGTAAAAAGAATAACATAACGATCAAACCTCATGATTACACTAAGGAAAATTGGATCTCCCAGAACATGTTTAAGCCTCAAACTCAATTAACCCCAGAACAGATTTTTTTGGAAGAAAGATATGGATAAACAAAAAGTTAATGTACTTGTTGAAACAAACACTCCCTTTAGGAAAATGCTTGCAGCTACTGTGTATCCTCCAAATACACCAATGCACTTAGTTCCTAGAACTATTGCCACTAATAGCAAGACCTTAATCAGCCTGTATGTTGTTTATCAACTATTCATTGATTTTGAGAAAACATGTAAGAAGAGAATCACACCTACAGGGATAACTGAAGGGGAAAGGGGTTTTGAGCAAACTAAAGAATGTTATTTAACTGAGGTCATGCCCTTCTTTAAACAATTAAAAGGTCAATTTGAGAGTCTTTAAAAGGGGATTAACTCAGATATCAAAGAAATGGAAAATGAATTTGATGCAATGATTGTTGAGGTAAATGATTATGAACGGGAACTCAAATATAATGAAATTGAAAGGAAGAACTTGCATATCTTAAATGAGATCTTAGTATTAAGTTATGTGGCTCAAGATGTGTTTTATACTGTTACTAACCATTCTATTACTGCCTCTCAATTTCATGAATTAACTGTTGCCTTGAAAGTTTCCCATGATCGTGTCATTGAGCTTGAAATCAAAAACTCAGAACTGAATGAGAAAATTGATCAGGATGATCACGATAACTTAGTAAAACATTTTTCTAAACTAGAAGTTGAACATTTTAATTTGCAACTAAAATATCAACATCTTAAAGAAAATGTCAAAATCTCAAACATCAAGACATCCTCAAATGTTCTAGAGTTTGATGCACTTTTTGAAATAAACAAACGTGACGAACAGATTCAAGCTCATTGTAACACGATCAGAAAGGTGAAAGCCCAAATTTCACAATTAAAGGGTGAAAAGAACAACGTGACTGGCTCCCAAATGCCTCCTCCTTTAGATTCTCAGTGTTCTCAAATGTTTCATCTTCAAAACTTGGTTAATGCTTTACAAAAATAAAATGAGAGTTTTCTAGAAGAAAATGAAAAGGTTAAACGACACTTTAAAGAGTTATATGATTCAATGAAAGTCACTCGTGACAAGAACAACGAGAAAAAATAACATCTTTACAAAAGGAAATTGAGAATCTGAGGAGTCAGGAAAAAGGGAAAATGCCACTTGTCTTTAATGAGAATGTTGCATCAAAGTCATCTGCAGATTGAAAATATACTGTGACTGTTAAATACATTCCTCCTCATCTTAGAAATAACAAACTTGTGTTTCATAACTATTTTGCCACCTTAAGGATAGTCTAGAATGTCTCCGTGAGATTGTAGAAGAGGATTTCATAAATAAGCCACTTGATAGAGAGATTAGGTTTGCTTGCATTCAGGCCAAACGATCTCAAGAGCTGCTAGAATGTTTAATAGCAACATGTCCTAAATCCTTAGGTGCAAAAGATAAAGCTGTGATGCCTTGTTCTATGCCTAGTGCCAATTATGCAACCCATTCTATGCCTAGTATTAAGAAAGTGAACTCTAAAGTGCCTACAAGTAGTTCTGATCCATGCACGTCTAGTTCAGGAATGCAAAAAGCAGCCCAACCAACTAATGTTCCCATAATTCCCTCTACATGAGTAAAAAGTGACACCAAAGCGAGCGAGTCAATGCCTTCAGGCAATACAAAGCAAGATAGGACCTCGCAAGCTAAGTATGTGCAATGGAAGAAAGTAGAAGACCACCCTAGGAACATTATGTTTGATTTGAATAAAACGAATCGTGTTGATTCTAGTATTAGCTATAAGCGTACTGTAATTAATTCGAATTCTTCTACTTTTGGCAAAACTTGTAATGATGACTGTTTGATTTCTGTTACTGATCATGAATGTGGTGTGAATGTTTTGCTTAATGCTGTTAAATGCCCAGTTAAAGTTGTTAATGTCAAAAATCAAGCTAAGAAGGCTAAAAGGGAAAAGCGAAAGAAAGTTAGAAAACATTGGAAACCCACAAGAAGAAAATTTAGTAATATTGGTTATCATTGGATACCTACTGGCCGCAAATTCAATCTTAATGAGATTTTCCCTAAATTATCTAGATCAATGCCCATTAGGAAATGGGTGCCTACTGGTAGAACTATTTCTTTAAGAAGTGAACATACTTTGAATAGGTCAAATACGGATACTGGCATTGCATCTATCCCTGATGATTCCATTGTTTCTACTTCTGACGTGGGTGTTCTAATCACTGTTACTAACCAAATGGAACCCATTCTTGCATGGGGATCCCAATTATCTAGTTATCCATTCTTGTCTGTGTTCAATTGCAGATCGTTCAAATCGTTCTGTGGTACCTGGACTCAGGCTGTTCCAAGCATATGACTAGAGACCGGTCATGACTCATGAACTTTGTGAGTAAATTTATCGGGACTGTTAGATTCGGGAATGATCATTTCGGTGGAATTATGGGTTATGGAGACTATGTTGTCGGTGATAGTGTTATCTCCAGGGTATATTACGTTGAAGGTCTTGGTCATAATTTATTCTCTGTCGGTCAATTCTGTGATTCTGATCTAGAAGTGGCATTCAAAAAACATACTTGTTTCGTTAGAGAACTTGATGGTAAAGAACTCTTAAGAGGAACACGTGGTTCAAATCTATACACCATCTCTATCGAATATATGATGAAGTCTTCTCCAATCTGCTTGTTGTCAAAGGCTTCGAAAACAAAGTCATGGTTATGGCATCGTCGTCTAAATCACTTGAACTTCGGCACCATAAATGATCTCTCCAGAAAGGACTTAGTAATAGGCTTACCTAAACTAAAGTATGAAAAGGATCATCTTTGTTCAGCATGCCAATTGGGAAAAAGCAAGAAGTATGCCCACAAACCCAAACCTACGAACTCAGTTATGGAAGTTCTACATACCATTCACATGGATTTATGTGGACCCATGAGAGTGCATAAAATTTTTGGGAAGAAATATGTATTAGTTGTGGTTAATGATTACTCTCGATTTACTTAGGTTAAGTTCTTGAGGAAAAAGGATGAAACTCCAGATATCATCATCAAACTTATCAAACAGCTGCAGGTTTGACTTAACAAAACTGTCAGAATCAACCGAACAGACAATGGAACTGAGTTGTTAATAAAGAACTTAGTGAGTTTTATGAAAGTGTTGGAATCAGTCATGAAAGAAGTGTTCCACGAATTCCTCAACAGAACGGTGTAGTTGAAAGACGAAATCGAACTCTTGTGGAAGCCACAAGAACAATGTTGATTTACTCAAAGGTTCCAATGTTTCTCTGGGCTGAAGCCATTGCCACTGCATGCTACACTCAAAATCGATCCCTTATTCACACTTCTCATGGAAAAACTCCATATGAACTTGTCCATAATCGAAAACCTAATCTTTCATTCCTTCGTATGTTTGGTGCATTATGTTATCCAACTAATGAGGGCCAAGACTTAGGCAAACTTAAAGCTAAAGCGGACATTGGAGTATTTGTAGGATATGCACCAAGCAGAAAAGGATACCGAATCTACAACAAAAGAACCCGAAATATCATGGAAACAATTCACGTTACGTTCGATGAGCTGACCGGTCAAATGGCTCCTGGACAACCCAGTTCTGGACCCGCATCATCAAGTAGTCCCATCAGTTCTACTCTTGTATACGATTCTTCGCCAGCAACTCCTTATGTACCACCTTCAGAAGATGACTTGAAGAAACTATTTTATCCAATGTTTGATGAACACTATGAGCCAATTGCTAATGATCTACCAATTCCATCAACAGAGGCTGCTCCTATCCCTGTCAATGAAGTTAACCCTTCAGTTTCTATGTCATTAAGTCAAGAAGCACCTGTTGCTGATCACTCTGTCTCATCAACAAATCATCAATCATCGAGTATACATCATGGAATTGCTTCTGGCACCCTTGATGGAGAGAATCCCTTTGCTACTCCTGAAGATGCCCCATTTGAAAACATATTTTCTCCTCAATCATCATCGAAACAATCTTCATCAGGAGAAATCGACTCTGCTACTTCAGTTCCTTAACAACAACCACACGAACACCTTAGAAAATGGACACATGATCACCCATTGGACAACATCATTGGAAATCCCTCTCGTCCCAAGATCCACTCGCAAACAACTTGCAACCGATGCCTTATGGTGCTTCTTCAACTCCGTACTATCCAAGGTCGAACCAAAAGATGTTAAAACCGCCATGAATGAAGACAGCTGGTTCAATGCCATGCAAGAAGAAATACATGAGTTTGATCGACTAGATGTATGGAAATTAGTACCGCTCCGATTGTGCTATGATCATTGCTCTAAAGTGGATCTTCAAAGTAAAACTTGATGAGCATGGTGATTTTTAAAGAACAAGGCTTGATTGGTTGCAAAAGGATACCGTCAAGAGGAGGGTATTGACTTTGAAGAATCATTTGCTCTAGTTGCTCGTATCGAGGCAATCAGAATCTTCTTGGCTAATGCTGCAAGTAAGAACATGGTAGTCTATCAGATGGATGTAAAGACGGCTTTTCTTAACGGAGATCTTAAAGAAGTCGTATACGTCACCCAACCGGAATGTTTTGTGAATCCAGAGCATCCTACTCATGTCTATCGCTTGAAGAAGGCTCTTTACGGCTTGAAGCAAGCTCCAAGGGCATGGTATGATACGCTATCAAATTTTCTTCTATCTACTGGATTCAGCAAAGGAGCAGTTGATCCGGCATTGTTCACCAGAAAGTCAGGCAAACATTTAATTCACATTCAAATCTATGTTAATGATATTATCTTTGCCTCGAGTGACCCCAATGAATGTGACCGTTTTTCTAAGGAGATGGGCTCCAAATTTCAAATGTCAATGATGGGACAAATGTCATTTTTCTTGGGATTACAAATTTCATAAAGTCCCGGAGGCATTTTTATTAATCAATCTAAATATGCAAATGAAATTTTAAAGAAATTTGGATTTGACACTTGTGACACCGTTGACACTCCCATGGTGGAACGTACCAAACTGGATGAGGACCACTCAGGGATCATGGTAGATCAAACGAAATATCAAAGTATGATTGGATCCCCGATGTACCTCACGATAGACCGATATTCGTTCGTATGCATGTGTGCTAGATACCAGGCTAAGCCTACCAAAAAGCACCTTGAAGCGGTTAAACGGGTCTCTCGGTATCTCCAAGGAACCATCAATATAGGACTTTGGTACCCGAAGGACACCGGTATGTCACTAACAGCCTATGCAGATGCTGACCATGCAGGATGTCAAGATACACGTCGAAGCACGTCCGGAGGTGCTCAGTTTTTGGGTGATAAGCTTGTGAGCTGGTCTTCAAAGAAACAAATGAGTAATTCTATATCCTCTAAAGAGGCTAAATACATAGCCATGTCATCTTGTTGTGCTCAAATCCTATGGATGAGATCCCAATTATCTGACTATGGCTTTGAATTTAAAAACATCCGTCTGTATTGTGATAACAAAAGTGCCATTGCTCTCTCTTGCAACAACGTTCAACATTCAAGAGCAAAGCACATCGACATTCGACATCATTTCATTCGGGAACAAGTGGAAAAAGGTGTGGTAGAACTCTATTTTGTGAGGTCTGAATACCAGTTAGCAGACATCTTCACCAAAGCTCTTCCTAGAGAACGTTTTGAGTTTATCCTTCCACGACTTGGTCTAAAGAGCCTACAACCGGAAACACTCAAACGTCTTCAAGAGAAAGACGAGGAGTAAAAATGGTTCTTTTTCTTCATCTATATCTTGTATATATTTATTCAAAAAGCAAAATACAAAATTTCAAAACCCACAAAAGAAAATATAAAAATATAAAATTTTTAAAAATCCATAAAAAATTAGAAAATCTTGAAAATTATCAAAAAAATATTTTTATTTTGTCATGTTTTTTATTTTTATTATTTTTGTTATTCAATATCATCTACGGACTTTGTGTTGACATTCAAAGAATGTCACGGGTTTTTAGATGCACTTCGAATGTACATAAATTGCTTAAAAAAATGAGGAGGAGAAAAATGGTGGTTTATTGTCATTTCAGGCAGTAACCCGTTTTAAAATGTAAAGAACAGAGCCGTGCTTTATCTTATTTTTCAAATCTCATGCTCTGATTCTTAAAACAAATGTTTGTCACCAAAAAGGACAAATGTTTTCTTTCCAAATATTTTTCCGTCTAATGATTCTTCTGAAAAATATTTGTCATCTAATGAAAACAAAATTGCTTTGAAAATACCTCGTACTCTATTATCTTTGAAAAATCATCTGTGCTTATCATCTGTCAAAATTTCTATCTCTCAATCAACAACCTGTGTCATTGATTGAGGGGGAGAATGATTTCAATCGAATTAAAAAGATTATTTGTCAAACAATTGGCACGAAAACGAGCAAGGTCTACTTTTAGATAATCAAAATGAACAATTTTTTCTACAAGTGGTTTAAGACCTTGGCTATTGTTATGTTTCATTAGATTATCAAAGCATGTTTAATCCGTGGAGTTTAAAGTCTCATATTTGATCCTTATCGGTTTAATGTTTTCATAAGCAAGTCAAAATTCTTCTCAAAAGCTTTCAAAAAAAATTTAAATCTATAAAGATCACTAACCTCAAATGATTTGAAGATTGTGATCGGGGGAGAATTTGTGATTTAAATTGGATTTAAACTGATAACTCGATAATTGGTTTTATAAGTGTTTAGCAATCTCTCCTCTATTCATGTGCCAAACGATTTCAAATTTTCCATGCACATGTTAAGGGGGAGCATTTTTTAAAACCAAAATGGATTGAAACATGATTAATTTGTTCCAAAGTGCAGGTTTTCCCTAATATGTGCTAAACAATTTCAAAATCAGCCGCACATATTGAGGGGAGCATATTTTTGAAAACCACATCCTTTCCATAAAATATCTTTATCAAAGTATGAAAAATACTAATTTTGATCGGGAAAGTGATGTCGATAACTTTTAGAAATGGTTGATCGAAGAATCGAAGCTTTTATTCTTAAATCTGAGATTTTCAAATCCTCTTGCCTCCATGTGCTAAAACCATTTCAAAATATATGATGCATGTGTTGAGGGGGAGCTGTTTCTAAAAAATATAAAAAACAATTCAGGTACAAAATGCTTTGATAATATATCACAAGTACTTGAATTGATTTTCAAATGGTTTTCAATTGGTTCCAACGGCTGATGAACAATACCAAAAGACCAACCAATTTATTTTATGCATGGTGTTATAAGAATGGTTAGGTTAGGTATTCGTTTCCATGATCCCGCCAGAGCCGGAGGGATCTACCCAGGGACAATCCACTAGATAGTGTAGAGTCCTTAGAAATGATGAAAAAAGGAGAAAAGTGAGATATGGGAAGAGTGCGGACTGAGATAGAGCTAGAACTAGAATAAACCCAAGAAGGTTCTAGTATTGAAGTCTCAGTAACCACTGAAGGGGTTGAAGAATGAAAAAGAATTGAATGTGAAAAGGGTGAAAATAAATAGCCCTCCAATTATTCAACCGTAGGGCAGAAACCGGGTTCAATACATATGCTACTGGTGGTTACCAAGGTAACACCGGTATTGAAGACAAGACATCATGGACCCAGTGACGCTCTGCACTACAACTTCCCAAGCTACTCAAGTTCCTCTTGAAAGGGCTTGTTTCATTCTCACGGGGAACCGACATAATCTATCGATTTTCTCTTAGAGATGGTTGATATTGAATAAGGAGACTCTCTCCCTAGTCTCCGGCATAGGAACCAAATGTGCACAATTGAGTCTAGAGCCACGAGATCATCAATAAATCTCATTAGGACACTGTCAATGAAGACTCTCTGTTTCACACAATGTGGAAAGAGAGAATATATTTTTAGAGTCCTACGCATTATTCTTGTGGTATTGCCAGAACATCTGAGTGATATGCAAACATATTCACAATAAAGATGGAAAACCTTCTAGAGCCAATATCAAACAAGCTCTTGGTAGGTGGCATGTGAGATCTATCCAATAGATCAACCATGTGACAACTGAACAGAAACAATGAGGCGATTCAAATTTTTGAATCAATCCTGGTTCAGGTTATGGATTGACGGATACCTTTGAAAAACCGGTCGTTGTGCTTAAAACTCTTTTCTCTAGCACATCGACTGTGTATTAATATTTCAAAAATAAAAGGTGTTTATGATTGATAATTGATTTTCTTTAAAACCTTCGTTGTATTGCAAAAACACTTTATTTTGAGCAGTACTCGATTGTTTTTCAAATCTCTTTTCATCAATCAGTGAATCTCAAATTCGCTGGTTCACTCACTACGTGTTGTCTTCATTGAGATGTTCCGGTTTGACAACAGCTAGGGCAGCTGCGAAACCCTGTCAAGGAGATTCTTCAGAATTATACCTGATCACAGGAAATACTTGTACTGATCAACGGGGAACCGTGGGCCGTGTACCTCAATTCAACGAAAGTGATCAAAGACACTCTCATGCACTTTATTGCTAATTGTTGTATGCAGGTACACCCGACGATTGCAGCTGATCAGAATGGAGAGGTCAATCCATAGCCGCATGCTCACACAACACATTCATTAAAAAAAAGATATCATGATTTGTGCATCAATGACTATGATATTCTCACTTCAATGCTTCTGCTATGCTGCTACAAATATCATGAATCAACCAAAGCTTCCGCTACTCTGATAAGAAGAAATCATGATCCAGAATGTGAGCATGTCGGTGCATTGTCACAACATCACATAATGTCAACACCACAATGGAAGAGTCAGAGATTTACGCAAGCTGATGATCTTAAAGCTGGCTCAGAACTCATCATCACGTGGATCAGTTAAAGACCTCCACTTGATTTATTCAAACTTGTATAACATGAAGAATCAAAGACTACGAGCTACTGAGCAAAGGAATTAAACAAGAATTCAAGAACAATCTTAATGTAATATCTTTTTGTATTCTGTGTAAATTGAGGTGACCTCCCTTAGGGGGAGATTGTTAGGAATTAGAAAATTCAGTCATTAAAGTGTCGGTCACCTCAAGTATATGTAATCATTAGAAAGCTCGTAGTCGTAGTTATTTAATGTTAGTAAGTAGTTAGTTAAGTAAAACCGTGGAGGACGGACGGGTCTTTACCCACTATATGCCTGATCCACAGCCCATAGGTGGTGTTTATTATAAGAGACTATAAATACCCTCTACCTCCCAAGGTAGAGGGTTGGAGCTTCAATACCATTTTTCTTTGTTTTACATAGTTCCCAACTCTGTTGCCTTTCTCTCTCTAGAACACTCTCTCTCTAAACAATTGTGAACGCCCCATATGGATTTGGTTTAATGTGTTTGTGAAATCCTATATCTTACATCAACAATTCGAGCATCTGCAACTTCAAGATTATTTGCTTTGAACGTTGTTACTTCATCGTCACTTTTTTTAAAATTCTACGAAGTAAACATATTGCCAATTTTGTTTATAAAGTAAATTTAAGGTAATTAATGAAACAATGAATTTTCAATGAAGAAAACACACATATTTATAGGTTGAGCGGTTTGATCAAAGAGGGGCAACTCCGCCAATTTTCCTATCTCTTTGATTACTTGAATCATTAGAAATTTGTTAATGTGACCATAAACAAGTGCAACAAACAACCTATATACATATGTAACCACTCTACCCTTTTCCTTTACATCCCCTTGACCCTTCTACATATCTCATTACCATTTTGTGTTGATTATATATATATATATATATATATATATATATATATATATATATATAAAGCACAAAACTCCCCTTTAATCTAGGTAACAATACTCTACCATCATATTGCATACCCAATACTTAATACAGTTTTAAACAAAGTTAAAAACATCCTAGATGTTTTTCTTCCTTTTCCTCTAAACTATCCTTCTTTTTTGCATAATCAAATGTACCTTTAACCTGCATATAAAGCTCAAGTTCTTAATATTCAAGTCTGGTAAGAGTTAAATATATAACTTTCTAAGATCAAAGAACCCATGTATATGCATATGTCTCATATGCATTAAATGCTGAGCATTTAGCACAAAAGATGGACAAAATAACTATCCTAAACCTCCGTAAAAGACCGAAAGAGCAACTCCCAAGTCCTAACGACGTATCTTGAAATTTACTAACCTACACCTTCATCCCAACACACTACAATTTTTATAACTTAATATCTTGTGCCTAAACTCAAAAGTTTACACAAAGTAAGATTCCACAATAGTCATTGGAGTTTCTCCATAATCTAATACTAGCACTAATATTTCCCTACCTAAACATACTCAATTATAATCATAATATTCTTACGAACAATAATATATGGTGAAATCAGGATCAAACATAAATTGTAAGATGAATCATCACTTTACGTTTTACAAACAGAATCACACGTTATTTTAACCTAACACTCACCATATATGCATTAACCTCAACACAAGATCTCGCACGTCAATGCCACACCTTATTTAAGTATATCAAACACTTGTCAAATTATAATTACCATAATAACGTAAACTTCAATTAAGACCCTCAGTTTAACTTCAATAGAAGAAATTTTTCATCATAATAAGCAAGATCGTCATCAAATTACTTTATCTCACATGTCATTTAGCTTAAAAAGCTTACTAAATAAAATTATAATTATGGCAGATCATTTGTATCGAACACTTAAAAAATTCCAATAATCGCATCATTTATATCAAACACTAGATTTATATTTAAAATATTAATGAATCATAATAATTGAGTGACAAATATTGTACCATTGGCTATTTATCTTTCTCCAAATTCCGCTCATCCATGATAATTCTTGAGTATAAAAGGGTTTTGATTTTGGAGTTTATTGGGGTTTTTTAGTGCTCGGGTATTTTTTTTTACTTTTCTTATGTTGTGTGTATATGTATATTAGCCTTACTGATTGTACATTTGCTTTACCGTAAGATCGTGGCGCGTGGCACACGCTTTTATCACCCAAGTTTCTTTTCAATTGTGATTTGTGTCACATTAACATATTTTTTTTTTAAATTATGTTATCACTATATAAAAAGAAAAGACTATTTGTATGTGCATAAAGAGATACGTACTACAATGCATTTTTTTGGCAATCTTATTTCTATTATCTAATGTAAGAAAAGAATGAGTTTTTTGTTCTACATTGCATTCCAAGTGGTGCTTCCTCACTTTCATTTATGTTTTCAAACGAGTAATTAGGTTCTCACACGTTGCGACGTAGCTAGCTAATTTAAGTCTCGTATTTGCTCTAAGTTCTATTATCTTTGTTTGATGAAGGATTATGCCTTCACATGTTGTCATATTGTAACGTTTGGTGTTCAATTTTATGTTTACATGAGTATCATTGTTAATTAAATGCCTATGTATATATGTATATTTATAATTTCAGTTTTATGAATGGGCGTGCCCAATAATGATGGGAAACAAAAGCGTGTATGGTAAAAGAATTTGCATCAAATGCATGAACTAAAACTACATATTTCTGTGAGACATCTTGTTTATGCGAAATACATATAGCATTCCTACAAAGCTATTAATCTTTTGATAATTCTTTCACCATATCCTTTTGTTGGCTTTTTCATCAATTGAATCTGAAGTGCTATCAAAGCATGGACGTTGTCCTTTTCTTCTCAAAACCGAAATTGATGAAGATATGTTCATTTCCATTAAATCACTATCACCGTGGTCATTGTCATCATTAACAACATCATCATCATTGTTATTATATAAATGATATTAAGTAATATGAGAGTACATGTATGACTAATGTATGCGCATTACTTAAAAAACTAAAAATAACAACTTTAGGAATGTGATTATTCCATTTCTTCTTTGCATTTCTTCATTCCTTAAGCTTTTATAGTGTTGTTGGAAACGCATTGCTGAAGATGAATAGGTATAACGAATGCGACGGATATGTAGAATCCGTGTTTTGGAACTTTAGTTAGGGTAGAAATGGTAACGTTAAACAGGTTATAGTCTCTTTAATCAAGTGACTCAATGTTGCTAATTAAACGTGTAACTATGATCTCTTTAACATTAGTTTTTCCACCCTCCCTAAAACTAGCATCTGCAATAAAACATTCAGATAAGCATATAGTTTCAAAGCATTTGTCTTTGTGTAAAAATAAAATGTATCCCTTTACAGGTTTGTAAAACAAGTAAATAATATAAAGTAGGGCTATGAACTCACCGTGAGTTAATGATGTTAAGGGTATAACGAAATCGATGGATAAGCCGGGAAACCTCTACGTACAACCTAGAAATATGATATCGTGTCTTAGGTTTTGTAGTAACGATGTGGAGATATAAATGAGTCTATATAAGTCATTATATTGATCATGATGTTGTACCTTGTGTTAATACAAATAAACCGTAAAAACTTTTATTAATATTTTGCGATCTCTTTGTGTTTTGTTGATAACAAATATAATTTTATCTTAAGTACAATTATAAGGATACATGTTATTTTTGTAAAGCATTTACATATAGCCATTTAAATACAAAAATGTTGTAATTAATCATTTTGTTGTAATAGTTTATTAGGATGGGTAAAAACCACAACCCATGGATCATATCCATAACCCATTGACCCATACCCATTTGACTAGATACAATGTATTCATTAGATACATTGAATCTAAAGGAATACCCATGGACCAACCCATGACCCATAACCAAAAAACCCATGGGCAAAGAGGAGCATCCCACGGATCCCTAGGTTTACACTAGACGGATCCCTTTTGGGAGGGATCCGTGGGATCCGGGGAACACTGGCAGAAATTTCCTATAAATAGAGAGCCATTTCTTCATTCTAACTCACCCCACTTCTTCTAATTCTCTCATATACTCTCATTCTCTTCTAACAAAAGATCACTTGATCTAGAGAGTACTTCCCTCTTTCTTTCTTTAGTGATTCTCATATAGGTCCTTCTCTAAGGCGAGATCACGAGCATTCTACAAGTCATCCAAGCAAGGGGTCCTTGATTGATTTGTTCCTCCGCAAGATTTCTGTAGCAAAGATCTTGTATTTGATATTTCACATATTTGTTGTGTAATAGTCGTGTTGGTTTGGTCCACTGTGTTACGGACTCGGTATTTAGCTTTGTACCGGAAAAAGGTGTAAGCAACGTTGTAAAGGCTTCTCCACCAAGTTGAAGGAGTTTGTTGACATAGTGCTTGAACTCTCGAGTAGGTGACTCGGGGAGTGGAGTAGGGCAAGGAAGGTGTCCTTGTAGCCGAACCACTATAAATCGGTTGTGTCATTTCTATCCCTTTGCTTTACTTTATTTACTTTCTTTATCATTAGATCTATACTTTCTCAACATCCATACGATCTCACATATTATCGAATCTAAAGTTTTTGAAATTAACTTAAAATCGGCAAAACTATTCAACCCCCCTTCTAGTTTTCCACAATTGGCATCAAGAGCTAAGTTTATAAAAGTTTTAAAATAAACCGTATTTTAAAAACTTTTCGATCACTATGGGTTCTGAAAATTACGAGGAAGGGCAATCTATGCAACGACCACCACTACTTGAAATTAATGGTTTTATATATTGGAAGAATAGATTCGAAACATATGTGAAGTCTAAAGATATTGATCTTTGGTACATTATTGTTGAAGGCGATTTTGAGGCTACCTCAAATGATGATAAAGGAAATTTAGTTAACATATCTCATGATAAACTAAATGATGAAATGAAAAAAAAGCTTTCTAAAAATAGTGAAGATAAAATGGTTTTGTATAATGCTTTACCCAAAAAGGAATTCGAAAGAATTTCTATGCTTAAAACCTCTAAAGAAATTTGGAATTCTTTAGTTGTAACTCATCAAGGTAATCAACAAGTTAAAAATAATAAAATTGATTTATTTGTTCAACAATATGAACAATTTTCAATATCGGATGAGGAAACTATAGATCATTCATTTGCTAATTTTAATACTATTATTACATCTTTACAAGCACTTAATGAATCTTTTTCTAGCCGTAACCATGTTAGGAGATATCTAAGGGCACTTCCATCTAAGTGGAGATCCAAGGTGACGGCGATCGAAAAGTCAAAAGATTTGACAATCCTCACCCTTGATGAACTCATAGGCAACTTAAAAGTCTACGAGCTTGTCCTTGCTAAAGACTCTGAAGCCTCAAAGGTGAAAGAGAAACACAAATCTCTTGCCCTTAAAGCCAAAAAGGCTTTAAGCGATGAAGAGAACTCCTCTTCGAATAGTGACGAAGAGGAGTACGCTATGGCGGTAAGGGACTTTAAAAAGTTCTTTAGAAGGAAGGGAAGATACGTCAAACAACCGTATGACGATAAGAAAGGCTTCCGGAAAAGCAAAGAGGACGAGAAGCCAAAAGATGATCGTACTTGCTTTAAATATGGGGACCCAAACCACTTTATTAGTAAGTGTCCCAAACGGGATGATCAAAAGGCGTTCATGAGCGGCACGTAGGGAATGAGCGACGAGGAGGACAAAGAAATTTGTCTCATGGAAAATGACGAGGTATGTCATGAATACTATAGTAGCTCATCACTAGATGACGACTCATTGCATAATGAATATGACAAACTTTGCAATATTAGCTTAAAACTAATTAACAAAACAAGCTTTTAAAAAGTCAAAACCAACGTTTAGATAAAGAAGTCATAGAATTAAAAGCAAAACTAAACGTCTAGAAAAGTGTAAAATAGCAAGTGGTGAATGTGAACTTTGCGTTCAACTTCAAACACTAGTTGATCAACTAGATTCTAAAATTGCTAGAATGAGTACGAATGATTTAGATATGATATTAGATAGTGTTAAAACCGGTAACAACCAAAAAGGTTTAGGTATTCAACAACTTGATCCATCAACTACTGAAAACAAAGAAACACAATTTGTTAAGGCACTAGAAAAACCAGCCACTGTTGTGGCGGATCCCACGGATCCCATCAAAAGGGAACTGGCTAGTGTTAAGCCAGGGATCCGTGGGTCTGCTGTAGCAAACAGTGGTAATAACGTAGCTTCTTCATCTAGAACAGATTTTATTATCATTAATAAGAAGAAACCAAATCATTTCACCACTAGACAACCACCTTCAAAATATAATCCTACTTTTACAAGAAACAAAGCTCCATCTTTTTCAAAACCTAATCCATCTAGGAGAGCTAATAATGTTTACCCGAGAAGTAACCATCAAATGGGATGGAACCCAAATATGCAAAATGGTTTTCCTTTTCAAAACTTTGCTCCACGGAAAGCATACTCATCTTATCCATACATGTCTAACATGAATGGAATGTTTAACATTAATGGACCCATGAACAAATGGGGACCAAACTTTTGAGTTAATTGTTTTCTTAGGTGTGCTTAAAGGTCGACCTAGACCCGAATGAATGGGTCAAGGATAGCGGGTGCACGAGGCACATGACCGGCAATAAAGATCTATTCTCCAAATATGAATCCTTCAATGGAGGTAATGTGGTGTTTGTAAATAGCAAAAGTAAAATCATCGGTAAAGGTACGATTTCTAACAAATCTCTAACCATTAACGATGTGTGTCACGTAGAAAACCTAAACTTTAACCTCTTAAGTATAGGACAAATATGTGATAAAGTGCAATGAACTTTTTACCGAAACTGGTAGTAAGATATTAAAAAATGGCGTAACCATAGGAAGAGGAATTAGGAAACATGGAGTCTATGTCATTAAAATCGGTAATGAACCTAAAGACAAACTATGTCTTACCTCTATGGATGATACTTCGACCTTATGGCATCGAAGATTGGGTCACGCCAACATGCGACTTCTTCAATCGCTATCATCCAAAGATCTAGTAAGAGATCTACCTAAGTTAAAATATGAACATCACTTTTGTTATGCTTGTAATGTAGGAAAACAAGTTCATTCTAGTCATAAAGCTAAAAACATGGTGTCTACAACTAAGTGTCTAGAATTACTATATATGGATTTATTTGGTCCATCCGCTATCCAAAGTTATGGAGGCAACTACTACACTTTGGTTATAGTGGATGATTACTCTATGTACACATGGACAAATTTCTTAAAGAACAAAACGGAAACGTTTAATTATTTTGAAATATTAAGCAAAAAAATCCAAAGACAACTAGGAAGTCCTATAGTGTCTATTAGGACGGATCATGGTAGGGAATTCGATAATGAAGTGCAATTTGGAGCTTTTTGTGACGCTAATAGTATTACTCACAACTTCTCGGCTCCGCGCTCTCCACAATCGAATGGGGTAGTTGAATAGAATAGAACCTTACAAGAAATGAGTCGCACCATGCTTAATGAGCAATCTATACCTCAAAAGTTTTGGTGCAATGTCGTTGATACTTCAACGTACATACTCAATCGAGTCTTAATTAGACCAATCTTAGGTAAAACTCCATACGAGTTATTCCGAGGCAAAAAGCCTACGTTAGATAACTTTAGAGTCTTTGGTAGCAAATGTTTTATTCTTAACACTAAATATTACCTTACAAAATTTGATCCTAAATCAACCGAAGGTATCTTTCTAGGTTACTCTCCAAATAGCAAAACTTACGTCATATTAAACAAAGAAACAATGAAGGTAGAAGAGTCATTAAATATAAAATTTGATGAAATTCCACCCAAACCCTCTCCACCTCTTATCGATGACGAGATTGTAGAAAGTGAAGCTATAGTAATAAAGAAAAAGATAAATGAAGAAGAAGAACCTTTAAATGATGAAGTCATAAACATTAAAGAGTCCAAAGATCACCCCGTAGATAAGGTCATAGGAAAGCTAAACGAAAGAACATTAAGGTCTCAAGTTCAAAACCAAAGTAGCTTGTTTTGTTTTGTTTCAACCATAGAACCTAAGAATACACAAGAAGCCATAAAAGATGAAAGTTGGGTAATGTCTATGCAAAAAGAATTAATTCAATTTGTTTCTAATGATGTTTGGACACTTGTCCCTCCACCTAGTAATCAAACCATAATAGGAAATAAATGGGTTAATAAAAAAAAATAGATGCAAACAGAGTAGTGTCTAGAGACAAGGCTAGACTCGTTGCCCAAGGGTATAACCAACAAGAAGGAATAGACTTTGATGAGACCTATGCCCCGTGGCTAGATTAGAGTCTATAAGAATACTTCTTGCGTATGCTTGTGCTAATGATCTAAAGCTTTATCAAATGGATGTCAAAAGTGCTTTTCTAAATGGTTTTATTAATGAAAAAGTATATGTAGGTCAACCTCCGGGCTTCATCGATTTTGAAAAACCTAAACATGTGTATAAATTAAAGAAAGCCCTTTACGGTCTTAAACAAGCTCCAAAAGCTTGGTATGATAGACTCAAGTCATTTCTAATTAAACACAACTATACCATGGGGTTAGTTGACAACACACTTTTTACTAAGAAAAGAGAGTCACATATAATCATAGTTCAAATATATGTAGATGATATTATATTCGGATCCACTTGTCAAGACATGTGTGATGATTTCTCTAAAATCATTCATGACGAGTTCGAGATGAGTATGATGGGAGAACTTAGTTTCTTTCTTGGTCTACAAATCAAACAAGTAGAAGATGGTATCTTCTTTAATCAATCTAAATACATAAAGGAGATGTTAAAGTAATTCGGTCTAGAAGAATCGAAACCAATTAGGACACCAATGTCATCCGACACCAAACTCACGAAAGATGAAGACGGCGAATCCGCCGATAATACTAAATATCGTGGCATGATAGGTAGTCTTCTCTACCTCACGACAAGTAGGCAGGATATCATGTTTAGTGTTTGCTTGTGTGCTAGGTTTCAAGAAGACCCTAAAACATCACACCTAGAAGCCGTAAAAAGAATATTTAGATATATTAAGGGTACAACACAATTAGGATTATGGTATCCTAAGGGCACAGGAGTAGAAACAATTGTATATGCAGATTCTGACCATGCAGGTGATTATGTTGACCAGAAAAGTACAAGTGGGGTATGTACTTTTATGGGATGTTGTTTAACATGTTGGTTTTCAAAGAAACAAACGGCATTATCAATATCAACAACCGAAGCCGAATACGTCTCCGCCGGCAAAGCATGCCAATAAGCACTATGGATGAAACAAGCGTTAGTCGACTACGACATTCATCTTAGTGACATATCCAATCTATGTGACAACAAGGGTGCCATAGATCTAAGCAAGAATCTGGTATTACATTCTCGCACAAAGCATATAGAGATTCGTCATCACTTCTTAAGAGACAATGTTCAAAAGGGGAACATCTCTATTGAGAAGGTAGCATCCGAAGACAACATAGCCGACGTCCTCACCAAACTGTTGAAGTGGGAACAATTCAACCTACTTCGTCTTGGTCTTGGTCTCATGGAACAAACGTCGTAATTTACTTTTTGACTCTACAAGGTATGTAAACACTAGCCTTCTTATTTCTGAGTCTAGGATCTCTATTTCACGCACAACTCACAAACAATACGGGAATTTTCGAAACCCAAGATAAGTTTTTTCACTTATAATTTTTTTATTTTTTTTTCGAAATAAGTACAAGTTACAAACACATAATCACATACACATCTTCCTATAAAACGTTTGTGTTTCACAAATCTCTCTTCAAAATGCTTTCTAAAATGATACTTCTTCCCGTATCAATTTCACAAAAGCAATTTCTCACGTCTAGGACAAATCGCTTTTTCATTATTAATACAACGTAAAAACCCATTTTCATTGCATCCCATGTCTTTTGAATGCTAAAAGGGACACATAACTAATATGTGTTTTCGGGTACATTCATTTAAACCACAATGAATTAGGAGCATCGGTAACACTAAATTACGTACTCAAGTAGTAAATATGTGTTTTTGGATTATCTCACATAGTAGTATACTTTTCCACTTCTAGTTTAGTTTTCTTTTTCTTCTTAGGAGTCGAGATAACCGCAACTCCAAATAGTTTGCATATAGGCACACACTAGGCAAAAATATTTCCAAAAGGAAAATTTTGTGATGCCTGGATCACCAGACCCACGGATCCCAGCCTTCATGCTGGACGGATCCCTCAAGTGAAGGATCCGTGGGATCCGTGAGACAGAAGCTGTTTTTACCTTCTATTTTTCTCACTTTGGATGAAAACTCTAACTTTTATCTTATTTTTTTAGAGTATGCTTTTTAATGCTTGTGTTCTCATGATCACATGCCTTAAATTCATATCTAATCATTAGATTTTAATCCACATTTTGGGTCAAGCATTCATTACAATGCTTTGTTTTTCTATATATATAGAACTCCCAAAATGCTTGCATAATTCATCTCATCTTCACAAACAAACAACACCATGTCATTCACAAGCTCTTACAACTTAGACGAATCACCTAGTACAAACAATCATCTTTGTGGAAAACTAGAAGGGGGGTTGAATAGTTTTGCCGATTTTAAGTTAGTTTCAAAAACTTTTAGATTCGTTAATATGTGAGATCTTATGGATGTAGAGAAAGTATAGATCTAATGATAAAGCAAGTAAATAAAGTAAAGCGAAGGGAAAGAAAAGACACAACTGATGTATAGTGGTTCGGCTACAAGGACACCTTCCTTGCCCTACTCCACTCCCCGAGTCACCTACTCGAGAGTTCAAGCACTATGTCAACAAACTCCTTCACTTGGCGGAGAAGCCTTCACAACGTTGCTTACACTTTTTTTGGTACAAAGCTAAATACCGAGTCCGTAGCACGGTGGACCAAACCAACACGACTATTACACAACAAGTATGTGAAATATCAAATACAAGATCTTTGCTACAGAAATCTTGTGGAGTGACAAATCAATCAAGGACCCCTTGCTTGGATGACTTGTAGAATGCTCGTGATCTCGCCTTAGAGAAGGACCTATATGAGGATCACAAATAGAAAGAAAGAAGAACAACTCTCTAGATCAAGTGATCTCTATGTTAGAAGAGAATGAGAGTGTATGAGAGATTTAGTAAGAAGAGGGGTGAGTTAGAATGAAGAAATGGCTCTCTATTTATAGGCAAAATTCTTCACTGTTCCCCGGATCCCACGGATCCCTTCCACTTGGGATCCGTCTAGTGTAATCCTAGGGATTCGTGGAACGCTCCTCTTTGCCCATGGGTTTTTTGGTTATGGGTTATGGGTTATGGGTTGGTCCATGGGTTTTCTTTAGATTCAATGTATCTAAGTATACATTGTATCTAGTCTACTTGGGTATGGGTTAAGATCCATGGGTTATGGTCCATGGGTTATGGTTTTTACCCATCCTAATAAACTATTACAACAAATACTTAATTATTACATTTTTGTATTTAAATGGCTATATGTAAATGCTTTACAAAAATAACATGTATCCTTATAATTATACTTAAGATAACATTATATTTGTTATCAACAAAACACAAAGAGATCGCAAAATATTAATAAACGTTTTTATGGTTTATTTGTATTAACAATCTTCATGAAACCCAAACCTTTGTACTTCCACCTTCCAAAATACAACAATCAAACACTAGGATATCCGCACGGATTAACATCCGATCTTTATGCTTAGGAAAACCATCATCAAATGGCTCATCCCCATCAACTAACTCACCACAAGATGCTTCCATCATAGCACCTCCCTCATCACCAACAAGTACACCATCTTCATCTCCTAAAGTCACTCTTTTGGAACTCCTTACGACTCCAACAAGATCTCAACAACCAAAACAAAAAGAAATAGCCTTTTTGACACCTCCAACTTCTCCAAACACAATATTAAATGATCTTGAAACATCACCACCCTTAGCTCCCATTAAACTACAAGAACATCTAGGTTCTTTTCCACCACCACTTCCAATCATTCCGGACTTTGATCTGTATTTTCCCATTTTTCCACCACAACTTCCGCAACTCACAAATCAAAACAACCCGGAAGACTTCCGTACTCATTACCCACATCACTTACGTAGTGAACATTGCCAATCCACTAGGGAAATTTCAATAGAAGTTAGGGAAGAAATGCGATTCATACTCAACCTCATCCTTGATCGCATCAATACCATTACTAATCTAAACCTCCATCCATAACCTTATGCAAGCATGGAAGGAATCATTATTACTATTTTCTATTTTTAGTACTTTTTCTTTTGAGTCATTTTCAAGAACAAGTCTTGTTCTTACTTTTACATGCTTGTAAGTGGCATAAATACCACTACACTTTGTTGTTTTATTACAAGGCCTTGTTTACATACCTTGGCTCCCAATCTTGATTCTCGTCAATCACAAGATTCTTTAAGCATGTTACTAACCTTTCTCTTTGTAGGATTTTTTTTTTATTTTTCTTCACTTGACGCCCAAACTAGGGGGAGCTACCGTCAAGGGGGAGTAAGCGATACGTGAACTAATTTATTTCTTCGAAGGGTTAAATTTTTGTTTCGACAAAAAGGGGGAGAAGAAGTAAAACTTAGGGGCTTTCAAAACGTACATCTATTCTTAAGTTTTACTCATCATAACTGTAACAATTCGCATTTTCGGGTCACTATTCATTTTTACTATTCACTGTTACTATTCATTTTTACTATTCATCATATTTTAGGTCATTATTTAAACTCAAACTTTTTTCCGAAAATTACTATTCACAAATTACTATTCACGAGTTACTATTCACCGTAATTTTTATTATTTATTGATTTAATTAAATTGAACAAGTAAATACTTTTACACAATTTTCATGCATAAACAATGTACTCTGTACCCATAATATATAAAAATCTAGTTACTATTTATAAATATCTAGATATTTTCAAAAATATCTAAACACTATTCATCAAAATATCTAAACACTATTCATCAAAATATCTAGATATTTTCAGATATTTTCCTAATAAATAGAAAGAAAACTAATTCATTTTATTTCACAGAAAAACACACACATTTCCCCTCCTCCTTGATGTCGCCACCCTCCATACACCCTCCATACTTGATTTTCAGGCTCCGAGTTATACACATAAGTTGAAGGCATTAGTATTCTTTACGTAAAAATTAAGTTTATTTTATATTTCCGCGGTTGGATTAAGAGCTACACAATGGTGGGTTGGAGCTGTGGGTCCCAGGAAATTCTCAAAACTTTTGCAAGAATAGATCGGGCAATATTAAAGATGGGTTTTTGTTTTTGAAGCTATTGGGATAGTTATGGGGTAGATATGAGGTGATTTAGAGGTTTTTTATAGTTTAGGAAATGGATTTTTGAATTTAGATGCGGAAGCGCTGCCCAATTTTCTAGTATCATTCATCAGTTATTATCAGGTGAGTCATAGCCCCTACTCTTTTAATGCTTGTTTTACAAACTCTTTGGGGGAGATACATGCTTAACTATTTTCATTTACTTTCATAAATACTCTAAACTTTTACTGATTATCGTGAGTTCATAGCCCCACTTTTACTCGCTTAATTGTTTTACAAACTCTTTGGGGGAGATACATGCTCAACTACTTGCTTTTACAAATACAAATACTCAAAGCATTATACTTGATTGCCATATACTTGATTGCGTTATACTTGATTGCGTTATACTTGATTGTGTTATACTTAAGACGATGGTAAGTCTCCATTGTTCTCCCACTAGGAAACTTGATAAGACGATGGTAAGTCTCCATTGTTCTAGAGCATCCACTAGTAAACTTGAAAGTCTCCCAATATAGGCAGAGCAACACTAAGTGCAATAATGTGAACTATTATGTCTCAGATGTGTGCTTAACTATAAAATGTACTATATTTTAGCGAAGGGTTGTGAACACACATGTTGCAAGTTCTTTATGGCGGAACTTGGAACTGAGTGGATTTACAATGCCTTTCTTTGTGTAAACATTCTTTCAAGGCTTTTCGACTTATTCAAAACAAACTCTATGAACTCACCAACCATTGTGTTGACACTTTTTAGCATGTTTATCTCAGTCATAAGGTGATAGCTATTGCATGGAACTTAGAGCCGCACGACATATTTTGAAGACTTACGCTTTTATCATTTACCATTCGAAACAATTTGTAAACATTATATATTATACTTTGGGACCTCATTGTTTGTAACTCTGATTTCATTAATCGAATGGTAACTTTTCAAAACGTCTCATTTAGAGGTCGTTTTCTATAACTTGTACTTTGTATTATGAAGTAGCACCCCAACGACACAATCTTCCGCTGCATATTTTTGGGGTGTTACATTGGTATCGAGCATTGGTTATAGAGAACTAGGTTGCATTTAAGAGCCTAGACTATAACTGCTTTATCCGTTAAGACTCTCCACTATGATTGCCTTACACACACTTTGTGCGCATATGCTTCTTGTTAGTTATTTGTTTAGATCCACGTTGTTGGATGATATGACTTTAGTAATAATAAGAAACCACATAATTTAATCGAGTCATTAAAAATATGGAGCTCAGTAATAACTAATTATTTAACTTGATCTTGTGACAGTTCTTGTTTGATGAGACATGAGATTCGAGTTAAATAATATTATTACTTAGCTTTAGACATTTGATGACTTGGTTATCTTATTATCTGTCTGAGAAAGAGAATTTTGTGTCGGGAAATCTTAAGTAGGATGATTTATAATCTCCTTATTTGAATGGATTGGGACGCCTCTTTATTCAAATAAAGAAGTTATAAACCACCGAACCATAAGTTTATAATCCATTAATTACATAAATTTGGACGCTTCTTTATGTAAGTAATGAATTATAAATAAGTGGACTTATTTGCATCCGATACGATTCCCTAACCACATTATTGGTGTATTACAACGTAACCCATACACTATTCCTGTTGAATAAGAGAGAATCCCACTCGCTTTAGAGACCACACTTTTTTAAGACACGCTATAAGTAGTTGACATCAACAGAACTTCGGGACGAAGTTCCCTTAAGGGGTAGATCAGAATACAATTCGTATTTTCGGGTCACTATTCATTTTTACTATTCACTGTTACTATTCATTTTTACTATTCATCATATTTTGGGTCATTATTTAAACTCAAACTTTTTTTCCAAAAATTACTATTCACGAGTTACTATTCACGAGTTACTATTCACGAGTTACTATTCACCGTAATTTTATTATTTATGATTTCAGCCTAAATTGAACAAGTAAATACTTTTATACAATTTTCATGCATAAACAATGCTACTGTACTCATAATATATAAAAATCTAGTTACTATTTATAAATATCTAGATATTTTCAAAAATATCTAAACACTATTCATCAAAATATCTAAACACTATTCATCAAAATATCTAGATATTTTCAGATATTTTCCCTATAAATAGAAAGAAAACTAGTTCATTTTATTTCAAAGAAAAACACACACATTTCCCCCCTCCTCCTTGATGTCGCCACCCTCCATACACCCTCCATACTTGATTTTCAGGCTCCGAGTTATACACATAAGTTGAAGGCATTAGTATTCTTTACGTAAAAATTAAGTTTATTTTATATTTCCGCGGTTGGATTAAGAGCTACACAATGGTGGGTTGGAGCTGTGGGTCCCAGGAAATTCTCAAAACTTTTGCAAGAATAGATCGGGCAATATTAAAGATGGGTTTTTGTTTTTGAAGCTATTGGGATAGTTATGGGGTAGATATGAGGTGATTTAGAGGTTTTTATAGTTTAGGAAATGGATTTTTGAATTTAGATCGGAAGCCGCCCAATTTTCTAGTATCATTCATCAGGTTATTATCGGTGAGTCATAGCCCCTACTCTTTTAATGCTTCTTTTACAAACTCTTTGGGGGAGATACATGCTTAACTATTTTCATTTACTTTCATAAGTACTCTAAACTTTTACTGATTATCGTGAGTTCGTAGCCCCACTTTTACTCGCTTAATTGTTTTACAAACTCTTTGGGGAGATACATGCTCAACTACTTGCTTTTACAAATACAAATACTCAAAGCATTATACTTGATTGCCATATACTTGATTGCGTTATACTCGATTATGCGTTATACTTGATTGTGTTATACTTAAGACGATGGTAAGTCTCCATTGTTCTGGAGTCCACTAGGAAACTTGATAAGACGATGGTAAGTCTCCATTGTTCGGGCAGAAATCCACTAGTAAACTTGAAAGTCTCCCAATATAGACGGAGCAACACTAAGTGCAATAATGTGAACTATTATGTCTGTATGTGTGCTTAACTATAAAATGTACTATATTTTAGCAGTGGGTTGTGAACACACAGGTTGCAAGTTCTTTATGGCGGAACTTGGAACTGAGTGGATTTACAATGCCTTTGCTGTGTAAACATTCTTTAAAGGCTTTTCGACTTATTCAAAACAAACTCTATGAACTCACCAACCATTGTGTTGACACTTTTTAGCATGTTTATCTCAGGTCATAAGGTGATAGCTATTGCATGGAACTTAGAGTCGCACGACATATTTTGAAGACTTACGCTTTTATCATTTACCATTCGAAACATTTTGTAAACATTATATATTATACTTTGGGACCTCATTGTTTGTAACTCTGATTTCATTAATCGAATGGTAACTTTTCAAAACGTCTCATTTAGAGGTCGTTTTCTATAACTTGTACTTTGTATTATGAAGTAGCACCCCAACGACACAATCTTCCACTGCGATATTTTGGGGGTGTTACAGATTGGTATCAGAGCATTGGTTATAGAGAACTAGGTTGCATTTAAGAGCCTAGACTATAACTTTGCTTTATTCGCTTAAGACTCTCCACTATGATTGCCTTACACACACTTTGTGCGCATATGCTTCTTGTTAGTTATTTGTTTAGATCCACGTTGTTGGATGATATGACTTTAGTAATAATAAGAAACCACATAATTTAATCGAGTCATTAAAAATATGGAGCTCAGTAATAACTAATTATTTAACTTGATCTTGTAGCATCTTGTTTGATGAGACATGAGATTCGAGTTAAATAATATTATTACTTAGCTTTAGACATTTGATGACTTGGTTATCTTATTATCTGTCTGAGAAAGAGAATTTTGTGTCGGAAAATCTTAAGTAGGATGATTTATAATCTCCTTATTTGAATGGATTGGGACGCCTCTTTATTCAAATAAAGAAGTTATAAACCACCGAACCATAAGTTTATAATCCATTAATTACATAAATTTGGACGCTTCTTTATGTAAGTAATGAATTATAAATAAGTGGACTTATTTGCATCCGATACGATTCCCTAACCACATTATTGGTGTATTACAACGTAACCCATACACTATTCCTGTTGAATAAGAGAGAATCCCACTGTTTTAGAGACCACACTTTTCTTAGACACGCTATAAGTAGTTGACATCAACGTGAACTTCTGGACGAAGTTCCCTTAAGGGTAGAGACTGTAACAATTAGCATTTTCGGTCACTATTCATTTTACTATTCATCATTACTATTCATTTTTTACTATTCATCATATTTTGGGTCATTATTTAAACTCAAACTTTTTTCCAAAAAATTACTATTCACGAGTTACTATTCACGAGTTACTATTCACCGTAATTTTTATTATTTATGATTTCTCCTTAAATTGAACAAGTAAGTACTTTTACACAATTTTCATGCATAAACAATGTACTATGTACTCATAATATATAAATATCTAGTTACTATTTATAAATATCTAGATATTTTCAAAATATCTAAACACTATTCATCAAAATATCTAAACACTATTCATCAAAATATCTAGATATTTTCGATATTTTCCTATAAATAGAAAGAAAACTAGTTCATTTTATTTCACAGAAAAACACACACATTTCCCCCCTCCTTGATGTCGCCTCCATACACCCTCCATACTTGATTTTCAAAGTTCGAAATTATACACATAAGTTGAAGGCATTAGTATTCTTTACGTAAAAATTAAGTTTATTTTATATTTCCGCGGTTGGATTAAGAGCTACACAATGGTGGGTTGGAGCTGTGGGTCCCAGGAAATTCTCAAAACTTTTGCAAGAATAGATCGGGCAATATTAAAGATGGGTTTTTGTTTTTGAAGCTATTGGGATAGTTATGGGGTAGATATGAGGTGATTTAGAGGTTTTTATAGTTTAGGAAATGGATTTTGAATTTAGATGCGGAAGCGCTGCCCAATTTTCTAGTATCATTCATCAGTTATTATCATGTGAGTCATAGCCCCTACTCTTTTAATGCTTGTTTTACAAACTCTTTGGGGAGATACATGCTCAACTATTTTCATTTACTTTCATAAGTACTCTAAACTTTTATGATTATCGTGAGTTCGTAGCCCACTTTTACTCGCTTAATTGTTTTACAAACTCTTTGGGGGAGATACATGCTCAACTACTTGCTTTTACAAATACAAATACTCAAAGCATTATACTTGATTGCCATATACTTGATTGCGTTATACTGGATTGCGTTATACTTGATTGTGTTATACTTAAGACGATGGTAAGTCTCCATTGTTCGGAGCAGTCCACTAGGAAACTTGATAAGACGATGGTAAGTCTCCATTGTTCGGAGATCCACTAGTAAACTTGAAAGTCTCCCAATATAGATGGAGCAACACTAAGTGCAATAATGTGAACTATTATGTCTGTATGTGTGCTTAACTATAAAATGTACTATATTTTAGCAAATATTGGTTGTGAACACAGGTTCAGTTGCAGTTCTTTATGGCGGAACTTGGGCCGAGTGGATTTACAATGCCTTTGCTGTGTAAACATTCTTTAAAGGCTTTTCGACTTATTCAAAACAAACTCTATGAACTCACCAACCATTGTGTTGACACTTTTTAGCATGTTTATCTCAGGTCATAAGGTGATAGCTATTGCATGGAACTTAGAGTCGCACGACATATTTTGAAGACTTACGCTTTTATCATTTACCATTCGAAACATTTTGTAAACATTATATATTATACTTTGGGACCTCATTGTTTGTAACTCTGATTTCATTAATCGAATGGTAACTTTTCAAAAGCGTCTCATTTAGAGGTCGTTTTCTATAACTTGTACTTTGTATTATGAAGTAGCACCCCAACGACACAATCTTCCGCTGCGATATTTTGGGGGTGTTACAATAACATTATGTTTTGTCATCAACAAAAAGGGGGAGATTGTTAATATAAATAAACCGTAAAAACGTTTATTAATATTTTGCGATCTCTTTGTGTTTTGTTGATAACAAATATAATGTTATCTTAAGTACAATTATAAGGATACATCTTATTTTTGTAAAGCATTTACATATAGCCATTTAACTACAAAAATATTGTAATTAATCATTTTGTTGTAATAGTTTATTAGGATGGGTAAAAACCACAACCCATGGATCATATCCATAACCCATTGACCCATACCCATTTGACTAGATACAATGTATTCATTAGATACATTGAATCTAAAGGAATACCCATGGACCAACCCATAACCAAAAAACCCATGGGCAAAGAGGAGCGTCCCACGGATCCTTAGGTTTACACTAGACGGATCCCTTGTGGGAGGGATCCGTGGGATCCGGGGAACAGTGGTAGAAATTGCCTATAAATAGAGATCCATTTCTTCATTCTAACTTACCCCTCTTCTTACTAATTCTCTCATATACTCTCATTCTCTTCTAACAAAAGATCACTTGATCTAGAGAGTACTTCCCTCTTTCTTTCTTTAGTGATTCTCATATAGCTCCTTCTATAAGGCGAGATCACGAGCATTCTACAAGTCATCCAAGCAAGGGGTCCTTGATTGATTTGTTCCTCCGCAATATTTCGGTAGCAAAGATCTTGTATTTGATATTTCACATATTTGTTGTGTAATAGTCGTGTTGGTTTGGTCCACCGTGTTACCCTCTTGACTTCGGTATTTAGCTTTGTACCGAAAAAGGTGGGCAACGTTGTGAAGGCTTTTCCGCCAAGTTGAAGGAGTTTGTTGACATAGTGCTTGAACTCTCGAGTAGGTGAGTCGGGGAGTGGAGTAGGGCAAGGAAGGTGTCCTTGTAGCCAAACCACTATAAATCGGTTGTGTCATTTCTATCCCTTTTCTTTACTTTATTTACTTGCTTTATCATTAGATCTATACTTTCTCAACATCCATACGATCTCACATATTATCGAATCTAAAGTTTTTGAAATTAACTTAAAATCGGCAAAACTATTCAACCCCCCCCCTTCTAGTTTTCCACACCTTGTAACTTATAATAATAGTGTATGTCATTTATGAAAATGGATTACTAGTTTATAGAACGTTTCTAGTTAAATACCGTACTACAATTCGGGAAATCATAATTCAGAGGTCATGTAGTAAACGTATGAGGAGTTAGGACACTTTAAATCGTAAATCCATCAACTCGTCAATATCTTCACCCCAAAGAGGCCCCTCACATGAAGCTCTCTAGTAACGTAGTATTTAATATGTAAAACATATAATTTGCTTTTTTGATTATAGGACATAAGTGTTAAAATGGTCACATGGTTTATAAAATTAGTTTAGTCATGTTCCGTTAATGGGCCTTGGTTGATTTTAATGTTTCACGTAAATTGTAAAAATTATAAGTTATGGTTTATAAGTTATAAATATAGTTTCACATTTAATCTTTTGAAACAACCATTTTAAGCCAAAACAGCCGGTTTTGGTTTTTGAGGTAAGCGCCCCTTTTTGTGTTTTTAGTCTAAATTCTCGCGTGTCCTACGTAAAACATTATTAGACAACTTTTGTGTTTTATACTTTTGCTAATTCGGACCAGAAAGGGGTCAAAATCATGGTTTAAATTTGAGACAGAAAGCTTTTTATCAAATGTCAAGTTTTCTTTAGAAATCTTTAACTAATCACACCTTTTAATCTACAAGCACTTTTGTTAGGAATTGGAAATTCCATGTTAAAGTATCGGTCACCCCAATTATAGTCTAGCATATGTTAGCTCGTAGATTTGTAGTTTGTTACGTTATTTAGTAGCTTATAAGTTAGTTTGTAGCGTAGCTTAGTTTAGTGCAACACCGTGGAGGAAGGACGGGTCTTTACCCACTGTATACCTGATCCACAGGCCGATAGGAGGTCGTATTTCATGTAACTATAAATACCCCTTCCATCATGGAAGGGGTGGTGCTTCATTCAATCTAACCTTTTGAACTTTGAGAACCAAGTCTCTAGCAAGAACACCCTCTCTATCTTTCTCTCTCTAAATATGGCAAACATGTATTTTGATCATTCAAGACCACCCGAATCATCAACACAATAAATATATCGATCCTACAAATGGTACCAGCGCCAAGGTTTATTGTGTTGTGAAGATTTGTGTGGTTTCGTACCATGGTTGTTGTGGTTTTGATACTTGTTTACTGGTTTGTGTATTTGTGTGGTCGGATTATTTCTTTTTGGGTAAACAGTTTTTTAACAGTTCTTTTGTATCTGCTGGTCAATATTGGTTACTTGGTCCAATCATATTGCTAACTGTTTTATTCTCAAGTTTCTTTTTCTTAACAGTCTTGAATATAATTCTTTTATGACTTTTGTATCAATATCTGTGAAACAAAGTGGTCTTTCTGGTCAATCTTTGGTCAATCTGGGCATACAAGAACATCGATAACAGTTTTTCTGGGTTACTCATGAATATGGTCGGAAAACTCATCGGATAAAGTCATAAATCATTTTAGCGACTTGTCACAAAAACAGTCCAAATGCAATGTATTTGATGTAGCGACTTGTTATTTAACAAGTAGCGACTTGTCACTAATGTAGCGACTTGTTCTAATTTCAGTTGGTGGTTTGACTTTTGAGTCAAACTGGTAGCGAGTTGTTCAGTCAACCAAAGGCTAGCGACTTATGACTGAAAATGAATTTAGCGACTTGACTATGCCGTCTAGTGACTTGACAGTTTAGAAGAGAAGATGAAGAAGATGTAAAAGTTAACGACTCACGACCACAACTCAACTTATACCAAACTCCAACATACCTGACCTCAGATTATTACTAACCCATCATCAGTCCAAGTTTAATCTCATAATGAGAATATCAATCAATCTCAACACAATCATGACTCATATCATTCACATATCGAAATCAAAAGGTCACGAAAACTTTGATTAAATTCGTATTCTTTAATATCGGTTCAAGAGCCAAAAGTCGTGAACTAATTTGTTTCAGACATCATTCAAATGGATCAAAGACCAACTGATAAAAGGATTAACATAAAGATATATACGAGATCTCAGATCTTTCTTTGGTATTTGAAGACTGTTAAAGTTCTTAGCACACAAAGAAGTCATCATCATTGATCAATTGTAAAAGACTTGTTTCTTCTTCAATTTTGAACGATTGACAAAGAATGAACTAGATAAACCACAAGGTTTCCAGTACATCCTTCATTCGATTTAACTGTGAGATTAAAGGAAAACATCACTAAACGGGATTAATGTATAACCTACCTGAATCCGTGTGTTATTGAAGTTGTTTTATGATGTTAACCATCCACGTGGCTGTGACAACATCATGCCATCCACGTGGCGTTATCTATCCGAATCTAGATTAATGAGACACATCCTTTGATCTTGAGGCTTAACACCTTTATGATATGTTGGGTAACATTCGGAGTTAATCATGTTTATTGCACGATTGTGGTTAAATGATTCAAGTAATGTAATGAGATTACTTTGAATCAATTTGTTGACAGGATGTTGGGTGTCCGTGTTCAAGAGAGAGAGATGGGGGCGGACTAGAAAGAGATTAGGGTTTGACATGTGAGATATATTAGGAATTGAGTAAGATTGTGGTGCGCTTTATACATCCCAGATATGTAGGGTCGTGGGGTTAGTGATATCACATGGGCCATATAATTATCTCGAGCCCATGAAAGTTGTTACTAAATGGATCCAGTATTAAGTGTGTCGTTGGTTGATAATACTTGATATCACTTGAACAAATGAATCCTGCCTTCACAATATTTTTTACACGTTTGGGAATATTTCACTTGGAAATATTTGAATGTTTGGATTTTGAGTTGGATTGTTGATATTGAACGAATGTATTATGTTATTTCACATGAATAATGATTTCTTTCATTATTTACGTACCGTGTGATATGCCTCTTGGACGGGATTATTATTTGGATCGGGGTTGGTATTGAATATGGGTTGCTTAGATTTGGTTTATCATGGGTTGTGACTTGGATAAATTAATTATGATCTCCATGGACAGGGCCCGATTATTTACGTTACCAAATTTGGGCCGTACACATGACCGGGTCGGATGGGCTTCTCAAGTGATTTGATGATGTTATGAGATTTGGTATGATGATGAGGGTGTTATGGTATGCATGTTGATACTTTGGTATATACATTTTCACGATGGATATTATGTCACGGCTTGAACTTATGATTAAACAAGGTTGACTACGGGGTTGTTTATGTACGGTATTTCTTATTTGGATTTGAAGTGAGATTTTCCGGGCGCGATTACTTATTTCGTCTTCTTTCTTTCTACCCCTCTGCGAAGATGACTTGTTTGGGCATTTATAGAGGGTGATAAAGACTTGGCTATTTAGTTGCGTTTGTGATTCTTTCTCACTTAACCCACAACGTAGCTATCACTCCGGTGTCTCACTCGGTTGAGAATGTCAAGAGGTTCTGTACATTGGGTACACCGTTTCTTGTTCACGAGGATTAGTACAAGTTTACGTAACAAATCTGGGGAATTTTACGTCATGTTCGAGTTTGATATATCGGGTTTACTTCACCTTGTTGTCACTGCAATAGCCGACGAATGCATGAATGATGTGTTTACCATAGTGTGTATTGGATGGTTAATGATGTTGTTGATGTTGGATTATGAACCGTTGATGAAGCGCGACATGTTCCCCTAAAACAGATATTCACTGAAACCAAAGTTGTCATAATACATTCAAGCTGACATTGTTTACGGTTTTGTCTTGATTTTGTAAAATCCCGCGAAAGAAACTATTTCTCGGTTTAAATCATAGACTTGTAAAATCCCGTGACAATGGAAACATCCTGGTAGAAGTAATGTGCATTTCCAGATCTATCTTACGGTTTATTATTGGTTTTGTAAAATCCCGCGAAAGAACCTATTTATCGGTTTAAACCATAGAATTGTAAAATCCCGTATTGATGGAACCATCTTGGAGAAAGGAAAGTGTATTTCGGAATCTTATTTGATGTTGGTGCTACGTTTTCTGATTCGAAGAAGGGATAAACGGGTGTACTTAATGAATTGGATGTGTGTTTGGATTTTTATCATGGCAGTTTGGTTATTACTTGGTTTTACGGGGTTATGTGCTTTTAACCATGGTCGGGATGAAACCATTATCAAAGTTCGTTTAAATGTCATTTGAGCTTTTAACAAGAAGATGTGACAACAGCGTTAATTCAGTATTATTTATTTGAGGTTGAAGTGAAATATCACAGGCGAGTGTACTTAGTATCTGAAGGTATCGGGGATGGTTGGATGAAGATTCTTCATGATCCTTGTTCGAGCTTATTTATTTGAGAAGTTCTCATCACTCTCTAATGATGAAAAGGAACTTAAACTATCGGTCTATTATAGGAATGAGGAGGATAAAGAAAAAGGAGTAGATTATGTTATGGCTAAGATTTTCGGATTCTATAAGGACTACTTGAACCTAGGACCGAAATATAGGACCAAGTGGGGAGAAGACGAACTCTTAGAGAGGTGCATCCCCCAATAGAGACTGTCATGAGGAAGGAGATGACGGTAATGAAGTCACGTGAGGGCACAACTACGAGTCTAGCTACAAGACTCTTAAATAAAGAAAAGCGCTTCGTGGGAGGCAACCCATGCTTAATTGTTTGCTTGTTAGTGTCATATATCTTTATTAATTGTTTATCCTCATGTTTAAATTTGTAAAAATGCTTTATTTTGTTTTTAACCTCGTCTTAATTGCATCTAAAGGTATTTTACATAAAGGATAAGTGTAGGGAGGATTACACACGTTTTCAAAAGAAACGTAAACATGAGAATAGCAATTCAATAAAAGATATATATGTGTGTGTTTGTTCGAGTCAAATGCTTGTATCGAGTCACAATGGATGTTTTGCGTGCAATTTTTCTTCAGTTCTAAAGATGTAAATTTTCGAAAATCGCAAACCGGTTTTGTCGAGGATAACCTGACGGCGTCAGGATGCAACGGCAAGGCGTCGAAGGAGTAAAACAACAGATTACTTTTTCTCGTTTTTACGAGCTACTTATGAATATTTGGAATTTTCCAGGTCTTAATTTTCCAAATTCTAAACATCCATTCCACAAGCATTATATCCTAGTTTAGTAGAGTCTTATATATATTATTACCATCGATTTTACGCGAAGGTTTCGTTGTTTTCTTCAAATGTGCAGGTTTCATTTATCAAGAAGAAGAAACAAAAGATTGGAAGGAGCTTTTCACGCACATTCTTCTTGGAAAGGATTTAACCACTACTTCACACACGGATCCTACCGAGCTAATCAGGGGAGTACTAGTTTCTTTCGTTTTTCATTACCTTCCATTATCATAACTTTGATTCTTTCGGGGAACATTGGGGACAATGTTCAGTTTAAGTGTAGGGAGGGAAAACAAAACGGGAACTTTGAAAGTATGCTTATCCTTGATTATTTTCTTTGTCCAATTGCATTTGTGTAATAAACCATGAGAAAATGTCGGTTAGGGTAATTTTCGGGAACTTTGAAACTATGCTTATCATTGATTATTTGCTTTGTCCAATTGCATTTGTGTAATAAACCATGAGAAAATGTCGGTTAGGGGAATTTTGGCACCAAAATTTTAAATTTTCATGACATATAAGAGTGGGCCATTAGTCTTAACAAAAGCGTCTCGCGGATAGGAAGTTGCATGACTAGCACAAAAACCCTTTACCACCTAAATTCCACCCAAAATGTGAGGATCGCCCTTAGATTAGTAGGAATTAAAAGCATTCATCTTCAATGCTTAGAGTGTGAACCGGTAGTATATTAGATTCTAGAACTTGTTTTGTGATGCATTCCGAGATCGCTAGTAAGACTACACTTGTGTAGTTAGGAATAACTAAATGATAAGAGGCATTAGGATAACCCTTGTTTGATACCCGTAATATAATTACTTCTTCCACATCGGTTGAGTAATTTCCCCACACCCTTTGCGTTGTACTCATCTTTAGTACACAATACCCCTAGTTAACCCCTCAGAGCCTATCCTTTTCGCGGTTCTCGTGATGTTTCGGGTTTTTCCGGAATATCAATAAAGAGCATTGTTTACACCCCACCCCCAAATATACACCCAAATCGCCTTAGCCTACCCTGTATGCACTCACTTTTAGTGCATTATTGTTATCACCCTAAACCCTTAGTTCAATTATCTAGTTGCTTGCATGAGTTGCTAAGTCGAGTCATATCCTTTGTACATAGTTTTGGGACGATTGGGACTCATGGGAAAAAGTTAAAGTTTATAAAATGATTGAAAGGGAACGTTAATTTCCCTAATTTGCGTAATAACATTCCCCAAGTGTTTTGATCTTTTCAATTCGGGTCAAATTAGTGTTAGAGTAATAAAAACTCAAGTGTAGGGATGTGCCTATAAATCCTTATCATTTTGATGTTACCGTAGAGGATGGTAGAGTAAAAGTGTATGAAAAAAAAAAAAAAAAAACATACGAGCTACCATCCTACATCTATCCTTTAAATTTATGTTTTTTTGTTTCAGTGACCTAGAGTCTAGAGTGTCGAGTCTTGGCTTAGCAACGCCATTCTTCGTATACTTGCCACATAGAGATTTTTGACTTGCCACCACTAAATAGCCTATCCCACCAAACCCTTTGTTTCCCTACCGTAAGCCTAACATTACAACCATTTAAAGACCTCTTTGATTGTCTTTCCTAGGTACTTACGCCAAAGCGATGGAGGTTTGATCTATTCTCAAGCCTATGGTAATTTATGTACTAGGACCGGTTAATGAGTGTTTATCTTCCATTTCCAACTTGTTATATTTCATATACACCCGAGAGAGATGTGAGTATCCAAACACCCCATGTGAGGTGCTAGTATGTAATTTTCGTGCTTGTTATGCCTTTTGCGGGTCTTATATGTGTTGTGGACTGTTTTAAACCAATGCTTCATGACCCCTAACTTATAAATTAATTGGCTAAAAGCACATTTGCTTGAGGACAAGCAAATACCAAGTGTAGGGATATTTGATAAGGTTTTAAAATGTACCTTTTGAGGGGTCATTTAAGCCCTTATTTGATCACTTTTGTATCCGTTATTACTTAATATCGTTCCTTTTCACTTTTAGGTCTCTTGAAGAAAAATTGCTGTAATGGCACTTATTTGGACGAAAAGGCGCGAATATACTAAGAAAATGGCCAAAGTCAAGAATCGAGACACTCAAAGCTGCTGAATGACAAGGTGACGGCATCCACAGCTTATACTGCGCCGTCGGTGGATTTTGTGACGAGACGAAGCCAAAACTCTATTTTCAAGTGACGACGTCAAGTTATAAAAGAGTAGGTCCGTCGCAACTTCGCGGCCTAGATTTGATCCGCACGGCGCGGCTAAGGAGGACGGCATCACAAGCACAAGGTGACGCCGTCGCAAGTCTAACGTGGCCAAGACGAAACCCTAATGACGGGCGATCCCGACGATGTCACAAAACATAAGGTGACGCCGTCGCATATGTAATCTTATATATAGAATCCGAATTTTTCAGTATTAGTGTGTAGTCTTTTGGAGTAAAAACCTAAACCGAACCAAGGCTGTCTTGTACATTATTTTAGGGTTCCAAACCCTATCTTACACCAAGATAAGTGCTTTACTTCATTAATACAATTATATCTTTGATTATTTGTGTGTATGCTTGCATGTTCTCCATGTCCGGCTAATTTACTTGTGTGTTTGCTTAGGGAATATGAAACTTAATTATTGAATATTGATTGGTTGTCTCTTATCTTAGTTGTTAATGATCTAGTAATGCGATAGGTCATTCGTTGTGTACTTAATGCTTGATTAATCTTTGTGAACCTTAGGTTATAGCACCTTGAGCTGTTGTATGCTAAACTATCCAAAGAGGCCTTAGAGTTAGAGTTTATGATCCCTAGTGGTATTTTGTAGATGAGACCCTTTGGTAACTTCAAAGAGTTAGGGATAAACGCGTACCCTACAACTTTAGACACACAACGCTATTAAGAATAAGGACGTGACAATTCAACCACCAATAGGAGATAATTAAGGAGTAGTAAAACCTAAGTAAACACATCTTTAAACTATCATACGAGCACACAATAATTAGACATAGACTACATACACCTTAGATTAGATAATTAGATAAGTAGAGTAATCGGTAGCAATACCAATTCCCCAAATCCAAACCCCGAGATTAGTACTTTTCCATTTCCAAAAAAAACATAAAAAAGATAAAAAATAATCTTCCTCAACCCCAACCTTAGCGTAGTAACTTCTCACTAGCATTCCTATTCCCCTAGAGAACGATATCAATACCCGTGGCTTACCCTAATACTACACTACAACGATTAGGTTCACTGCCTAGGGTGTTATAAAACTTGCTCGAAGAAAAGGAAGTTCCTTTGACCCCGAACGACGCGTGTAGCGTTATCAAAAACAAATGTCATGGCCGCAGAGAAACTCAAGGTTTTACTCATCAAGGCGTTTAGTGTTCTTATTCCAACTATGTGGGGGAAGAGATGGAAGAGTTAGTTTCTTAAGATGAAAGAGGTACACAAGTGTGTGATGATTTTGATGTTATCACAATCATCAGGGAGAGAGATTGTGTACATTGGGGATGCTCAAATTGTTTTACTTGAGGGCTTAATCGGTGATTCGAGAGATATAATCACTTATTCCGGTGTTGACATCCTCAGAGATTGTCACCCGCAGAGATAATCAATGATTCGGCCTGCTTCTTCAATGTTATCGGTTATTCTCTCTTTGGGCATTCGGGTACTTCGCGTTCTTGAGCTTCATACACTTTCTTCAGGGGGAGAGAAAAGTATACATCGGGGTTATTCTTTGGCTATTGGACTTAATCTGATACTTCGATGGTATAAGTTTCTCTGTCTTCGGGTATATGTGTATTCGGGTTCGTGAGCTCTAGTCTAAGAGACTGACTACTGCATCAATTCATCTACTTGGGGGAAGTGGTCTCGTGACACCTTTTGAAATTGATTGCGTCAGACTTCAGTAGTAATGAAATTTGAGAAGAGTTATTTATGTGTGGGATGATACGTTGCTGTTCTTGTTGATGATATAACCTCGAACGAAGAATCACGGTGATTATTCTTGAAAGGAGCAGCGGGATTTATGATAATGGTGTGCTTCTCTGTGCACCTGGCTAAGGAAAGCTTGAAATAGAGCTTCGAATCTGCTCAGCTAAAGGATTTTCGGTTTGGGGGAAGCTACCAAAGTCTCACTACGCGGTGCTGCTCGATATCCTTATCTCGGTACTCGTATCATCATCTTCTTTAACTATATCATCTAATCTATCTTTGTATATATTTTTCAGAAAACCAAATACAAAATTATAAAACCAGCAAAAGAAAATAGAAAAATATAAAATCTTCAAAAATACATAAAAATCAGAAAATTTGAAAAATACCAAAAATATGTGTTCCAAGACATGTCTTCTGGTATCGATAACATCTGCGGTCTTAGAAATGTCATTCAATAATGGCACGGGACCATAGATGAAGTTCGAGCAGGAGGTGTAAATATTCTTTTCCAATACATGTCACAAACTATTGCTTACAGTTATTTCAGACTGTAACCCGCGCTTCAAAAAATGGCTTGCAGTTATTTCAGACTGTAACCCGTGCTTTAAACAATGGTTTGCTATTATTTCAGATAGCAACCCGTTCTTCAAGAAAGGAAAGTCTTTGCGCTAAACCATTTTTCAAAATTACATGCACTTATCCTATAAACTAAACAAGGGAAGCATGTCGTCAAAAAGACTGCTGTTCCTACACAAATGTTTTTCCTTCTAAAATTCTTCTGAAAAATATTTGTTGTTTTCAAAAATGGTGGTAAATGAGTTGCTTTAAAAACAATCAGATTCAGTGTTTTTATAAAATTGAAAACTCAATCAATGACTTCAGCGCTTTTAACCTTTTCAGGAAAATGAGTCATTGATTGAGGGGGAGAATGTTTTCAAATTTATATCATCTAATGGACTTTCTTAATTATCCTACGTGCTTAATTAAAAATGATATTTACCTATGTCGAAGGACTAGGAATTTAGGATATGATTGTTAGGATTAGATGATTAGAGTTTGATTAACACATAATTCCCATGCTTTATACGAACTGGTTGATATGTTGAATTGACTTATATTAGTCGATTGTTGTTTGGGTGATGTCGACCACCATATATCTGCATGTGTGTTCACTAACGTATGCAGGTATTTTGGTATATAAGAATGTTCCCGATCCGGATCCCACTATTGATGATGATTGGATGCCGAAAGGAAAAGGTAACTATATCTTGGGTTGACAAATGAAGAAACGGTGCTTAATTGGACTTCAATGGAGAGTTGGCATAAATGCAAAGTAAGAGGTGTCACTGCATCAGCAGATGGTTTTCTTATACGTGATTGAAGAAACGAAGCTTAATTTGACCTCAGTTGGCATTATAATGCAACGTAAGAAGTCTCACTGCATTTGCAGACGGTTTTTCTTCCAACCCTCAGAAACAACAACAAAAGCTTCTCAACCACTAATGTATCTTTGTGCAGGATACCATTTTTTAAACAATTTTGAAAATTTTGAATAAATTGTTTTGAAAAATGGAAAATATTGTTTTTGAAAATTAATTGGAATCAATTTTGAAAATCACCGGACTTCATTTTATCAAAACTTAAGTCACTCAATCATCGAATACGGTCATCGATTGAGGGGGAGAGTGATTTAAATTAAAATATTTTCAAAACAATATCTCTTCATAAAAGTCCGTTTGTACAATAATAAGTGGTGATCTAAAGATTTAATGTTATGTCATGGTATGATTTTCTTTAAAACTCAAAGATCTTACAAAATGAAATTTTTCATGTTCTTGTTTGATTGTGAAATTGTTTTATTCTACTTAAAGATCATTTAAAAAAAAACCATCATACCTGACACTAACAATCTTTAATGTCTTAAATTGTTCCTTATCAGTCATTTTTCAAAATTAAATTTTGCCACGTCTTTCCCCAAAATATTTTAAATGATTTAAATCAGATGGGATCACAAATCTCAAATGGTTTGATATTTTTGATCAGGGGAGAGATCGTGATTTAAATCTCAAATCTGTTTTAATGGAATTGGTTTTAGTCCTTCAAAGGCACTCCTGCCTCCATGTGCCAAACGACTTGAAATACACAATGCACATGTTGAGGAGGAGGATTTATCCAAAAACATGATGAGTATTTAAACCAGGCCACATATTCTCCCATGTTTTCTAAAACCGTATTAAATCACTTGGGATCCAAAATTTCAAAGGGTTTGATATTTTTGATCGGGGGAGAATTTGTGATTTAAAATGAAATTTGATAAAAGGTGATCGTTTTGATTTAATTGTGCAGCTTTCTCTCATATGTGCTAAACGCTTTCGAATCTCGGCACATATTGAGGAGGATCAAACAAACTATCGAGGTACGAAAGCTTTTTAAAGTGATTTATAAAGTACCTTGATTGAGTTTTCAAATGGTTTCTTAATGGCTCTTGTGATTGTGGATGCGCTTCCAATTAACTCTTGCCTCTATGTGATAAAATGATTTCAAATATCCTATGCACATATTGAGGGGGAGAATTTACCAAAGAAAATCAAATGGCTTTTTCTATGAAAATTGTGATCAAAGAAAATATTTCAAAGTCCTCTTGCCTCCATGCGCTAAACAATTTCTAAATCATATGCACATGTTGAGGGGGAGGTTTTCTAAATGATCAAAACTATTAAGGTACAAAATGCTTTGATCTTGTATCACAAGTACCTTGATTGTTTTTCCAAATGGTTTTCAATTGGTTCCAATGGAAGAAGAACAATACCAAAAGACCGACCAAATTTACTTTATGTACGGTGTTATAAGGATGGTTAGGTTAGGTATTCGTTCCCCACGATCCCGCCAGAGCCGGAGGGATTTACCCAGGGACAATCCACTAGATAGTGTAGAGTCCTTAGGTATGATGAAAAAAAAGGAGAAAAATGAGATATGGGAAGAGTGCGGATGAGACGAGCTAGCATCTGGAATAAACCCAACAAGGTTCTAGTTATGAAGTCTCGGTAAGCAGAAGGGGTTGAAGAATGAAAAAGAATTGAATGTGAAAAGGGTGAAAAGAAATAGCCCTCCAATAATTCAACCTTAGGGCGGAAACCGGGTTCAATACATATGCTACTGGTGGTTACTAAGGTAACACCGGTATTGAAGACAAGACGTCATGGACCCAATGACGCACTGCACTAAACTTCCCAAGCTACTCAAGTTCCTCTTAAAAGGGCTTGTTTCATTCTCACGGGAACCGACATTATCTATCGACTTTCTCTTAGAGATTGTTGATATTGAAGAAGGAGACCCTCTCCCTAGTCTCCGGCATAGGAACCAAATGTGCACTATTGAGTCTAGAGCCAAGAGATCATCCACAATATCTCATTAGGACACAAAATTAATGAAGACTTGCTGTTTCACACAATGTGGAAAGTAAGTATATATTTAGAGTCCTACGCATTATCCTTGTGGTATTGCCAGAACATCTGAGTGGTATGTAAAAGTATTCACGATGAAGATGGAAATCTTTCTAGAGCCAACATCATACAAGCTCTTGGTGGGTGACATGTGAAATCTTGCAAAAGATTAAGCTTGTGACAACTGGATAGAAACGATGGGGCGATTCACTCTTGAATCAACCTTGGTCCAAGAATGGAATTGACGAACACTTTTGGAAAAACCGTTCGATGTGCAAACCTTCTCTTCTCTAGCACGTCGAATGTGTATTCATTTCAAATTCAAAAAGTATCTCTGATTGAAAAATACTTTTAGAAAAACCGTTCGATGTGCGAATCTCTTCTTTTCTCTAGCACGTCGAATGTGTACTCTTTTAAATACAAAAAGTATTTTTGATTGAAAAATGATCTTTCTCATAAAACCTTCGTCGTATTTCAAAACTCTTTCTTCTAAGCAATACGCGATTGTGTTTTTAAATCAATTTTTCATCAATCAGTGAATCTCAATTCGCTGGTTCACTCACTCCGTGTTGTCTTCTTTGAGACGTTCCGGTTTGAGAACAGCTAGAACAGCTGCGAAACCCTGTCAAGGAGTTTCTTCGGATCCTACGATCACAAAAGCATCTTGTACTGATCAACGGAGACCCGTGGGCCGTGTACCTCAATTCAACGAAAGTGATCAAAGACATTTTCGTGTGTTTTATTGCTAATTGTTGTTTGTAGGTACATTTGGACGGTTGCAGCTTATCAGAATTGAGGAGTCAATCCAAAGCCGCATGCTCACAGCATCCACACTTAATTGAAGAAATCGTGACTGGTGCATATCTATATAACCTGGCTCTAATATTTTTATACTATGGTTCTGCTACGCTGCTGTTGCTGTCCACTGAAAGTACAAAACTATGCGGACTTTGAAGAATTGCTACTAAAGCACAAAGATTGCGGAATTGAAGAATTGAAGTCTACGAGCTCAAGAACAAAGACATAGAAAGAATGCTAGGATGCAAAATGTATTTCATGGAGTGACCTCCCTTAGGGGGAGATTGTTAGGAATTGGAAATTTCATGTTAAAGTATCGGTCACCCCAATTATAGTCTAGCATATGTTAGCTCGTAGATTTGTAGTTTGTTACGTTATTTATTAGCTTATAAGTTAGTTTGTAGCATAGCTTAGTTTAGTGCAACACCGTGGAGGAAGGACGGGTCTTTACCCACTGTATACCTGATCCACAGGCCGATAGGAGCTCGTATTTCATGTAACTATAAATACCCCTTCCATCATGGAAGGGGTGGTGCTTCATTCAATCTAACCTTTTACACTTTGAGAACCAAGTCTCTAGCAAGAACACCCTCTCTATCTTTCTCTCTCTAAATATGGCAAACATGTATTTTGATCATCCAAGACCACCCGAATCATCAACACAATAAATATATCGATCCTACAACTTTTCACATGATTCCAAAGGCCATATTTTTGTTTTTAGTTTCTCTACAATTTCATAATATTATTCAACGTCTCGTGCTCATAAAATTGGTGACATTAACTAGCATGATTTACTTGATTTACTAGTTTTACTAACATAAACTTTCACATGAAATCATAAGCGAGTTTACTTACATGTTTACGAGTTTTAAGATTTGTGTACAACATGATCAATATACTAACATATATAGCATATAATAACAAGTATAGAAATGAAGATTTTGATCACAAGTTATCTTACAACTTTTGGCCTTCTAGGAGAAAAAAGGAAAATCAAGAATCAAAAAACAAAGAACTAGGAACAATTCCACCCTTTGAATTCTTCAACACTTCTTGTGATCTTGTAGAACTTATGCTAAGACTTTGGTTACTTAAGTAGATTTAAACTCAGGAGAAATCACCAAAGGAATGGAAGAAGTAGAACTTGATTCATGTAGGAAACTTTAAAGGCTTCAACAAAGATGTATAACTTGAAACATGGAAAGCAAATGATCAAATGGAAGTGGATTATATGTTGGGCATTTTTTTATGGAGAAAGAAATAAAGATGTATGAGTTTGTTTTATAACAAAATAAGGAGGTTAAGGTTTTAAGATATTTTGGAAACTTAACTAGTAAGTATAACACATGTATTGATCTAAGTCTTGATTTATCACCAAGACACCAAGTGTCTTGGTGACTAATCATAAATTTCGACCATGGTATATCCATGGGATGATTAGATAAGTTTCTTGCATCATCTTTATTTTACGGAGGTAGTTTAGTCCTGGTATTTGCTATCGTTAAGTATTTAAATCGCGAAACTTAAAACCGGGTATCTTAAAAATATAAAGCTTCTAAGAAATGTTAAAACTTGTCAATATACTCTATAAAAGTATATTAGATGAGTGATAAGTTTAACGGAGTGTGTAAATGTTGTTAAAACCTAAAAACGTAGGTTAGATACGCGTAAAACGCAAAACGTACGAAGTTTATGTGAAAATGAAAAAAGTAAAATGTGACTTTTCAAATATGTTATTATGAACCTAAAAGGTTTATAATATGTAGACCGGGCCTAGTCTAGTGTCGGTTGGTGTTAAATGTATGTTAAGTCTAAATCCGGAAATGCTAAATATCTAGTTAAACTTTGTTAAGAAGTTTAAGTAAATATCTTAGTTACTTAGGTATTAACTCTTGGAAATAGCTAGGAACTTAGCTTGATAATAAGGACTAAAAATGGATAGTTAAGTTTAGGAGATGTTTTGTGATATGTGGGTTAATAATCAAGTGTTGATTTTATGGTCAAATGAGGGGGGGAAATATGTTTAATTTTCTAAAATGTAAAAGTGTTTAAACGTCTTTGAAAATGCGGTGCAGGAATAGGTTAAGTTTGTGTATAACTAAAAATGCTTAAAACGCGAGTTTAGGCTCGTAAAACACAGGGTCTATTTGATAACATTTGAAATTTAAATTTAAATTTTCATATAATGATTACAATTGAACTAAAATTTAATTTAATGTGATGAAATATATTCAGAGTTGGTTTTCGTTACGCGCGGTATAACCTAATGGTTATATTTAAAGTTCAAAATTGTACGCGATTTTTGGATAAAATGATTATGTTTTGAGTAAATATTAACGTGAAGTTTTCGAGTTGTCACATTTCAATAGTCATTTCCATCCTATATATGTTATTAAGGGTTGTTTGGATAGCTTATTTACGACAGTCATTTTTGGTGTCTTGACGTTTATGTCAATAGCTCAGCATAAAAATCATAATATATTACACAACTTCACTAAACTTCATGCGGTTTTCATATATATGTGCCTGAAGTCTCGGGGATTTTAAGAGAGTTCACTCTTTGACCTTTTTTAAGCATGCGATGGCATCCCTGTGAAATTTAATGATTTCAAGAATGTATTATTTTAGTTATGTGACCCTGAATGTGAAATAGTTGTTAATGTAAGAAAGGTATTCTTCCATTTTGATTAATAGTTACGCCAATTACTTGTGCAAGTTTTAAGACTGTATTATTTGTGCCTGTGGTAATTTATCTTGGGTGTAACCGAAATGTTGTAGTATGAAGTTATGTGACACTGGATGTCAAGCTTGCATAAGCTAACGGCAGTTTATTTGTTTTCCTGGAGGATTGTTGTTGGTTGTTTAGCTTTTTATTCGGTCCTTTCATTTAACACATTGACCTCTTCGTTGCGAACACCACAATTGTATACAAAGTTGGTAGATTTCTTCAAGTCAATCATGTTCCATTGTGGCTAGCCTTTGTTGGCGACCCATGAATATATATTTATGTCAAGAAATATAATCATTGATCCCTAGGAGCTTTCATCCCAATGGACCATGATTGGCCAGAAGACGTTGATTAACTTTGTCTATAGTTGTAGCAGAATTGAATGGGTTGGAAACTATCTTTCTATCAAGACTAACCCTAGTTGGATTTTATATTTGTATGGTGATCTGTAATTGGAGTTGTTATTATGCGAGAACCAAGTCTGATTAGCAAAGAGATTTCCAGGTGCGTAACGACCTTGTAAACTCTATTTGAACACTTACTTTTTCTTTTTTGGATGCCTCAAGTGTCTGTTCTAGGTTATAAGCATAATAGTCATTTTAAATTTTGGTCATCAAATTCAGAAACATAAATATTGCATGGGTCTAAAATACGCAAATCATTTGTAGACAAACAAAGTACAAACATACTTGTTTTTTCTAATGACTGACACACAAAGTGAACCATTCCTACTAACATTTGTGACAATGCCAATTTTATTTTCCTAATTTCCTAAGGACTGACACATAAAGTGAAGCAATCCTACTAAGCATTCCTAAACACGGGCCTGCTCATATCATTTAGCCTCTTCGGAACTCTCCAGTTTTTCTGAACTCGCCTCCTCCTCTGGCTAAGAGTCACTCTCATAGTACCTGACATAATAAGGAATGTAAATTACGCTTGTTAATATTGAATTCTATATCAAATAAGTTGGTTTCTATCTACTGCACCCTGACCCATTTTGTTTCTTTTTGTTAGGAGCATATCCATCCTCACTTTTAGGTTGGTCAATATCCAGTATTCCGTGTCTGAATGTTCATACTCCAACCTACAAAAATGGCAGAAGAATTCATGTATTAGTGGTAAGTCCCTTTTATTAATGGAATGCGAAGTATGGAAGTCGTGGGATACCGCTTCTTGTTTCTCTCCTCCACATGTTTCAACGGAGCAGACACACTTAGATCCCTGGACAAACTTTCATTGAACATTATTTTCAAAAGAGGGCTTGTAGGTGCGGCACCTGTTTCAAGGTTGCTTGAACCTGCGTTTTCTCCCGCTGGTTGTGCTGGGCTAATCTTCCAACACGTGAAGCTCTCAAAACTTCCATGCTCAAAATATGAGTAGGTCTTAAGCTCGAAAACGTGAGAAGTGCCAATAATTTGATATGGTGTGGGTTAGGTTCGAGCCTCCATATGGTGCCTATATTTAGAGGTTAACAACAAACCATTTATGAATTTGAAATTAAAATTATAATTGTACCTGAGTGCCATCTTCTACAGGGATTCTGGAGAGCACTTCAACAACTCCCGCATGGTCTCATCAAACAGCACAACCACAGCCCGTGCAGTTTCGTCGAGCACAAAAACCTAAAGCCTGAATCTGATAAGGACTTGGTGAAGACGTAAGGTAAATGACATTATGAACTTTAATTTAACTCCATGGGTGTAAACCAAAAACAACATTACCTTAAAACTGGGTACTCAACAGCCTCATCGCATGCCTTTCCATTCTTTCGAATGGTGCCTTTTTTGCACTTACTGTCACCACAGGACGGGTAGTTTCACCCTTTCCGAGTCCTAACATTGTCGATGCTCACTATGATCATGTACTGCAAAGACGTATACTTGGTAAATGGGATGCCATGAGCATACACCACAACATTAGCAAGTGGCAAACAAAGTGACTTACATTGTTTTTCCGATTACGACCCCAAATTAGCAAGTTCTCAAGGGTCCCATCCTTAGGCTCCGAGAAATCAACGGGCACGATGGATTTTTTCAACTCTACAACGCTGCCATCCATATTCATGTTTAACATTAGAATAGAGTAAGTGTCTAAAAATGCATAAAAACAGTTTAGTATGTGTTACCTCATTTCGACTTTAAGCTCTTTCATTGCTGGGATTTCAGGATCATCGGAAATCAACGTGGAGGAGCTGCTTGAGAGATAAAGTTTATCTGCAAGGTTAAAGAAAATCACTCAGCCTGGTAATAATCTAAACTGTGAATAAACTTTATATTCCATAGACTCTTACAGTTATACTCCAGTATTTAGCATTAAAGAAGTTAGAACAACTAGACATAGCCCAACATGCTTCGTTTTGTTTTCAATCGGCACGTCACCCAAGCCTCCCCATAGGGTCACCCTAATTGACTGTCCCCTATTTACTTAAAAAAAAAAAAAAAAAAAAAAGAGTTGGTTGTTTCTTATTTAGGGTAGATGCTGACCAACAATAATTAAATTTTCAGGTATATCCACAACAATTCTAGACAAATGAAAAACCTCTTATTAGCAAGATAGAAATCCAGAGTCCTCGAGCCTGTTTTCTGCTGGATTGTCCTCCCGACATTTGTTGTTATTCGGCCTTCAATCACAACTGTCATATGGGTTCGAATGAATCTGCTGTTTGGGACATGTTTACAGAAAAAAGTGCAGAAAATATAAAACAGAATTGTATTGATATGTATTGGAATTGAATGTTTACAGAATTCTTGCCCTGTATATACTAATAGAAGCGGTACCAATAATAATACCGTTTCAGTAAAAGTAATCGACATCTAAGTTTCTAAACGTTACAAGCAACCGGTTTTATCATACCCGGTTTTATCTTAACCCAGCCCATATACATGTTACAGAACTTTACATAAATATACACTAACCTACCCTTAACTATATTAAGATTATTAAACATACTACTAAGTTTTCTGGTTTTGTCATTTATATCCAACATTCCCCCCTAATGACAAAATCAGATCTTCCATTATTCTTTCATTCTTGACGAGACTTCACAGCAATGTAGGTTCGGTGTCAGTGTCATAGGTGAGATGTGACTCTTCTTGCTTGTTGTATTTCCATTTCGTGCATTCTTTCGCGAAGTGTCCATGCTTGCCACATTCATAACATCTGAGCTTGCTCTTGTCGTTAGTTCCTTGACTCGTACTTGCTTTGTGTGCATTCGAATTATTCTTCCATTCCTTGCCTTCTTTGTTGAAATCTTTACTTCGCCATTTACCATAAGTTTTGTTGTTTGAATTTGCCATGAGAAGCTTGTCTTGATCATTTGCCTCTAGTATGTCTTGACTCTTACTTCGTTCTTCATAGGCTGTTAACCTTCCAATGGCTTCTTCAAACGACATTTCGTCTAGGTCTTGATATTGTTCTATAGTTGCCACGATCGGTAAAAACTTCTTTGGAACAGAGTTAAGTAGTTTTCTTACTAGCACCTTATCTTCCAAGGTTTCACCAAGTCCTCTAAACTTGGCCTTTATACTACTTAACTTTCCTCCATAGTCACTTACCTTTTCGTTTGGTTTTATCCTTAGCGTCTCTAGTTCACTTCTCAATGTTTGTAGTCGTGCCTTTTGAACAAGATCAGCTCCCAAATTCTTGACTTTGATTGAGTCCCATACTTCCTTTGCAGTTGAGTATTGTGCAACTTGCATTAAAACATCTTCTGGCAGTGATTGGAAGATTATTGCCTTTGATATGTTTTCTTTCTTCTCATTTGTTGTTGTTCCGTCTTTCGCAACTATCATTTCCCATATGCCATATGCCTTCAATATTGTCTCCATCATCAATGCCCATGTCGTGTAGTTTGTTTCGGTCAATTTTGGACATTGTAGTGAAACATTTCCTAGTTCTCGAACTGATGTATTGTTCGATGTGTTAGCATTCTTGTCTCCTTCTACCATGCTTGCTTGCTTATAATCAGAACCGAGATGGTTTCTGGTTTTCTTGCTCTTGTGTTTGATCAAAAGATCAAAATCCTTACTTGCTACTGGCCAAATTTATTAACCAGGTTTTCTTGCTATTTGAACCAAAAAAAGGCTCTAATCTTGCTATTTGAATCTTAAGGCTCGGAGCTTGCTATGAACCTAAGGATTCGGTTTATCTTGCTATGAATCACTAGGATTCGGTTTAACTTGCTATGAACCACAAAGGGTTCGGTTTGACTTGCTATGAACCACAAAGGGTTCGGGTTATCTTGCTATGAACCACAAAGGGTTCGATTTTACTTGCTATGAACCACAAAGGGTTCGGGTTATCTTGCTATGAACCACAAAGGGTTCGGGTTATCTTGCTGTTTGATGAAAACGAATTTTTGAAGAATTCGCTTGTCTTGCTATGAATCTAAGAGGAAAATCGGTCTTTGCTATTCTAATCAATCGGGGTTTTTTTTTCGCTAATGGGGATTTCTATTTTACTAACAAAAATTTCTTAATTTATATGATGTATTAGAAAGTAAGAGAAATTGAAAGAATTAAAAGAAAAACCGGTTGATTAGTGAAAACCTGGAAACGTGTGTTTTGTTTACAGGTTCAAGATGCTTTCCAGATTCGTGGTTCCAAAACAACTTCCTTCTGATCAATTTCTGCGTTGTGTTTTTTTTCTTTGCGCAATAAAAACAAAAATTCGATCCCTTCTTTCTTTCTTGCTGCAAATCGATGGCCTACTCTTGCTCGTTCTTTATTGGATTAATTTTGCTCTGATGCCACTGTTATTCGGCCTTCAATCACAACTGTCATATGGGTTCGAATGAATCTGCTGTTTGGGACAGGTTTACAGAAAAAAGTGCAGAAAATATAAAACAGAATTGTATTGATATGTATTGGAATTGAATGTTTACAGAATTCTTGCCCTGTATATACTAATAGAAGCGGTACCAATAATACCGTTTCAGTAAAAGTAATCGACATCTAAGTTTCTAAACGTTACAATCCTGCAACCGGTTTTATCATACCCGGTTTTATCTTAACCCAGCCCATATACATGTTACAGAACTTTACATAAATATACATTAACCTACCCTTAACTATATTAAGATTATTAAACATACTACTAAGTTTTCTAGTTTTGTCATTTATATCCAACATTTGTGACGTACCCTGCAACATCAGCTAGGTATTCATTCATTAATGAGAATAACCAAATTACAAACAATCACAAACAATAGTATATAGATAAAAAAATTGCCAATCAAGTATTAATTGTTTGTAGGTTCAACGGTCCAAAAATCTTACCAATCACATACTTATTGTTTGTAGATTCAATGTGGTCAAAGTCTGCGAGCTCAAAAAGATATCTGACAAAACCATCAGACTTAACAGAAACTTTTCGCGTTGTTGTGGACCCGTCAAATTCAAGCATGAATGAATCTTTTTTTACGATGCGGAACGCTTCCTTGTTTGGTTGGACTACAAAGTTTTTTAAGGACAAAACAACCCTTTCTTTTAGTCTGGAAAAATTGTGAGCTATATTGCTCCTTGAAGTGCAGTGCATCGCCTTGCCCTGCAAAATATTGTAGTAGTATATAAGGTAAACCTATTTTATTCGTGATAATAAATGTAATCCTATCTTACCCTCGCATCAAACAAAATGAAGTTAGTGCTCAAATAGCACCCAATCACAATATTGACATCCCACACTCTACAAATCATCACAACAATGGTGCCAGTGACACCCACATCAAGTTGGTCCAAGTACAAATCAGCCTACGGGTGGGCAACCTCGATGGCCATGCTATTGAAACCCTTGTTCAACATGTTATGTTTCGTTGCAGTTGTTGGGATTTTAGAACTAAGTTAACCATTAACCTCTACGAGTACGCAGTGGATAAGGAGGATCTAGTAATCGCAATTAGGTTAAACACGTAATTAATAAACAATTAATTAATAAAAGGAAACATAGAAAACCTAACCTTACTTGGCAATTGAACGCAAGTGTAACGGATAAGAAAACCAATATATAAAAGTCAAGCATCTAATGTAGATGCCTCTATGAGTATCACACACAACACGAAACCGTTTACGTTCGATAAAGTAGCTAGTCGAGAATGTATTAAAACCCAATCAACAATTGATGCACTTGAATAACTCTTGAACAAGAAAAAAAACCCAACTCTTGCCTTCTGCCCAAGAACCAAAACCAGCTTAAGAAGTTGTCTTTTACTCACACCCGATATCGGATGAACACATCCGAGATCCTCCTTTTTCTATCCGATATTTGTATCACGACCAGAAAACAAAAGTTCTTTGTTTCTGCTATTCGACAGGTAATCAGAAACAATGAACCTCCAACAAACTTCTAAACTTCTTGGATCAAAAGGTGATGCAAGCTAGAACTTTGATGATAACATATAAACATTAAACCCTAATCGATTCTCATGGAATTCGATTGAGTTATTGAAAGTATAGAAATCAGTTTAGGGATGTTAGGGAGGTATATATGTCGCATGTCAAAAATCAGAATAAGGAGCAGGGCATTGTTTGATTTATATAACAAAAACGAACGCCCCTTTTACTTGGGCTATAACTTGGTTGACAAGTCTCAAACCCATACCCCTCCTATTGCCCGATCAGTTGGGATACCAAGGCCCAAGGCTGCTCTAATTTTCGACCCAAGTCCAAACAAAGATTATTTCATGGGTCGTACAAGATCGGGTCAATTGCATGCATAGATATCGGGTATGTATATTCAAGTATAAATACGTTCGACACGTATACTCGTGTTTATCGTGTGTGCCCCCATAGGCTCATACACTTTTAGCATTTTGTCGTGTTTACAACTTCCACAAACCAACAGCTCCCACTTGGGAGTTGGTGTGTCGAATGGCACACAAAACTAAAGACGGAAACGCCTAGCAAACACTCTCACTCGCTTTTTAACTAAAAGTGTCAGAGAGAATAGTTTCATAAAAGTTTCTCAGTAGCATGGTTATTAATGTCTTGCTTTAATCATCCTTTGTTATAGATACCGTAAAACCATGGATATGGATCTTAAATCATTCCATATAGTTTAACCATTTAGAATCTCGTTATAGATATTAATTCAGATATACCAAATGTAATCAAGAATCATCTTGCATTACCCTTTGGGTCTGGCCAGACAGTTATCTAATTAAATATGGAGGGGCGCCATTGTATCTTTCTTCACATATCAAGTGGAGTAACAAATCCTTTATTGACTACAAGTGTTGTGGATTCTGCTTCACATCACTCCGAAATATAGCCTTTATAACTACCTTGTTCAGATAGCGTTTTGCGTATACTTACAAAAAATGATATCCACACATAACAGAACTTACCTGCATCTCAAGTCTGAGGATGAAGTCAACAACCATGTTTAATATTTTACTTATGACAAGGATCCAAAAGTAAATGTTTGAAAGTTGGGGAATCCAATATGCATCTCTAGTGAATACATATGAGTTTGGCGGGAACAATCCGAATTCTCATTAGAATTATAACTAGAGGGGGCAAAACGGGCGGGCCGGGCGGGCACGGGCACGGGCTAAAACGGGCATGGGCTAGAATGGGTACGGGCTTAAACGGGCACGGGCTAAACGGGCACGGGCCAAACGGGCACGGGCCAAACGGGCACATGTTATACAAATCGCTTAATAAAAGACCTAAAACGACTAAATAAATTCCTTAAACGTAATATCTTATTTATATTAACAAAAATAAATATATTATATAAAAAAAATCTTTAAAACGATCGTTAATGTTCACCAATTGAGAGAAAAAAAAGTGCCCGTTTGTGCCCATTTAAGTTTTCAATGGGATATATGTGCCCATTTCAAAAAAAGAAGGGGGCTAAATGTGCCCAAATCTCTTAAAAATGTACCCATTTAGCCCATTTTTTGCTTCTGGGCACATTTTGCCACCTCTAATTATAACCAACACTCATATTTGCCTAATCATAACAATATTCCCATATTGTTAACCGACAATGGACATGTTTAGAACAATAAAATAATTCAAGGATTAAACATGCAAATATAGGATAACAATTTTTATATGAATGAATAACAAATACCAAGTATCTTTATTCATCATAAAGTAAAAATTGTCTTTCAATCCCAATTATCCAAATACTAAAACAGATATGCATGAAACTCATTTAGTAAGTTGAACCCTAATGTTTACAACATTCTCAACCTTTCTTTTACAAGAAAAAACTAAATAGTCATATGAGTAAACTTTCCGAATACTTGTTTCAAATTTCACATATAGTGAGGGATTTGAAATATAAGATGAGTGTCTTATCTCATATGCTCATACTATTGCAAGAGTTATAGTATGCAGATGTCGCCCTACCTTGCATGAGGTATTAAAAATCAACGACATACTAACAGTCATCTTTACAGTTTCTAAAAGTGTAAAGTATTCTCATTCCTTAATGTGTAATGCAACAATGCTCTATGTTGAGCATAGCTAGTTAGCAGATTTATCATAAATGATAAAATTCTACTACAACTAGTATTAATAATCCTCTAGCATCATTTGTACTTATACAACACTATGCTTTATAATTCATAAACATCTATATTAACAACGATCTAAAACTCTCTCAATTAGATATTGTTGTTGTCAGCTCATCTTGTTCTTGTACAAAAGCAACAACTAGTTAATATAATATATACATGATAAATCCTTAGTTAAAACAACATAAGGTTTCCATCCATGTAATAGATTATTCCAAGTGAAATATATTATTTTAAGATTTGCTCAAATGATATATTGCATTTGTGTCAGACTTATTTTCCGCATTTGTTTATTCTAGATAAACATTGATTCCAAGGTTGTTTGTTTTATTCCCTAAATTCCAAGTGAAGTTTCATTCCAAGCTTAAGGATCAATATCTAGCTTAAATAGAATGATATCTTCAACATGTAAATTTTAAGGAAAAACACAATGCTCCCACTCAATGTCAGATGTACTCAAGAGTTATCTTAATTCAATCAGAATCATATTGTAATTAAATTTAAGATCTCAGCTCTTAGATGCACGATACAATCCAAATATGGATTGCTTAAATTCGTATATTACATAAAGATTATGTAGATTCATAACCCTTTTGATTACACACCGTCTTCGCAAAAGGTAATCATAAAGAAAGGGTTATAAAATCTTAATTGTCATATTCCACATACAAGAAATCATGTATGACAATTAATTATCTTTATATAATTAATGCTTGTATATATAAGAAAATTTAATCACAGTCAATTGCTTAAGTATGATTAAAAACTTCTTATAAAATGACATGCATTAATATGTATACAATTTGGTCCTTGTAAGTCTTTCTTCAAAAGAAACTCATTCCAACCTCATAGGTTAACTATTAGGCGAAATAACAATCAAGCTCAAAACTCGATTTGCCTTTTAAGGACTTCATCTTATCATTCATAGTTCTAAACATTTATCAGATTCAAGATGTGATAATATATATTTTAGTAGTTAGTTGATTTACAATAATCTTCTAACTTATATCCCTCAGCATTGATATAAAATATCACTCAAGTGATGAGGCATCCTTTCGGATTTATGAATGAGAGTAATCGTTATACTTCGGTCAACATTTTCATGTTTAACCTTAGTATGACATTAATAAGTGGATTTTAGAAGGTTAAGTATTTTGTTCTCAAAAACTTTGAGATATGTATATACTCACACTTAGACAATTCTCTAAATACTAAGTATTTAAGCAACAATAAATTATTCTTTATGGAGAACCACAAAATACATTTTAAGTTCTCATCTCAAGATTTGTTAATAAAATGATTCATAAGATTTTAACAACTTCAGAACTTAAATCAAGACATAATGGAATTCCTTCCATCAACTTAAATTAGGGTTTATAGTAAAACTCTAATTTAGTATCACTCTTTAACCAAAAGTTCTAGCAATAGTTTTGTGTTTCGTCAAGCTAGGAAGAACACCAAAACTATAATCTTCAAGCTAGGAAGTGTAGAAAAAAACAAAAATCCAAAATGGTTTATGATTCAATTGGTTTGAGTGGTAAAACCTCAAATCCCTAATGAATTAGGGTTTTCAGTTATGGGTTGTCTTGAATACCTTTTAGGTTTGAACTATATTGAGTGTATCCATGACACACGTAATTTCTAACCTTGATATGTTTTGGAGGTAGAGCAATTAAAGCTATCATGAACCTAACAATATGAGTAAGGTTTGATCCAACACATTAGACATACCATAATGAAGTGGTATCCTATGAGTTATTAGAATTGTGAAACTATATCAGAATTCTATAGATAACTTAATTCTCTTTGGACCAAATACTTGTTAATTGGGTCGAGCCAAATTGCATATAAAGTATTCACGAACCAAGTGCATGCAATAATGTATATTCATTTAACAATACAAGAACCTTATGTTCACGTGTTCACAAGAAGGAAGAACTGTTCAAGGATTATATGTTCATGTGTTAACAAGAAAACAGAACATTTCAATAATACATTATAACTCTTTGAATAATTCAAAGGCCTTATGTTTATGTGTTAACTAGAAGACATAACACTTTTACTATATATACTTTATGTTATATGTCATTGATTAATTCAAGGACTTTATAATTATGTCTTAACATGTAAGCATAATTATACTAACAAAAGTAATCATGAACGCATTGAGTACTATAGTAATTTCAAGTTAATTTTATACTTCAGAATTATGATCATTATCATATAACCATAATTATGTTGACTAAAACATGTAGTCTAATGTTGAAGTATCTATACACAATATCATGACATTTGAATGTAGTAGGGCAACAACATCTAGCGTATTCAAGTCCTAGTAGAATCATTATTAGAATGTAGTAGGGCAACAAACATCTCATGTGTTTAAGTCCTAGTAGAATTCTTATTAACATGTAGTAGGGCATTAAACATCTAACGTGTTTAAGTCCTAGTAGAATTATTAGTTTTCTTACCTTGCGGTCAAGAGATAACAATAATATTCTTGTTCCTTGCACACACTTTGAGATTTCTCCCACTTGTGTAAGGCACAACATCATATTATGAAACCAAACAACACGTAATTGATTGTTCAAACAATATGATAATGTCATAAATATCATAAGTAGTTTTAGAACCATAACCTTTAATAAGGAATTGTGAATTATTATTCTATAGATAACGCTTCAGGAAGCGACAGTAGGAAGGCAACGTGTTATCTTATAAAATAAAATGCAATTTCCTTTAACCAATGGTTGTTCATATTTGGAAAGTAATGGATTATTTCAAAGCTAGTTTGAAATGATATGAGTGACTAACAAGAAATAAAATCCCGTAGCTCCCACTGAAATTGACAACATTCCATGAATGATATTTCAGTTATAAAATGCAACTGCTCCCACTGGATTTGTCAACATTGTATGTGTTACATTTCCAGTAGAAAGCATATAGCATTTTATATATTTTCCTATTCGCTTCAAATGCCTACGAGTAGCATGTTCTTAGGTATTGAACAGAGTATATGAAGTTCTACTTATATAGACAATGGACTGGCCATTCTTTCATTCAATTAACTTGAATCTTTAGCATGCAATTCCTCCTTTATCGTCTTCATAGCCCCAAGGGTGACTAGCACTTTAGGAATAATAAGAGTCCAAGAAGATTACCTAGCACATATGCTAGTAATTCCTTTACTCTTTGCGGTTTAAACTCATACATCGTGATAAGTGCAGGATGTTATTTATTTTGGTAGCTCTAAACACAATGTTTCCAGTTAAACAAAATATTCTATCTTTCAATTAACTCTAGACCAAAAAAGGGTAATGAAAGATCATAAATGAGTTCATCAATTTGTAATCCTATCTTAGATTGTCAACTAAAGAGAAAATATAGGTATAAGTCTCACTCTTCTTACTAGGAAAAGAGACTAAGTTTGTCTTTCAAAGAAAAACAACTTTGTTTACGAATTATGTTGCAATAACACAATTAATCAGAACATAAAAAGTTCAATTATAGTATTTTCGATAATTACATTCTTAAAAGAATTAACTACCCAATTAATTACTAAGTAAGACTAAGATCCATCCTGCACTCCCACTTAATTACCAAAGGTCTGACCAGGGCGTAAAAAAGTAGGACAAGAGGTAAGCGACGAGCGTTAATTGCATAAGTCAACTCTTAGATTTATGAGACTGATCAAGACATTAGTAGACAAGTAATAATGTCATGAGCATGTTTAGTTCTCATCTTATGCCTCGGGTTCAAGGTCTGACCAAGCCAACTCGAAATAAGTCGACCAAGTATGAACGTGTAAAAATAACCAGAGGTCTGACCAAAGCGAAATAATTACCATGGGTTGGAAAGGCCCTTAGGTTTGACCAGAGAAGTCAATCCAAATGCATGTGTTCATAGTTGGATGGCATAAACTTAAAATTAACAAATAGGTATGCACATATAAATGTGGTAAAAGTCGTGTACAAGGAAGCATGCAAAACAACTTTGTAACACTAGTTTTAAAAACTTTTGGTAATGACACTGTAGTGATCATCATGGTTCACGGTAGCTCCAATCGAGCGCACAGGGAGGCACATGACCAGGTAAGTGCTGAAGCAATAACCTAGGCATCCTTTCGGTGCGACTATACGCACCTCTTTGAACCCCATTTTGAGTTTGTTCTAGTGGATGAGCCGTACATCCCAAGTGTCCATAGCGTCTAGTTTTTAAATTCTTGAAAACGTGTTTCATTAAATTAGGTCACTTTATTTTACAAAAAACGTTTTTCCACGAATCAAATAGCAGGTCACAATGAGCATGTTATTTAGGCGTGTAAATAAAGACACATATTAATATTATGGTTACGATATGTATTATTCCATATTGCATACAATTATGTGTCAAAGCAAGTAACAATAATGCACATAATGGAATCACAAACATATAAACATAAACATCAATATATAACCACATATTGTTCCGAGTTCTCTCGCGAGTCTTCCCCAAACGGAGAACCATAAGACCATCACTAGATGCAATACCTAGATCGCCCCATACATCACTTAAAAGCAATTGAGTGGGTCTTGTGGCCGGAAAACACATAAAACATGGCCATCTCAATTAACAAGTAATTATGCAATTTTATGTATTTAATAACCAATATGTAATTCTAATTATCATAATAATTCTAATTAACAATTAATTAAATTCAAATTAACTTTTAATTCTAATTAACAAGTAATTCTAATTAACAGGTAATTCTAATTAACAAATTAATTCTAATTATCAATATAATTTTAATTTGTGTGTGACTAGTTATTATTTATTAAAATTGACAAGTATTGCATATAGTTGTCAAAGCAAAATAAAACGAATAGCTAAATTAGGTTTCATGCAGCCTTTTAAACATGTTTATTAATAAGAAACGTGTAACCCATAATCGCAAAAATGAGATGACTAGTGATGCCACTGTTGGGATTTTAGAACTAAGTTAACCATTAACCTCTACGAGTACGCAGTGGATAAGGATCTAGTAATCGCAATTAGGTTAAACACGTAATTAATAAAAAATTAATTAATAAAAGGAAAAATAGAAAACCTAACCTTGCTTGGCAATTGAACGCAAGTGTAACGGACAAGAAAACCAATATATAAAACTCAAGAATCTAATGTAGATGCCTCTATGAGTATCACACACAACACGAAAACCGTATACGTTCGATAAAGTAGCTAGTCGAGAACGTATTAAAACCCAATCAACAATTGATGCACTTCAATAACTCTTGAACAAGAAAAAAAACCCAAGAACTCTCTTGCCTTCTGCCCAAGAACCAAAACGAGCTTAAGAAGCTATCTTTTACTCACACCCGATATCGGATGAACACATCCGAGATCCTCCCTTTTCTGTCCGAGATTTGTATCACGACCAGAAAACAAAAGTTCTTTGTTGTTGTTATTCTACAGGTAATCAGAAACAATGAACCTCCAACAAACTTCTAAACTTCTTGGATCAAAAGGTGATGCAAGCTAGAACTTTGATGATAACATATAAACATTAAACCCTAATCGATTCTCATGGAATTCGATTGAGTTATTGAAAGTATAGAAATCAGTTTAGGGATGTTAGGGAGGTATATATGTCGCATGTCAAAAATCAGAATAAGGAGCAGGGCATTGTTTGGTTTATATAACAAAAACAAACGCCCCTTTTACTTGGGCTATGACTTGGTTGACAAGTCTCAAACCAATACCCCTCCTATTGCCCAATCAGTTGGGATACCAAGGCCCAAGGCTGCTCCAACTTTCGACCCAAGTCCAAACAAAGATTAGTTCATGGGTCGTACAAGATCGGGTCAATTGCATGCATAGATATCGGGTATGTATATTCAAGTATAAATACGTTCGACACGTATACTCGTGTTTATCCTGTGTGCCCCCATAGGCTCACACACTTTTAGCGTTTTGTCGTGTTTACAACTTCCACAAACCAACAGCAGTCATGCTGGAAGATAAAGGATTTTGTTTCGATTATGCTGGAAGATAAAGAAGAGCTTATCTATTTTATACTCATCTAGACAAGGGTCATCAGACAATGATTCATGGTCTAACTCCCATATTGTTAGTATTCCAAATAAACTGTAACTGCATATTCATTCTATAGCCTCCATTAAGCAAACATACATGTAGCGACATGCCTCTTTGTATGCACGCAATTACTCAGCTTGATCAATAAAGGCGTCCCCTTGTATGCATGCAATTACTCACATCGAACCATCAAGCTTCCTAACACACGATTTTAACTCAAAAAACTCTATCATCATTACTCCACATTGAATATGCAGACGAATCTTATAGTAGGATAGATTTTAATATAAAATTAAGGGAACCCTAAAATTAAAAGTTTATACAATGGAAAAATAGTTATAGATTTCTATTTGTACTTTTTTTCCCTGAAAAATAGGGGTAAAGTGTTTGTATTTATTCTGGTAATAAAAAGTATGTGTTTTTACATTTAAATATTGATCAATAATCAATGATTGAAAAATAAATAAATAATTAGACACAAAATATAAGTCATTACATTAACCAAATATGAGTCGGCTATACGCATGTCATCACGATTTTACAAGGATAAGTCATATATTGACTAGTATCAATTCCTAATCGATATCGAATACTTTAATTATAGATTTGTTTGGTTTCTTCACTATAAATTTACGTGTACATAGGATGTATCTTGGCCTGCAAGCTAATAGTGAAGATTATAAGAGTTTCGAAGGTATTAATTAATCTTAACGTGCAACCAAGATTATAAGAGAAGTCACTAGGTTTTAATCTTAACGTGCAACCAAGATTATAAGAGTTTCTAAGGTTTTAGCAAATTGTTCAGGTACGAATATGTGTGCTCTTATACGCGTTATTTGATTCATGATATATTCCTATGTATATGTGCTCGTAATTTCTTGACAGAAGTTGTATTCGGTTCCTTATACATATATATACATTAGTTATGATCTCTTTTGGTACTCTGTTATATTCTTATATGAAATATTGAAATTATATGAGACCCTTAATTGTTTAACTATCGTTCACTTATGTTCTTTTGTTGATTCTTTGGTCTGGTCTATGATAAATTGAAGTGCATGTCCATTGTACTAATCTTTATCCTATGGTTTTTGGATTGTTCTAGCTAGTTGTAACTCGTAAGAAACTCAGTATTGTTGAGGTCTTACGGATCTTGGATCAATCACGGATGAACATCATATTGGATAGAGTATGCATAAGAATTGTGCAGTGACTCGGTTTAAACAGAGGGTGGGAATATATGATAAACACACTTTAATTTTATCCACACTAACAAACGTTACATGTACATACATATATATAATAAACGAATGGGTGTGTCCCAAACGTTGTGACCCTTCAGTTTGTATAACTGAATTCTGTTAACTAACTAATAACTACCTATAACCGCCATAACTAACTTAACCGCTATTCGGTTGTAAACTATCTAATTTACATGTTCAGCCCTTTGGCTTTCAAGACTTATGATTTCTTGATTAATTTGATTCCAACATTCACTCCCCAAATCAAGACATCATAATCTTTACTCTGTTTCTTGTCCATCTTTGATTGCAACCTCGCTCCTTCTTCTTTATCATTCTCGTTTTAAAATCTGATCGCCTTGTTACTTGTCCGGTCTTTCATGTTCAGTTGCCTTTCATTGTTCAATGGATGATCTTCTTGGTCATCGTCCTTGGTACATATCTTCTCCGTGCATCCTCTATTTCAACACTTATCCCCTGCAAAAGCCTGGTGGACTTTCTTTACTCGCAGTCCTACTGCTAACCACCTCTTCATCTCTTGGCCTTTCCTGCTTGGATCTTTTTGCTCCCTCATAGTAAATTTTCACCATTCCTATGTACTTCTTTTCTTGCCATGTCTTATTCCCGCCATATATGCGTAAGACACCTTTTTGGAACGTATCATCTTGCAATTAACATGAACTTCTTTCTGTTCTACATTCTTCTTGCATTTCTGCCGAAAACGGTATCGTCTCCATGACCCTTCTTCATGCTCTGTTTTTCGGGTTTTCTTGTTCTTCATTGGCGATAACTTCCTTGGACTGCAATTGATCGATCCACGTTAACCATACGCTCTAATACCATGTTGAGGTCCTACGGATCTTGGATCAATCACGGATGAACATCATATTGGATGGAGTATGCACAAGAATTGTGCAGTGACTCGGTTTAAACAGAGGGTGGGAATATATGATAAACACACTTTAATTTTATTATCCACACTAATAAACGTTACATGTACATACATATATATACTAAACGAATGGGTGTGTCCCAAACGTTGTGACCCTTCGGTTTGTATAACCGAATTCTAATAACTAACTAATAACTACCTATAACCGCCATAACTAACTTAACCGCTATTCGGTTGTAAACTATCTAATTTACATGTTCAGCCCTTTGGCTTTCAAGACTTATGATTTCTTGATTAATTTGATTCCAACAAGTATGTGTAAACTAAACCATTCATTGCTATCAGTCTTATATTTATCTCTTTGTAAACTAAACTCGATATATAATGTGAGTTTTTTTTTTTCTGAGAAGTAAAAGAATGATCTCTTTCACTATATACAAAACGACATTCAAATTTTGATGCAGGATACTATTTTTCTTTATTTGTACGTACTTATCATCTGTGCATTGAGCAAATTAGCCAATTATCTTTCACCGTGGAACTCATTCAGGGTTGATTGGAGAATTGTGTGAAGAGAGTTGTCTAATTTTGAGAACACTTTATTAGGTTTTATTTAATTTCAAATTGAACCTTTGAAATCAAAAATAGTTAGCTGATATTTGGTATACTTTCGTTAGGAGACCTACAAGTGATTTTTAGTCGAATTTATCTGTCATTTTAAGTAATATATAAGGTGTATCTTATTAGGATTGTTGGTTTTGGACAAATCTTCAAATTCTGTTACGTTTAAAAGCAATTGGGTGCTACATTTATGTGCATGACTAAGATTTTTGAGAAAATAGCATGTGGTTTTGTGGAACTTCTCTAACAACAACCATTTCATTTTCAGGGAGACCTTTTATTCCTACGTTTAAATCCCAATATTCATATTTCCAATAAACCAAGTGTTGTAGGGGTGTTTCTCTTCAATGTCAAAGACTAACGAGACCTCACATGTTGTGGTGAGGGAAAACATCAATTTAACCGATAAAGAGAGACAAATATTTAGTCGGTTGCTTCAAGTTGTTCATCACTTCAATCTTGAAACACAACTTCGGGTTGCTGGTGGGTGGGTCCGAGATAAGCTACTAGGCAAAGAATGCAATGATATCGATATTGCTCTTGATAACATGATGGGTTCGGAGTTTTGTGAAAAACTGAATGCTTACTTGGCATCTACAGGAGAAAAAACACAAGGGTTTGGTGTTAACAAAAGGAAGCCTGAGAAATCAAAGTTCTTGGAAACAGCAAACATGGATATTTTTGATGTTTCGATTGATTTTGTGAACTTGACATCCAAAGAGTACACTCAAACGAGCAAAATTTCACCCATGGAGTTTGGATCAGCAGAACAGGATGCATATAGAAGGGATTTGACCATTAATAGCTTGTTTTATAACATTCAGACATGTTCGGTTGAAGATTTCACAGGACGAGGACTTGATGATCTGAGAAATGGAAAGATTGTGACTCCTTTACCTCCAAAAGAAATGTTTTTAGAAGACCCTTTGAGAGTTCTTAGAGCTGTACGTTTCAGTGCTAGGTTTGACTTTGAAATGGTGAAAGAGCTAAAAGTTGCAGCTGCTGACAATGATGTGAAATCTTCCTTTTGTGATAAAATCAGCAGAGAACGTATTGGTCGTGAAATAGAACTTATAGTAAGTGGCAACCGACCAGTTAAAGCAATTGAAAGCATATGCGAGTTTGGATTATTCTGGGATGTATTCAGATTGCCCCCAAATTTTGAACCTCCTTTATTAGAGAAATGTGTCGGTTATATGGATGCAGCGTGGACACTTATGAACGCAAACGGAGGTTTTACATTCAGTGATGAACAACGGAGACTGTACTTGTATGCAGCATTGTTCCTCCTACTTAGAAAGACCATGCACGGAGATTATAACAAGCAAACGATATCAGCTGTGAAACACATTTGTAGACATTCACTTAAGCTCGGACACAGTGATGCTGATGATGTCGTGAGATTGCACAATGCGGTTGATAGATTTTCGTCTATGATTCCTTTCATAGTTTCTAGTGAATATTTGAAATCTGAGATTGATTGGAAATTAGATATGATTGATGTTCCTGATTCATTGAAATTAAGATTCATGTTGGGCTTGCTTCTCAATGAAATCAAAGATTTTTGGCGGCCTGCATTGATGTTGTCGATTATGTTGATCAAAGACTCTACGGTTGAGAGCCAAATAGTTGTGTTTAAAAAGGTAGAGGAAGAGATATTGAAACTAGGTTTAGATAAAGTGTGGGAGGTTAAACCCTTGATTAATACGAGGGATATTATGAAGCTTCTGGAGCTTAAAAATGGTGGTCCGATGGTTGGTGAATGGCAGAGAAAAGTAATACAATGGCAGATGGCTTACCCTTCTGGTAACGTAGAGGAATGTATTGAATGGATGATGAAACAAACACAGTTGAAGCTGCCTCCTACTGCAACATGAAAAAACCAAACACTTAGCTTAGTGATATTTTGTTTTTTGATAATACCCTCTTCGTATAAACTATTTTATGGTGATTTAATAGATAGAGGAACACATTTGCGAATGGAAATAGAGAATGTGAACATATAACTCAAGCATATAATAGTATTTTTGGTTTTATATGTTGCATTTTTTATATAATACATGCATTTTGTGCCATAATTATCCCATAAATAAAAACCTATAGTAGTTGGAAAAAGTAATTACCAATATGTTGCTTTCTTTAACGTATTTACTAAAACATGGTAATATCTTTAATTATCCATTTTTTATTAAATAAATGTTATTAGGAAAAAAGCTATAAATGCTTAATGTACTTTATCAAAATAACTCATTGTGCGTTCTCAACTTTTTTTATTGTCATTATACTTAATGTTGTTTCCAGTCGATATCATTATACATAACCGTTTTCATTTTATTCGGTTATTTTCTGTCCGTTTTTATCCGTTTTAAATCGTCCATTTTATCCGTTTTATTTTAATCGTCCGATAAAAACAGATAAAACGGATTAAAACCGTTTTATTATCCATGTCAAAATGGTTTTATCCGTTTTATCTGTTTTATACGGACATATTAAAATGAAAACGGATAAAAATGGACGATTTACGAAAACGGATAAAAACGGGCAGAAAATAAACAAATAAAATGAAAACGGTTATGTATAATGACAATAAGTGAAGTAGAGAGAGCATAATGAGTTTTTGTGTAAAGTACGTTATGAATTTATAGCTTTTTTCCATGTTATTACATATAAAGTAAAACAATAACAAAATATCACACGCAGTACTAATAACGTTAAACCCCATATAATATGAATGACTTCATGTACCAATGCAATGATCAACCACTTTTGTCGCTCAACATACTTTGACGACCAATCATTGCACATGTTTTTGTTCGAGTTTTTAAAGACACATAAACAAACGATTTACGGTTCCATATTAGATAGGATTTCGTTTTGGACGGGATCGATAATAACACGCACCACACACAAAAATAAAAATCGGTGCTTGCTAATATGGAATTGATATAGTTTACGGTTATCTTTCAATTGATTCATCAGTTTATCTAAACGATTAGTACGTGGCGTGTGGCGTTGTTGGCAGTGGCGGACCCAGAAAAATCCGATGTGGGGGGCAAAAAAAATTTTTTTGACGATAGCAGCAAAATGCGAATGAAAAAATTGGATCTAAAATGATAAATCGAGTATTATTGTTATAACGTTTTAAAGTGTTGAATGTTGTGTTTTAGTATGTTGGTGGGGGCAATTTGAGTTTTGAGTGGGGTGCACTTTCACAAAAAGGTCAAAATTAAAAAAAAATTACACTAACATCGCAACTTTTTTAGCTAACCATAGGGGGCGCCGCCACCCCGTACCTAATACATAGGTCCGCCCCTGGTTGTTGGTGAGAGTTAATCGATGTCGGTTTGGTGAGGAAATGAATTATTTTGTAATTTTGTTTTCGTCGTAGTTGATTTCGTTTAATATTAACGATCAGAGAGGTTTCATTCGCGATTTGAACTTGTCGTTGTGGTTCCATTTGCGACTTTAACTCGAGGTTATTTGTTGTTCCACAAATGTCGTTGAGTGGCCGTCAAAGGCAATTTATCGAATGAACTTATAATTTTTATGCATGGATTTGTGAAAAGTGCAAACAAAACATTAGCTTGGTTAGAAGAAAAAAAATTGATTATACGTAACATAACTTTTATATTAAATTAAAATATAAAGATACATTGAGTTGGTAAATAGTTTTAGATTTACAATACATTAGTAAATACTTTTTTAAAGTACTACCATTTAAGCAAAAACTCCATTAAATTAGTTCGTATAACACTACAAAAAAACGTGGGTTTAGGAATCTCGTCCCTAATTTACATAGGGCGTCGTCCCAAAATAAATATGGTACGACATCTCGTCTTTCTTAAGTAGTCTTCTTTTTTTTTTTTTTTTTTTTTTTTTCACAAAAATTTTGAGGCGACATAATGTATGCAATTAGGGATGACTGGTATCTGGGCCCTACAAACTTTCAACGCTGAAAAAAAAAAGACGATAACCTTTTACAAATAGGAACGACAATATCATCCCTACTTTATTTATTTACTTTTTTACTTTCTTTAATAGTTTTACGTAAATAAGAAATTGTTTTTAAAAAACAAATTGGGACGAAATAAAAAAACTAGGGACGAGATTATCGTCCCTAAGTGTTTTATATTTCAATTTTACACGTTGGCAGTCAAAACAAAAAGGGACGACATGTGTTTTGTGTCGTCCCTATTTTTTCCATGGAGCAAAAAAAGCTGCAGGAACTTGCAGTTTTTTCAAATTTTTTCGGGAAAAAATCTGCCAAAACAAATCAAACCTGTAAATTACCACAATCCACAATACCAATTCGACAATATGATACAATACCAAATTACTAAACGATACAATACCATTCCACAAATCCACGATACCATTCGATAAATACGATACAAATTAAGCTAACAAGTCTCAAACTTACTAATTAACATGTCTCAAAGTTACTAACAAGTCATAAAGCTAACAAGTCTCAAACTCCTCGCCCGGCTCCGCCTCCTCCTCATTATCACCATCATTATTACTATCATAATTATCTGGAATGTGGCTCATATGGGGATTATTTGGTAAGGTGTATTTGTTAAGGTTAGCTGGCGGCATTTCATAATTAGAACTAGAGCCCGGACATGTGGTAGAGTTGGAAATTAAGGGACGATAACAGTTGTTAAAGGATTATTATGATCGGGAAAGGGAGTAATAGGGCCGGGAATAGGAGGAATTAAGCCTCGAAAGGGATGTTAGAAAGCAACAGGGCTGGGTACGGGAAAAGGGCCGGGAAAGGGAGCAGAATTAGGTGGGGAAAAGGGAACGGGAAATGGATTACCTTGTTGGTTGTAGTGGCTAAAAAACTGCTGAAGATATGATTTGAAGGTAACTCTAGAATAATCCGTGTTAGCCTGTTTCTTAGCCAAGTTAGCTTGTTGCTCAGCCACGATAGCCCGTTGTTGCGCCTCCTGAGCTTTCTCCTTCATCAATTCTCTTGCCTCAACACCTACGTGATATGCTCCCGAGTAATATAATCTTGTCCAAACGGCTGATGTGTGGACCTGTGAGAAGTTGAGCCACTACCCGGTAACCTCCTGCCCTTACCCGGCATATTCTGGCGGTTGTCACTCGGAACTACTTGCTCCAATATTTCTTCAAAGTTCAAAAAAAAAGGAAAAGTAACTTGATCTTAATGACGCATGTTAAGAGATAAATTACTTACATAAGCCATCTCATTTGCGCTATTTATAAATGTGCCTTTTCTTGAATGCCCTTTCCTCCATGTTTCAATAAGGTCCTCATTTTTCCCATCATTCTTAACCCTCTATACATACAATATAAAATAAATTATTAACGAGCTATATATAAACAATATAAACACCTTTAAAAATCACAAAAATTATAATGAGTCTTACATAATTGTTTCTTCCTTGTACGAACGATTATCTCCCTTGGTGAGTTATTATCTTGTTTTTAGCTCGGTTCTCATCATTTTTGGCACATCTTTCTATCTGTTACGGTACAGACCACCAATCGACTGTTGAGAAAAGTGACACCGGACTGAAGCAAACCCACTACTAAAATATGAAATACTATAAAAGATGACACACGGATATAACGTGGAAAACCCCAATAGGGTAAAAACCACGGGCAAGGAAAGATACGTTTCACTATGATGAAAACTAGGAGTTACACCTTCTCGCTAACTATAAGGATAAACACGTATATTTCTTGTATTAGGAGATATTACAAACTCTCTAATTAACACAAAGATAAGGAGAAATAATGAGACCAAGAACACTTTGTGTTGCTTTGGAATGGGATGAAGAAATGAAGCATAGATCATTTCCTTTTATAGGCATTTCACCTTGTCAAAAGATAAGATTCTCCATTGAGATGCAATGTATCTGTTAACAATCTCCCACTTGAAGATCCGATTGAAGCTAAATCGATCTTCACATCGTTATCCTTCCTTGCACTTTCATGTTGCTTACGTTTCTGCTAGGCCGCATGAGGATCGGCACCATATAAACTTGTCACTGTTGGTTGCTTTCGTCAGATAATCTGCCACGTTATCGTCAGTATGAATTTTTTGCATATCCACAGTTCCTTCTTCCACTTTCTCACGAACGAAGTGATACTGAACTAGTATATGCTTTGTCTTTGAATGAAATGTTGGATTCCTTGCCAGATACAAGGCGCTCTGATTGTCACAAAGTAAAGTAATTTTCTCTTGTTCCTGCCCGAGCTCTTCCATCAACATCTTCAACCATACTGCTTCTTTGGCTTGAGCGCTACAACATATTACGCTTCGTCGTTGACATAGCCACAACCGACTGCTTTTCAAACCCAGCTTACTGTTCCGCCAGAAAGTGTAAACGCATACCCGGTGGTTGATTTACTTCCGTCAAGATCACCTACATAATCAGAATCAACATATCTGATACGCGTACAACGCGCGTTCGGGGTCAAAGGAACTTCCTTTTCGTCGAGCAAGTTTTTCAACACCCTAGGCAGTGAACCTAATCGTTGTAGTGTAGTATTAGGGTAAGCCACGGGTATTGATATCATTCTCTAGGGGAATAGGAATGCTAGTAAGAAGTTACTACGCTAAGGTTGGGGTTGAGGAAGATTATTTTTTTATCTTTTTTATGTTTTCTTTAGAAAATTGAAATTACGAACCTCGGGGTATTGGATTTGGGGGTTGGTATTTCTACCGATTACTCTACTTATCTAATTATCTAACCTAAGGTGAGTGTAGTCTATGTCTATTGTTGTGTGCTCTTATGATGATTAAAAATGTGTTTACTTAGATGTTATTACTCCCTAGTTATCTCCTATTGATGGTTGAATTGTCACGTCCTTATTCTTAACGCGTTGTGTTTTTAAAGTCGTAGGGTATGCGTTTATCCCTAACTCTTTGAAGCTACCAAAGGTTAAGGACTACGAAATCTCTAGGATTCATAAACTTAACACTAAGGTTATCTTTGGATATCTAGCCTACAATTCCACTAGTAACTATAAGCTAAGGTTCAACAAAGACTAATCAAGCATTAATACCACAACGAATGACCTATCGCAATAATAGGTCAATCACAATTAAGATAAGAGACAACCAACCAATATTCAATAACTAGGTTTCATATTATCTAAGCAAACACACAAGTAAATTAGCCAGAGATGGAGAACATGCAAGCACACACACAATCAATTGAATACATAATTAAATCAATGAAGTAAAACACTTATCTTGTTGTAAAATAGGGTATGGAACCCTAAGATACTGTACAAGACAGCCTTGGTTTGGTTTAGGTTTTTACTCCACAAAACTACCTCCCTAAAAACAGAAAAATTCGGATTCTATATATAGTGTTACAAACTGTGACGGCGTCACTCTTTAATTGTGACGCTGTCGGGTCTTCTCCATTAGGGTTTCGTCTTGGCCACGTCAACTCTGTGACGGCGTCACCTTATGCCCGTGACTCCGTCGGCTTCAACCTCTGACACCGTCTGGATCCAGATCTAGGCCTTCTGACTTGCGACGCCCTACTCTTTTAAACCTGATGCCGTCACTTGTAAATTAGCAATTTGGCTACTGAGTCGTCTCAAGATGTGTCGCGACGGCGTCACAAATAAGGCCTGACGCCGTCCCCTTTCAATTCCCGCAGCTTGAGTTTCTCGATTCTTGACTTTGGCCATTTTCTTCGTATATTCGCGCCTTTTCGTCCGAATAAATGTCATTCTAGCAATTTGCCTTCAAGGGACCTAAAAAGTTAAAAGAACGAAATTCAGTAATAACGGATATAAAAGCGATCAATTAAGGGCTTAAATGACCCCTAAAAAAGGTACCTTTTAAATTCTTATCAAATATCCCTACACTTGGTATTTGCTTGTCCTCAAGCAAATGTGCTTTTAGCCAATTGATTTATAAGTTAGGGGTCATGAAGCATTAGTTTAGAACGATTCACAACACATATAAGCCCCGCAAAAGTCATAACAAGCACAGAAATTATATACTAGAACCTCACACGGGGTGTTTGGATACTCACATCTCTCGGGTGTATATGAAATATAACAAGTTGGAAATGGAAGATAAACACTCATTAACCGGTCCTAGCACATAGATTACCATAGGCTTGAGACTAGATCAAACCTCCATCGCTTTGGCGTAAGCACCTAAGAAAAACTATCCAAGAGGTCTTTTAAAGGGTTGTAACGTTAGGCTTACGGTAGGGAAACAAGGGTTTGGTGGGATAGGCGATTTAGTGGTGGCAAGTCAAAAATATTTATGTTACAAGCATGCGAAGAATGGCGTTGCTAAGCCAAGACTCGACACTCTAAACTCTAGATAAATTGAAATAAACAAACATAAATTTAAAGATAGACGTAGGATGGTAGCCCATATATTTTTTTCATATATATATATATATATATATATATATATATATATATATATATATATATATATCATACACTTTTACTTTGCCATCCTCTACGATAACATCAAAATGATAGGGATTTATAGGCACATCCCTACACTTGAGTTTTTATTACTCTAACATTAAATTGACCCGAATTGAAAAGATCAAAACACTTGGAGTACATTATTATGAAAATAAAGGGAATTTGAATTTAACGTTCCCTTCCTGTCATTTCATAAAATTTAACTTTTCTCATGAGTCCCAATCGTCCCAAAACTGTGTACAAAGGATATGACTCGACTTAGCAACTTATGCAAGCAACTAGATAATTGAACTAAGGGTTTAGTATGATAACAATAATGCACTAAAGGTGAGTGCATACAAGGTAGGCTAAGGTGATTTGGGTGTACATTTAAGGGTGGATTGTAAACAATGCTCTTCATTGATATTCCGAAAAACCGAAATATCACGAGAACCGCGAAAAGGATAGGCTCTGAGGGGTTAACTAGGGTATCGTGTACTAAAGATGAGTACAACGCAAAGGTGTGGGGTAATTACTCAACCGATGTGGAAGAAGTAATTATATTACGGGTATCAAACAAGGGTTATCCTAATGCCTCTTATCATTTAGTTATTCCTAACTACACAAGTGTAGTCTTACTAGCGATCTCGGAATGCATCACAAAACAAGTTCTAGAATCTATTATACTACCGGTTCACACTCTAAGCATTAAAGTGGAATGCTTTAATTCCTACAAATCTAAGGGCTATCCTCACATTTTGGGTGGAATTTAAGTGGTAAAGGGTTTTTGTGCTAGTCATATAACTTCCTATCCAAGAGACGCTTTATTAAGACTAATGGCCCACTTCTATATGTCATGAAAAATTTTAAATTTGGTGCCAAAATTACCCTAACCGATATTTCTCATGGTTTATTACACAAATGAAATTGGACAAGGCAACTAATCAAAGATAAGCATAGTTTCAAAGTTCCCGTTTTATTTTCCCTCCCTACACTTAAACTGAACATTGTCCCCATTGTTCCCCGAAAGTATCAAAGTTATGATAATGGAAGGTAATAAAAAACGAAAGAAACTAGTACTCCTCTGATTAGCTCGGTAGGATCCGTGTGAAGTAGTGGTTAATTCTTTCTTCAAGAAGAATGTATGCGTGAAAAGCTCCTTCCAATCTTATGTATCTTCTTTTTGATAAGTTAAACCTGCACACTTGAAGTAAACAAATGAAACCTTCGAGTAAAATCGGCGGTAAAAATATATATAAGACTCTACTAAACTAGGATATAATGCTTGTGGAATGGATGTTTATAGATTTTCTGGAAAATTAAGACCTGGAAAATTCCAAAATTTTATAAGTAGCTCAGAAAAAGAAAAAGTAGTAGCGGTTTCTACTCCTCCTGACGCCGTCAGGTTGCGACCCGGACGCCGTCAGGTTATCCTAACAGAAACTGGTCTGCGATTTTCTAGAAAAAAATCTGGAAAATTTTTATCTTTAGAATCTGGAAACATTTCCTGCAAAACATCCATTATGACTCGATACAAGCATTTGACTCGAACAAACACACATGTATATCTTTTAAATAATTGTAATTCTCATGTTCACGTTCTTTTTGAAAACGTGTGTAATCCTCCCTACACTTATCCCTTATGTAAAATACCTTTATATGTAATTAAGACGGGGTTAAAGACAAAATAAAGCATTTTTACAAATTTAAACATGAGAATAAACAATCAATAAAATATATACGACACACAAACAAGAAAACAATTAAGCATGGATTGCCTCCCACGAAGCCTTTTTCTTTATTTACGAGTCTTGTAGCTAGACTCGAAGTCGTTCTCCTACGTGACTTCATTACCGTCACCTTCTTCCTCATGAAGGTCTCTATTGGGGGATTCCATGTTGTAGAAGTGCCCTATGATGCACCTTTCTAAGAGGTCGTCCTCTCCCCACTCGGTTCTATACTCCGGTCCTAAGTTCAAGCAATCCTTATAGAACCCGAAAATCTTATTCATCACATAATCAACTCCCTTCTCCTTATCTTCCTCATTCTTATAGTAGACCGATAGCTTAAGTTCTTTTTCATCATTGGATAGTGATAAAAATTTTCAATCTTGAAGGGCATTTGGTAGGCTACATCATCGGTCTCATCCTTGAATCTCACTATTCCTAACGACGGATCATAAGTCATCCCGGTGTTTTCTATGAAAGGCTTTCCTAGAATAACGTGGGATAAGCTAGGATCTATGGTCGTACTAATATCGTTCACAACTATGAAATCCGTATGAAATCCCCGGCAGCGGCGCCAAAAATTTGATACGCGTACAACGCGCGTTCGGGGTCAAAGGAACTTCCTTTTCGTCGAGCAAATTTTTCAACACACCCTAGGCAGTGAACCTAATCGTTGTAGTGTAGTATTAGGGTAAGCCACGGGTATTGATATCGTTATCTAGGGGAATAGGAATGCTAGTAAGAAGTTACTACGCTAAGGTTTGGTTTTGATCGAAAGTGATTTATTCGGTGGTGGGTTGTTGTTTGATGAGCAATCACCTTCCATGATGAAAAGTGATGGGATTACGAACAAATGTCACAAAGAAGGGGGATAGACTACAAGGAAGCTAAAAATGAGAAAAAAGCTTACTTGATAGGAATCACGCAAGGGAACCTAAACGAGGTGGACTCCTAACTAGCTATTCTATTCCCCGGCAGCGGCGCCAAAAACTTGATACGCGTACGACGCGCGTTCGGGGTCAAAGGAACTTCTTTTTCGTCGAGCAAGTTTTTCAACACCCTAGGCAGTGAACCTAATCGTTGTAGTGTAGTATTAGGGTAAGCCACGGGTATTGATATCGTTCTCTAGGGGAATAGGAATGCTAGTAAGAAGTTACTACACTAAGGTTGGGGTTGAGGAAGATTATTTTTTTATCTTTTTTATGTTTTTTTTTGAAAGTTGAAATTACGAATCTCGGGGTATTGGATTTGGGGGTTGGTATTTCTACCGATTATTCTACTTATCTAATTATCTAACCTAAGGTGAGTGTAGTCTATGTCTATTGTTGTGTGCTCTTATGATGATTAAAAATGTGTTTACTTAGACGTTATTACTCCCTAGTTATCTCCTATTGATGGTTGAATTGTCACGTCCTTATTCTTAACGCGTTGTGTTTCTAAAGTCGTAGGGTATGCGTTTATCCCTAACTCTTTGAAGCTACCAAAGGTTAACGACTACTAAATCTCTATGATTCATAAACTTAACATTAAGGTTATCTTTGGATATCTAGCCTACAATTCCGCTAGTAACTATAAGCTAAGGTTCAACAAAGACTAATCAAGCATTAATACCTCAACGAATGACCTATCGCAATACTAGGTCAATCACAATTAAGATAAGAGACAACCAATCAATATTCAATAACTAGGTTTCATATTATCTAAGCAAACACACAAGTAAATTAGACGGACATGGAGAACATGCAAGCATACACACAATCAATTGAATACATAATTAAATCAATGAAGTAAAACACTTATCTTGTTGTAAAATAGGGTATGGAACCCTAAGATACTGTACAAGACAGCCTTGGTTCGGTTTAGGTTTTTACTCCACAAAACTACCTCCCTAAAAACTGAAAAATTTGGATTCTATATATAGTGTTACAAACTGTGACGGCGTCACTCTTTAATTGTGACGCTGTCGGGTCACCGCCATTAGGGCTTCGTCTTGGCCACGTCAACTCTATGACGGCGTCACCTTATGCCCGTGACACCGTCGGCTTCAACCTTTGACGCCGTTTAGATCCAAATCTAGGCCTTCTGAGTTGCGACGCCCTACTCTTTTAAACCTGATGCCGTCACTTGTAAATTAGCAATTTGGCTACTGAGTCATCTCAAGATGTGTCGCGACGGCGTCGCAAATAAGACCTGACGCCGTCCCCTTTCAATTCCAGCAACTTGAGTGTCTCGATTCTTGACTTTGGCCATTTTCTTCGTATATTCGCGCCTTTTCGTCCGAATAATTGTCATTCCATCAATTTGCCTTCAAGAGACCTAAAAAGTGAAAAGGAACGAAATTAAGTAATAACAGATACAAAAGTGATCAATTAAGGGCTTAAATGACCCCTTAAAAAGGTACCTTTTAAATCCTTATCAATATCCCCTGACAGTTAAACCCGATTCCCCATAACATAATGCAACATCCAAGGTTCCTTTAAGATATCTAAAGATCCTCTTCACAGCTTCCCAATGCTCTTTACCAGGTTCCGCCATGTACCGACTCACTACTCCCACTGCATGTGCAATGTTTGGTCTTGTACAAATCATCGCGAACATTAAACTTCCCACTTGTTGATGCATACGGTTTTCGAGACATCTCCATCCTCTCTACTTCACTGCTAGGACTCATCTTGGAGGATAACTTGATGTTAGTAGGAAACGGGGTTGATATTGGCTTACAATCTTGCATATTGAACCTTTGCAAGATTTTCCTCACATAACTTTTCTGTGAAAGCCAAATTTTCCTACTAAGCCTATCTCGGTGAATTTGCATCCCTAGAATCTTGTTTACTGATCCCAAGTCTTTCATATCAAATTCCCTAGCGAGTTGTGCCTTCAGTTTACTCATACGATCTTTGTTGGAGCCTGCAACCAACATGTCGTTAACATATAACAGCAAGATGACAAAATCATTGTCTCCAAACCTCTTGTAATATGCAAAAGGGTCTGCGTGTAGTCTGTTATATCCAAGGCCAATGATGAAATAATCAAATCTCTTGTACCAACACCGCGGCGCCTGCTTAAAACCGTCTGAGATATTTGTTTAACCTACAAACCAAGTTCTCTTTTCCTTTTTGTTTAAAACCTTCTGGTTGGAGCATGTAGATTTCTTCCTCAAGATTTCCATGAAGAAATGTAGCTTTCACATCTAGCTGCTCTAGATGTAAATCATACGTAGCACACATTGCCAGAACTACTCGAACAGTTGTCATTCGAACCACAGGGGAAAATATTTCATTGAAGTCGACTCCCTCTTTCTGAGCATATCCTTTGACTACCAATCTTGCAAGATACCTCTGCACCTGTTCATCACCCTTCCTCTTGATCTTATACACCCATTTGTTTCCACTAGGTTGTTTACCTGATGGTAGTGGCATTAGTTCCTACGTTTTATTCTTATGAAGAGCTTCAATTTCTTCTTGCATTGCTTCCATCCAGAACGAAGCGTCAGAATTATTTAGTGCTTCTTGAAGAGTTGATGGCTCTCCTTCCTTTGTAAAAATACAGTATGCAACATTGCCCTCCATAACATAATTTAAACAAGAGTACGAGTTGGGGCTTGAGACTCATTCGTCTCATTCACCTCGTGCTGTGGTACGGATTCAAAAAATCATTCGACTGAAATTGCCTTTCCATGTGTATTGATGTAGTTTCTCTTGTAGTTCTATCACCTTCTTCAATCTCTTGACTCTTGTCTTCCATAAAGACAACATCTCTGTTGATGACTACTTTGTGGGCAGTGGGGTCCCACAAGCGATACCCCTTTACTCCGTCAGCGTACACCAAGAACAAACATTTTTATAGGATTTCGGATCCAGCTTTGTATTTTCTTGAGAATTGTACATCACGTACACAGGACATCCAAATATATGAAGGTCTGAATAGTTGACTGGCTTTCCCGTCCACATCTCCATCGGTGTCTTCAACTCAACTGCAGTTGAAGGTGATCGATTTATCACATAGCATGCGGTATTGACTGCTTCGGCCTAGAACGATTTTTCCAAGCTTGCAGTTGCCAACATTGCTCTTGCTCTTTCTAACAAGGTTTTGTTCATTCGCTCTGCCACTCTATTTTGTTGAGGAATGTATGCTGTAGTGAACTACCTTTTGATTCCTTCTTACCTACAAAAGGTATCAAATTCATGACCAGTGTATTCACCTCCATTATATGTCCTCAAACACTTGATCTTCTTTCCAAAATCTAGTTCAACCCGCGCTTTGTAAATTTTGAAAACTTCAAACACATCAGACTTCTTCTTGATTGGGTACACCCAACATCTCCAGGAATAGTCATCAATGAAGGATACAAAATACTTTGCTCCTCCCAGGGATAGAACTGGTCCCTGCACACATCAGAGTAAACCAGTTCTAGAACAGAGACACTTCTAGAATTTGATGTCTTGAATTTTAGGCGATGCTGCCTGCTGATAACACAATGATCACAGAAAGGTAAAGAAACCTTTGTGAGGCCAGGAATTAAGTTCCTTTTAACAAGAATCTTCATTCCTTGTTTTGACATATTTCCAAGCTTCTAATTCCATGTTATTGCAACTCTATGACTTGAACTATGGGAAGCAACATATGCTTCCGCCTCCTCAATTACCTCTCCTTTCAGTTGGTATAAGTTTGCAGCCACCTTTTCACATTTCATAAGTACAAGCGCGCCTTTTGTGACTTCCATGATCTTGTTTTGTATTTCAACCTTACAACCAAGATCATCCAATTGTCCCAAAGACAATAGATTCTTTCTCAAGCCCTCCACGTGTCGCACATCCCGAATAGTACAAATTGTACCATCATGGACCTTCACCATGATATTTCCAATTCCAATGATCTTTAGTTCATGATCATTGCAATTGTACACATATCCGCCTCCAGAGATAGGTTTATATTGATGAAACCATTCTCTTCTTGTGGTCATATGAAAAGTAGCTCCCGTATCGAACAACCATACATCTGCAAATCTTTTCCTGCCTTCATTTGCAACCGTTGCTTCACAACACAGATCGTTACCATCTTCTGAAGTGCTTACGAAATTTCCCAGAGGATTAGAGGTATTTAAACTTCGACAATCTTTCTTAAAGTGACCCGGCTTGCCACATTTGTAGCATTTAAAACTCTTCTTCCTTCCTGTTCTAGATTTACCATGATTGTGACTCCAGCCAGGTTCCATTGAACTCACTCTCGTCACCACCAAAGCCTCCACCTGTCTTGAACTGGTCTGTCTGTCCTCTCTATTGTTACGCTTGTTTTCTTCTTTCGAATAGCGGTACGCAACATTATCGAAGACTAGATAGTCAGAAAGAACATTACTAGTTAAGTTGATTATGAGTTGGCCATATGAGTCAGGTAAACTTTGAAGTAGAATTTTAGCACGTTCTTGTGGCTCTATTTTACAACTCAAAGAAGTGAGCTGAGAAAATAAAGTATTCAGGGTTATTAACGTGCTCGGTCGATGAAGTAGATTCCGTCATGCGCAGAGCATAAAGTTTCCTCTTAAGGAAAATTTTGTTGTGGAGCGATCTTGCCTTGTACAGTCGAGCAAGATGATCCCAAATATCCTTTGCAGTCTTCTTCTCCTTTATGCTTGACAAAACTCCATCTGCTAATGCCAAATGAAGATTTTCAATAGCATTTCCATCTATCTCGTCCCATTTACTATCATTCGTGACCTCAGCTGGCCTTTCATCAATGGCCGCCAAACATTTATCCTTTCTAAGGATAGCCTTCATCTTTAATTTCTACAACGAAAAATTATTCCCATTGAATTTTCGATTTCAAATTTCACCGTCATTGCTACAATCACAATCTACTTTTCGACAAAACTATTATTTATTAATAATAATAACGAGCACCTTTTGAGTGAGTATAATCTTATTTATCTTTTGATGTGGAGGGTCCACTATTTAGTGGCAACCACAGAGCATACAATAAATAATTATACACACACCCAACCCTAGCTCTGATACCACTTGTTGAGAAAAGTGACACCGATGAAGCAAACCCACTACTAAAATATGAAATACTATAAAAGATGACACACAGATATAACGTGGAAAACCCTAATACGGTAAAAACCACGGGCAAGGAAAGATATGTTTAACTATGGTGAAAACTAGGAGTTACACCATCTCGCTAACTACAAGGATAAACACTTATATCTCTTGTATTAGGAGATATTACAAACTCTCTAATTAACACAAAGACAAGGAGAAAAAATGAGACCAAAAACACTTTGTGTTGCTTTGGAATGGGATGAAGAAATGAAGCATAGATCATTGCCTTTTATAAGCATTTCACCTTCACTCTTGCAGTTCAATTTGCATGATCAACTTGTCAAGAGATAAGATTCTCCAATGAAAAGCAATGTATATGTTAATAGCGACCAACTCCTCCCATTCCTCTTGGCTTCTGTTAAACCACACTTTCGGCAGCGGCGGCTCTTCCTTGCATATTTGACTGCTATGTTTGTTGAAAAATGTGGGACAATGTTGACATTTTGGGACGACAATATCGTCCCTAATAAACCGTCCCCAAACCTTCTTTTTGGTGTGGTGGTAGTGTGTGTGTTGATGCACTACAACAAATTAGCCTTTTGTTCACGCTTTTTTCTTCACACTTTATGAACCGCGAACTTTTATTTCATAATATTCACACTTATAAGTGTGCAAAAACAAGTGTGATAAATATCATAAAACCTTCACATTTTTTATTGTGAAAATAAAAGTACACACTTAAAATAGTGAGTTAATTTAGAAATTTTATTTTCACATATTATAATGTGAAGAAGTAAATAAAAACTTCACACTTTTATGTGTGAAAAAAATATAAAAGTTTTATCACACTTTAAAATGTGAAAACTTAAAACATTTTATCACTTTGAAAAAAGCTCACACTTAACTAGTGTGATGTTTCTTTGTATATAAAATAAAAAATTCACATAAACATAAATAATAAAGAAAGAAGGGATAATTCCATATTTACCCAATTTAAACATGAAAATGTCATATGTACCCAATTTTATCACTTTGAAAAAAGCTCACACTTAACTAGTGTGATGTTTCTTTGTATATAAAATAAAAAATTCACATAAACATAAATAATAAAGAAAGAAGGGATAATTCCATATTTACCCAATTTAAACATGAAAATGTCATATGTACCCAAAATACAACTTTTAAATGCATGACATTATCATTTAAGTCAATCCAACAACGGACTCTTCATTCCTCATTTCTTTTGATTGTTTTCACATCTATCATTTCATTTTACTAATCCATCCAAATACGCAATCCGAAACCCAAACGCTAACGCTAGATTCCTTTATTACTCAACCAGTAAGTTCTAGTTTCAATTTAATAGAGATAACGACTTAGGGTTTGTTTTTTAATTCGATTAAATTGATTGTCATGCACACTTATCAGTTTATTCGGATCATAAATTCACATCCGTCACTCTCAAGTGAGCGTGTTTTTTGAAGTTATTTTTTTCATTTTCATATTGTTTCAAATTGTTAGGTGAGTGTGTGTTAGTTTTGGTGATTAGTTAACTAAATGTTATGATAATATGTTTGTGTTTTTAGTGCGTTTAGTTGAGTCGGCTGTATAAAGGTGCAATCAGTGTTAGTTTTATTGAGTACGTTTAGTGCGTTTCGTTTTCTGTTAGTTTTATCGAAATTTCTTGAAATTAGTTGTTAATTAGGTGTTAGTTATGAACTTGATTAACTGACTTTGATGTGTAATTGAGTGTTTGATCGCTAATTTTGGTGATGTAGGCCAAGTGTTCGATGAAATGCTTGATTTATTCAAGTCGTGTTTTGGATATGAATCTGACTTTCTATTTAAAATGTTGTTGATTGTATGTGTAGACCAAGTGTTCGACGAAATGCTTAACTAAGTCGTGCATTTTTAAGTGTTGTGGTAGGCCAAGTGTTCGATGAAATGCTTGATTTATTCAAGTCGTGTTTTGGATATGAATCTGACTTTCTATTTAAAATGTTGTTGATTGTATGTGTAGACCAAGTGTTCGACGAAATGCTTAACTAAGTCGTGCATTTTTAAGTGTTGTGGTAGGCCAAGTGTTCGATGAAATGCTTGATTGAGTTAAAAATGATTTTGTCTTGTGAATTTATTCAAGTCGTGTTTTGCATATGAATTTTTCTTTTTTTTTAAATGTTGCTGATTGTATGTGTAGACCAAGTGTTTGACGAAACGCTTAACTAAATCGTGTATTTTTGAGTGTTGTGGTAGGCTAAGTGTTTGACGAAATGCTTGGCTGAGATAAGTGTGTTTTTTGTAGACAATTGAGAGTTCGGCTTGTGAGTTCATAGGGAAGGATAAGTCGACAAAACTTACAGCTAGCGTGGTATGGACACCACCTTCTGCAGTTCTGCTTACCCCATTTAACTTACAATTTCTGAAGTTATTAAGAAAAATGGCATAAAGAAACATCAATATTAAAGGTTATGTATATAATGAACTTTTCATTTTCAAAACTTCGTTGATCTTGCGAAAAGAGAGCGTGCAGCTCAGGCATTATCTGTTGGGCCAAGACTCAAAGAAGGTTGCCACATCAACCGTGGTTTATTGACTGTCCAACGTGATTCGGAAGCTAAGGTCAGGAAAACATGCTCCCTTTGCCTCATGAAATCTGTAACAATCTCCATTTTCATATGTCCTATGAAATTGCAACTTCTCTTTTTCACAGAATAATATCAAGTTAAAGTTGTTTGATACACGTAGTAATGTTTATGTGGGTCCATAGGATCTCCTTCTGGTTAGGTCACTTAAACTATGTGTCTTGTTAAATGGGTCAAAACTGATACTTCTATGGATTGGGTTGGGTTGATCCAAAACACTTTGTCGAATATTATCTTTCAAATTTATTGAATACAGTTATCGTGTCAATTGTGATTTCAAATTTGTATTCATATTTACTTCAGTACATAATAGCTTACCGAAACTCATATAAGGGATCTTTCACATTGCACGTTTCCAATCGCAGACAATCAGTTTTAGTGTTTGACTAACTTAATATTTACAAGTCAAGTGCGATCATTTACAAATCATTGCATCAAAATTTCAAAATAAGGGTTGACTAACTTAATATTTAGAGTTTGTTGTTAATTGGGTACGTTTAAAGAAAGTGAACTGCCGCATATATGTAGCATGTTAAAGAATAAAAAGAGTGCATGTTAAAGAAAGTGAACTGCTGCATATCTGTAGAATTGTATAGCAGGATCCTGTTATTTATATGTAAATCAAGTTGTCGTAGTTGTTAATTCTGTATTTTAAGCTTGTTAATGGATTAGGCGTTGAATGTTGTTAAGCTCGTGTTGTTTAGATGTGGATTAAGATCTCGTAATTTTAGTTATTTCATTAACATGATCGAGTGTTTTCCAGATCTTGTTGTTTAGAGGATAATTAAGCTCTCATAGCTATTAACTTTTCATTTTAAGCTCAATTAAGGCTTTTAAGCTGATTAGGTTTTGAGTGTTGTGCGAATCTTATTTATATATGGATTAAGCTCTTGTGGTTGTAGTTATTCGATTATAACATATTATCGTGGATAGTTATGGTTTGATATGTGATTATGTTCAGATCCTGTTTTATGCTATTTAGATGTAGATTATGTTGTGTAATTGTGCTTATTGGATTATTATATATAGTCTTGTATACTCAGCGTTTAATCAGCACTATAAGCTCAATGCTATCTACTAGATCTTGTTTCAGTATGGATTAAGCACTTGTAATTGTGATAACTGCACTTGTGATCTAAGTTTAATCAATTTTTTTTTGTAAATGCAGGTTATAGAGACAAATCTGATTTGCAACAGAATGTTTCCAATGGCAGTGACCCGATACTGTCTGAATTAAGAGAAGCCACAGAAGACTCTTCAAGCAACAATCAGGTTCTCGTTTAAATTTCTTACAGGTTGAAGGATGTCTATTACAGAAATCAAGTAACTTTGGTCACGAACATATTGGAGTTTGTTTTTTATATCTGTCATGTCGATAAGTGTATTTAGTGATATTTTGTTGATATTAGCGACGTGCTTGTAGTGATTGCATTAAAGAAAATGGAAGTTATTTTAAGTTTCTATTATTTCTATAATGTCGAGTTTTGTATGTTCTCACTAATATAATTTGTGATGAAGTTATAGTGACGACTAATGGCGACCCTAACTTTTGTCACTAAACAGCATAGTGATGACTTATAGACTGTTAGTGACAAAACCTTGTCGTCACTAAAGGCAATTTTTTTTGTTATCAATTGTTTCAAATTCCTCACACTTTTAAGTGTGAAGAATTAAAAGCTCACACTTAAAAGTGTGAAGAATTGTTATAAAATCATCACACTTAAAAGTGTGTAGAATTAAAAGCTCACACTTAAAAGTGTGAAGAATTGTTTTAAAATCATCACCACTACAAGAAAAAAGTATTTTAATGACACACAAAAAGTGTCATTAAATGTCCAAAAAAGTGTCACTAAATATATTTTTTTTTCACCTTCACTTATAAAAAGTGTCATTGAAAGTCCAGGCGGTAAAAGTATATAGTGACACAGTTTGCTGACACTTAATAGTGACAGGATAGGCTGAGTCTATTTTTGACACACACTTGTGTCACTATAGGCTACTAGTAAAGGAACTCACATATAAGCTGCTATATTCATTCTGCAGAACTACTATTACCAAGCTGCTATATTCATTGCAGTTTAAGAGAACTAAATCCAGTTCTGTTTAACATGTACTAATATTACCAAGAATCTGCTGCTATATTCATTGCAGTTTAACATGTACATACAAGAGTAAAAAACATAATTCAACAACAAATTTGCAATTATGTCAAGGTTTCTGAATTGATTGACTAAAGACTTTTAACATCATGATGCCTAAATCCAATATGTTGCTATAGAGATAACGTTGTAGCCTTCATGTCGCTTAATTCCTTATGTTTGTTAATTGTTTCCTGTAAATATTGAACGTGGGTAAGATTTTCATCATCATGGGTAGAGAACAATAGCTGGGTCAAAAACAATACAATAAGCGGTCATTTGGGTAAAAACAATAATTAGTCAGTGGGTCTTTATATTTTGCATTCAAATCGACCCAACCCGCCACTCGTAGTTTAAGGCTTATTAAAGCACATGTAAAAATGTTAAACTAAAGAATTACCTGTAGAAGAAGACAACTTGCGTCTGTTCGGTTAAAAGGCTTCCAAGCATTTTAGGATAGTGCTTTTTCCTATAGAAACTGTAAATACAAAAACAGTTAAAAGCTCAATAACAGTTCAAACTTATATGGAGGCATAATCGCTTAGCAGAACTCTACATTCGGTGTGAAAACAAAAGTACTAAACAATAAATAACATCCAACACATTTCCTATGTAAAATATCAATTTATAACCCGTGATATGGTCATTCTTCAAAGACGGAAGTTAATAACATTGCTCATGCTCAGCGTGCTTAACCCATACATACCCGTTTGACCCAAATTATATATAACTCGAGTCAATGTAATTAAACGGTACCTATTTGAATGAACCTGACCAGCACAATCACCAAATATTTTATAGACAATCTCTGTTGACTAGATCAGCACTTGCAAGTATTATTTGATATCCTCAAAATATCCAGAATCGTATAATAGCTTTGCACCCACCCAAAACCAATATCTTTTTACTAAAATGAAGAGCATAGAAACGGCAATTGTGCATATCAAAACTGATAAACTAAAAAATACCTGAAGTATTAAAATGACTTGTGCCTGATTTGTTGAGAGTGTCACGGACACCTGATTTTTTTGCTGTAAACGTTGCACACACAAAACATTTAAAAGGACTGCATGTATTAAAATTGTTACAGACTACAATTACTTGAAGTATGATGATGAATTTCACCTGATCTTTTGAGAGCGCTTTTTTGAAGAGCTGATTCTTTAACTGGAAGAACTACAAACACAAGAACTTTTGAGAGCACATATAAAAACTGTATAAATAGAGTTTAAGGCTTGCAAGTCTAATTAGAAACTACCTGAAGTATGATGATGATTTGCATTTGATTTGTTGAGATGATTATCATGAACACTGCATACATAAATAATACATCAAGGCGGTTTAAATGAGGGCACACTGATCTAGAACTTAGTATTTCGTTACTTTGCAACTCCAATGAACTATAGATGTAATTGTATCAATCCTATCCTAATAAACTGAATCCAGATAGAATGCAACTCCCAACGTGCACTAGAATTTCTTCAAAACTTGCAAGCTTTAACTAACAAGGTGGCACGTCTCCAAAATATTTATGCGCATTTAACACTTCTATGTAGCAATGTGCCTCAATAAATAAAAAAAGCCTGTCATTCTATAAACTTGAAGATATACGTTACCAACCATTAACAAAGGACAAGCTATCAATACCTGAATTATGCCCATTACCCAAACCCACCTAATTTTCTATAAGTATGAATTAAATGACCTTGCCACCTTCACCCGAAACAAGCCCAACCCTATTTGAATATGTATAATTCTTTAACATACACAAATACCTGAATTGTGAGTTCTGATGGTGAGTCGTAATAGAAGCCGCACGAAGCCGTACGAAGTTGTACCGAAGCTGAACTTGGGTTTTGCCAATCGTACGAAGTCGTACCGAAGTTGTACCGAAGCCGTACCGAAGTGAACTTGGGTTTTGCCAATCGCACCAAAAGTCGTACCGAAGTTGTACCAAAAGCCGTACAGTTGAACTTGGGTTTTTGCCAATCGTATTATCATGAATACCAGATAAATCGTCAACCTGAAGCAATGTAAAAAAAGTATAACATGTAATAAAATGTTCATACACATAAAGTAGTCAAGAAACTAAAATCAAATTTGAAATTACCTCCATATTCATAAAATTCATGACAGGTGACAAATTTAAATTGGGTACTTGTTCTTGAACAGCAGCAGCTAACATCATAAATCCTTGTCGAAGAAATTTCACTTGAGCCTTCAGTAAAGGAACTTGAGGATCGTGCAATCTTTTGCCCTTTCTAACTAAAAATTTTCCTGTGCAACGAACTGATCCTCTCCTTTCTGGTCCTTTTACTTTTGACAAATCATCATTTTCCCAATCAGAGGAGTTTGTTGTCTCTTGATCCGTTTTCTTTGCTTTTATGTCCGCCTACGTGTAGAATCAAATGAAAATTGTTATCTTCATGACAAAAGATGCCTCATACTTGACTAGCTATTTATTAACAACATTTATAAATAGCATACCACAACTTGAGCAGCTATAGCATTTACGATGCTTCCATTTTTTTGGGTTCGGGTTATACAGTACATGTCTCCTCGTGACGGACTTACACCGTTGTTCTTTTTCGTCTACATTGAAAAGTACCTTTACATTAACTTTTTAACTATATTTGAATAACAAGATGAACCATTATACAGTAAAGGTCATGATTTATATATGCATTATTATATAATCTTAAACATTATAGATGTAGAAAAAAATTTAGCTGACCTCTTCATCTTTTACCCATGCGAATGATTTGGTCCCTGTCACATGAGGCTCAATTGACTTCAAGCGATTAAAAATGTATCTACCCTCAAAATGTAATAATCTGTATTGAAATCCTTTACAACACACAGAACAGCTACTCACTCACCTTATGTCTGTTGTGCCTACATAGTTCCTAATTCGACTCTTGATATGCAGTAGTAGCCTTAACTATATACATGCTCATGCACACAAAATCGACAGTTAAAATATCCATGCATTTACAAATCTTCAACAAGAATCTAACACTGATAAACTTTTGAAATCTATTGAACATTAGTTTATCTTTCCTCAATTTATATCACACTACGTAAATCGCACCAAGATTAGTTTAAGACAAAAGAGACCACTATAGCCAATTACAACTAACAAACGGCTCCTAAATGACATTTACACTTGTGATTCAATTAGAGACATGAGCATATCAATACCTGATTGTGATTTAATTAGAGACATGAGCATATCAATACCTGATTTTAACTATAAATGAATATGCTAAACTATTGACCTTTGAACTTAAGTAAACAGATTTCTGCGGTGAAACATAAATATGATAACCAAAGAAATTCGCAAATGAGGTATCAAAATATATTGACACTTATAAATAAACAAACACCGTCTAAAAATTAGGATCCTAAGAACAATTTCGGGCATTGATCAAATAAACTTGAATTTAGAAGGCAAATATTCGTAACAACAGTTCAACAAGTAATATAAACCAGCGAACAATACCTAATGCTTGGTCAAACGCCTACGAATGGCTCGGTTTTCTTGGGGCCAGATCAAGAGGCAAGTACTTCTTGTTCTTGTAAGCTTCCCTGAGCTTTGCCTTTTGTGTGTGTGAAATGACAGTCAACACTTGTGCAATAGATGTCCTCACAACTTTTCACGCAACCATTAAGACAAATCAATTAAGAACAAAATCGTCTTGAAACAAAGTTCATTTTACAGAAAGCAAGGCCTTAAGCAAACACAAATACAGTTTTCAGGTTCAGATGCATCACGTAAATCCTAAAAACAGAATGATCACATACATAGCAGATCCATACATTTGAATCTAGCTCAATACAATAAAATACTAACCAATTTAGCAGATAGAGCTAAAGATGGGAGTTGTGAAGGTCTGCAAGATCGGTATGCCTACAATCTAGGTGATAGTGTATTACGCTAGTGATCCCAGTATATAACTATATGTTATTATTAATTTGACGTACTTATATGTCAACGACTATGGTGAATTGTGAGTGTGTCATAAGTCGTGGCTGGTTAGTATAATTTATAAATTCTGTATACAGGGTAGATCACCACAAGTGACTCTGCTTCTAACGAACATTATATGACCTGATTACTTCAGTAGGGGCTTGGCCTTTTTCCCCTTTCTTGTCTTAGTCCTTATACAGGGTAGATCACCACAAGTGACTCTATGCTTCTAACTATTTTGATACTAGCAGGTTGGTTATGGTAGCAGTATATTACTTGGTTTATATAATTATATGTTAATTTGTTAATTGCCATTAAACATACAATACTAGGTTTATATCCACAAAGCATATTCTTAAAGATTAGACCAATAGCTAAATTTTAACATCCACCGCCGTGGATATTTATAATCCGTGGTCTACGAAATACTTATGAGTTGCATAATTATTGGTATAGACTAGTTTTAGGATTATCATTGCTGCATATTAGTTGGTGGCAAATACAAGTTATATAAAAAATAACTTCAGTAGCAAAATCAGACACAATGAGTGGTGCGGTGCGTGTAGGAGAGAAATGTGGTAAATGCTGCTTACTTGATATCGACACCACCAGTAATATCAGCAAGATTACACAGACGGACACAAATTTGGTAGCCAATAAAAAGTGATTGAACCAACAAGGTCAATAACAAAACTCACGCACGATGAGTGGTGTAGTGCGAAGAACTGATATTCATAACACATAGAAGCGAACGAACAAACTATTTCAATAGCAAATTCACGCAGAGTGACTGGTGCAGCATGTATAAAGTTGAAATGCTGTCATTGCTTACTTAATATCAACAATTAGCAACACACAGTGTTTACTCAATTGACAGCATATAGAGGCAATTTAGCCTATCATCTCAGCATCAAAACTCACACATGGTGAGTGGTGTAGTGGCGTGGAAACCGAAATGTTGTTGTTGCTTATTTGATATCGCACTACCGGATCGGCGTAAGTACTAATTTCAGCAACATTTAACCGTTATTTCTATAGCGTATCACACGCAGTAGTAGTCGTTATTTCTTCTGTACTTTATATCGCATATCACCAATTAGCAAAATTACACTCGTGAGTTTGTACGAAATCGGTACCAAACAGAAGCAACTTAACCAATTATTTCAGTAATAACAAACACACAGACATTAAATAGTTAGTGTGCTTAACACCTTACTTGATAACTGATATCACCAATTAGCAAAATTTCACACTACCCATTTGACAGCAAATAGAAGCAATTTAGACAAATTTCTCAATACCGAAACTCACATACAGTATTCGGAATAAGGTTATACACATGTATATGAAACTGGTAGCAACTAGAAGCAATATAGAGGGTGTTTGGGATTGCGTTTTCGGAGTGTCTATCGAATCATCATGCTTACACAACGCAAATTATTTGTTTTCGCCTTTGGCTATAGAGACGTACAGGTTATAACAATTTGTGAAGTTACTCATTTATGACGAAACCGACTTGCTATTCTCAACCCATTCAGCTATAGCTTGTACAACTGCATAAACTCATTAAAGGGGAACCGAATTTGGTAAATTTGTTTAATCTTCTTTCCCTGTATTCAAAGTAGTTACAAAAACTTGAAATATGTAAAATGTTTGATCAGTTCTTTACTTGGATGGGTTTGAATTAGATAGGTATTTCGTCCTAATTGAAAACATTCGTTTGTTTTTGGCGACTTTGTAGTTTATACTTGTAGCATAGTTCAAAAGAATCTCTTGATATGCTCCTTTTCTTATACATTTTAATGAAATGCTACATGCAAATACCTCTGTCGTAACCATCAAATATCAAAGGAGTCTTGGTGCATAATGCTTGTCCTCTATATTTTAAGTTTATATTCATGACCTCATATTGAAGTACCATATGCCAATTGAATATAGTCATCATGTGGTGCTACTAAGATGAGGTTAGTTTAACCCGTCAGACCAGATGTTTTAGCTGCAGATATGTTTACTTCATTTAGATTATTTGTTCGTTTGTCATACATGTAATTCTGACTTCCAGTTATGGTACCTCAAACACTACTAATTAGGCATCTAGCAAGTATCATAAGCTAAAGGTTACTGTAAACTTGTATATGGTCGATAACTACTGGTGAACAGAGCCATTTTTGTTAGATCACGAGATAACATAGGAATCCAGAGATAGGTATGCAAATATGTAACTGCAGAATGCAGATGTAGCATTAAAGTGCCTATTGTTGTAGTAGATATAGGACAAGGTTTAAACCAGAAAACAAACCACTATCCTTCAAGTCTGTTGAATGCAGAGTTGTGTTTTTTAGTGTAGCAAATACTCAAATACGCGAGTGCATCTGTTTGTCCTATAGGAGAAAGGTTTGAGTATAACAATATGAAAACCAACAAAAAGACGTTGAGAAGATCCATAATTCACACAAAGGGACCATTGCATATATAAATGGTCATATAATGCATTGGTGCACTGACCCTGTATTTAGAACTTCAGAAAACTACAGTACATGCATGATAAGCAAAATTCCTTTACATTTAGTGCAGGTAAACTCTTGTTCCCACTTATGGCATATTGGCATCCAAATCTACAGCAGCAATGCTTTATTGGCTTGTATTCCTCTACCACTCATGCATATTGATAAGGTATCAAATGCTTCTATATATTACTTAAGTCTTTGTTATGTGTCTTCTGAGTTGTCAATTCTATTAAAACATCCTAGCCAAGCAGAAGTGATGAAATGTTGACTTGGATCAATACTTTTGCTATAGGAATCTATTTCGTTCATTAAACTAAGAGAGGTATTGGATCAATACTTTTACATTCTATAACACATAAAAATATACACTAACTGGAAGCTTCTTTTACAACATTTTTAAATACATAACTATCTAAAATCACTCAAAGTCTAATTTCAACTATAACGCATCAATCGCCTAATCAAATATCCTAAGCTAGTGTAGCTTAATCGTCATGAGTACAAACACACTTTTAACATCTAAATCTACTCAAATCGCCTATACAAACACACTTTTAACATCAATCGCAAAATATCTTTCGTCAAGTAAACATCAATCGCAAAATATCGGTACACATAAACAAAATAAACATCAATCGGTACACATAAACAAAATAAACATCATCAACTTCATAAGCTTAAGAAATATCACAAGCTCAACTTCATAAGCTCATTTGAATCAAAATAATAGATATCAACTTCATAAGCTTAACAAATACGTCATCAACTTCATAAGCTTACCGAGTTAAGTGCGAGGATGAGCTTCGATTAAACCCTAACGGTGAGCTTCCTGTAAATAACGATGATTAAACCCTAACGGTGAGCTTCCTGTAAATAACGATGATTGAGTGAAAGTGATTGTGATTTGAATTGAATGAAATGAGTGAATTGACGATTCGTTTACGTCATTGTGATTTGGGGAAAGTGAGTGAAAGGGAATTGATGTGATTTGGGGAAAGTGAATAAAATGTCAGATGAAGATATGTTAATAAAGTGTCAATCACGTGTAATTTATCAGGAGTTAATAAAATGTCAAATCAAATAGTTTCTTTTTTTTTCTTTTTCTTTTTTCAAAATGTCAATCAAATAGTTTTGTTTTTTGTTTTTTTTCAAAATGTTAATCAAATAGTTTTGTTAAATATTAGAAGGTGACCGAGACCGAAGGACCGACTGGACCAAAGAACCGGCGGTCGGTCTCTCCTACTGTTTTGGCAAATTTGGTCTCGGTGTGGTCCGGACCACAAACCGAAAATTTAAGTTTGTTGATTGGACCGACCGACGGACCGACCGAGACCGGACAGACCGGACCGGACCGACCACATTCGATCTCGGTCTCGGTCTAGGGTTTTGCGGATTCGGTCTCGGTCCGGTCCGGTTTTCACTCGATGAGCAGCCCTAATTAGAAGTAGTAAAGTTTTTATAAAATATTTAGTTAAAAATTTGAAGAGTAAAAGCCAATGTTTTAGAAACCGGTTTTAATTGATCCGGCGAGCCATCGGTCGATCCACGTTCAACCGGTTTGTTCGCTCAAAACCCCTTACGGTCATTCAACCAGCGGTTCAACCTCCGGGTCAACCCGGGTTTTTAAACATGGTAAAAGCAAACTTCACTTTAATACATTTAAAATTTAACGATCTTGTAAAGAAAAACGAGACTTTTCTAACACCTTTTTTTTCCTTAATAAAAACTACACTTTTGCTCACACTTTTTAAAAAGTGTGGGTAAAAGTAAGACTATTACTTACAATTTTTAAAAATTGTAAGTAAAAAATAAAATTATTACTTATACTTTTAAAAAGTGTGGGTAAAAATAAAACTATTACTTACACTTTTTAAAAAAGCGTGAGTAAAACTACACTTTTTCTCACACTTTATGTAAAGTGTGTGTATAAATTAGAATTTTGCTCGCACTTTTTAAAAAGTGTAGGCATAACTAGACTTTTGCTTACATTTTATGTAAAATGTGTGTATAAGTTAAACTTTTGCTCACACTTTTCTTAAAGTGTAGGCATAACTAGACTTTTGCTTACATTTTATGTAAAGTGTGGGTAAAACTTAAACTTTTACTTACACTTTTTGAAAAGAGTGGGCGAAACTAAACTTTTGCTTACATTCTTTTTTAAAGTGTAAGTAAACATGTACTTTCACTTACACTTTTTTTTGTGTGTCATTAAAAATGGTGTCACTAAAAATCCTTTTTTTTGTAGTGCACATGTGAAAGTGTGAAGAATTTTTTCAAAATCATCACACTTGAAAGTGTGAACCTTTTATAAATCTTCACATTTAGAAGTGTGAAGTTATTTGCTACACCCATATGGTTCACACACAAGCTAAGTGTGAACTTTTCAACTATACACACTTTAAAATGTGAAAATATGCTTTAAAAAGTGTAAAAAGTTAGCTATTTTGTTGTAGTGATGGTTGGGCTAAATAGATATATAGTATAGTTTTCGTCAAATGGTAATCTTCTATACGAATTCGATTATCATGTGTCACACTCTTGTAATGCACGATGCATTTTGTTTGTGCCAAAAGCGTTACCATTTAAGTGCATGACTTTGCTATCTGTACGTTGATTGTGTGGACTAATTATACACATGCCACCACTTCTTATTTGTATAGTGCCACACACTTGAACTTTTCGTTATCTTCAGTTTGACATTATATGGCCTGCACGTTTCAACAAACTTAATCCTGGTACCAAATAATATATGATTCTGTCATTGTTAAAACAGTATAAAGGAGTAAACTAATGTCGATCAAATAATATAAAAAGTTAAGATACCGATGCTTACCAACTCCCTACTGATCTTGTCAACTCTGGCTTGCCAAGTCAAAAGATTCAACTTTAACCAACCCCAGCCCACACCAACCCATCACCTTCCTGCTGCTCTCATGTCTATAATCTTTCCTATACAGTCTCATGCACCCTTCATTCCACTTCAGGTTCAGTACTAATTCTAAATAGCACATCACAAGTCATCCTTAACTACAATCATTGCAATGGCAGCCACTGGAGATGCTCAACCAGCAAAACACCAAGAAGTTGGCCACAAAAGTCTCCTTCAAAGTGACGCACTTTATCAATACATTCTTGAAACAAGTGTTTACCCCAGAGAGCCGGAATCCATGAAAGAGCTACGTGAAGTCACAGCTAAACACCCTTGGTAAGTTCTCATACCAAAGTTACTTCATCTTACGAATTTATTGGTCTGTTTATCTTTACCTTCAAATAACTGTAGGTGCACTTCAATTTCCTAATTGTTTTACTTGGCTTATCAAATATAGGAATCTTATGGACTTCAGCTGATGAAGGACAGTTTTTGAACTTACTTCTTAAGTTGATAAATGCAAAGAACACGATGGAGATTGGTGTTTACACCGGTTATTCACTACTTTCCACTGCTCTCGCTCTCCCAGAGGATGGAAAGATATTGGCTTTGGACATAAACCGTGAAAATTACGAAATTGGCCTTCCAATTATTGAGAAAGCCGGTGTTGCCCACAAGATTGATTTCAGAGAAGGCCCTGCTCTTCCTCTTCTTGATCAAATGGTTGACGATGTAACTTTCCATGGATCATTTGATTTTATATTTGTGGATGCTGACAAAGACAACTATCTTAACTACCATAAGAGACTAATTGATCTTGTCAAAATCGATGGAGTCATTGGCTACGATAACACTCTTTGGAACGGCTCTTTGGTGGCACCGCCAGATGCTCCTCTCAGAAAGTATGTTAGATATTACAACTTAACACCACATAAATCTCTGTAATATTACAGAGATTTCGTGTTGGAGCTTAACAAAGCTTGAGGAGTGCCTATTGGGCATATTTTCGTTTTAGCGTACACATTTTCACTCAGACAATCTCTTTTATTTTGAACTTATTTACAAACCGTAAGAGCACTCCCAATAATAAGTTAAGTTAAACTTTAACATCTGCCACGTCAGCGTCACATCAGCTTTAACATTTCACCTTAACATCCTCAAAAAACACCCACAACAATAACATCCTAAGTTAAACTTTAACATTTGATATTTTCAATTTCAACCCTTGAAGTAAAACAAACACTTCATTTATTATACTAAACATATCATTAAATTTGAAAACCTATTACAATAGAAAATTAAAAAAAAAAAAAAAAAAAAAAAAAAAAAAAAATTTTACAACGAAATAAAAAAACACACTGCAAAATAAACGTTACAACATAAAGGAAATGACGAGAATACAATCTAGTGACGAGGTTGCAAGTTATATTTTATTTTGATTCGTTCTTTTTCGTCATTGATCTAAGCCACGGCATCTGGATCTTTGCCTTCAGTATCAAGCATCAAAAAATTTATCTATTCCAACCTTGTTATTGTTTCATCTTTGATTTTTTGGGCCCGATACGCCACTTGGGCGGTTTCACGTTTGATACGATACTCGTTTGCCATAGTTTCGGTGAAATAACTTGACGAGCTCGTTCCTCCGGTGCTCGCTCCCCCAGTACTTGTCGTGCTCTCGGATCTTGCTTTCTTGGAAGCACGTTTCTTTCCCATGGGGCGTGGTTGTTCATCATGACCAAACAAAGCCTTTTTTGTTTGGCTTGGGACATCGCCGGTTAAATCAACCGGATCCGGCATGTCCCATTTCTTATGCTGACGCAAAACCTCCCAAGCTTCATCGAGAGCAAACGGTGCTGCTTTGTGCTCCTCACGATACCATTGCTTCGCCCGTTTCATGACATCCATCTCACTTTCCTCGCTTCTCTGTTCCCGTTGCGCACATTTGTAAAAAGCGTTGAACTTTGTGCAACAGTGGTTCAACGTTTTCCACTTGCTTGACATCATATCCTTGTTGCGTCGTTGAAAGTTGAGTCTATTAAACTCATTTGTGACCCGATACCAAAACGTATCTTTGGGTTGTGCACGCCCAACTTACAGATCCTCCGTAACAGCTATGTAGCACCTGACAAGTAATTCTTCCTCTGCGGTTGCCAACGCCCGAATGTAATTCTTCTTCATCATCATCATCGATTGGTTCGGGCTCGGGGTCTTTGGATTTTTTTGACTTTCGTTTAACACGACCTTTGGATTTTTTTGGAGGAGATGTGGGTGTCTCAGGAACATCATGTGTTTCAGCTTTTGAGTGTTGTGAGAATTGTAGATTTTGAAAGTTGGTGTTTAAGGTGCTTTGTTGACTTTGTTGCCAATACATATATTGTTGATGTTGTTGCCACATTTCTTGGCTCGACAAGCCTAGTGGGTTGGGAAAAGAGACGTTGGGGTTTGAAGATGAACCAGTGTTCGGGTTTGATGATGAACCTGGGTTTGAGGTATTCCACCCACCACCGAGAAGATTGAAGAATGTATCATCGTTGCCTCCCGACATTTTTTTTTTTCCAGTGAATGAAAGTATAAGATTTAGAGGATTGAGTAGTGGAAGCGTGAAAAAAATGTTGTTTTAGTTGGGTATTTATAGTGGTAAGAAAATGTTTTTGATTTAAAAAAAAAAAAAAAAAAAAACTAGCCGTTCAGGGGCTAAATTGTAAAAAATTTTAAACCCTAACGGTAACCACCGTTGGGGGTGTTTTGTAAAAAATTTGAAATTCTTTTTATATATATCCTGCCATGTCATATTTTCATGTCATCATTGTATTTATGTGGCATTTTTTTTTTAATTTTTTTAATGACATGTGGCGTTTTTTTAATATATGTACAATTTTATTTTTTTTAATATTTTTTTTGATATTAAAATTCATTTTTTATTTGTTAATTTTTATTAAAATCCGGAATTAATTAAATCAAAAAGGATATTGTAGAGAATTGAACTTGGGTTGTTTGTAACATTAACACACGTGATTACCACTAGACCCACACATTTTTTAGATTATATATTGCAAAACCAAATCTTTAAATCTCTCCAACCAATTATTAACCATTTTGATTAGTTTGAAAAAGAAAGTATTTATCTCCTAAAATTATATATCACATGTCCATTAATTCCTAATATTATACTACGTATCACGTTTTATACGGAGTAATTTTTATGTCAGTTCGGTTGGGATATTTTATCACTAGCTTAGAGACCCGTTGACACCGGGTAATTTTTTAAAGAAATAGATAAATGAGATGATAATAAAAGTAATAACTTAAATTTGTTAAATTTAAAATATGTGTGAGTCACAATCGATTTACAACAATCGCGTTGCCAATCTAAAATAGATTGACTCGAACATAAAATGATGTGTGATTTTAATGATCAATTGAGTTGCTAACAAACCTTGTAACATTAAAAATAATGAACCATATTATAATAGACGTCTGTGCGTTGTCGTCTCCACATTTGATGGTCTTGATTAGCAAATGACGTCTGTGAGCACTAATCAATATAATAGTTAATGTCCATTCGGTGTACACCAATAGTCTATAGAAAACAACAAACAAAGAAGGAAACATTCTAAACAACGAATCATATTAAGAAACACTTGATCAAGCCTATTCAAACTTTTTTAATATCATTTACAACTTCATTCCTCTCTTTAGTCTTAACAACCAAATTCTTTTTCCAGTCAAGCACCTCAAACTCTCATTTCCCAAAAGCATATTGTCAATCGTTGCCTCACTCGGGTACTCACCCGTCTCATTATAATATGTTCTTTTCAGATTCTTCTAACAATAAAAAACAATCTTATCTATCAACTCTTAACATGGGAAAGTAATAACAACCTAAAAATATAAATAAACCAAAAAATTAATTATTTAAACTAATTGGCAATTATCATCATATAAAGATTAAACAATTGACGATTTACAACGAACAAGTCAAAAATATGTTCTTTCTTTTTAGCGACTAAAAGTATAGTGTTAAAATAGGATGTGTTTGGGTAAGATTAAGCTTAACAACTTGTACATCGTCAAGACTTATAAGCTTATTTCTCCCCGGACAAAACTAAAAACTCGTAGAATTAATCTTCTCCGGAAACATTCATTTGGTAAACGGTTTCAATAAACAATCTGAAAAGTCCAATTATAAGCAGTTCCTTTATCTTTAGGTCAACCTCGATTATAAGCACTCCAAACAGCTCGTATAAGTAATTTAAATAAGCACTCCAAAACGGCCCTATAAGAAGTTTAGATAAGGAGTCCAAACAGCCCCTATAGGCTATAAGTATTTTAAATAGGCACTCCAAAACAACCCTTTAAGTAGTTTAAATAAGCCCTCCAAACAACCCATATATCTTATTAAGAAAAGTTTTAAAAAGTGCCCCATTTTAGTAAATTAGTACTTACTTAGCTTGGGTATCAATTATTTACTCGATAACCCATTTCATTCCAAAACAACCTTATTAGTTTTTTATATAAGCACTCCAAACATCCCCATAAGTAGTTTAAATAAGCACTCGAAGACAGACCTATAAGTAGTTTAAATAAGCACTCCAATCAAGTGCAGTCATATTTAGATTATGCTTAGAAAATGATTCACTTGCAAACCTTTAGGAGAAGACACAAATGATTCATTTTCAAAGGTGGCAGGTGATAACTGATATAGCTTATTAAAAAGCAGATGATGTAACTCACTTTTATTACAAAAGAGGGTAATTCACCAACATGCCAAAATGCAGAAAAGTGGTTGCTTGATGTGTGCTATAACTTCACACATTATAATTGCCCGTTTTTGTAAATTTGGATTCTTTTTTACCACAATCAAAGAAATACGACAAACCCTCATAACAATCATGTAATTGCCAAAACTAACAATAGGATATAGTAAAATTCTTGAGAATGTAACATGGATTGTGAAAGAAGATAGTCAATTACATCCATTAGCATTATAAAGAGGTCATGCATGACAGTAAAAGGGGGATGTTTCAAGTTCATCTAAATTGCGTTATAGGCACTACAAAAACATGGGCACACCTCATGCTGAATATTTGTTTTTGGCATTTCATCAAGTTTCTTAGCATCATCCTGCAACACAACAAATATATGAGCAAATAAATAGAGAAAAAGAAGTCCAAATATTCCATTAGAAAACTGGGAACCGAAAACTTACATGAAATATAAAGCCAATATTCTCATTGCTATCAAGAAACTCCTTCCACTGTTTTCCTATGCTTATCTGCAAACAAAGCAAATACATTCCAATTAGCATACGTGCAAGCAAAGATCTTTCTTAAGAATATCTCTGAACATAAAATGTTTAATTTAGGGATGTTTGGCATTGCGTTCCAGAGTTGATTATTTTGAAACTGTGTTTCCGTTTATCAACGGTTTTGCAAGAATAAACTTGTGGTGTTGGGTATAATGAGATTGATTCTGCTTATTTAAGGGTCAGCATAATTAGTATAGCTGCAACAAAACGAACTCTCATTATCTGATAGTTAAGGAGTTATTTCACATTTAAATCCTGAAACAACCAGAATTTGCCAAACGGACTCTCATTATCTGATAGGGACTTTAAAGTTGACTACATTATCTAATTAGTATAGCTGCAACAAAACGGACTCTCATTATCTGATAGGGACTTATAAAGGTGATTACATTATTCCAATTATTCCCCATCACAAAACCCTTTAAAACTCAACGGCAAACATCCCCCTTAAACAATATAAGATGAAATAGAAATATGTTTTCAAATAAGATGTAAGGGATAACCAAAATGGACAGATAAGGTAAACTAAAATTTTGAGTATTATTTGATGAGAATAACTAAGAGACAACTATTTTAAATATTCATTGACTAAGCCGTCTAAATTCATTATGAAATTATGATATAGGTTTAGAGAGACTTGTGTTTATCCTTATGTTGTTTGCCATATGATAACGCTTTCATGCTGAAAAAGTTTTGATGGTACTTATCATTATGTGGTTGATTCATTTAGAAACAAAAACAATAATACCTGAGAACTCTCGTTGGCAACATTCTTGGTCCACAAAGATATTTTATCAACCTTTGATCTCACATTTACAACTGCTCCACAAATATCATCTCCATGATCAAACTGTTCTCCAATCATTGCTAGCAACTATTTTATATATGAAAAGATGTTAGACCGGTAGCATGAGATAGTAAGACCCTTAGGATGAAAGAAAAGAAAAGAAAGCAAGTACCGTATACAGCCAAGGGTTGTCAGACTTTGACTTTTGAAACATCATAGTCCACTTTCCACCATTAGCACAAACAGGGTCCTCCCACTTAGGCTCGATTTCTTTTTTGAAGCAGTAAAAGTCAGCTCCATTGGCCAGCTTGCCTGGTTTGTGAATATTGTTGTAAAGGCTGCATTTACAGAAAAAATAGATTGTAGGCATCAAACATAATTTATAATCTTTTATAGAACATATATCAAATGCCATGCTTGAATCTATTAAAATACATGGGTACATCTAAGAGCTATATAAGTTCATGTTTGTAGCAATGAAGCATCAAAAGTCCTTTATCAGGAGAAATCAGCTGTGACTGATTATCGTAAATCTTATCAAAAAACTGTGTTACCAGCTACTTTTCAGTTTATTCACTGAAAGTATATTCCAGATATGAAAAAGAAAACTTATGAAATAATGAGTGGATCCTTGAATAACTTTGTTTCACATAAGCATAAGCGATTATTATATATATCTGACTTTATTACAGTATTTTGTTTACGTTATTAACTTGAATATAGGTATCTACATATATTGCCAAGACCAAACAAACTTTAATACCATTTAGTTCTTTCTTATTATTATGCCATATAATGACCAATAAAGTCTCTAAATTTAGAATCATTTAGGTATGTACCAGGCAAGACCTAATGCACCAAGCTTGTTAGCATAATCACACACGTCATGGAGGCACCAAACTCATAAGAACATTAACATTTCATTTATAAACTCTTTTTAAATGTATACATTACCTATACAATGCACACTGAGTAATGGCACATAACCTATACATTACCTATACAATGCACAGAACCGCCCCGCTTTTTAAATGTATACATTACCTATACAATGCACAGAACCGCCCCGCATACATGTCATGTAATAGAGTTTCAGGTATTATGCTCTGACATGGCACATAAAATTTGGTTATCAATTACTATATTCATTAATTCCAGGTATGTTATCTATCTCTGCAAAATCAATGAAAGAAATAATCTCCTTACACTGACACATCAGAGAAATAGGTTTACATCTTGTCAAATTAGATGATAAAAAACCAACAAAATTATTATAAGGGTACAAATGACAAACCTTGAGAAGATAAAAAACTATTTCACGATGGGTTGTTCTTTCATGCCTCCTTAAGCGAGCTTTAGTTCACCATTGTGGTGATTCCCTTTCACCTGATTCATGCATGCATCACAATAATATGTAAAAAAAATCCATCAAATGCACCACAAACATATGAAATTTATAAAGAACTTTATACGACTGTATCGTTGGAGCTCTATGTTTAATTTCAATTGGTTGATGTTCAGAAATAATATAAACTGAAAATGGTATATAAAATTTATTTGGATATACGAACCCTCTCACACTTCATATTCTCTTCGACATATTTAAGTAAGGAGATTGCATAAACACACACTTCTTTAGTCAATGTAAAAGAAAACAAAATTGGATGTAAAGCAACTAACTTATTAAACTGATGATTAAACATACATGTGGCCATATTCACTCAATAATACTAATGGCTTGATTCAAAGTTGCAATTTTCCAACCAAGCCAAACTTGCCAACCAACCATTAGCCAATACATAGAAATAACGAAATCGAGCACAACACTGCAATACTACAAGACTTCAAACAGACCAAAAGTAGGGGAAAAAATCTAAAACTCTGCATTCAAACAAACCAATAACCGCTACTACTACTTCCTATACAGCATGGGCCTTATTTGGTTACCTAAAGCTACTAATTTTGCTAAAGGTCTGTTAAAAAATGTTGACATCACGCTACAACATAATGTTACAAACCAATGCCCAACCCAATGCCACCATACCCAAACTATACTTTTGTCAAATCTACGTTCCTTGCAAAATTATGTGCATGCACCTGTGTGTAGCAGCAAATAGATCCGATGCATACCGCAAAACTTATGAGATTTTAACTTACTATAGTTTTTATAAGATTTTAAAGAAAAAAAATGCAAATTTGTACCTGTTTAGTGTTTAGCGGGACTTTATCCAAGGCTGTGTTCACATCGGCGACTGCAATAATTTAAACCAAAGGAAGATTAAGTTATCAAAAATTGGGTCCATGTTGGACAAAAAAAATAACATGTTTTCACTTAATATGAAATATACTAAATAAACTTGCAAATGACATTAGTATAAGAAAATTCATATTCAGCAAACACTACTTAAATTATGGTCTTGCGTTTAGACGTAGCACTATAATTCAATTATATCCAGCTTGAGAAAGGCTAAGGCCATTAGTAGTTGACACAGTCACAGCCTTTGATTTTATCTCGTGCACCTTAATCTTCATCTTCATCAGAAGTGGTATTTGATTACTAACCCAAAAAATTATTCAAAACCAGGATCCTTAAACCATTTAAGCACCCTGATCAGTAAGATAGATGTAGAGATATCAATGGTTTGGGCAGGTTGGAAATCAGTTTAAAAAATTGGAACATGTATACCACAAGTCAAAACCGTTCAAATGGGTTATCTGATTATAAGTGTAACATAATCCTCTTGAACACACACCCACACAAAAATAATAGTATAGGGCTAATAACCATTTTAAATTATTAAGACTAAAAAATTAGCTAACTTAAAATATTGTTATTGTCCAAGGCTTATAAGATAAGTCCTTTCACTTGAAGATGCTAGTTCTAGCTTCTTGGCCTTTCTACATGAACTCGAAAGACAAAATAAGAGAAGATTACAAAATAAGGGCCAATATAAGTTGAAATGAACATTCACAGATAGCAAAATTAATGGACATGCGGGTTGAGCAATGGGTCAAAACAGAGAATCTCAGTGTGTATAGGTTTAGTTGACTCATAAAATATTCTATCCAAAAATCAAAAACGCAATCATACTTCATTTTCATCACAAGATTCATATTCAACAACTTGAGGCTCCCTTATTTATTAAATTAGGCTATATCGCAAACACGCTTATTCAAGCTTGCAAAAAAAACTTATTTACCTTTGGAGTAAGTTTCGCCTTTTTAAGACAATTCAAGGAATATGTAACTCTTTCACTACATTCCTCGCGCATCTCCTGCAACCAAAATCATGTAAAAGCCAAGTCTTAAAAAGTAAATGATCATTGTTATGGTTTTCTTCTTCGAATGATTTCAAGTTTTTATTGTTAATAAAGAATGTGTGTCACGTACATGAGCAATATAAATGCAGTTTTATTTATACAATTAAATAAATGTTAGTATCTTTAAGATAATGTAGTTGCGTATACACACACAATACGTACCTGTGTTGGAGAGCTATGACCCAATGCAAGAGCTGCACTATAAACCACTTTTGAATTAGGCTATGATTTTTGCCACTTGCATAACAGCACCTGTAAAAGTGCAAGTAAACTTTATATTCAGTCTCATTATTACTCTGTCTTTGTTTTTATCACTAATTTAGGTAAATCACAGTCATGGATAATAGATTAATAGTCATTAAAAGATTAATTTTTAACAACAAAAAAATAGATAATTAGAAATATAGTAAATCCATATTGTAAAGCAGAAAAGCGTAGAAAGCTCACCGCTAAGGGAATTTGAAAACCAAATATACTTGATCAAAGAAATCACACGGTTCAATTTTGTATCACTTCACAACTAAACACACTGAGATGCTCTTAAGTAGTAATTGTCCAAAATACCCTATCATTAGGTAGTAGTCAAAAGAAGTCCGAAACTATATACCAAACGAAACAGGCATAGTAAAATGAACAAATGAGCTATACTCAAAATCAAAAGTGCCATGGATAATAATTGAATTCATTATTTTGTGAGTAAGCTTTCAAAAAGTATATTAATCTTGCTTCTCACAATAAAATCAATCATACTTTCACACAATTAAATCCACAAAATGTTTAAACCTATTTTTTACCCCGTCATAGATTGAACTTAGGACACGAATAGATGATTGGCTTCTGAAACCTGTCATTATAAAAAAGAAAAAATACGATATCATTAGTTATAGTTAAGTCGCTAGGAAGAAGAAAATTATAAAAACTAATTCAATAATGTGAGTTTCCCTAAAATTTTTTCTAGGGTTAAGAAACACAAAGTTGAATAAAAACTAATCAAAGCCAAATACACTATAAACCGAATCATAACCCAAAATAAAAATAACACATCAAAATATCTTTACTACGGGATTTCAATCGAAACCTTAAGGGAGGATATCAATACAATTAAACCTTACCTAATTTATTGTGTTGATGTCATATAATCGGTCGAACTTGAAGAACAATTGTTCCTGGTCTCCAAGTGTATCTTAGGTTTAGGGAATAGTCACATGATTTATGTATTTCTGAATCGGTTGAGGAGAGGATGTAAACGAAACTGATGTGTGGTGTTTTTGAGTCGCCATACTCATTATCAATTGTGTAAAAATTGATTTGTGATGTTAATGCGTGAATCAAACCGTCGTGTATTTATAAGAGAAGGATGCACATAGTTGACTGGCACAAATCTTGTGGAGGAAGAATGAAGAAGAAGATGAGCGTATAGATTAAATGGTATTCCTTACAAAAATAGACCAAAGAGGAGCGTGTGAGAGAGAGGGAGAATGATCGTATCGAATGCATAAACTAACTGTACTTACGAGGTAAATAAGGTAGGGCATTAAACCAATTTTTAATGCAAGGTGCTTAGTAGGCTTGTACAAAAGCTTATTTTATTATATATATTATATATTATATATTATATATATTATTATATATAAAATAGATAATAGATTCGATCATCCCTTTAATCTAATCAAAATCTCTCAAACAGCAAGAAAAAGAAAACTCACAGGTAAATTGTTTGTATCTTTATTTTCTTGTATATCTTGGTCGTGTATTATTTATTGATTGATTGTCTAGGCCAGTTATTAATATGACTATCTAGCTTGAAATTGTTGTTTATATTATTTTTGTTGATTATGTTATTGGTTGATTCAAGATATATACAATATATATGTTATAATACAAGATTTCTGATGAAAAGCTGTTTTTCGTTTGTTTTCTTTCAGCCGTTGCAAACATATTTATATTCTCGCAATAAACTCTATCGCATAATTGTAAACCATACTTAATTAGTAAGTCAAGATTAAGTGGAAATTTAAAATATCATTAAGAACTATTAGTCATACTTATTGTAAACTAATAAACATATTTTAATATAAACGACTAATGGTTTATAATATGTACTATACTGTCTTGTATTTGCTTTCGTGAAGTTGCTCCTATTGAATATCATTGGTTGTAATATTCGTGACTTGTGTAATTCCACTTTTTGTGATTAAGTGCATATTTTAAATCGAGTTATGTCCCATTTTATATCTGCTTGAAAAATAGTGTTGCTATTTCCTATAGTATCTGTTACAACATATAATGTTTACGTGAGTTTTGTTATGCAAATTTGCATGGTTCGCGTAATGTTTACGTTGGTGCAGCAAGGACATGGTTGAGGTTGGTGGGCAAGTGAATGGAACCAATGATAACCTATTTGAACAAGGTTATTTAGTTTCTGTGGATTTGGGGAACGAGAAGCAGTCAAGTTTTCTATATCGTCTGCCATCCGATGCTTCAGCTGCAGTCCCAAGCAGACCATGACAGATGTATAAGGTAGCATGACTAAAAAAAATTGGTCATTTATGTATGTATTTTTTTGAATATCTGAAAGGACAAAATTTTTGTGTGTCTTAGCAACTGAGATGGAGAGATAGGATTATTGTATCACATGTTGATTGTCCCGACACGATGATAAATCAATGATGAAACTCCACAAGGATCAAAAAGGCGTCGAAAAGGATAACTTGAGATAGGAGAAGTAATGATCAAGATTACAAAGATCTTGATCTTGATAGCTTTCGGACATTAATTGTCTCAAAAATGAACATCTGCATAAAGTTGAAGATTTTGGAGTACAATCAGGTTCTATATGTTACAATGAAACTAAAATAAATTTATTTGTAATATACTTTAACAAAAACACTCATAAATTTGGTTACATTTACAACTTTCAAGTAGATATAAATGAATAGTGGTGTTCGGAACTATGCTTATCGAGGCTGCATTGGATCCAGACGTTCAAGAGAAGTTCAGAGCAATTTGGTCAGCCAAACTACCAACCACCACTTTGCACCGGAGGTAGCCTTTATTTGTTATTTAATGGCTTCCAACTTTACTAATGGTATACATTTGAGAAAGCAACAATATTGTTGATTAAAGGCGATGCATTGTAAAGTGAGTCACTTTTTATCATTCTTTCAATGCATCTATGATGCCATTTCTTACTGTTTTAGGTGAGACTAAAACAATATTTTGAAATGAAGAGTGTTGATGGTGGTCCTTAGAGGAAGCTATGTGCATTTCCTGCTTTTTAGGTAGGTCTTTTTCAGCATAATATGCTCAATATGCTTATAAACACTATGTAGTACTTCTTCACGTGTAAGAAGTTGGGGTCCAAGCTTTATGACTGAACTTAGCAGCTGAAAAAGAAGAAACATCAACTCATCAAGATCAGAAAGAAATTCTGATATCAATGTTGACGAGAGTGACATCCTTTTAAATGTATTTACATCCTCAAAAGGTAATAGTTTTACTAGATTTGTAAAACGTAAGTGAAAGGTGTGAGTGTTACTCCGGGAATGATCTTTGGTAAAGCAATATGGGGGGATTATGTCTTCCAATCTCGCTTTTAAGAACTCCCCGAACATGACTTCAACTATTGTTACCATGGCTCCCAATACTGTCGTACATAAGGTCTGGACTATATTTTGAAAATTCCATTACCGTTTAGCCGTGGTCTGGTAACTCTCTATTTTTGTAAGTCTATTTAGAACACATTTATTTTCAGACAAAAATTTGTTATCTATGTAAAAAAATGGTGTTTAGCTGCAAATTATTTCAATGCCCACTGGTGTAAAACCACTTCAGGAAATAGTATTTGGATTTACTTATGTTGTGCAAATCTTTTTCTTTTTCATTGCATGTATCTTTAAAGAAATATCAATCTGCACTAATTGTAAGTGATAAAATTTGTTGTTTGTTGTGTTGTAGATGGTAAAGGTTGCTTCAAATGTGGTTCCCTTGATCATATCGCAAAGGACTGTACCAGGAGCCCTGATGCCAAAGGAGCTCCAAAATACACCTTGAAGGATAGTTTTCAAGAAAAGGTGGTAGAGATATATAGCTCAAGGTTAGAAGGTTTAGTTGACATTGTAAGATCGGTGTGTCACGTGGTTGGGTATTTAGTGTAAGATGGGCGTGCATGTCATTGTTTGCAAATAGAATGTCTTCAAACTTACCAAGACTACCAGGTGTTCCTCTTTTTGTTATTCTCCAGTTTGACTCACTGCCTTGAAATAGCTCGAGACTATGATCAGTTCTTTCTAGAAGAAGGTCACGAACAATTTTCCCGAACATAGTTTTGCTTACACTAACACTAGATAAAGCATCAGATCAAAAACACTTTTGAAAAGCGCATCCAGTTCTATGAGGACGAGCTTTTTAAAAAGTTATATTGAATTTAGTGTTATAACCTTTTTTTAAACATCAGATAAGTTTATAACCCTGTTTGCTTCATTAGCCTAGATTTGGCAAAGATTGTAGAATTTTTTTCATGTGTAAAAAATAGTCTTAACGAACTAAACCTGCATTTTGAACATGCATGAGGGTTTAAAGTTGTATTTTATCTTTGCTTTTGTTAATTAGGTTGGGTCCCAGTGACCCGATGTCTTATGGCCAAATGCTATATTGAATTAGCCCGGATAATATGACAACAACACATCATCAGCCCAATTCTAGATAAGATGGGTATCTCATCATCTCGAGGGTCTACAGAAACTGATAATAATTTGACTAATCTGATCGCGATAGTGCTATTGTGGTATGTCCTCTATTGCTATCAGTACTTAACGATAATCTGGTGATCAAGATCAATTCTATTGTAGCTATAGTATTTGACAACATTTGTATATTGCAGAATACAAAAAGGAACAAGTGATGGCGTTATACTCATGAGATTGTTGGGCTACAAAAGGATAGATTAGCGGGAAAGGTAAATTTAAAATCAATAGCATGCTTAATGATATGGCCAAAAAACAAGCGTTGGACGTGCTCGATAGAAAGTTAGTTATAGATCGATGTATAAAGAATTGTCGTAGATTAATTAACTTATGTTATGGCGCAGCCTGCCAAAATGACACTAACAGCACGCAATAACATTCATTTTCTAACGTTTTACACACCCGTTCTTTGCAACCAGCATGATAGATCATGTTATTTGGAGAATGAACATGTGCTGATGATTTCTTTGTTTTTTTTAATAGGTCTACTGCTAGAAGCAACATCGACACAACAAATTTGGTGCATTTTTTGACATAGATTATCATTACAGTGAGATCTCATTCAGAAACATGGTACGTAAGTGCTACTCCGTGTAAAGTTTATGCAAATACATCATAGTACTTTTTAAGAAATTATGTTAGTTACTATAGTAAATTTTCATCCATCACCATTTTCAGTAAAATGATTTATTGGGTTTAATTTTTACTTAATTAAAGTCCATTTCAGATATGTTTTGGATCTAATTCATGTGAAAAGATTTACATTCCCTTTTGGACTTCTGTCAAATTACTACAGGTAACATTTTTTATATCCAGTTTCAGCAACATTTTATTTATTTATTAATGGAGTATCTCATGGTTGTGAAAGTATGCTTCCCTGATTTATAATTTTCTGTAGTTATCATTATAAAGCTTACTATTGGTGAATGCAAAACTAAGATCATTCTTTTCATTTTTAGGGCTCGAGTGTGTAGTGAACTCAACTAAAGAAGATCAACTTATAAGCCTAAACTACTTATAAGATTAACTAATCATTAACTATATGATTAGTTATCCAGACCAAGATATTCAGTGCATAAGAGTGTAGTAATTACAGCCTCAGTTAACGAAACAACTTGACGTCTTGCATAAGAGTGTGGCAGCTTCCATGACATAACAAGAACAACAACTGAAAGGCATGGAGGATGATATGAAATCTATTGTGTCAACCAAGGATCATGTATGATTAGCTAGAAAGTATTTAGACACATTTGAATACATAAGAAATGAAATTACAGATTTTAATACGGGGGTACATAAGAATAGACTCATTATCACACCATAGCTTTAATAGACAAGCAAGTGCATTTACCAGTCCTTCTTGAATAGTTGATGCATGTAAACTTATACACCGAGTGACCCATGGCTCGATAGTAGTTTTAGATTAAAGAGTGAGAGTTTGGTGGATAATTTGGTTTGTTTAGAATTAATTACATTACCCCTATATCTACTTAGTAGTATAAATAGGTGTTCTCTTCTATATTATACTTGTAACTTTCTCCCCCCACAAACATGCAACATCCTGAAGTAGGTCTTCTGTCATCCTTGCATCTGTTTTATTATAACTTGTATCCGCGTAGGCTTAAACTGAACCAACAAAGCATGTACCCATTGAACAATATGCATCCTAATGCTCTTTTTAGATAGCAAATAATAAGTTCAAGAAGAACCCGATGCTTAGCTGTTCTTGAGGATATGAATCGCAGTGACACTAAAAACGTGATATTAGGATGTTTCACTGTAAGGTAATTCATTAGTCCAACGAAACGTTATCTTATCGGCCTTAATAACATTTTCTTTTAAAGATGGGAATATCCTATATTACGTTTATTGATAGGAAGATTCTTTTTGATTTCGATTATCCGACTCTAGGAAATATCGCAGTGGTGTTTTTAGTCCTTGATTTGACTGTGAGAATGAAAAAGTGTCTTAAGTTCTTATACGTTTAGATTGTCACTACAGTTATCTCAACGTGTTATAACCGAGTAGTTTTGTAGACAAGGTGTTTTTCTTAACTGACCATTATAAACCAGGATTGATAACTACAATAGATCACATTAGAGATACCAGAGAAGTGTAAGAAAGAATATATTTATGCATCTCATGTATAATCGTATTATCAGTGATCATGTCCTTAAGTAAACCAGGACCCTACTAGGTGTTGGGTTAAATGGTAATAATCTCAGATACAAACCAATAAGGATTTAAGCAACAATATTTAATCCTTCTTAAGAACAAAGTGAAGAGCAATAAGCATATGATAATAATTTTATGAGTTTCTATGGGGGTTTTAGCATCCTGTAAGTTAAATGGCAGAGTGCAATCAGATATGATCCTTATGCCTCTAACAAGGAAGATAACAAGTAATCAGCCTCTTCCACCGCAGAACGATGGAAAAAATAAACCTACTTAGAAAATTACTTGCATATTTTCAGTCAATATAAACTTACTTAGAAAATAAACCTACAAAGGCACGATACCTTTAGTGCAGCTGGAAATTGTATTCCAGACGTGCCATCTACTGTCAGTGTTACTTCGGTCACAAGTGCAAATGCCTGCTCTTCTTTGCGCAGGGATGTAATAGCTCAATATGTATACACAACAAAGTAATTAGTGGTATCAAAAAGGTTTATTGGTATAAGATGTAAATGATAGTTTGGGTAATACTAATTCTTTGTAACGTGTAGTTACAGATACTAATCAAACGGTAGAGAAGGAATCCGTCTCCCCACGTGTTAGCAACAGACGGAATCATTCAGCTTCTTGAGGTAAGAGGTCTCATTATTCGTATCACAAAAGAGAATGGCTGCTGCTTTCTTCTCGACCTCTATGTTATTTGACGACCCACAAATAAGGGTATTCTTCTTTCTCTGTATGTGGATTACACGACTTTGTAAAAATGGATCAGGTTGATTCCATATTAAAGGTTTTTGAGTACTGAGTACGTTCAATAGTCTCTACTTTTTGTGCGTGTTCTAAAATTTCTGTAACACCTAATCCATCCAACATGTTATAAGTAAAATATACCTCAAGTACTATAGTACTCTCATTTCTAAATTAGCTGGTCCAAAGTAACTCATGAGCTAATCGTGTGTTATGAAATTTAAGTACAAAATGACTCAAATGTTGGGTAGACTAATTTCTAGATTTTTTGCAATGATGTCAGTTCAAAGAAGGTCTTCAGCAATTTGTACAAGAGAAGATAGCTGCGCATGCAGAAAAAATAGACAAGATGGATTCATTTCCACAGGTAGTTATATAATGATTAGAAATATAATCACTTTTTTTTTTCAAAAAACAAATATTTACACACTTGTCACTTGGCTTGGCATACTTAAAAAAAGTATGTCTTTTATACGCAATGATGTCATAATGATTTCGATGAAGACGTTTAGCTACTGATTAGTTTTATATAAGAGTACATTATGGTTTTTATTATTGTGGTGCAGGATGTTTAACTTATGGAAACTAATGGGGGACTTCAATCTTCACGGACTTACTACTCCAGGTACATGCAGCTGCATATATTCCATGAATTGGTATTATAGGTTTTTTTTTTGTTGGTACTTGGTAGTATGTATCCACATGTAAGATTAATCTATATTTATAGCGGAATATGGAGGACTAGACGTCGTTTATTTGTATCATTGCATGGCCATGGAGGAGATTAGCCGCGCATCAGCATCAGTTGGTCTATCCTATGGTGTCCATTCTAACGTCCGCCTTAATCAATTGGTGATTAATCTACAGCATTATATATATACATACATTTGGATACTCACTCAGTATATATATGTCAGCCATGCCTGACCACTTTTTTTTCTTGAACCATTAATAATACAGTATATATAATTTGGGTTTTATAGTGTACGTCCAAGTTATTTTCATTATTGTGTTCAACTGATATTTGTGTTATGAGAGGTGTACTCATTTATAACATGCTTTATTTAAGATGAAGAGTCGAGTTATGTTGTTCAACTGAAATCATTCTTGGTTCTCTGTTTGAAACAAGTTTCGTTCTTTAAAACAAAGTTTACCTACATTTCATTAAGAAGATGTTCATTTTCATATCTCTCTTAATTATATTTTGTAAATTCTTTTTTGGTAAAAGGAAACTAGGTGCTCATGAATCGGAATTTCTCCACAAGGACTCTCACTAAATAAAACGCCATTTATTTTTAGGATATAGTGGGTAAATCGATGTGTAAGCTTTACCTTTACCTTTACACAATATTCGCATTGTCATGGTACATCCTAATATGACAGCATAAAAATAGATAACAAAAATATATAATTGAACATGTTATACGAAATATAAACATAAGCACACCTGTTAATATCGAATAAGCTTATAAAACTAAAAATCATAAAAAATTCAAAGTCCAATTACCTTTGACGATCAGAAAACGACTAATTGCCAACTCTCTCATCAAACAGCGCCAAACAACACCATTTATCTTGATATAACGTATTAGAATAGCACTAATGGTATAAATAGATATATAATGATATATAATGTATATGTAATAGGTAACCTTCTGTGAGGAGTAGGTCATTTGGATCGCCCTCAATTTATTCAACTACAACTAAAATTAGAATTTACATATTCGAATTGCACCATATCCCTCACCCGTGTTTAGTTTGTCCTACCGATGCACCCGACCATATCGACTTCCCACTATTTTTACTTGGGTCATTACTAACCGAATATACTCTACAAAGTACCACACAAATTAGATGTGGCAATTTAAGACCCAATACATTTCATGTATCATACACAAGTCATATTTATTGTCATGTAGTTGCGCCCAACCTTGCCTACTTGCTCCTTCAAAATTATTATTGTTCGTGTATCTCAGTAGATGATTTCCCTCATATGCACGAAGGTGTTTTCCATGCTGGGACGAACATGCTTTTAATTCATGTGATGTGCAGCTTGGCATAGAGACATTTCGCAAAATCAAAGGTAGAGAAGTCTTTCAGGCTTTAGAGATATCAGCTTCAATATTTTAGTAGCTATTGATGTTGCTGCTCATGATGTTTTAACTTATATATGACTATTTTGTGAAATAAGTAATATGAGATAATCAAGTGGTTGTGGTTGTAGGCGAGTCAGGTTTTGGAAACACAACGTAAATGACTCAGGTAACATTTCGACCACGAATACTATATGTTGGTTAACTGGTGCATCTTATTTTTGCAGCCCGTGGAGAAAACTGTTGTTTTCAATTGGTAGTTCCAAATTAAGTCCACGCTATAAAAATTATTTTGTATCATATTATTATTATCAACAACATGCCCGATCCTACCGGGGCGGAGTATCATATTGTTATTTTAGCACGATCCTTATATACTCATGACTTGCAACAATAGTTTTAGTGGCTTTATGGTTTTTTACCTACTAATAGATTATTTTGTTTAATGTTTTTTTTAGCTTCCTAATTTTTGGAATGCAACGAATATGGCCAGGCATGATCGAGGGCATGGCAATGGAGACAATTATTTTGCTATGAAAACAGATTGAGACAAGAAGGTAATTTCAACAACTCAAATTTAGGATAACTTCAGTAGACTTATGTCACATACTACAAAAGTTAGAATTGCGCACAAGTGCTTGGTATAAACTCATTGTGATAATGAGTTGCATAGTGTATTAATGAGTTCCTTATGTTTACAGGCCAAAGAGAATCGTGTATAAACACTTATACCCAATTCCTTTCAAATAGGCGAGTTTGTGTTATAGTTATCTCTAACGGGTCAGATGGGTACAACCATCGTACCAAACAACAATCATTTTAGCTAATATGAAAATGAGGGAATTTGAAAGTAAATGAACCTGTTTTGACACGTTACCGAACCCATATGACCCACACATTTTTCCACATGCAAACTGAATGCCAGTTCAGCAGCGTATATGTAAGTGCTCCAAAAAAGTTAACCCACGTTAGGTTCTGTTTTAGGTCAACGCTTAAGTAAGTGTGAGCTCCTGTTTTTTTTTTGGAAAAATAAGAAACATAAGTTGCATTGAAGGCGTAATTTTTTTAGCAAAAATGAAAATGAGGGAATTCGAGAGTAAAATAACTTGTTTTGACCCGTTACACAACCTGTATGACCCACATATTTTGCCACATGTAAACTGAATGCCACTTCAACAGCATATACGTAAGTGCTCCATAAAAGCTAACCCAAGTTAGCATCTGTTTTAGGTCAACACATAAGCAAGTGTCCTATTTTTCTTTTTTCTTTTTTTTGGAAAAATAAGAAACAAAAGTTGCATTGAAGGCGTTGTGAAATATCAGTCAATTATATAGCATAATTTCACATGTACTAAAAGAATGTTGCAACTTTTACCAAACGTTTCATTGTAAAAGAATGTTGAAAGGTTTAACTCAATATGCAAACTAGGTATTTCCTTTTCTGAAAGTTAAATACCAGGTTACTCATATCAAATGGATTGGAACACCCTACCTCAAGAACAAAACCAGGTAATTAAATACATTCTAAAGGATGCTTGGGACCGTTGGGCTAAAATGTTTAACATCATGTTTTACTATATTTCGGAACTTGATGCAATGTGCTTACTGTCATAAGCCAATCTAAAATAAAATACATTCTAGGTCCAATCCAATCAGGCTTCTTATATATGCATTTAACGCAATTTACATATCTTTAAGGTCTACAATAGTGGTGAAATCTCAACCAGTTTGCTCATGAATGGGTTGATTTGAGTCAGGTTTCATTGTTAAAACGGGTCACGCTGGTGACTGGTCAAACGGACTGCAAGTCGCTTGAATTGTATATTTAATGAATACACTACTTTTAATTCACGTGTTAGATTATATTGATTAATCTTGAAAACCTATTAATTGTATTATACCACAAATTTACACAAATGATATATATATTAATATGTGTGCTTATCAAGTTAGTGTACAAAGAAAAGTAGATCATTGCGACAATTATATATATATATATTAATTGTATTATATATATATAATGGTAACATCAATTATAGTTGTAAATTGTTTAATTTAACTTTTAATTGCTTTTTAGTATATATTTGTTCTACTAAAACCTAAAGATAAAAATCACAAGTCATACCCGTCCATCGGACGGGTTTTGACACTAGTATATATATATATATATATATATATATATATATATATATATATATATATATATATACAGTGGATAACGTCCGTTAAGTTAGTAAAGCCGGAACTTTAACGCCCAATGACGTCAGATCTTCCAACGTTTAACGCCGATTTACGCCGGATAAAGCCGGCTCCGGCGTTAATCGTTGGGAATGCTTTAATAGGTTAACAATTATATTGTTGATTGGGCGAAATTCATAAAATAATCACCAACATACTAAAGACCACTTTATTTATATCTATATGTTTTATAGAATAAAGAAATTTCATTAATTTGAAGTGATTTTATTAATTCATTCTTATTGAAAAAAATAATTGGTCAATAGGAGAGCTCGATTTTGCCACATAAGCAAAATCGTGTGATGTGATTGATTAATAAAAGTCAAAATTAAATTGATTTTGGTCAAACTTTAAAAAATTTTGTGGAAAATTTTGATTGATAAAAAAACACATAAAAATATAGGTGTCAAATTTTTGAAAACAAAAACTTAAAAAAGTAGGGGTTAATTAATAAAACTTTAGTGGTTGAATTTTTAAAAATTATAAGCCTCCATGTTTTTTAATAACTTTGTATTATAAACAAATACACCCTTATACTTTATATCTTAAAAATACAATGTATACGTTGTTTTAAAATAACAACATATAAATTTGCATAAGATTATAAATATCAATTTTTTACTATATACGTTCAATAAGGACTCATCTATTTCATATTTAAAAGTTTAACCTATGTAGACACGAGTTTACATTTTAAATACGGCTAAATTACAAAAAGCGGGAATATAATAATCAAATTGTAAGCACAGGTTACTTTATATGCGATTGTACTTATAACAATGACTAATGTAATTCTTATTTATTTATAGACTAAAATACACGGTTGGTCCTTAAACTTGGCAAAACTCTTCGCGTTGGGACAGAACTTGGCATTATCATCGCCACGGGTCCAAAACATGGCCTTTTATACTCGTTACAGGTCCTTTGACAAAGTCAATGTCTGATTTTTGTTTTGTAGTCAAGGGTATTTTAGTCCATACATATTTATACTTTGATAACATATTTATATTTTAGCCCTTTATTCTTATTTGTCTTTGTCAACATCATCCTCGTCATCATCTGTCTGGAAGGAAGAAAAAATATATTGTTGATTCCCCAAATTATTTGTTTCGGTTTTACATTCAAAAAACAAAAGTATTTTTCGCTTTTGTTGTAGTTGTTGATTGCTAGAATGTCAAGATCAAGAATACGACTTTATGGCAATTAAATGATTTCTAGTTAACATTATTAAACCATGATTGTGTTTTGACTAATAAGCACCAAGACTAATGGTGTACATCACTTTGACATGGATCCTTGGATTTTTTAACATAGATTTCTTAATCTAATACTAGCTAGTTTGACCCCATAAGGTGATCTTTTTAATCAGTATGCAATATAAAATAATTTGTAAATATTTTATTGAGGATGGTTTATGATTTAATCTTGTAAATAGCCATCTGTGTTACTAGTTATTAGAAGTACTCAATGGTGTCATTTTGACAATTTGTATCTATCATATGGTGTCATTTTGACAACTTGTAGCTAATTCTATGCCGGTACCCATGTTGATGCACCTGGACATTTTTATGAGAATTACTTCGAAGCAGGGTTCGATATCGATAGTTCTGACTTAGAAGTACTCAATGGTATAAACTAATCACCTGACACAGATATGATAGATATCACTATTGTTTTTATGAAATTATTTTAGTTATGTATGAAGGGTATATGCTTGATAAGAACAAGTTTTTGAATTATTTTGAACTATATCATATTTTTTTTTTCTTCACAGGCCCAACATTATTAGTTGATGTTCCAAGGGACAAAAACATAACAGGTAGTTTTTCAGATATGGTTATTTACTTTGAGTCTTAAATTGATGATGTCAATGTATGACACATCTGTGTTTTTCATATGAATATCATTTCATTTTGCAGGTACTGATTACTTATCAGTTGCTGCATACGTTGATCTGAAGACTGCTCATCTTGTCTTCTTAGAGAGCAGGGTAAGACGTATATTCCCCCTTGTGTAATATTGGCTGATTGCTTACTTACAGAAGTTGTTTGATTAGTTATAATATCTCCAAAATATCCTTCAACAATGACTAAAGAAGGATTCAACTTAAAGCAATCACCACCATTATGACCAAGCTTGGGGAGATGATGTCGAGGATGATGTTGACGAAGACAAATAAAGATGAAGGGCTAAAATATAAATGTGTTATCAAAGTATAAATGTGTATGGACTAAAATACCCTCGATTACAAAACAAAAATCAGACATTGACTTTGTCAAAGGACTAATTTGGCATATAAAGGCCATGTTTTGGACCTTTGGCGATGATAATGCCCAGGTTTGTCCCCAACGCGAAGCATATGACCAAGTTTATGAACCAACCGTGTATTTTAGTCATATTTATATAAGGATATCTAGAAAAACATCAAAAACTTTAAGGAGTATACTTTAACTTTATCAACGCTCATTGTGTGCCATTAAACTTGCATCATGTGTACAACATAATATCAGTAGTGAAATTTAAATAACAACATCAATATCTTTGTCAGCTAAATAAAAATAAATCATGAGTAATCTAACAAAACTTTTCATAAATATTTTACCAAATTCTAATGAAATAATAAAAACTCGTGCATAAGTATTAGTTGTACTTATATCATAATTGTCATGGGCAAATTCTTATATGAATGTTAAAATAAATTTGATTTATGTGTAAACTTCGTGCGTGCACGAAACTTATAACTATATAATTATATGCAATTACCTTTAAAGACACAATATTCTATATTAATACATAATTTATTTTTTTGTCAAAACCCCGTGCGTGCACGGGTATTATAACTAGTTACGTATAAAGTGAAAAAATATTTGCTTAAAACTTAAAATCTTAAAAAATAAGTAATGTTGTTAAACTAAAATATCTCTTAACTTATAAAAGAAAATATGATCTATTAAATATTTAAATATTTAAGTACAATTTAAATCACTCATTTTTTCACATTCGCTTACTCCATAACAATATATGGAAAAAAAACTGTACACACATATTAACGCTACTAACACTGGCGACGCTATGCACGGATAATCGTCTAGTATTTATTAAAGAGAGAATTTAATATCCCGGTTTGAGTCTTTGTGATGGTGAGCTCAAATTCCGTAGATTAGTTGACCAAAATGTCACAAACCATAATTACTAAACATAAAAAAGAAGAATGTAATATATATAAGGCAAATATTTCATGATAGTCTAAAATAGATGTGTGTGAGAACGTATCATGTTCATGTTTGATGAAGCAAGAGAACACCATAAAGACATTGGTGTTAGAAATGTTTGCAAGTATTTTAAGTTTCAATTGACATATATAACGTTTAATATGATGTTGTTTACTCTAACAGGAACAAGTTGAAAAAATGGTTTATTTTCCCTTCGACACCATTAGTTTGTACAAAACTTAAGCTACTTGATAAATAATATAATGAAAATGATGATATTTTTCGCCACAGAAGATAAGTTGGTTGTCTTGTATGTGGTCAACAAAAATGAGTGGCCCAAGGTAATTGTATAAGGATTATATAGCACAAGGCACTCCCCAACCATTGTTTTTTATTCGGCTTTTTAAAAATTAATATATCTTGGCCCAAACTTTTGGCCCATTTGGTGAGTCTGTTAGTCTAAGAATCCTCTTTTGTTTATGCCCAAGTGAGAAGTGGCCGCCTTACTTCTTCCACCATCTTCCATATCTCTCTCTAGTCTACTGCGTTTCACAGATTCGTTCCATCATCATATGGAATTAACACATAACCCAAATTGAAATCCACAAATTTGTTGAACAATACTGAAGAGATGGATTGAAGATGTAAACTTTAATTAAATCTTTCAACTTGATTATGAGTTCTGGTAATTTTGGATGTATTTTCACCCCAGGAACAAGTGACGAAATTCATGAAACTGTGTGTACGAGATTCAAAGGTGACTTATTTATGCTTGACAAGGTAATAAAAATTCCTCTTTATTTAATTTTTAGCAATTGATAAAAATTAACAGTTACTTGGGGATAACCATTGATGGTTTTATCTTCAATATTGTCAAAATAACATGTATAATATTTTTGAGTAGATTCGTTTGTTAGGATATCATATCCTAACTATGTAAATGCAATTGGTTGACAATAGTAAAATTGGTTATGATAATCTTTTATATTTGGTTAACAATAGTAAAATAGGTCCAGTGATGTTTTAAGTAATGTATTTAGTGTATGAGATGGTGAGAGATATAAACTGGAGGAAAGGTATTTATAGCTCTAAAAGGCATAACGAAAGTCAACCATTAGAAGTAAAAATACTCAAATTAATGAAGGAAGTAAGGTAGAAGGGAAGTCTTCAAATTAATGCAGCTGCAAATCATTGTCACAAATATTAGAGAGTGAGCTTCATAAATCATAATTCAATAACCCAATTCAGTTAAATATGATATGATTCAAGTTTATCAAGTGATTTTACTATTAGAGCAAAATAATTTCTTATTTTTTCTATACCAACTAATAAATTGTTGGTCAGTTTATTTTCAAGAAAAATATTAGCAGCTCATTCACTTTGATGATTTAAAAATGTTAATTAACATTTTACAGGTTATGTGACAAAAAAATGCTGTATGCCGTGTTTTTAATGTTGTGTCACAAGACAGATACGAAGAAGAATAACGGACCAAGGTTTACCTCATTATCATTTTTTTCCTTTTGTCCATATTTTTCAGTTGATGGTTTGTTCATTATCACGTGTTTCTATATTGATTGATGTTGTTTTATTCTGTAAGGTTTGAACATAAGATGGAAGCCATTGGAAAGATGGAGTATTCAGCCCGCCATATAGTAACACTGATGTGTTACACTTATGAATATGTGTTTGTGTACTTGAATCTACCCTAAGTTGAGCACCCATTCCATATCCGGAATATGCTATGGAAACCATATTGGTATTTACCTACTCAAATATTTTTTAAAGGAAGTGTATTTTCTTAGGTCAGTCAATGGTGTTACTGTCGTTCCCTGTATTCCAGACGTGTAAACAACACACTTTTTTTCAGTCTTTGAATGTTAAAGTTATCGTTTATTTATACTAATGTACTCATAATTGTTACTGTTTTAGGTATGAATGAGAAAGTAAAGGCATGTTGTAGCAGTTCGCATGACAGAGATAGACGTCAGCACTCGATGACCAAAGGGTTTTCAAATATTTTTTTATCTGTTTAAGAAGCTTCTGTTTTCCGTACGTATTTGCCTCTAATTTGTTGATGATTGCACAGGACCCGCGAGCAGGAATTTATCTTTTGACGACGATGATGGCCCACTGACGACTGACGTTACAACTAGAATTGCATCGATGTTACGCGTGTCAGGGATTATATTTGCAAAACTGATTACGTGTTTCCTAAAACTGATTACATAAGCACAAGCACGAGGATTACGGAAACACCGTCTGTGTGTGTAAGTACACCCAGGTTCCTCAACATTTTCTCTCCTAATGTTTATCTACAATAGCATCAGACTTGATTGTTATTTTAGTTATATAAAATAAATATAGATACAAATATACTACTACACATGGACGTGTTGTCTGTTGGTTCCCGGTATTAGAGTTAGAAATATATGATGACCTTCGGTCAAATAGACTAACGCATAGGCTGTTAGGATACTCTAGGAACCCTGAGGTAATGATTATTCATTCTTTTGCAGACAAAAAAAAATAGATGGTGATACCGTAATAATTGGTAGTGATGACTGGAATGCCCAAATTTTATGCGTTTGTCAATGAACATGTGATCCTGGATTTGCTTGCGATAGTAGCATGGTTATTTGTATTGAATAGCCAAAGTCGTGTAAAGAGGTATGTGATATGCCCATTTTTCTTGGAAGTAATATTTTGTTGTAAATGATAATTGTATACATAATTTGATTTTTCTGTATGATGTTGGTTTACTAAAGCCATTTCTTGTTGACTCAGTCGAGGACAATAAAAGGGGAAAGTTGTTAGGAATTAGAAAATTCCATGTTAAAGCGCCGGTCACCCCAAATGTTATCTAGCTTAAGTTAGCTCGTAGACTTGTCATTAGTTACGTTATTAAGTAGTTTATTTATTAGTTTGTAGCGTAGTATAACTTTGTGCAACACCGTGGAGGAAGGACGGGTCTTTACCCACTGTATACCTGATCCACAGGCCGATAGGAGGTCGTTTTTCTTGTAACTATAAATACCCCTTCCATCCATGGAAGGGGTGGTGCTTTTCAATCTAACATTCCATAATTTGTTCTACAAGTCTCTAGCAAGAAAACACCCAACTCTCTACTTCTCTCTCTAAAATGGTAAACATGTATTTTGATCATCCAAGACCACCCGAATCATCAAACACAATAAATATATCGATCCTACAATTGGTATCAGAGCCTAGGCTGTGTTGTTTTTGATGATTCGTACGGTTTTTAATGCGTTTCTTAGATGCGGTTTGTGTATGGTTGTCACGGTTTGATTTGGTTGAGTTATGTTTGATGTTGTTCGCTGCTGAATCTGATTTTTAATGGTTGTTAAAACTGTTTTAAAATGTCTCTAAAAAGGTTTATTAAAGTTTTTGTAAACTGCTGTCTTTGACATTCTTATCAGCGACTTGGCGTGCATCTCATTTTGGTCAAAAAGGTTTTGTCCAAACAGTTTTTGTATCAGTTTTGTCTCACCTTTATCTGAGTCTTTGGGTACCAAATCCGTGTGTATCTGTGGTCTAATGGTTACCTTTTTAATGGTCAAAAATGGGTAAAAGGAATGCAGTTTTTTGGGTCTGTTGTTGCTAGTCATACAGTCTTACTAGCGACTTGTCTGTATTCTGTCCAGATTCACTTAATTTGTTAGCGACTTGATTTGAATCAAAAGGTGTAGCGACTTGTATATGTGCTAGCGACTTGCCATGAGTATTTACTCATGGTAGCGAGTTGAGATATGTAGCGAGTTGACTATTTAGTCAACTCAAGTCAATAGCGACTTGGCATAAATCTGGCTAGAGACTTGGAAAAAGCATTTGACCTAGCGACTTGGTTTGGAAGAAGTCGTAGCAACTTGGTTTTGAAAAAGTCGTAGCGACTTGGTTTTGAAAAAGTCGTAGCGACTTGGTTTGGAAAATAATGGCTAGCGACTTGACTCATATCTAGCAACTTAGTGTCAAAACAATGGCGACTTGCATCTATATTCTTAGCGACTTATCTAATAAGTTTGACAGAAATGAAGAAGAAGAAGTATGACAAGCTGACCATGACCTTACAACCTAAACATCAAAACTAATCTGAACAATGACCACATGACTCATAGCCGGTCTCATCATATACCACAATATACAAGATACGAAATACAACACCTGGCCTCAGTTTCATCACTTCATCAGTCCAACATCATTTATTACAAATAAAGACCACATCAAAACTACATCTCATTATTTTCCGTACAAAAGCCCAATCAAACCACAAGACTCAACACAAATAAAAACAAGATCTCAGAACCGGTCCAAACGTTATCTTTTTTCCTGATTCGTTCTCATTGACCAGTGAATCATCATCGATCAAAACATTTTTGTGTTATCATCACAATTAATATTCGAACACTAATAAGTAAAGATTAATAACAAGTGTGCTACAACCTTTACTTCGTTCGCTCAAAATCTAAGATAAATGGTACTTCAAAAGTAATGTTCGAGATATGAAAACGTGCTTAACAATAAACGTTAATACGATGTTTTTCATTTTCTCGTGCATACAAAGTTGAACGAAGTAATGAATGAATGGATCTACCTTGGTTTTGATCTCGATACTGGTCACGACACTCGTGCCATCCCTGTGGCTATGTCATACCTCGTCCTTTTACCATCCCTGTGGCAACAATGGATAAGAGATTTGTAACATGGTTAAGATACAATGATTTGAATGATGTGAAGTCGTGTTTACTAATTGTGAGTTGTGATGGGATTTGAGTTGTACGAAATTTTTTGTGATGAGATAACTGATGGAGGTGATTACAGGAGAGTTAATTAGGGTTTGGAGATTTTTTTTGACTGCACATGTGAGTAGAATTAGGGTTTGTGTTAATGGATTGTGAGAAAGTATCATGTGTTTTATACCCGAAATTTTAGGGTAGTAATATCTCTTTGTCTTGGGCCTGATATTGAATGATAAGGACTCGTGGGCCATGATCTTATGAGGTTATATGAGATTGTGTATAAACGCATGAATGGGCCGTATGAATTGGATATGATGAATACGTTTTATTTCATGGAATTATTAGCATGGTATATAACATTGGATCACTTATGCGAGCATTGATATACATGATTTTATCACTTCTAATTTGGTATGGGCATATGGATTTTCATGAGACGGGTTTGATGGTGATAATGGAAATGGGCCGAGATAGAGTTTATAGATGTTATTTCTAGTAACATTTTCGACCTAATAGCTGGATGCATGGTGTTACTAGGAGGAAATATGTGTAATGGCCATTTTCATAACCCGTATTGTTTGAGTGTCATTGTTTTTGCGATTAATATGGTTCGAATGGTATCTCGTTGGCCGGATTTGGACTTTATGAGTTTTGACAATGTGATTTGGTGTGACAATGTGATTCGATGGGTTATGTGGTCTAGTGCTTTGGTGTCTACATTTTCACGAAGGTTATTATGTCACAGCTTGATCTGTTATTGAAACTATGTTGATTACGGGGTTGTTTGTGTTCGATATCTCTTATTTGGGTTTGAAGTGAAGTTTTCCGGGCGCGTGTACTTATTTCGTCTTCTTTCTTTCTACCCTTCCGCGAAGATGACTTGTTTGGGCATTTATTGAGTGTGATAAAGACTTGGCTATTTAATTACGGTTGTGATTCTTTCTCATTTAACCCACAACGTAACTATCACTTCGTTGTCTCACTCAGTTGAGAATGTCAAGAGGTTTTGTGCATTGGGTACACCGTTTCTATTTCACGAGAATTAGTACAAGCTTAAGTAACTAATCTGGGGAATTCTACTTCATGATCAAGTTTGGTATACCGGATTTACTTCAACAAGTAGTCACAGCAATTGCCGTCAGATTATGTGGAAGATGTGTTTACCATAGTGTGTACTAGATGGGTGTTGATGTTGTTGATGTTGGATAATAAACCGTTGATGAACCACTGCATGTTCTCCTAAAACTGATATTCACTGAAACCAAAGTCGTCATAACACATTCAAGCTGACATTGTTTACGGTTTTTGTCTTGATTTTTGTAAAATCCCGCGAAAGAACCTATTTCTCGGTTTAAATCATAGACTTGTAAAATCCCGTAACAATGGAAACATCCTGGTAATTGTAAAGTGCATATCCGGAACTATCATACGGTTTATTCTTGGTTTTGTAAAATCCCGCGAAAGAAACTATTTCTCGGTTTAAACTATAGAATTGTAACATCCCATGATGATGGAACCATCTTGGAGAAAGGAAAGCGTATCTCAGGGTCTTCTGATGCTGGTGTTACGGGTTCTGTTTCGAAGAAGGGATAAAAGGGTGTACTTCATAAATTGGATGTGTGTTTGGATTTTCGTCATGGCAGTTTGGTTATTACATGGTTTTACGGGGTTATGTGCTTTTGACCATGGTCGGGATGAAACCATTATCAAAGTTCATTTAAATGTCATAGAAGGCTAGATTTGAGCAGTTAACCAGAAGATGTGACAACGGCGTTAATTCAGTATTATTTATTTGAGGTTGAAGTGAATTATCATGGGCGAGTGTACTTAGTATCTGAAGATATCAGGGGATGGATGGATGAAGATTCTTAATGATCCTTGTTCAAGCTTATTATCAAAAGCGAAGACTTGGAAATCTAGTTATTGTTGGGTGACTTTTACCTTTTCTTTTACCACTTGGGGGAATTGGGCTCTTATCACCTCAAAATAACTATCATTTTAAGGAGTTACGTTGTAGTGCTCAGTGTCACATTCAATTGTGGATTTTCAAGAGGCAAAGTATGTCTATTACTTGATGGTTGGTTGGATGAAGAGTATAGAGTACTTAGAGAGTACGTAGAGATGCTAATGGAAATCTGCACCGCTCTTTGTTACATATGTGCAAGTTTAAGTCACGAGTTCGGGTTAGTTTACTTCAGGGTCAAACTCATCATATTGGGTTATCTCCATCAGCTGTCACGACAAAGAGCCTACAAAATGATAATGGGGTTGATTACATGTTTTGCCAAAAGAGATTGAAAAGAGAGAGATTATGACGTCTGTTCACATCAGTTCAGGCCTCGTACTTCAACATAATGACGTATGAACACAACAGTTCATGCCTCGTTCTCCAAAGAAAAGAAATGTGTACGTTTCAGTGCGCATTATCTTCTAAAGAAGAGAAATCTTCGTATGACGTATGAACACATCAGTTCATGCCTCGTTCCTCAAAGAAAAGAAAAGTGTACGTGTCAGTGCGCTTTATCTTCTGAAGAAGAGAAATCTTCTTATTATGACCATTCTCATCAACATGCTTCATGCTTTTTCCATGCGCTTCAGTCATCAAGTGAACCGGGCTACCACTGATTGTTTTCTCATTCCACTTGCTCGATTATAATGAAGATAGCGACATCATGTGCTGATTTTTCGGGAGAGAAGTGTGAATAGAACATTCGGATGATTTTCACTTATTTAATCAAGAATGGCAACTCCGTATGCAATTCTTGAGGGGGAGAAGAAGTGTGAATTTTTTGCATTGTTGATTGATATTTGTAAATATAAATGGTCATACGGCTCTAAACTCATGTAAGAACCGAGCTTCTTCTTATCGGGTCATCTTCACATGGAGTTTTTCTCTTCTAAGAGCCGTTGGTTGACATCTTCACTCGGATTGATGAGTTTATCGACAAAGTGCTTCCAGTTAATGCTTCACGTATACATCAACATGATGATTCCGAACAATCTATTTGTTCTTGTTTGATGTGATTGGTAGTTTGGTGTTACCATCTTGTGTGTTCGTTGCGGCCTGATTGCTGATTTCCTTGATGAACATCTTTCTGTTCTTGTTTGATTGGGAGGGATTTTAGTTAAGGGGATTTGCAAGATGTAAGTTAATTGGGATGCTTTTTGGTGGGATGCTTTTTGGTGTGAGTTGAAGATGTTAACACTCTATTCCCCATTCGGACAATCTTGAAGAAGGTCGAGTCTACAGTCAGTTCTACATTCTCTGCTACATGTTAGAAGACTAAAGACGAGTTGCATTTGATTATCTAAAGACTTCTTCTTAATCTGGGCATTTATCATACAGATTGTCGGTTTATGGGAGGCGTTGATATTGACTATTGTAATATTGCATTTGCACTATTGAATAATAATCCGCTCTTTGGTATTCCTTTGCCAAATCTTCACGGATTATTGTTCATGAAAAATGATCCGCTCTTTGGTATTCCTTTACCAAATCTTCACGGATTATTGTGCACTCTGTAAATCAACCACATGAACACTAAGGAAAATGACTACCTCATCCGCTTGAAGACATTATTGGTGAATCTTCCAGATCAATCTCTATATGTATATCTTTAGGAAGATGGAATTGATGTTGAGGAATCATTTGTTCCGGTTCATTAAGTGGGTCAATGTACATCCGGTTGTACATTTATTCACGTGTTGGACATTTGACACAAGTTGATTACTTCGGAGTTAATCATTTATCACTTATTTGAGATTGAAGTTGACTTTCACAAAGGCGTGTTCTTATTTGATAACTTGCTCGGGCTTAAAATTTTGAGTTGAAGACTTGGTTTATCTAGTTACCAGCAGTCGAGGTGGATGGTTGAAGACCTGGTTAACTATCACTATTAGGAGTTACTTTGTTTTACTCAGTGTCACACGCATATGACGGTGTGGATAATCGCAAGAGGTGTTAATGTCTCATACTTTGTTTGGGTAGTGAGTACTTAGAGATTTGCTTGAAGCATAAATTCTCTACACCGTTCTTCCATCATTAGATGCAAGCTTAAGATACAAATGTGGGGAAGTTGACTTCAGTTTCAAGTATGGTATATCGGGTTTTCTTCTTCAGTGGTCACTTCAAATTGTCTACATAAGGGTTGATAAAATAGTCAGAGAGAGTCTTCAGCAAGTTGATTCTCACAAGAGTTCAAGTGTTCTTCTCAACAAATTTCTAGTATACGGGCTTATAATGAGTTGCTGATTCTGAAGTGTCAAAAACCAGCAAGGCGTAAGGAGACAAACATCTAAACACAAAGCGAGTAAACTTGATGAACTTAATACTTCTAATTAACTGAAGATATCCCGGGAAGACAAATGTTATTACCGCAGAAACTCAAGGTTTGACTCATGGCGAGTAAACTTGATGAGCTTAATACTTCTAAGTGATTGAAGATATCCCGGGAAAACATATGTCATGACCGCAGAGAAACTCAAGGTTTACTCATCAAGGCGTTTAGTGTTCTTATTCCAACTACGTGGGGGAAGAGATGTAAGAGTTAGTTTCTGATGATAAAAAGAGGTACACAAGTGTGTGATGACTTCGATGTTATCGCAATCATCAGGGGAGATAGGATTGTGTACATTGGGGACGCTTAGCTGTTTCACTTGAGTGCTTAATCAGTGATTCGGAGATATAATCACTTATTCCGGAGTTGAAATCCGCAGAGATAGTCCTCCGCAGAGATAATCAGTGATTCGGCCTGCTTCTTCAATGTTATCGGTTATTCTCTCTTTGGGCATTGGTGTACTTCGGGTTCTTGAGCTTCATACACTTTCTTCGGGGGAGAGAAAAGTATACTTGGGTTATTCTTTGGCTATTGGACTTAATCTGCTACTCGATGGTATAAGTTTCTTTGTCTTCGGGTATGTGTATTTGGGTTCGTGAGCTCTAGTCTAAGAGACTGACTGCATCAATTCAACTACGTGGGGGAAGTGGTCTCTTAACACCTTTTGGAATGGATTGCTTCAGACGTCAATAGAAAAGAAATTTGAGAAGATTGTTTTATGTGTGGGATGATACGGTGCTGTTCTTCTTGTTGATGATATAACCTCGAACTAAGAATCACGGTGATTATTCTTGAAAGGAGCAGCGGGATTTATGATAATGGTGTGCTTCTCTGTGCACCTGGCTAAGGAAAGCTTGAAATAGAGCTTCGAATCTGCTCAGCTAAAGGATTTTCGGTTTGGGGGGAAGCTGCCAAAGTCTCACTTTCATATGGTTCAATTTCTTTCTTCGATTCAAGAGCCCTGGAAGCTTTGATGGTGAATGTTTAATAGTTGATGACTTCTATCTTCTACGACGTGTTGCTCGATATCCTTATCTCGGTACTCGTATCATCATCTTCTTTAACTATATCATCTTATCTATCCTTGTAAATATTAATCAGAAAAACAAAATAGAAAAATATAAAACCTTCTAAAACCCATAAAAATCAGAAAATTTGAAAAAGACAAAAAATATGTTTTCTCATGACATGTCTTCTGGTATCGATAACATCTGCGGTTCTAGAAATGTCATTCAATAATGGCACGTGACCATAGATGAAGTTCGAGCAGGAGGTGTAAATATTCTCTTTCCAAAACATGTCTAAAAACATGGCTTGCAGTTACTTCAGACTGTGACCCGTGCTTAAACCATGGTTTGCTATTATTTCAGATAGCAACCCGCTCTTTATAGAAAGCAAAGTGCTGCACTAAACAAAATTTTCAAATATTTCGTGCACTTATCCTAAAATCAAAATGACGAAAGTATGTCGAAGGACTGCTGTTCCTACACAAATGTTTTTCCGTCTAAAATTCTTCAGAAAAATATTTGTTGTTTTAACAAAAAGGTGGTAAATGAGTTGCTTTAAAAACAATCAGTTTTAGAGTTTTATTAAATTTGAAAACTCAATCAATGACTTCAGCGCTTTTAATCTTTTCAGAAAATGAGTCATTGATTGAGGGGGAGAAAGTTTTCAAATCTGTATCATCTAACGGGCTTTCTTAATTATCCTACGTGCTTAATTAAAAATGATAATTGCCTGTGTCGAAGGAATAGGAATTTAGGATATTATTGTTAGGATTAGATGATTAGAGTTTGATAAACACATTATTCCCATCATTTATGTGATCTGATTGATATGTTGCATTGACTTTTTTTCAGTCGATTGTTGTTTGGGTGATGTCGACCACCATATATTTGTATGTGTGTTCACTAACGTATGCAGGTATATTGGTTATAAGAATGTTCCCGATCCGGATCCCACAGATGAATATGATTGGATGCCGAAAGGAAAGGGTAACGATTTCTTGAGTCGACAAATGAAGAAACGGAGCTTAATTTGACTTCAATGGAGAGTTGGCATAAATGCAACATAAGAGGTCTCACTGCATCAGCAGATGGTTTTCTTCTAAGTGATTGAAGAAACGGAGCTTAATTTGACCTCAGTTGGCATTCAAAATGCAACGTAAGAAGAAGTCTCACTGCATCAGCAGACGGTTTTTCTTCCAAACCCTACAGCAACAACAACGGAAGCTTCTCAACCACTAACATATCTTTGTGCAGGATACCATTTTTAAACAATTTTTGAAAAATTTGAATAAATTGTTTTGAAAATGGAAAATATTGTTTTGAAAATTTATTGAGCTAATCTTTGAAAATCACCGGACTTCATTTTATCAAAACTTAAGTCACTCAATCATCGACTACTGTCATGGTTTGAGGGGGAGCGTGATTTTAAATAAAATATTTTCAAACAATAGTTCTTCATAAAAGTTCCGGTTTGTACGTTAAAATGTGGTGATCTAAAGATTTAATGTTATGTCTTGGTATGATTTTTTCTTTTGAATCAAGGTCTTTCAAAAATGAAATTTTTTCTGTTCTTGTTTGATTGTGAATTTTTTTATTTTACTTAAAGATCTCTTAAAACAATCATACCTGACACTAACAATCTTTAATGTCTTAATCTGTTCCTTATCTGTCAATTTCAAAATTAAATCTTGCCACGTCTTTCCCCAAAATCTTTTAAATGGTTTAATCAATTGGGATCACAAATCCTAATTGGTTTGAAATATTTGATCGGGGTAGAGATCGTGATTTAAATCTCAAATCTGTTTTAAATGGAATTGGTTTTAGTCCTTCAAAGGCACTCCTGCCTCCATGTGCAAAACGATTTCAATATACATAATGCACATGTTGAGGAGGAGCATTTATCCAAAAACAAGATGAGTATTTAAACCTGGCCAAATATTCTTCCATGTTTTCCAAACCTGATTAAATCACTTGAGATCCAAAATCTCAAAGGGTTTGATATTTTTGATCGGGGGAGAATTTGTGATTTAATAATGAAATTTGATAAAAGGTGATTGTTTGATTCAATTGTGCAGGCTGCTCTCTCATATGTGCTAAACACTTTCGAATCTCGAAGCACATATTGAGGGGGAGTATAACTATCGAGGTACAAAAGTTTTTTTTAAAGAGACTTATAAAGTACCTTGATTGAGTTTTCAAATGGTTTTATTAATGGATTTTGTGATCGTGGATGTGCTTCAAAAAAACTCTTTCCTCTATGTGATAAAATTATTTCACTTATCCTATGCACATATTGAGGGGGAGAATTTTACCATGAAAATCAAATGGCTTTTTCGCATGAAAATTGTGATCAAAGAAAATATTTCAAAGTCCTCTTGCCTCCTTGTGCTAAACAATTTCTAAATCATACGCACATGTTGAGGGGGAGGTTTTCTAAATGATCAAAACTATTAAGGTACAAAATGCTTTGATCTCGTATCACAAGTACCTTGATTGTTTTTCCAAATGATTTTTCAATTGGTTTCAAGGAAGAATGAACTCTACCAAAAGACCGACCATTTTACTTTATGTCTGGAGTTATAAGGATGGTGAGGTTAGGTATTTGTTCCCACGATCCCGCCAGGGCCGGAGGGATCTACCCAGGGACAATCCACTAGATAGTGTAGAGTCCTTAGGTATATTGAAAAAAGGAGAAAAGTGAGATATGGGAAGAGTGCGGACTGAGACAGAGCTAGTACTGAAATAAACCCAACAAGGTTCTAGTTATGAAGTCTCAGTAAGCACTGAAGGGGTTGAAGAATGAAAAAGAATTGGAATGAAAAAAGGGTGAAAAGAAATAGCCCTCCAATAATTCAACCTTAGGGCAGAAACCGGGTTCAATACATAAGCTACTGGTTGTTACCAAGGTAACACTGGTATTGAAGACAAGACATCATGGACCCAGTGATGCAATGAACTGCAACTTCCCAAGCTACTCAAGTTCCTCTTAAAAGGGCTTGTTTCATTCTCACGGGGAACCTACATAATCTATCGACTTTCTTTTAGAGATAGTTGATATTGAAGAAGGAGACCCTCTCCCTAGTCTCCGGCATAGGAACCAAATATGCACTATTGCGTCTAGAGCCAAGAATATATCTTAAGAGTCCTACGCATTATCCTTGTGGTATTGCCAGAACATCCGAGTGATATGTAAAAATATTCACAATGAAGATGGAAAGCCTTCTAGAGCCAACATCAAACAAGCTCTTGGTATGTGACATGTGAGATCTTCTCGTAAGATCAAGCTTGTGACAACTGGATAGAAACGATGGGGCGATTCACTCGTGAATCAATCTTGGTCCAGGATTGGAATTGACGAATACTTTTGGAAAAACCGTTCGATGTGCAAACCTTCTTTTCTCTAGCACGTCGAATGTGTATTCATATTTCAAATTCAAAAAGTATCTCTGATTGAAAAATACTTTTAGAAAAACCATTCGATGTGCGAATCTCTTCTTTTCACTAGCACATCGAATGTGTACTCATTCTCTAATACAAAAAGTATTTTGATTGAAAATTGATCTTTCTCATAAAACCTTCGTCGTATTGCAAAACTCTTTCTTCTAAGAAATACGCGATTGTGTTTTCAAATCATTTTTCATCAATCAGTGAATCTCAATTTGCTGGTTCACTCACTCCGTGTTGTCTTCTTTGAGACGTTCCGGTTTGAGAACGGCTAGAACAGCTGCGAAACCCTGTCAAAGAGATTCCTCGGAATCCTACGATCACGGCAGTACTTGTACTTAACAACGGGGAACCGTGGGCCGTGTACCTCAATTCAACGAAAGTGATCAAAGACACTTCAGGTGTTTTATTGCTAACTGTTGTTTGCAGGTACATTTGGACGGTTGGTGATCAGAATGAGGAGTCAATCCAAAGCCGCATGCTCACAACATCCACACTTAATTGAAGAAATCATGACTGGTGCATATCCACATAACCTGGTTCTGATATTATTATACTATGCTTCTGCTATGCTGCTGCAAATATCATGAACCGGTAAAGCTTCCGCTAATCTGATGGAAAGATGTCATGATCCAAAAGTGTGAGCATGTCGGTCCGAAAGTCACAACTTCACATGATGGCAACACAATAAAGGGTGATCCAGAGATTTGCTGTGGCTGATGATCTTAATGAAAGCTCGAAGATCATCATGATGTGGATCAGTTCAAAGACCTCCACTGAAAGTACAAAACTATGCGGACTTTGAAGAATCGCTACAAAAGCACAAAGATTGCGGAATTGAAGAATTGAAGTCTACGAGCTCAAGAACAAAGTCGAGAATAGAATTCTAGGATTTGAAATGTAAAACATGGGGTGACCTCCCTTAGGGGGAGATTGTTTGGAATTAAAAAATTCCATGTTAAAGTGTCGGTCACCCCAAATGTTATCTAGCTTAAGTTAGCTCGTAGACTTGTCATTAGTTACGGTATTAAGTAGTTTATTTATTAGTTTGTAGCGTAGTATAGCTTTGTGCAACACCGTGGAGGAAGGACGGGTCTTTACCCACTGTATACCTGATCCACAGGCCGATAGGAGGTCGTTTTTCTTGTAACTATAAATACCCCTTCCATCCATGGAAGGGGTGGTGCTTTTCAATCTAACATTCCATAATTTGTTCTACAAGTCTCTAGCAAGAAAACACCCAACCCTCTACTTCTCTCTCTAAAATGGTAAACATGTATTTTGATCATCCAAGACCACCCGAATCATCAAACACAATAAATATATCGATCCTACAAAAGTATTGAAAAGTAAATGGGCAAGATAGATTACAAAGTTGGAAGAAAAATAACAAAGTATTGACCAATGGTCTACAGGTTATTAATTCAAACTATTTTATAGAATTTAGTTCTTAATAGTTTAAGTTTAGATGTTGCAGAGAATAAATAATTATGTGGACATGTGTGTTTATGATTTTTATACAAACGAGATAAAAACATAATGTTTTTGTCTGTATACAGCGCGATTCAGGAAGCAGATGCGATAATTGCCACACTTTCTGCTACAAGCCTGGAAGGCATGATTTTTGGAGGTAGGTATAGGTTATTAGAAGTGGTGATATTTGGCTGAAACCAACTTTACCGGGAAAAAAAAATGTGCATTTAATGTTGAAGTGTCCAACCTGTATGGGCTAACAGGATGTGCTTGAGGTAACAAATTTTTAGCTTTTTTTATATATGTGATGACAAATTTTATGTGTGATCTGAGTTCCCAAACACCCCTTAAATTTGCAAGTAGGTTTGTGTATTAACACAGTAATGATTTTGGCACAAAATAGGTCATCGGTTTCTTGAACCTCCTATTTGTTTATCATTACAGGTTCATACGGTTCACAATTCTGGGGTGCAACACCGTATGTGGGAACATCAAGTGGTCCATCGCTTGCACTACATCGTGAGTGACTTCCCTATTCACTTATATGAGTACAATATACATTTTCAAAGACTCCTTCATTTAGTTAGCAACATTATAAATCAAAAAAGTAATCGTAGCCACTTTATGAGTTGCTTTTCAGTGTAGTGTACATCTCCCGTTATTGGGCCACATCTTTAAAACCCAATTGTCCATCAATGTCAGTGTGGTTTAGCTTAAAAAATGTATGGCCCATATGAGATTAATACTTATCAAATCTGTTGGCTTATTGTTGGCACAAACACACCAGAGTCGCATCCCGAAAGCTCAAGACCAACTGATCCAGTCCCCAGAGTGATTCTACAGGAAACACCTATGCATGCGGATCTTTGTTCAGGAACGAGCGCCAATGGTGGTATCCTCAGGTTAGTACCATGGTCGGTCGTTATGTATGTCACCATTCGTTACTGTCCCTGTTTTCTCACCCATTGTAAACACCCATCAGTCAAGAGACAACGTAGAGTGCATGTACAGATGTTGAATAGTTTTGACGATTTTAAGTTGATTTCAGAAACTTTAGATTCGATATTATGTGAAATCGTATGGATGTTGATAACGTATAGATCTAATGATGATGCAAGTAAATAAAATAAAGTAAGGGATAGAAATGACACAACCGATTTATAGTGGTTCGGCTACAAGGACACCTTCCTTGCCCTACTCCACTCCCCGAGTCACCTACTCGAGAGTTCAAGCACTATGTCAACAAACTCCTTCACTTGGCGGAGAAGCCTTCACAACGTTGCTTACACCTTTTTCCGGTACAAAGCTAAATACCGAGTCCGTAATACGGTGGACCAAACCAACACGATTATTACACAACAAATATGTGAAATATCAAGTACAAGATCTTTGCTACAGAAATCTTGCGGAGGAACAAATCAATCAAGGACCCCTTACTTGGATGACTTGTAGAATGTTCGTGATCTCGCCATAGAGAATGACCTATATGAGAATCACAATAGAAAGAAAGAAGAACAACTCTGTGGAAAACTAGAAGGGGGGTTGAATAGTTTTACCAATTAAAACTTTCTTTTAAACTATTTAGATTGACTTATGTCAATCTATTTGGATGTGTGTGTTGGATGTTGATAAACAAGCATATAAAAGTATGTAATGAAAAGATAAGAGTAAGAAGCACAAAACCACAACGCGAGTATTTATAGTGGTTCGGCTATAAGGACACTTTCCTTGCCCTACTCCACTCCCCGAGTCACCTACTCGAGATTTCATAATCACTACACCAACTCCTTATGGCGGAGAAGCCTTCACAACGTCGCCTAATCTTTTTCCGGTACTAGGCTAACCACCGGGTTCTTTCACACCAAGGTGAACCACACCTACACAACGTCGCCTACCCTTTATTAGGTACTAGGCTAAGCACCTAGTTCTTTCACACCAAGGTGAACCACACCTTCACAACGTCGCCTACCCTTTATTAGGTACTAGGCTAAGCACCTAGTTCCATTGCAATGGAGGAACTACTACCCAACACTACACCAACGACTAATCCCAAAGGAGATCAACCCCTTTTTACAACATCATCAAGGATATCAATATCCTTGGATCTAGTACTAATCTATCTTGTACATCGAAACATACCATATCGAATGTACATCTAAGGCACCTTTCACTAATGCCTTTAACTAGATCTTCAAGACACCCTTCACTAATGTCTTTTGTCTTGACTTCTAAGCACCTTTCACTAATGCTTCTAGTCTTGACTTCTAAGCACCTACCACAAGTGCTTATGATATGGACGATAGATATCCTTCACTAATATCTTCGTCTTGACACTTGAGACACCTTTCACAAATGTCTTCAACACTTCTTAGAAAGGAAAAACAATCATCAACAAGAAGACTTCAGTAGTCTTGATGATGAGGAAGCATTGCAACTCATGGACTTGAGCTTGCTCGACTTCAAAGGTGGTGATCTTGCCTTTAAGAGGAACCTAAAAGATCACACAAAAACAAAACTACAAACGTAGATCTCTTGGATCTGGGGTTAGAGAGTTTTCAAATCTAGAGGAAAGTGTGTTAGAAAGGGGTGAGAAATAATGAAGAAATGGCTCACTATTTATAGAGAAAATTCTCTACTGTTCCCTGGATCTCACGGATCCCTCCCACAAGGGATCCGTCTAGCACAAAGCTAGGGATCCGTGGGACGCTCCTCTTTGCCCATGGGTATTTTTGGTTTTGGGTCATGGGTCATGGGTTATGGGTTGATCCATAGGTTTTATACTAGATACAATGTATCTCTAGAATACATTGAACTTGGTTAAGTGGTTTAGATAAAACCATGGGTTATGGGTCAATACCATTTGCTTAGGTTTTACCCATTTAGTATATACTTGTTTTTACCCATTTTAGTATAAACTTGGTTTTACCCATTTTAGTATAAACTTGTTTTTACCCATTTTGGTATATACTTAGTTAAGTATATGTTAGCCCAATATGTAAACACTAGTTGTTAAACATATGTATCTAAATCATAAAATCACTTATACTTGTTTTAGTGTTTTATGTGAAAACGTTAGTGTGTTAGAAAACTATTGAATCAAACTATTTACGTATTTTATTTGTTTCGTTAAAATGATTTTACGTTTGTTATCGACAAAACATTAGAAGATCGTAAAATATAAATAAACGTTTTTACGGCTTATTTGTATTAACAAACTCTCTAGATCAAGTGATCTACATGTTAGAAGAGAATGAGAGTGTTTAAGAGATTTAGTAAGAAGAGGGGTGAGTTAGAATGGAGAAATGTCTCTCTATTTATAGGCAAATTCTGCCTCTGTTCCCCGGATCCCACGGATCCCTCCCACAAGGGATCCGTCTAGTGTAATCCTAGGGATCTGTGGGACGCTCCTCTTTGCCCATGGGTTTTTTGGTTATGGGTCATGGGTTATGGGTTGGTCCATGGTTTTTCCTTAGATTCAATGTATCTAAAGTATACATTGTATCTAGCCAACTTGGGTATGGGTTATGATCCATGGGTTAAGGTCCATGGGTTGTGGTTTTTACCCATCCTAATAAACTATTACAATAAATGATTAATTACAACATTTTTGTATTAAATGGTTATATGTAAATGCTTTACAAAAATAACATGTATCCTTATAATTTTACTTATAATAACATTATCTTTGTTATCAACAAAACACAAAGAGATCGCAAAATATTAATAAACGTTTTTACGGTTTATTTGTATTAACAATCTTCCCCATTTTATTGATGACAAAACATAATGTTATGATGAGTAAAACTTAAGATTAGATGTATGTTTTGAAAGCCCTAAGTTTTACTTCTTCTCCCCCTTTTTGTCGAAACAAAAAGTTAACCCATCGAAGAAATAAATTGTGAAAAAAAATGGTCCACGTATTGCTTACTCCCCTTTGACGGTAGCTCCCCCTTGTTTGGGGCGTCAAGTAAAGAAAAAATAAAAAGAAATCCTACAAAGAGAAATGTTAGTAACATGCTTATGTAATCTTGTGATTGACGAGAATCAAGATTGGGAGCCAAGGTATGTAAACAAAGCCTTGTAATAAAACAACAAAGTGTAGTGGTATTTATGCTACATACAAGCATGTAAAAATAAGAACACGACTTGTTCTTGAAAATGACTAAAAGGAAAATACTAATAGTAGAAAATAATGAGGATTCCTTCCATGTTTGCATAAGGTTTATGGATGGATGTTTTGATGAGTGATGGTATTGAGGCGATCAAGAATGAGGTTTAGGATGAATCGCATTTCCTCCCTAACTTCTATTGCAATATCCCTAGTGGATTGGCAATGTTCACAATGTAAGTGATGTGGGTAATGAGTGCGGAAGTTTTCCGGGTTGTGTTGATTTGAGTTATGCGGAAGATGTGGTGGAAAAATAGGAAAATATGGATCAATGTCCGGAATGTTAGGAAGTGGTGGTGGAAAAGAACCTAGGTGTTCTTGAAGTTTAATGGGAGCTAATGGTGGTGAAGTTTCAAGATCTTGAAATATAGTATTTGGAGATGTGGGAGGTGTTAAAAAGACTAGTTCTTTTTGCTTTGGTTGTTTAGATCTTGTTGGAGTCTTAAGGAGGTCCAAAAGAGATATCCTAGGTGGTGAGTTGATGGGTGATGATGTTGGTGTATTCCTTGGTGATGAGGGAGGTGCTATGATGGAAGAATTTCTTGGTGAGCTTGAGGATGAGCCATTTGAAGGTGGCTTTGCTAAGCAACAATTTCGAATGCTAATATTTTATGTTTTTTTTATACTTTTGACTTATCAAAGTTTATTTTATTTTATTTTTTTTCGTATTTTCAGTTTTATAGTTTTATAATAAAAAAATAAAAAGTAATAAAAAAAAGGGAGGATGGATGTACCAATATCTATTTAAGGGTGTATGTCTAACCTTGAACATGTTAATAAGACCGTGAAATTACAAATTGCAAAAGCATTATATGAATTATTAAGACCCTCATCACAAAATCATATAATAATGACAATAATCACACATATAAATTAAGACAAAACCATTATATAGATGATCCAATATAGAAAATTTGTCCCGTGTTAAATCGTTCTTTGAACCTCTGTTACCTTATCGGTTGGTAAAATTCCAACCATGAAAAATAACTTCCCAAGAATCCGAGCTACCATGGTTTTACCTGCTACACAAGTAGGTCGCTAATTTCAATTTACATGGATATGAATCAATCAGGTTCTACGCTATTGATAATGGCTCAAATGTACAAAACGAGTTTTTCCTTACTCACGCATTGCCGGGAGACTATTGTGTCGATGCTTAGAATTTTACACTTAATATTTAGCTTAAAAGTTCAATACATAAGTGCATTTACAATATTTTATATCACCTGTGCTCACTTCCTATACAATTCTAGCCTAAATACATACATTGTTAAGAAAGCTATAGTTGGCATTTAGTTACGGAAGATCAAGTTGGTTTTCTGGCAAAACACATTTACAAAAAATACAAGTACAAAGCTTAGACTTGTTCGAGTTTTGCTTTGCTAGTCCAGCAGTGCAATGTACGTAAGCTATTCCACCATTTCGGTTAACAGTTTTGCACAATTTGCTCACCACAGCTGGAAGGCGCATCCGCAATTCAGCACCATCAAAGTCTCTGTTCCATAGTATTTACGATCAAACTTATATCCGGTGACACACTGTAATTCATGCATACAAAACCACACTAACCAATCAAGAAATATCAGTTACCTTATTTGAGCACGTAAGTGTTGAATATCATCGAATGTGCTAGCATAGTCACGAATGGCATTGACGTCCACACTAAAATATCTGTAGAAAAGGTTGAATAGAAAACAGGAAATGCACCTCATGAGTTAACTGGGGAGGTATTTGATATAAAATATATAACTTACTAATTCTTATTAGTAACATTTCGACAAAAGCCGAATTACAATAAAAGTATGTGTACATTCAAATCTGCAGAATTTAATATTAAATCAGCATGCAATTCTACATGGAAGTGTGTGATGTGTACTTTGAAAGATAATACATTTATATTGTATCATTAGGGTGCCTAGTTTAAATACAAATATACTCATTCAGAAGAGACTTGGTATTCGACATATGTACACTAACATTACCTTTTTTTCGTGCCTTTTATACCAAGTTATTGTCAATCCATCTGGTTTTCTTTACACGATGTGTTTTTTTCATTCCCTAATTTAGCAAGAAACTCTAAGCATTACGCGATGGTCAACAACTTAATAGATGCATCATTGTGTAGAAGTTCTTTTTGTAAGGCTGTGTTTAGTTGTATAAAATAAAGATTGTTCTCATTAAATGTTTCTAAAAGAACTGTATATATTAGGAAGAAAATAAAAATTATAGGTACCTCATGGTAAACCTTCAGTTTTACTTGTTGTAAATTCTCGAGAAAGTGACGCGAAATCCTTCTTATGTGTATGCTCTTTGCTTGTTGTAGATATACTCTCTAAAAAGTGGCTCGAATTATTTTTAGTGTGTTTTTGTTTGTTTTCCTTTTTGGCCACCCCACCATATCACGGTCACACACCTCTTAGATGCTAACGATAACACCCTCGCCCTACAAAGATCATAAAAGAAACAGGAAGTGTTTAAGAATGAATATTCACTAAGAAATTCAAGATACATAAAATAAATTACAATAACTAACCACCTAACATATGAATTATTGGGTCTTGTCTCATATGAACCATCCATCTCTCAAACAAAGACTTCACCTTTGCCTCCTCAAGTTATCTGGTGTACAACACGATTTTTTTAATGGAAAAGATAGCCACGTTAAACTATTACAGAAAAAGTGCAAAACATTTTATTAACATACCACATAAGTTATAATTAGTAATTATAAAACACTGAAGATGTTAGAACACAATATTTTCGTATTTTATTGTAGTTGACTGTTAGTAGTGGCAACAATGGAGTGTTAGCAAATTTGTAACATGTCAAATTGTTGCCTTTCTATTACACCAATATTTTAAAATTCCTGGTAACAAAAGACACACATTATAATCGGACATGGCAATTTCGACCCATTTACTTACGAATGGGTCAATCTAGGCAATTTCGACCCGTTTACTTGAATGCATTGTAATTAATAGATGCAAAAGGTAAAAAATAATCACTCAAAAAAGGTTGAATTTTAGGTCGAAGAGTGTATTAAAAATATATGTAGTAGATGAAATTAGCAAATCTTAATAAAAAAGACAACGATCAAGGATGAAAAGAAGTTATAATATTCACATGAAACTTGATATTGCGTGGCATAATAATAACAATGTAAAGTTAGAATGGGCAAAATGGACAGATAAGGAAACCGTTCAGACCTATAACTACGTTTTAATGCGGATAGACTTCGTCGATTCAAGTTATATTTTATCTCTAATTGGGCTACGGGCAAAACAAATACGTAGTAATAGCTAAAAACAGATCATGGTAAACATTTTTATAATAAAACGTATTTTTGTATAGTTCAGCAGATGTTTCAGATAGATCACATACGTAACGGATCCCTCATTTTTGGTTCAACATATATATACCTTTTTTACACCCTGTTCATTCCACCAAGTGCAAACTTCTGACATGGTTTCTTAACCCATTGAACCAAACGCTTAGCAATAATGAGCATCAACCAAACACCACCTTAGTGTCACTTAAGTCTAATTATAAGCATAGAGTACTAATATAGTTAGATAGGGTCAACATTGGCGTAGTGATGATATGAAAACAAACGTTAGTATAGTGATGATTTATCAATTAAAACTATCTGTATTCTTACATTGAATATGGGGAGTTAAATGCGAAAGAAAGAAAAACTCATAAAAGCTTCCAAGCTTAGGGCACGAATTACTCAGCTCTTTGTCTCCATCAACATCCTTCACCGCCTTCTGCTTCTTCAAAACCTAATCCGGAACCACAACCACATGCATTTTTCAACCATAAGCAAAATAAATTATTTGTAACATAGATCAGTCCAATGCAATGAAAACAATATAACGTAAGCAAGAATCTTCACTGACACTTCAAAGACCAACTGTCATAGCTAACAAAAATTATCTAATCATTTTTTTTGTTAGAACGGCAACTAACTATCTCACAAAAAAATTATATAATCATTATTAGTTTATCCTTCTGTCCCAAATTGAACGTCCACTTTCAAACCGCACAGACAAAAGTACAATCAATTACACTCTACATGAACAAAATGTCATCTTCATCTTTTATAAGATAATACCAAATTGATTCAAATTTACAATTAAGATGAAGTACCATAACAAAACCCCTAATATGAATCGAAATAATAAACCCCCCCAATATGATTAGGGTATAAAAAAATAAATATGCTCAATTTCAGAATATATAAAAATGTATGAGAATCAAATACGATAAAACATACCTGAAACAATAAAGCATAATTAGCCACAAATCGTGTTACAAACTTCATGAAATTAATAAATTATCGATTTTGAATAAGAGGGTGATGTTATTAATTGAGGTGTAATGTATAACAGTTAGAACAAATCGTTCTTGAATACCGGCATAGTCAAAGCTCTTGAATAGCAACAGTTACTAAAAGTTACGAGTATTAGATAAGAAGTTGCCAGCTGTTAATATGACGTCAGAATAAGGGCTAATGACATTCAAAAATCTTTTCTTTTATTATATATATAATAAAAATTTGGAAGGTGTATGGTTTAGAGGGTTGGCCCTGTTGGTGTAGATTGATAAAAGAAAAGTAATTGTTTGGTACACTTTTTTTTGGAATACAATGAAAGATTTAACAAAAAAAGTTATTCCACTCTAATGTGGTGTTATTTGACGAAAGATTTTGTGACATTTTCAATTTTATCCACATGTTGGTGTACTTTTGCTTTTTGTATTTTTGTCTTTTGTACCTTTTTCTCTTTTTTTGATTTTTTATAACACATGAAATGTGTTTGTATATTAATATTGTACTTTCAGTTTTTATAAATTATACATATATAATACATTTTCTCTTTCTTTTTTTCTTTCAAACCTTTCTCAAATCCAAATCCAATTCCAATCCCACTTACAAGCCAAACGCACCCTTGGTTTGTTTATTGCGGCTACTTATCAAGTGCCTATTGGGCATATTTTCGTTTTAGCGTACACATTTTCACTCAGATTAATCTTTTATTTTGAACTTATTTACAAACCGTAAGAGCACTCCCAATAATAACATAAGTTAAACTTTAACATCTGCCACGTCAGCGTCACATCAGCTTTAACATTTCACCTTAACATCCTCAAAAAACACCCACAACAATAACATCCTAAGTTAAACTTTAACATTTGATATTTTCAATTTCAACCCTTAAAGTAAAACAAACACTTCATTTATTAAACTAAACATATCATTAAATTTGAAAACCTATTACAATAGAAAAAAAAAAGTTTACAACGAAATAAAAAAACACACTGCAAATTAAACGTTACAACATAAAAGAAATGACGAGAATACAATCTAGTGACGAGGTTGCAAGTTATATTTTATTTTGATTCGTTCTTTTTCGTCATTGATCTAAGCCACGGCATCTGGATCTTTGCCTTCAGTATCAACCATGAAAAACTTTATCTATTCCAACCTTGTTATTGTTTCATCTTTGATTTTTTGGGCCCGATACGCCACTTGGGCGGTTTCACGTTTGATACGATACTCGTTTGCCATAGTTTCGGTAAAATAACTTGACGAGCTCGTTCCTCCGGTGCTCGCTCCCCCAGTACTTGTCGTGCTCTCGGATCTTGCTTTCTTGGAAGCACGTTTCTTTCCCATGGGGCGTGGTTGTTCATCATGACCAAACAAAGCCTTGTTTGTTTGGCTTGGGACATCGCCGGTTAAATCAACCGGATCCGGCATGTCCCATTTCTTATGCTGACGCAAAACCTCCCAAGCTTCATCGAGAGCAAACGGTGCTGCTTTGTGCTCCTCACGATACCATTGCTTCGCCCGTTTCATGACATCCATCTCACTTTCCTCGCTTCTCTGTTCCCGTTGCGCACGTTTGTAAAAAGCGTTGAACTTTGTGCAACAGTGGTTCAACGTTTTCCACTTGCTTGACATCTTATCCTTGTTGCGTCGTTGAAAGTTGAGTCTATTGAACTCATTTGTGACCCGATACCAAAACGTATCTTTGGGTTGTCCACGCCCAACTTTCAGATCCTCCGTAACAGCTATGTAGCACCTGACAAGTAATTCTTCCTCTGCTGGTTGCCAACGCCCAGTAACGAATTCTTCTTCATCATCATCGATTGGTTCGGGCTCGGGGTCTTTGGATTTTTTTGACTTTCGTTTAACACGACCTTTGGATTTTTTTGGAGGAAACGTGGGTGTCTCAGGAACATCATGTGTTTTAGCTTTTGAGTGTTGTGAGAATTGTAGATTTTGAAAGTTGGTGTTTAAGGTGCTTTGTTGACTTTGTTGCCAATACATATATTGTTGATGTTGTTGCCACATTTCTTGGCTCGACAAGCCTAGTGGGTTGGGAAAAGAGACGTTGGGGTTTGAAGATGAACCAGTGTTCGGGTTTGATGATGAACCTGGGTTTGAGGTATTCCACCCACCACCGAGAAGATTGAAGAATGTATCATCGTTGCCTCCCAACATTTTTTTTCCAGTGAATGAAAGTATAAGATTTAGAGGATTGAGTAGTGGAAGCGTGAAAAAAATGTTGTTTTAATTGGGTATTTATAGTGGTAAGAAAATGCTTTTGATTTAAAAAAAAAAAAAAAAAACTAGCCGTTCAGGGGCTAAATTGTAAAAAATTTTAAACCCTAACGGTAACTAGCCGTTAGGGGGGGTGTTTTGTAAAAAATTTGAAATTCTTTTTATATATATCTATACATTATATATAAGAGGAGACATGCCACATAAAATGCCACTTGGCATCTCATAATGCCATGTCATATTTCTATGTTATCATTGTATTTATGTGGCATTTTGTTTTTAATTTTTTTAATGAATGTGGCGTTTTTTTAATATATGTACAATTTTATTTTTTTTAATATTAAAATTCATTTTTTATTTGTTAATTTTTATTAAAATCCGGAATTAATTAAATCAAAAAGGACATTGTAGAGAATTGAACTTGGGTTGTTTGTAATATTAACACACGTGAATACCACTAGACCCACACATTTTTTAGATTATATATTGCAAAACCAAATCTTTAAATCTCTACAACCAATTATTAACCATTTTGATTAGTTTGAAAAAGAAAGTATTTATCTCCTACAATTATATATCACATGTCCATTCCTAATATTATACTACGTATCACGTTTTATACGGAGTAATTTTTATGTCAGTTCGGTTGGGATATTTTATCATTCGATCATCCCTTTAATCTAATCAAAATCTCTCAAACCGCAAGAAAAAGAAAACTCACAGGTAAATTGTTTGTATCTTTATTTTCTTGTATATCTTGGTCGTGTATTATTTATTGATTGATTGTCTAGGCCAGTTATTTATATGACTATCTAGCTTGAAATTGTTGTTTATATTATTTTTGTTGATTATGTTATTGGTTGATTCAAGATATATACAATATATATGTTATAATACAAGATTTCTGATGAAAAGCTGTTTTTCGTTTGTTTTCTTTCAGCCGTTGAAAACATATTTATATTCTCGCAATAAACTCTATCGCACAATTGTAAACCATACTTAATTAGTAAGTCAAGATTAAGTGGAAATTTAAAATATCATTAAGAACTATTAGTCATACTTATTGTAAACGCAATAAACATATTTTAATATAAACGACTAATGGTTTATAATATGTACTATACTGTCTTGTATTTGCTTTCGTGAAGTTGCTCCTATTGAATATCATTGGTTGTAATATTCGCGACTTGTGTAATTCCACTTTTTGTGATTAAGTGCATATTTTAAATCGAGTTATGTCCCATTTTATATCTGCTTGAAAAATAGTGTTGCTATTTCCTATAGTATCTGTTACAACATATAATGTTTACGTGAGTTTTGTTATGCAAATTTGCATGGTTCGCGTAATGTTTACGTTGGTGCAGCAAGGACATGGTTGAGGTTGGTGGGCAAGTGAATGGAACCAATGATAACCTATTTGAACAAGGTTATTTAGTTTCTGTGGATTTGGGGAACGAGAAGCAGTCAAGTTTTCTATATCGTCTGCCATCCGATGCTTCAGCTGCAGTCCCAAGCAGACCATGACAGATGTATAAGGTAGCATGACTAAAAAAAATTGGTCATTTATGTATGTATTTTTTTGAATATCTGAAAGGACAAAATTTTTGTGTGTCTTAGCAACTGAGATGGAGAGATAGGATTATTGTATCACATGTTGATTGTCCTGACACAGATGATAAATCAATGATGAAACTCCACAAGGATCAGAACAGGCGTGCTGAAAAGGATAACAGAGATAGGAGAAGTAATGATCAAGATTACAAAGATCTTGATCTTGATAGCGACACGGACATTAATTGTCTCAAAAAATGAACATCTGCACGCAAAGTTGAAGATTTTGGAGTACAATCAGGTTCTATATGTTACAATGAAACTAAAATAAATTTATTTGTAATATACTTTAACAAAAACACTCATAAATTTGGTTACATTTACAACTTTCAAGTAGATATAAATGAATAGTGGTGTTCGGAACTATGCTTATCGAGGCTGCATCGGATCCAGACGTTCAAGAGAAGTTCAGAGCAATTTGGTCAGCCAAACTACCAACCACCACTTTGCCTGGAGGTAGCCTTTATTTGTTATTTAATGGCTTCCAACTTTACTAATAGTATACATTTGAGAAAGCAACAATATTGTTGATTAAACGCGATGCATTGTAAAGTGAGTCACTTTTTATCATTCTTTCAATGCAACTATGATGCCATTTCTTACTGTTTTAGGTGAGACTAAAACAATATTTTGAAATGAAGAGTGTTGATGGTGGTCCTTAGAGGAAGCTATGTGCATTTCCTGCTTTTTAGGTAGGTCTTTTTCAGCATAATATGCTCAATATGCTTATAAACACTATGTAGTACTTCTTCACGTGTAAGAAGTTGGGGTCCAAGCTTTGTGACTGAACTTAGCAGCTGAAAAAGAAGAAACATCAACTCATCAAGATCAGAAAGAAATTCTGATATCAATGTTGACGAGAGTGACATCCTTTTAAATGTATTTACATCCTCAAAAGGTAACAGTTTTACTAGATTTGTAAAACGTAAGTGAAAGGTGTGAGTGTTACTCCGGGAATGATCTTTGGTAAAGCAATATGGGGGGATTATGTCTTCCAATCTCGCTTTTAAGAACTCCCCGAACATGACTTTCAACTATTGTTACCATGGCTCCCAATACTGTCGTACATGAGGTCTGGACTATATTTTGAAAATTCCATTACCGTTTAGCCGTGGTCTGGTAACTCTCTATTTTTGTAAGTATATTTAGAACACATTTATTTTCAAACAAAAATTTGTTATCTATGTAAAAAAAATGGTGTTTAGCTGCAAATTATTTCAATGCCCACTGGTGTAAAACCACTTCAGGAAATAGTATTTGGATTTACTCATGTTGTGCAAATCTTTTTTCTTTTTCATTGCATGTATCTTTAAAGAAATTTCAATCTGCACTAATTGTAAGTGATAATATTACGAATGTTATTATGACATTATTCCCTACATGTTTCCATGACAGATAACTCTAATCGATGATCGGAGGATACATGTGGATTTCAGTCAAAGTGTTTCAAAGTTGTGGATCCAATTCAGGAATAAAGGCAAACATGGTGGAACAGGTAAGTATAGGCACTTAAGTGATTCACAATACCTACTATATAGAGGTGTTCTATAAAATTTGTTGTTTGTTGTGGTGTCAAAGTTTTCATGTGTAAATTGAATAACTACAAAACAAAGGTTAGAGGGCAAGTATAATGTATAATTTTCTGCAAAACAAATTCAAGTTAGCAAGAAAATAGTTTTCTGTCTCACGGATCCCATGGTTCCCTCCTTGTAGGGATCCGTCTAGGCAAATAAAAGGGATCCGTCTGGCTGGTGGTTAGTTTCAGCAGAGATGATGTAACAAATAATGTTATCATCAAAATAAGTAATGTATTTATAAAATATAATCATATACTCACAGATATAGCAAGTAGCATGTAGTTTCATTTAATAAAAATAAAGATATGATATACAATACTCTAAAAACTAAGAAAATGAGCGATACATGACTTGGTAGAATTATCTAAGTAACGCTTGATACTAGGACACCACTAAAAATCCTCTAGCTTAAGTTTGTTTAGGTTTTAACTTGTCGAAACATTCGAGGAGGTGATAAAACATGAAACGTTGATCTTCTCGGACTTCATGTATCAAACTTTCAACATGTTGACAATGATAGCAATCTTTGTCATGGATAGGTAGTGGTGGTGGAGGAAATGAGATAGCTTGATGCGAAGGATCAAGTGAAGCGGGTTGTGGAGCCTCAAATGACGGAGGAATTGGTGGCGGCACATTTGAAGATGGCTCGACCACGAATGATGGTGGTGGTAGAGAAGTGTCAACTTCCATATGGTCGGGTGGTTGACTTTGAAAATTCCTCATAATCTAAATTGGATTATTTGATGTTGACGGCGAAAATGAATCCGGAGCTAGTGTTGACTCAACACCTTGATTTTGTATTATTATTCCTCCTAATGAGGAGAATGTTGCCGGTGGAGGAGGATGAGATGGCCTAGGAGGCAAGTCCTCTAAATTGTAGAGATGTGGTGATGAGAATGGAGTAGTGAATGAAATAGCTCTTGGCACTAATGGTGATGGTTTAGTGGAAATGGGAGTGTTTGGCCTAGGAGGTATGGTGGAACTAGGCATGGGTAGCTTTGTAGTAATAATCCTTTTAGGGATTGGTTTGATTGGTTGTAGAGCAATCCTTGCATTTGTGGATTTGACCGGAGATGATTCGGTTGAAGAAATTTCGTGTACAACACGAGCAATTTTCTTGGGTGGTTCTTTGGTGAATGAGTTACTACTTGGGGTTTTCCTCATGATGGAATGTTTTCAAGAGTGTTGTAAGTCTTTCTTGAATTCTGAAAGTAAGGATGAAGATGATGTCTTTAGGAGTCCTAACAAATGGTTTATAAAGCAAAAGATTTGGCAAGTGCATTCAAGACTTAAGCCATTAAGATTCATTGAAATGTGATGATTAACATGCACAAGGGTGAGGTTCAGAGTTTCTTGATCAAGGAACTCATTTAAGATGAGATGGTGTGTTTGAGTTAGCAAGATGAGCTCGAAATGATTGTTTTAGCTAGAGTTTGACTTAAACTGTCATCCGGATCCCACGGTTCCCTCCTTTGAGGGATCCGTCTAGGCTAATCCTAGGGATCCGGCTCTCAGCAGCTATGAAAGGATAAAATGATATTTCTAAGGTCTAAGATCTATACCATCTTGAGTGTTTCATTTCTCCTAAGTGCCTTAAATGAAAGGGTGCTTAAGTGTTTGAGGATAATGAGTGTTGTAGCTAATGATTGCCTTGTATGGAAGAAATTGGAACTTTCATGAGTACCAATAAATGAACAAGGATGACACTAAAGATTTTGAGAGTGTCAAATGGAGCTAAATGATCCTAGAGATCAGTTAGTGACTTAGAATAATGTTGTGGGAAATATCTTAAAGATTTAAGATTGAGAAAATTAGTATTTGATCAATTTTGACCAATTTTGAGGTGAGGATGATTATGATCAATTTTATCATAATTGAGAGATTTCCTAAGGCTAGATGTGAGGTATCATGTAAAATAGCATGTATGACTCTAGAGAGGAGAAGAGTAGTGGATTTAAGTGAAACGATAGACCAACAAGCGTCTTGAGTGTGATCTAGATGAGTTATGTGTGAGTAGGAAAGATTTACTTATCTTGATAAGGACTTAATTTGCCTTAAGACACTATGTCTAGTTTAGAGTGAGGTGTTCTAAGAACATGCTTGAATTACAATGTGTGTAATTGCATTTTCTGTTTGTCGGATCCCACGATTCCCTAAATGTAGGGATCCGTTTAGCCCGAGTACAAAAGGATAGATCCTATTTGAAAGGCTACTAAGTTTCTTGAGTGTTTCCGCTTGAGGGATCATCAAATGGTTGATGAGTCTTTTCCGATTCGGGAATGAAGAACGTCTTCATGAGGGATGTGTTTAGAGGTTCCATCATCTTGTTCACAAGCACGTACAACGGACTTTGAAATTGAGGATGATGGTACATGAGATTATGATAAAGGCGCGTCAAGAACATTCCATAAGGGATGAGTTTATTCTTGGAGCCTTGAAGATTTACAATTCGCCTTGTGAAGAAGTAGGCGAGATTGTATGGTTGTTGTGTTAGCAAACAATACATTATGTGAGCACAACAAGCGGGAAGAATTTCTCGATTCCCCCTAAGACTCCAAACATTTTCACGTAGGATGAGTGCAAGAGGCTTGTACTCTTCTCGGATATCTCGTGTATGGATAATGTTTGGGTCGGAGTGATGGGGTTTGTATATTATGCGAATCAAGTCTTGCGGGGAAGGAATGTGAGAGTAATATGGACTATTTTCTTCACGAAAGTTGAAGAGAGAATCAAGAGACCAATCTTCGGTGAAGGCACATTGTCCATGATTCGGAATCCGGAGGATGTTGGCAAATTGCCCAAGGGTTAAGATAAACTTTTGGTTTTTGATCCAAAACCAAATAGATAGAGAGCGATCCTCGTTACGAACAAGTTCGACTTAACGGAAGAATTCCATTATGAACCTTGGACATATTTTCTCGTTAATTTCGAGAAGACATTCTAATCTTATGGCTCGGAAGCAGGTATTGATATCTTCTTCGAATTGTAGAGGAGTGTCTACAATACGTCCTTCGTGGAAGTAACGAGTTTCGAGATTATTGAACCCACGGACATGGTTGCTAGGTGTGTTGGGCTCAAGGGAGATGTTTGGAGTGTAGAAGCCAGTGATTGTAAAATCAAACTCGTATTCGTGAGACATAGTGGAACCTAGAGAAAAGATGAGTTAAATAGCAAGTGGTGTTTTGTGATTAACAAATGACCCCCTAACGTTTTTAATTTTATTAACAATGACTTGAATCAATCATGGACTTAGCTCACTTAATGTCTGGCATTCTAGTGGAACTTGTATTTTTAGAAAGAAGGTGGTTTTTAATTTTCATGCAAAAACTGTTATCCAGTAATACGGTTCCCTTTCAAAAGGGATCCGGACAATATTCTTTCAGGGATCCGTGGATCTGTAGAAGCAGAAACAGATTTTGTTTGATAAAGAGATATAGGTTTTTAGATCTTATAGTTTTATACCAAGATATGTGTTTTAACCTACTTTTTCTTTTAGCATGCATTCATGTTTTCTAAAGATCAACGAGAGAATACGAGGAATAAAAAACACATTAAGATAATAATAACCTAGATAAACTAGACTATTAGTAATATTTCATTTCAATGCTAAGAATGATACAAAGGATCGGGTATATAACCCCAATGTAGATCATTAACACAAAGTATGTCTCTGTATGAGAACTTCATCATAGGAAACACAAGAGCGATGAGCGTTAAGGCGATGAGCACGAGAGCGATGTAAACCATGTTGATGGTGAACCTTCTTTGATTCTGACGAGATGAGTGTGAGGAAGAAGATGAAGTTTCTGAATGAGAGGTAATTTTTTTTTGAATTTGGAAGATTTGAAAAAGTGGGATAGGGTTAGGAGATCGGATGATGTATTTATGGGGAAGGAGGAATTTTTGAGATTTGTGTTTTGTTTTAATATAAAAAGGATATGATTTTTGGATTAGTGGAAGTAGAAAATGTTTTTTATATATACCCCGACTATAACGAAAACTTAACACGTATGTGAGAAGAAGCTTCCTAGTGAAGCTATATGTAAAACAAGTATATACACAAAAGCTACTCAAATAAATACCTAAGTGATCACACTTATCTATCAAGCTAATATCATTTAGAGATAAGTGGAAAGTCATACCTCGAATGCACTTAGGAATGTCTTTACAAATGACACAGCAAATGTCAGAAGACAATTCCAACTCCTTAATGCTTAAGATACCTTCTTAGAGAAGGTAATCTTATTATCAAGCAATTTCTATGGCTTGATATATGTGAGCTTTGACTAATCAACATGACAAAGGGGATTAGTGCAATTAAGTAAAAGGTAAAAATAAAATGAGAGAAATAAAAGGTTGTCATCTAATCAACATCCAACAAAAGAGTTTTTAAAAGTTATGGTGTTTATTTTTGTAAAAGCCCTTCTTTGTAGTTTTCAATTAACCGAATCGTATCAAGTTTTTAAAGTACAATATACTCTAAGAAACTTGGTGACGAAGCTCTGATGCCAATTGTGGAAAACTAGAAGGGGGGGTTGAATAGTTTTATCAATTAAAACTTCCTTTTAAACTATTTAGATTGACTTATGTCAATCTATTTGGATGTGTGTGTTGGATGTTGATAAACAAGTATATAAATTATGTAATGAAAAGATAAGAGTAAGAAGCACAAAACCACAACGCGAGTATTTATAGTGGTTCGGCTACAAGGACACCTTCCTTGCCCTACTCCACTCCCCGAGTCACCTACTCGAGAGTTCGTAATCACTACACCAACTCCTTATGGCGGAGAAGCCTTCACAACATCGCCTAATCTTTTTCCGGTACTAGGCTAACTACCGGGTGCTTTCACACCAAGGTGAACCACACCTACACAACGTCGCCTACCCTTTATTAGGTACTAGGCTAAGCACCTAGTTCTTTCACACCAAGGTGAACCACACCTTCACAACGTCGCCTACCCTTTTATTAGGTACTAGGCTAAGCACCTAGTTCCATTGCAATGGATGAACTACTACCCAACACTACACCAACGACTAATCCCAAAGGAGATCAACTCCTTTTTACAATAGGGAAAATTAGTCAAATAGACCGCGCGCCCTGGTGCATATCACTTTCTAGGCCACTTTTATAAATAATTTTAAACTAGACCGAGGGCAACCGCTGTTATTGGGCAACTCAACCACAGTGCGACAAATGTCCCGTATGTGTAAGGTATTGTTTTTTGGGCAACCAAAAAGTCGTTGGGCAACCGTATTTTTTAAAAAGGGTTTTTTTGGTCATTTTACATAATACTTGTAAGTACATGTACTTTTTATAATAAATTATTCTATATAATAAAAATTGGGTAAAACTCAAGACTGCTTCTTCTTTTTATAAGACTGTCTTCTTTTCATAAGACTTTCTTACTCATAATACCCTTCTTCTCAATAAAGATCACACACTATCCAAAAAAGCCATCAAGATACACCCAGACCTCTCTCTATTTTATGAATCCAAGGTTTTTGCTTTTACCCTCTTTTATATATTCGTCTTCAAAAAATGGACATCAGTCAAGAGCAGAGAGCAATTAACAAGAAAGCCTTCAGCGAACTCTTCTAAACCAACGTACACCCATTTCACTTTCATTTCAACCGATTAGTTTTTTTTCTAATAAGTTATAACATTTATATTTTTTTTGTTAACAGGATCTGTTAGTAACTTGCTGTTAATGGTTTCTGGTGGCAGAAGAGGGTTTTTATGAGTAACAAAAGATGGTCATCTACATCCGACAAGAAAGGTATGGGTTACTTTTATTTCGTTTCAATCATTGTTTCTTGAGCGAGTGTGTGGTGGTGATGAGGCGGCGGGGATGGTGTTCAGCATGGTGGTGAGGCGACGGGGATGGTGTTGGGCATGGCGGCGGGGATATGTGAAGGTAACGATTGGGTCTCTTTGATTGATATGTGAAGGTAAGTGATTGACCGTCGATTAGGTTTGGGTTTTATATTGTTGTATGAATCAATATTTGAATCATAATTAAATTTTTAGGGTTAATTGAATTGATTTATGATTTGTGTGGTTTCTCAAAGAGGTTGCTTAACTTTTGTTGTCGATAAATGATTACTGATTCGAGCCTCTATGTATATTAAAAGGCATGATAAGCGCTGTCGTTTTCATGTGGCCTGTCGGCTAATAGAATGTGTTTACGTTGCCTTCGTCCAAGCCATGTTTATTAGTAACTGCAATTGATGCTGGAATGACAACGATTGTCTGTCATTACAGTTGTGAGATGGGTTTTGTCTGATTCGATGTAAAAACTGAATCTTCAAGCTTAAGTTTCTTAATTTTGTGATTGTTTACTGATTTTGAAAATGATGTTGTTACACGCTATTTCCTATACGCCTTATTTATAATAAGCAGGGGGTGTTTGTTTAACCTTATTTGATTTCGGCTTAAGCGTAGGCTTATTTTGGTCTACTTATTTAAGCATTTTTATAGCTGTCATGAATCGTGCCGAAGAGATGCTGCAATTAGAACCAGAACTTGAGCGTTTGGTTGGACACGTATAACCTTCTTTGCTTGGACTATGTTAAAGATAGTATAGTGTAGATGAGTTGCGCTGAGTATTGACATAAATCTGACTACCAAAAATTTCAGGCTGCTCATTTCATGATTGTGAACCTGTTTTGGTCTTTAGAGCTTATTAGAAACAAGTTTAGGATAATGAGTGTCAATAATTTTTTTGGTAAGGACAAATTAATATCATTCAGAACTGCAGACATTTATTTTGCTTTCTTTGTACTAGCAGTGGGAAACAAGTTTAGGATAATGAGTTTCCGTGTGAATGGGAACTATGTGGAGTGGCAAAAGGTATAGTTTCAGGTGTCAAATGTCTTGGCAATTTCCTTTACATAATAAGATTCGTGTTTAAATGGTGTCTGTTTTGTGTCTTGTTTGGTTGGCAGTGGAACTTCCGTGTCGGTTTCACTCCAAGGGAGGGATTGGTAATTCATTCGATTGCATATGTTGATGGTAGTCGAGGTAGAAGACCCATAGCTCATAGATTGAGCTTTGTGGAGATGGTTGTGCCCTATGGTGACCCAAATGAGCCACATTACAGAAAGAATGCATTTGATGCTGGGGAAGATGGTCTTGGAAAGAACGCTCATTCTCTAAAGAAGGTAAGTTTCATTTGTATATCGTGTTTAAGCTATAATCACTTGCTGCGAAAAAAAGATAACGGGAATTGGGAATATGTATACATGATAGTTAGATACCAGGACTTAGAGATTCTAAAAATCAAGGATGCTAGTGTGCTTTTATATATGTACAAATTAAAAGAAAACCAATGAAAAAAAGTAATTATACAATGATTCACACATAGTTTTATCATCCTTTTTTTTTGCTTACCGTGTATGTATTTGTCCAAACATGAGAAAAATTAACTTATGTTTCTTGTTTCTCCTCTTTCGCATATGGTTGTTTCTGAAATTGTAGCTATAACAAAACATGTGGTCACACGGTTGGGTGACAGGTGAGACTGGGTTAAAATTTAAGGCCACATGAAGTTGTACTTGTACACACTTAAATATATGTTGGGTACCTTTTAAAATGCTGGACCCATTTCCTATAACCTATATTTTTATAGTTTGGCGAACCTGTAAGCCATAAAATACATTCCAAATTGAGCCATCCCATTTCTTGATAATTCCTCTAGTAGTTAATCTTGCCCTGAGTGTACACGGTCAACATCACATGGCGTGAGCATTTCGCCACACAATCACAGTACAAAGGGAGTCAACAAGGGTTAGAAGCATCTCAGCTTCCTATTAGATAACTTAAGATGATATGAAGACTGTTCTGGTTTATGCTTAACAATGCTGGTCTTTACAGGGATGTGATTGCTTAGGATATATCAAGTACTTTGATGCACATTTTACCAACTTCGTTGGTGGTGTTGAAACAATTGAAAATTGTGTATGCATGCACGAAGAGGACCATGGAATGCTCTGGAAGCATCAAGACTGGAGAACATGCTTAGCAGAAGTTCGGAGATCCCGTCGACTCACAGTTTCTTTTGTATGCATTGTTGCAAACTATGAATATGGTTTTTATTGGCACTTTTATCAAGTGAGTTTGTTATATTCACATTCCATAAAACTAAGTTTGCATGTTTCATACGTAGTTCTCAAATAAACCATAACTATCTTTTTATTTTTGTGTAGTTCTTCTGTAACACAGTTGCTGAAATCATTACACAGCATTAGAGAAATGTATCTACAATTCAGTAATTATAGCTCTGTAACAAGCCTCAAATTTGGTCGTTTTTATGTACTAGGATAACAAACACACTGAGATCCCCCATAATACAGTAGCCAAAATCATCATAATGCATTTGATATGTATATCACAAGTGTTAACTGCACTTACAACTTAGAAACTCGATTTGCATGTTGTATAATTTCTAAAAACAAAACTCAACTACCTCAAGTTCTATGCAATAGGATACTGGTTCAATGTCAGTTGCCTTGTTTTTCTTGGTTGATGTCAATGTACTTATTATAAATGCTGCTTGTTTTTACAGGACGGTAAGATTGAAGCTGAAGTTAAACTCACTGGAATTTTGAGCTTAGGAGCCTTGCAGCCAGGCGAAGTTCGAAAATATGGCACTACCATTGCACCAGGATTGTATGCACCTGTTCATCAACATTTCTTTGTTGCTTGAATGGACATGGCGGTTGATAGTGAGCCTGGAGAAGCACACAATCAGGTATGCACTGTAATCACTGATTGAAATTCTTTTTAATAATAGCTACTGAAGTGGACTTATTATTATGATCCTATATTACTGAATCTACATACATATTACAACTGTCTCTTGTGTTGTTCTTCTAGGTTGTGGAAGTTAATGTTAAAGTTGAAGAACCGGGAAAGGATAATGTTCACAATAATGCTTTCTACACACAGGAGGCATTGCTTAAAACTGAATCTCAAGCAATGAGGGATTGTAATCAGTTATCTGCTCGTCACTGGATTGTAAGTCTAATATGCTGTTGCTTTTAGGAATAACATTTTAAGTTGCTCTTTCTTATTGTGAATTTCTTAGTCGCTCTAGTTTTGGCTCAAGTATTATTATACTTATCTTGATTGTTGTCGCTATTTTATGTTCAGGTTCAAAACACGAGGAATGTGAATAGGACAGGGCAATTGACAGGCTACAAGCTGGTACCTAGTTCGAACTACTTGCCTTTGGCAGGTTCAGAAGCCAAGTTTTTGAGAAGAGCTGCCTTTCTGAAGCATAATTTGTGGGTCACACCGTATGCATCTGGTGAGGATTTTCCGGGAGGAGAGTTCCCTAACCAAAATCCACGCGTCGGTGAAGGTTTGGCATCATGGGTCCAGCAAAATCGATCTCTTGAGGAAACTGACATAGTCCTCTGGTCAGTATATCCTTATGTATCTAACTCATTTATTGTGTCGTCCAAGCCTATAAAGCAGTCAGGAAGTTATCTACTACAGTTCTTATGTGTTGTATATATAAATTGCAGGTATGTTTTTGGGATCACTCATGTTCCTAGGTTAGAAGATTGGCCCGTAATGCCAGTGGAGCGGATTGGGTTTATGCTTCAGGTATGTTTGCTATCATATAAACTGCTTGCAGGAAAATGAGCTTATACCATTAAGCCAATCTTTTCTAATTTTTGTGATATCTAAAACAAATAATTGTGGTGACTGAAATTTTGAATTGTATCATGTGCAGCCACATGGTTTCTTTAATTTCTCTCCTGCTGTAGACGTTCCCCCTGGAGCTTGTGAATCGGATGTGAAAGACTGCCATGTTAAAGACAAAGACACAATTGTTCCCAAGTCAGTTTCGAACGGGTTGATGGCCAAGCTTTGAGCATTTACCTTCCAACTCTTTGTCACATGTCTTAATTTCAAGTTAAACTATGTAAAGAGAGACAGAATGTTATAAGTTAGAACACTGGTGAAACCTTGTCTTTTGGTGTATGAATCTGAACTAGTGTAATCCTCTAGGTTTCTTTACTTTCTGTTAAAGCTCTGTTTTCAGTTACTAATAACATAGATTTTTTTTTTTTTTTTTTACGTCTCCTTAGTTAGGTAAATAGGTCTGTACCTTAGTGCACGCAGGCACGTCTGATTGCATAAGTGTATGGTATAAACAAGTATGCCTATAGGTAATTTGATATAGTACATTGTTTATGTGGGCGTAGATTATGTAAATGGCATACATGCAGGTGTAGTTTGTGGTATGTGTATACACATATGCAAGTGTGTAGTACATGCATATGCATTTGTGGTGTGTTTGCATTTGCCTATGTTTGTATATATGGCATACATACATGCAAATGTATAGGACATGCATTTATATGGTTAATGTTTGTATATGTTATCATATAGGAGTTGATTAGTACTAGCAGTGTTTAGTATCACTAGCAGTGGGAAGTTTGTACTAGCAGTGGGAAGTTTAACACTAGCAGTGGAAAGTTGGTTAGGGCAACTTCTAATTAGGGCAACTTTTAATTAGGGCAACTAGGAATTGATTACTACTAGCAGTGTTTAGTATCGACTTCTGTTTGCGCAATTTTTTTCCTCTTGGGCAACTTATTCTTTTTGAGCAACATCTGTTTGGGCAACTTCTAATTAGGGCAACTTTTTTTTGGGCAACTTCTTCTTTTTGGGCAACTTCTTTCTTTTATCACAGCAGCCTTAACTATGTCAAGCAACATAAACGAATATGCAGCAGTTGTAAAAATTAACTAGCAGCAGTAAGTTATCGTGGGCAGCACTAATTTACAACTAACAGCATAAACTTGAACGTAATTAAGCTACAAGTATCCACCTTTATATCACATTTGAGTCTAATAACAAAATTTCATAAATTATATATCAGCATAAATTAGTAAATGGCAGTAATAACATAAACTGCATATGAATTAGGGCTGTGTTTGCTTAAGCTTATATAGCGGGCTTATGACTTATTTGGATTTCGGCTTATGTTTCATAAGCTATTTTTTGTGACATTTTGAAACATTTCGGCTTCTATAACCTTATTATGACATGATAGGCTTATATAAAAAAGCAATAAAGGTGTAACTATTACATTAGTTATGGCTGTCTTTCTTTCATATCTCACATGCTTAATTCCACCGACTATTATTTGTGCATGAATTTGTTGGCCTTGTTGTATTACTGATAATTACACTTGCTTGATTCGACTTCAAACGCTTATTGGACCACCGTTCCATACCAAGATTACTGCACGCGCCCCTCAACTTGCTTATGCCAACTACGTATACATAATTTACAAATTGAAGATGAGACTGTTAGAAAAAAAACACACAATTATAGACACGACTGAAGATGGTGAAATTAGAGAGTAACAGTTTTTGTGGGATTAGAGGAATCGGTATACTGTATATGCAAAAAAACAAAGCAAGTACAACAATACCATCTGGGCATATCATATCCAAAGCAGCAAAGGGCATAATTATGAGCTGTGTAAATTCATGAGCTTTTCAGTTCAAGTCTAAAAACCTATGACCAGAATAAAAACAAACTTGACGTAAACAAACCTCCATCTTTACGGGTGCAGGTCTTTAGTATAAATACAGTTGGACAAACTTAAACATGTTTGAAGAATATAAAATTATAAATATTCAATGCTTTTAATTGTTTAAAATCAAAATTGTAGAAGAAATTTAAAGAAGCTTACCCATGAATCGAATTGTAGTTTACCTCATTATGAGCATGCAAGGCTTGTTACCTCTTTATGAGCATGCATATGCAAGCATCGGTCAATCCAAAAAAAAATTAGGCCTTTGTATAATAACTTCTTTAAGGTTACAACAATATTCAAATGATTTTCATTAACCTGTTTTAATTTACCATTTGTGCTCATATAAATAAAAATGAATATGAAACATATAAAAGTGTTTAATAGTTGCAGTTCCACCTTATTTATTTTTTCACATCTATGTACAAATTAAGCGCTCCAGGAAGCGGTACAAAATAATAAGAAAGTAGCCAATCACCTGTTAAGAGCCACTTCTTTATCCCAAACGGACCCATTTGAGCCCCGTTTCAGCACCCGAACCCACTATTCTCATCCCCTAAACCCACCCGTTTCAGCCCTTATTCCAGAGCCCGAGCAAGCCGGTTTCCAGCCCGGTTTCAGCACCCAAACTCACCCAACTCAACGCCTACGTCAGCACCCAAACGTACCCATTTCAGCCCCCGTTTCAGCATAAAAACCCACCTACTTTAACCCGTAAACACACCTATTTTAGCATCTAAACACACCCGTCTTATCCCCCGTTTCAGCACCCAAACACGGCTGTTTCAGACTCCAAACTGACACCATCTTGAGCCCCACATCCACCCATTTCAGATTATTTGTCAGCATGCAAACTAACCTATTTCAGCACACAAACGTACCCATTTCAACACCGCTTCAACCCCCAAACGCACACGTTTCAGCTCCATTTCAGCCCCATCTTTAGCATCCAAACCCACCCGTTTCAGCCTCAATCTCAACACCCAAACGGCCCTATTTCAGCCCCCATTTGTAACCCAGACTTACCCATTCCAAAAGCTTGTATTGGTGTCGCATTAGAACATATCGCAACAGCAGCAATTTGGCCTTCTCTTCAATTTCTCCCTGCCATGATAAGTATGATATAGTTGATATTTCTTTTAAGTTAGAACCCAAAAAGTGTCATAAGCTGTTTTGAAAGCGATATGAAGACTTACGACTATTTCCTCTTAACTACACCCTCTTTAACTCTCTTTAGCAGATCCTTACAACCGTGCTGCATAAAAACAAATCTTAACATGAAGCAAAAAAATTGCATATACATGGAAGTTATGGCCGTCAATCCAAATATGAATGACAAATTCAATCTCCAAGAAACTTCACCTATATAGCTTGACGGTGGTTCTGGATAATCATATGATACATACATTAATATATCAAGATGCCACCCCACTACCACTTTTTGTTTCTCTTATGACTTCTTTTTAGTATACATTATGGGCCAAAAGACAGGCCAGCGAACTACCATTCTGATCAAGGAGTGAAAGTAGCGTTTATCATTAAAATTTGTGCAAGCATCGATTGCGGCTCCCTATAAAATGTTTATTGATTTAGTATGATAGCAGATACCAAAAAAATTGTATAGTGAAGTCCATAGTTGTTACGAAAGAATAACTTACATTACTGTCAAACAACTCAGCCTTTAAGATGTCACTGTGCAACTATGCCACTCCATTAACCTATTATGAGACATATAATCAGGAGAATACAAATGTTGTAATGAAGTAGCAGCTAAAACTTACAGACTAATATTATATAAATATACTATGTGAAAAAAAGTAAATGGGTCAGTTCCCCCACGAAAACACAAAAGACTAAGAAATTTAAGAATATCTTACCGTATACCCAGATACCACACACAAGTTTGCGATGCGCACAACAGGTTTATTCGGGTTGTGATCCAGAATTCGCATATCAGAAATCTTACTCTCAAGGTCAGGACGTGTTGATTTTATCATTGCAATAAACTGCAAATGTTTAAAATTTAATAATTAATGACCAATCAAGTATGCTTGTTGATACATTTAAGAATTAGATTTTAAGGCTATATACTCTTTTGCCAATTTCTTCTATGATTTCCACATGTCTTGGAAGAAGCTTTGTCATCACAACTAGTGACCATTTCTCAAATGCCTCAGGAAGGACAGTGTGATTTGTGTAAGCAATTGTCCTAATCAATAATGAATTATTGGTCAATATTAATTTATAAGAAATTTTAGAAATTTAAAAAAATATGAAAAAAAATCAGACTTTGAGGTCACAGCCCAAGCTTCGTCCCATCCTAATCCTTCCTCATCCATAAGAAATCTCATCAGTTCCAGTATTGCAAGTGTAGGATGTGTATCATTCAGTTGCACCGCAACCTTGGATGGAAACTCAGACCACTCACGCACACCTGTTCCATCTTTTCTTTCCTTAAATTTGGCAATAATGTCCTGAAAAGATTCGAATATAAGAACATTAACTTCAGCTTATATTTTAGAACCGTATAACAAATACTGTTGCTTGAGTCGGAGAAGTTTTCCTTCCTCTGTAGCATCTCCAGGATAGAGAACAGCACAGATCTGCAAGAAATAATATAATTAACATATTTTCATTACATGAGGACGCGATCTCCCTGAAAGAATATATAATCTTAAAGGTAATTTGGTTTTATCACTAAAGAAACAACTTTCCTGTTGAGCTCTAGCATGTAGCTCAACAGTAGTTTGATATTGTCCATCATTAAACTGAAACAGGTTAAAGTCTGCAACACTACCTTTGGCTTCCCAAAGGCGAAGACTATTAGTATTCTTAGTTTTGTATCCAGGAATTGGTACATCATATGCTAAGGCTTGCAGAACCTCTCCACCAAACCACTTTCTGCTGCAAATTAGATAGATAAGATAAAGTTGTGTTTGAAACCAAAATTAAGAGTAAAGCTGAAATATAATGTCACAATCGATTCAGGAATGTTAAAATAGAAATTTTAAATCGCGTTACGATCCTGTGGGGAGGACTTCAAAATGACCAAAGAATCTGACCGGAAATACAACATCGTGCCTGACAACCTCCTAAGGACTAAATTTCTGTATATTATAGAAATATTAGAGATTGATGAATACATATCAATGACAAAAGAAACGTAACGGGTGAAGTTCAGACCTCGAGCCAATCTTCTGCCATCTCTTCTTGCCCTGCTTTTTAGATACTCTGCTTGAAAAGTCCATACATGTACCTTAGACCATACCCCCATGCTGGCAAATTTAATTTTGCCATTGAGTCCAAAAAGCAAGATGCAAGCCTCCCCAAACCACCATTACCAAGTGCCATATCTTTCTCCTTCAATTTTTATAAATTAAAAGAAACAAAATCAGCATTAATCAAATCAATGATAAAGTAGTAGATAAACTCCCACCATTAACAGTAAATCCACCCATATAACCCACCCATATATTTCAATTAAATCATATTTTGTATCTGATGGCTGACAAAGGTAAAGGTCTTGGTATTACAATTTCTTATGGTATATCGTAATGGAAAACTATTGGAGACCTTTATTTTACTGATTTGGCATAGCTAGAATGTAGATTATGTAAGAACACGAAAATCAAATTATAAAGGATTACCTGCTCGGTAATGTCTTCAAGTTCATGACCAGCTTGTTCAAAGCACTGGCATATGCATCTTGAATGTCGAGGTTCCCAATGGCATTAGTCAATGCCCGCCCTTGGAGAAACTCCATAGATAGGTAGTATGTTTGCTTCGGGTCAACTTTGTGATAGTGCAGATAGGTCTCGTTCCATTGCTGCAGACGCAGAAAGATCGACAAGTTGGTAAAAAGTTTACCCATTGGGCTTCTCTACTTGATGTACAAGCAATCAAAAAAAGATATCACGTATGATGAACATGTGATACGCTTGTTGCATTATGATCACAAAAATAAAGTTAAGTAGTTTTACTTGAATCAGCCGGCACGAACACTCTCTGCTGCTGCAAAGTATGCTTGAATCAGACGGTCACGAACACTCGCTACTGTAAATCCTCGGATGGATTTTAATATTGAAGGACTCCTTCCTTTGATTTACACTCAACTGAAATTTTGAGAATTGCCGATAATTAGAAAAGCTTTAATGTACCTTTGGGATTACTATCACATATACTAAAACCACAATGCATCCCAACAACTATGGCATTGTAGATGTGTAACCAAAAGAAGCATACCTGCAACTCAGAACGCATATTTCCAGTTAAATCAAGCTCCTTTAGATATGCACAATCGTTGAAAGGCCCCATTATCCACATCCATGCTTGAACCAGAATTGATATGTGGACTCAGGACTGTAGAATTGTAGTCTGGCTCCCTGGTTAAGAGAACGGTATTTACAGTACCATAATTACCAATTACAAAAGGTTGGTGCTCGTCATCCCGCCACTCACCATCAATAATAATAGGTAAAAAGTACTAGCAGTGGTTACCAAGTACTAGCAGTGGTAACAAAAACAGTACTAGCAGTGGTTACCAAGTACTAGCAGTGGTTACCAAGTACTACGGATATACTCTTTTTGTATTACTGGTAGATTTGATTATTAAGTGGGTGTTTGGGATTGCTTATTGAAACTGTGTATGCGTCATGGGATAAGTTGAAGAGGTTAATCATTCGTAACAAAACACAATGCAAAGATAGTGTTTAGACTTTAGATTCACTTGTTTTGTAACGAAATGCAGTAATCAGATAAACATTTGTTTAAGTTTGCGACCGTTATACTTATTCAATAGGTAAGAGGTAACAAAATGATATACAGTTTGAATAAGCAACTTCCAAACTATTATACAAAGTGCTTCTTTTACCTAAGCACTAAAAATTGGATTCCTGCTTATATATTGTTTTAACATGCAATAGGCAGACAAATCGTTTAAATAAGCAATCCCAAACATCCTCTCAAAAACCACAATGGTTTCTGCATAAAAGGATATATCCAACTATAAGCCGATTCCTACTTCAAGTAACATGCAATAAAAATGTTTAATAAGAGTATTCTACTTTTAATTTTGTGCAATAATGGTACTCCCTCCGTAACCAAAATAGTATATTTCAACATTAACATAAGCAATACATTGATCAATTTACTTAATAGTTTATAATTTTCACATATTTTCCTCCATAACAAAAACAAAAACATGATTAATCACTAAGCAAATAGATGGAAACCAAATCACAATCACCCATATAAAACGATAATTCATATCTAATTAAAAGATTAACAAGATCCTAATTTTTGCTTTACCACTGCTAGCTTGTCGTGTCCACTGCTAGGGTAACCCTAAGCACTGCTATTACTATTATCGGTTACCACTGCTACCTCGCTCGTTACCACTGCTAGCTTGTCGTTTCCACTGCAAGCGTAACCCTAACCACTGCTAGTCGTAACCACTGCTATATCTGGTTACAGGTCATTAATTCCATCATCATTTCAACCTATTCTTGCTGAAGTTGAAGGTCATTTATGAATTACATTGCGTTACGTAAATGACTTTACTTGGCCAAAGGTTATTACTACTTATATATTTGGTTACAGAACTCACCGGTTACGAATACCTTTAACATGAGCAGCCCCTACTTTAAACTGTCGGTTTCCTTGCCCATTTTCGGCCGACGGTCCGCAGGATACCTTGAGGCATCTACATCTTATGATGATGGAGTGGTATGTGACTTAGACAATAGCGGTAACTTGTGCTTCCTTAAACCCCTAGCAAATCACAGTAAGTAGCAAAGTAAAGATTCCAACTCTTTCAAATGTCCATGAAAGTTGGCTAAACTTCTAAACAAAAAAGACCTTTTTTTTCAGGTCCACCCGTCAAGGTATTGTGAGAGCAACAATTTCCTTGCCAAAACGGCCATTTCCAATAAATTTCGAACAAAAATGTGTCAAAACATTAAAAACACCTTAAACTACATAATACTACATCCAAAGACCCCATATTTTTATACGATGCCCCCTGAATACCCATTACTGTAAGTAGCAATGTCGCTGATAAATTTGTAACTTACAAATACTGGTGGTTGGTAGCAAGGCCGCCTGCTGAATGAATCCGTTCATCGTAGTCATAACACATGATTACAGCAAAGTATTATAAGTAGATGGGATGGCGACATCTTGGAAGCGCCAATCTCAGCTAAGTAATTGAAATCCCGCGCTTCAAAAAACACAATCCAGCTCCAGCTGCTGGAGAGTCCAAATATATTATATTTGAAACCTGCACATATTTAGATAAAAAAATGTAATCAGTAACTTATCATATTGTTTCTTATGAATTTTAAACATTAGAAAGAGTATATATATACCTTTGTCTATGCACATGGATTTCTATAGTCTGCAATATTATATGAATATCTAATTAGCTAAATCAAATTGTAAAACGTGTAGAGATAAAATCTTACTCACCTATGTTAGTTTGATCATCAGCCATTAGTAGATCAAGAGACGCGCACTTGTAAATAGCTACATGAGAAAGATATCAATGTCATATAGATATAGCAATTTCTACATTACCTATGGTCTAACATAAAGAATGATATGTTAATCCAACAAATGTCATTATTATAATACAAAACCACCGTAACAGAAATATGTAATTCTTACCTTGTTCTAGAGTAATTTATTAATGCTTTTTTGTATTCGTAAGATCCTGTGAGCATGTCCCGAAGCTAGGCTGCCTAGTCCAATTCTACCACGAACCAAAATTTTGACTAATGCAACTGTGTATAAACGAATAGCAATCGAAAAATGCTTAAACATGACTACAAATAATGGGCCTTTTAAGCCATAAGCTGGTAGGTGGATATAAAAAAGTGTCAAACCATAAGTTGAAACATCCTCTCGCATGTCCAAGTCAATATTTATCCTAATATCTAACCTAACATCTATTTTTTTTTTGCAAAACACAGGTAAATAACATAAACCCACATCATAATCTAACTAAGAACAAAAACCCATAAATCAAAAAAAATTATTTACCTGTTATTGAAAGTAGGTTTGTAGATTTAGGACGCCAAACGCCGACATCGGCTGCAACCACAAAACCAAAGCGGTTGAGGTCCACCGATCTGTAGAAAATAGTAGAAGATAGATTCGGTCTAAAGCGTGTTTGTCTGTGTGTATGCTAAATTTTTGGATAAGAAGAGAGCGAGGCGGTGAGATATCTGGTAGAAATAAAAACGTGCTAACATTGGAGCTGGGCCAAGCAGATTCGCACGGGGTGAGATATCTGATCAGATATTCCAAACTCATAAGCTTCAAATTTCAAATGTTTATAATCATATCAAATGAGGTAGTGAAAAGATGTCGGAGGAGGTGGTGGCGGTGAAAAGGAGACAGGAGGAGGTGGAGGTGGAGGTGGAGGTGGAGGTGGGGGAAGGGAGTACAGAAGTGGGGAATTATTAGGAATTATTAGGTGTGAATAAAGGAGCAGTGGATAATAAACGAGCAGCAGATATAAGAATATAATGGGTGAGTAAAATGTAAAATGACCAAAGTATTCTCGTGTATAAATACAAGTTGCCCAAAAATATAAAGTTGCCCAAAAAACAATACAAGTTGCCCAAAAAACAATACATGACATATACTTGCAAAATACGTACTTGTGTCATAAGTTGTCGGACACATGGCAGCCCCTGGTTGGGTCCAAGAAAATCGATGGGCAACCTGTCTATTTTCGAATGTCAAGAGTGCATGGTTCATAAAGTGATATGCACTAGGGCGCGCGGTCTATTTGACTAATTTTCCCTTTACAATATCATCAAGGATATCAATATCCTTGGATCTAGTACTAATCTATCTTGTACATCGAAACACACCATATCGAATGTACATCTAAGGCACCTTTCACTAATGCCTTTAACTAGATCTTCAAGACACCCTTCACTAATGTCTTTTGTCTTGACTTCTAAGCACCCTTCACTAATGCTTCTAGTCTTGACTTCTAAGCACCTACCACAAGTGCTTATGATATGGACGATAGATATCCTTCACTAATATCTTCGTCTTGACACTTGAGACACCTTTCACAAATGTCTTCAACACTTCTTAGAAAGGAAAAACAATCATCAACAAGAAGACTTCAGTAGTCTTGATGATGAGGAAGCATTGCAACTCATGGACTTGAGCTTGCTCGACTTCAAAGGTGGTGATCTTGCCTTTAAGAGGAACCTAAAAGATCACACAAAAACAAAACTACAAACATAGATCTCTTGGATCTGGGGTTAGAGAGTTTTCAACTCTAGGGGAAAGTGTGTTAGAAAGGGGTGAGAAATAATGAAGAAATGGCTCACTATTTATAGAGAAAATTCTCTACTGTTCCCCGGATCCCACGGATCCCTCCCACAAGGGATCCGTCTAGCACAAAGCTAGGGATCCGTGGGACGCTCCTCTTTGCCCATGGGTATTTTTGGTTATGGGTTGATCCATGGGTTTTATACTAGATACAATGCATCTCTAGAATACATTGAACTTGGTTAAGTGGTTTAGATAAAACCATGGGTTATGGGTCAATACCATTTGCTTAGTTTTTACCCATTTAGTATATACTTGTTTTTACCCATTTTTGTATAAACTTGGTTTTACCCATTTTAGTATAAACTTATTTTTACCCATTTTGGTATATACTTAGTTAAGTATATGTTAGCCCAATATGTAAACACTAGTTGTTAAACATATGTATGTAAATCATAAAATCACTTATACTTGTTTTAGTGTTTTATGTGAAAACGTTAGTGTGTTAGAAAACTATTGAATCAAACTATTTACGTATTTTATTTGTTTCGTTAAAATGATTTTACGTTTGTTATCGACAAAACATTAGAAGATCGTAAAATATAAATAAACGTTTTTACGGCTTATTTGTATTAACAAACTCTCTAGATCAAGTGATCTACATGTTAGAAGAGAATGAGAGTGTTTAAGAGATTTAGTAAAAAGAGGGGTGAGTTAGAATGGAGAAATGTCTCTCTATTTATAGGCAAATTCTGCCTCTGTTCCCCGGATCCCACGGATCCCTCCCACAAGGGATCCGTCTAGTGTAATCCTAGGGATCCGTGGGACGCTCCTCTTTGCCCATGGGTTTTTCGGTTATGGGTCATGGGTTATGGGTTGGTCCATGGTTTTTCCTTAGATTCAATGTATCTAAAGTATACATTGTATCTAGCCAACTTGGGTATGGGTTATGATCCATGGGTTAAGGTCCATGGGTTGTGGTTTTTACCCATCCTAATAAACTATTACAATAAATGATTAATTACAACATTTTTGTATTAAATGGTTATATGTAAATGTTTTACAAAAATAACATGTATCCTTATAATTTTACTTATAATAACATTTTCTTTGTTGTCAACAAAACACAAAGAGATCGCAAAATATTAATAAATGTTTTTACGGTTTATTTGTATTAACAATCTTCCCCTTTTTGTTGATTACAAAACATAATGTTATGATGAGTAAAACTTAAGATTAGATGTATGTTTTGAAAGCCCTAAGTTTTACTTCTTCTCCCCCTTTTTGTCGAAACAAAAAGTTAACCCATCGAAGAAATAAATTGTGAAAAAAAAATGGTCCACGTATTGCTTACTCCCCCTTGACGGTAGCTCCCCCTTGCTTGGGGCGTTAAGTGAAGAAAAAATAAAAAGAAATCCTACAAAGAGAAATGTTAGTAACATGCTTATGTAATCTTGTGATTGACGAGAATCAAGATTGAGAGCCAAGGTATGAAAACAAAGCCTTGTAATAAAACAACAAAGTGTAGTGGTATTTATGCCACATACAAGCATGTAAAAATAAGAACACGACTTGTTCTTGAAAATGACTAAAAGGAAAATACTAATAGTAGAAAATAATGAGGATTCCTTCCATGTTTGCATAAGGTTTATGGATGGATGTTTTGATGAGTGATGGTATTGAGGCGATCAAGAATGAGGTTTAGGATGAATCGCATTTCCTCCCTAACTTCTATTGCAATATCCCTAGTGGATTGGCAATGTTCACAATGTAAGTGATGTGGGTAATGAGTGCGGAAGATTTCCGGGTTGTGTTGATTTGAGTTATGCGGAAGATGTGGTGGAAAAATAGGAAAATATGGATCAATGTCCGGAATGTTTGGAAGTGGTGGTGGAAAAGAACCTAGGTGTTCTTGAAGTTTAATGGGAGCTAATGGTGGTGAAGTTTCAAGATCTTGAAAGATAGTATTTGGAGATGTGGGAGGTGTTAAAAAGACTAGTTCTTTTTGTTTTGGTTGTTTAGATCTTGTTGGAGTCTTAAGGAGGTCCAAAAGAGATATCCTAGGTAGTGAGTTGATGGGTGATGATGATGGTGTACTCATTGGTGATGAGGGAGGTGCTATGATGGAAGCATTTTGTGGTGAGCTTTAGGATGAGCCATTTGAAGGTGGCTTTGCTAAGCAACAAGATCGGATGCTAATCCGTGCGGATATCTTGGATTTTGAGTGTGGTATTTTGGAGCGTGGTAAAACAAAGGTTTGAATATCTTGAGATGAGTTGTTTGAACTAGATGATTCATCAAAAGTGATTGATCTTTTGGAAGACATGGTTGTGTTTGTGTGAGGATGATATGAGTAGCAAAAAATGTTGGGAATCCTTCTTATAGAAAAAAAATGTTGCATTGCAATGAATGCTTGACCCAAAATATGGATTAAAATCTAATGATTAGATATGAATTTAAGCCATGTGATCATGAGAAAACAAGCATTAAATCCCATACTCCAAAAAAAAGAGAAAAATAGAAGTTCATCAAGCTTCTGTCTCACGGATCCCACGGATCCTTCCCTTGAGGGATCCGTCCAGCATTAAGGCTGGGATCCATGGGTCTGGTGATCCAGGCAGCACAAAATCTTCCTTTTTGAAATATTTTTGCCTAGTGTGTGCCTATATGCAAACTATTTGGAGTTGCGGTTATCTCGACTCCTAAGAATAAAAAGAAAAATAAACTAGAAGTGAAAAAACATCCTATTGAGATAACCCGAGAACACATATTTAGTACTTGAGTACGTAATTTTGTGTTATCAATGCTCCTAATTCATTGTAGCTTAAATGAATGTACCCGAAAATACATATTAGTTATATATCTCCTTTAGCATTCTCAAGACATGAGATGCAATGAAAACGGGTTTTTACTTTGCATTAACAATGAAAAAGCGATTTTTCCTAGACGTGAGAAATTGCTTTTGTGAAATTGATACGGGAAGGTATTATCCTTTTAGAAAACATTTTGAAAAGAGGTTTTCTTTGAAAATGTGTATGTAATTATGTGTTTGCAACTTGTACTTGTTTTGAAAGAAAATAAGAAAACTATAAGTGGAAAACTTATCTTGGGTTTTGAAAATTCCCGTATTGTTTGTGAGTTGTGCGTGAAATAGAGATCCTAGACTCAGAAAGAAGAAGGCTAGTGTTTACATACCTTGTAGAGTCAAATAAGTTACGACGTTTGTTCCATGAGACCAAGACCAAGATGAAGTAGGTTGAATTGTTCCCGCTTCAACGGTTTGGTGAGGACGTCGGCTATGTTGTCTTCAGATGCTACCTTTTCAATAGAGATGTTCCCCTTTTGAACATTATCTCTTAAGAAGTGATGACGAATCTCTATATGCTTTGTGCGAGAATGCAATACCAGATTCTTGCTTAAGTCGATGGCACCTTTGTTGTCACCTAGAATGGCTATGTCGCTTAGATGAATATCGTAGTCAACTAACGCTTGTTTCATCCATAGTGCTTGTTGGCATGCTTTACCGGCGGAGACGTATTCGGCTTCGGTTGTTGATATTGCTAGTGCCGTTTGTTTCTTAGAAAACCATGATGTTAAACAACATCCCATGAAAGTACATACCCCACTTGTACTTTTTCTATCAACGTAATCACCTGCATGGTTAGAATCTACATATACAATTGTTTCTACTCCCGTGCCCTTAGGATACCATAATCCTAATTGTGTTGTACCCTTAATGTATCTAAATATCCTTTTTACGGCTTCTACGTGTGATGTTTTAGGGTTTTCTTGAAATCTAGCACATAGACAAACACTAAACATGATATCCGGCCTACTTCCCGTGAGGTAGAGAAGACTACCAATCTTGCCACGATATTTTGTATTATCAACGGATTCGCCGTCTTCATATTTTGTAAGTTTTGTGTCAGATGACATTGGTGTCCTAATTGGTTTTGACTCTTCTAAACCGAATTTCTTTAACATCTCTTTTATGTATTTAGATTGATTAAAGAAGATACCATCTTCCACTTGTTTGATTTGTAGACCAAGAAAGAAACTAAGTTCTCCCATCATACTCATCTCGAACTCGTCATGCATGATTTTAGAGAAATCATCACACATGTCTTGACAAGTGGATCCGAATATAATATCATCTACATATATTTGAACTATGATTATATGTGACTCTCTTTTCTTAGTAAAAAGTGTGTTGTCAACTAACCCCATGGTGTAGTTGTGTTTAATTAAAAACGACTTGAGTCTATCATACCAAGCTTTTGGAGCTTGTTTAAGACCGTAAATGGCTTTCTTTAATTTATACACATGTTTTGGTTTTTCAAAATCGATGAAGCCCGAAAGTTGAGCTACATATACTTCTTCATTAATAAAACCATTTAGAACAGCACTTTTGACATCCATTTGATAAAGCTTTAGATCATTAGCACAAGCATAAGCAAGAAGTATTCTTATAGACTCTAATCTAGCCACGGGAGCATAGGTCTCATCAAAGTCTATTCCTTCTTGTTGGTTATACCCTTGAGCAACGAGTCTAGCCTTGTTTCTAGATACTACTCCATTTGCATCTAATTTGTTTTTATAAACCCATTTGGTTCCTATTATGGTTTGATTACTAGGTGGAGGTGTCACACCCCCAATTTACCTGTTTTGCAGCGGAATGGAATTCCTGGGGGATTGACTGTCATAGCACCACATCACAGTTATATTGAACGACCTAAAGTGTCGTTTTAAAAACACATCGTTGGATATTATAATAAAAACATTCAGAGTACAACATCGGTCCCAAAAGGTTTACAAAATATGCAGAAATACAAATATGTTACAAATCCAAACGATGTTTTGAAATAAAGTGCCATAATGTACATAATGTAAGTCGACGCCGCGACTCAAAATGTAGGTCCCTAAACCATGTCATGATGATAATGCCTCGGTTACCTGAAAATACATTGCTAAAACGGTCAACAATAATGTTGGTGAGAAATCATAGGTTTATGTAAATGTTTTATACGACTACACAAGTATCTATCATGCATGACCATCAAGTCACGTAAAAATAATGTTACAATTGCTCTAAGCCCATGACCCCGAAACTAGATGCTCAATCATGTATGCCCCTGCAGTGTTTTGCAGCACAACTCCGTAATGTAATCAAATGAAATGCATCCGTTTTCCTGGTTGGGATTCACCAACCCGAATGGAGGCGTCACCCTCGATAGATCTATCCACTCATCCTCGCTTCAAAGATTAACGGTTCATGTTCAAGTAATGGGGACTTTCAAATTGGCAAATGCGGTAACTTAAGCAATGTAATGAATTTAACATACTTGGTATCGTACAAAGAAAAATGTAGTGCAATGTATTCTCCCCGTGGGTTTGAAAATAATCGAAAGCATGTAAAACGGGCTATGAAAACTCACTTGGATAAACTGGAATAATGGCAAAAGTGAGTACACCGAGGTTTAATGTGATGCGCTAACCGGGACCTATTATCAATGATATGATATGTCATGAGTTGCAATGTAATGTTATGCATGCACTTGATATGTTATTTATACCATTTACGAGTTTTGAAAATATTACTCACGCGAAAAATACTCTTTTGACGTCTTGACCAATCAAAAATCACTTTACATGTTTTAACGTCAAAATGTCATCCTACAATGGTTTTATAATGATTTTTAGAGAAATTACCACTTTTCGTCGCAAAACAATGTCGCCGGAAAAATCATGAAATTAACAAAAATGGCTTTGGAAAACTAGTCAAAATGGTGTATCGTACGTCGATCGTTAGAAACGAACTCTCGACTGTTTTGGAATGTTTGTATCGATATCTAAAAGTTTCAGTTCAGGAGTTTTCGTCCAAAAGGTCTCGAACATAAAGATAATAAGGGTTAAAGATGGTGGTTTTTGGCTAATTGTGTGCAGAAAATTAGTTACGGCAAGTTTATGAAAAGTGCATATCTTTGTCGTTTCAAACCGCTTACGCTTAATATGTCCTTAGCTTCGTATCAAAGTAAACTAATATATTTTTGACAAGTCGAAATAATTTGTGAAGCTTAAGGCTCGCTTTTGACCCGAACAAGGTAAAAACATGTTGCTGAAATTTCTGAAAAATATAATTTTCGTCGTCAAACTTGTAAAATCCATAACTTTCTCGTTATAACTCCGTTTATTCGTTCAAGCGCCACGGATTCGTTTTAACGTATATTTTCTAAATATCAAGGCCAAAAAGTCGTGCCTACTGTCGGATTTTCCAGAAAAGCAAAACAAGGACAGAACACAAAATATACTTATCGAAAATAGTTTTTCTCGGACAAAACCTATTCTAATCCCTTCAAATCAACTCCAAAACTAATCTAATCCTACCATACACCTTCTTAGGGTGTCATGGGTTCCTAATCACCATCAAGACCAACCAATACCAAGGGGATAATTATAGGATGACCATATATATATATATAACTCTAAAATCATGAAATAAATGGTATAAATCACATATCATGCATATAAGCTCCAAAAATGAAAAGAAACATATGAAAATGAAAAGGAAACTTGAAAATGATAAGAATATGCTTACTAGTAATAATGAAGAGGTGAAAGTAACAAGGATTAACTTAAATATCCTTGGTTTTTATTTCAAAACCATATAAAGGATATAAACTAGGTTAATAAACACTTGATTTGCAAAAATCTTGATCCCCTTTGAACCTTGATGTGTAACCGGTTTTGATGGAGCAAAACAAAGAGAGAAAGAGTTTTAACACTTGTAAACTTATGAGAAGAATGAGATAAATAAAAAGTGTAGTAAGACTTTATGTATAAGTATCATTTATTAACAATCAAAGGCCATACATTTTAATGCAACCCTCCCTATGGCCGGATTTAGGGAGTATTGTTTCCTAAGATATTTTTTTTTAAAATGTATATATATATGTGTATAATTTGTGTAATTGTTAAATGTAGTGAAATGTATAAGTAAAGGTAAAATGAGAATTTTGGTACAAGTAAGTCTTTAATAAGTCAAAATAGATTGTATTGAGATGATAAAAATTGTAAAAATACTTTCCTTGTGAAATTTGAGTGATAAAATAATTATCGTATAATTTTAAGAAACACGTAATGTAATAATTTAACTTTAATGATTAATATACCAAATAAATTTGAAACACTAGGAAAACTAAAAATATAGTTTTTATAAACTAAATGTAAGTTTAAAAATACATCGGGATCATTTTTGAAAGTAACGGGATAAATGTTAAAATAATAACTCACGCGATAAAGATTATTAAATATAAAAATTACGCGTATAAAGTGAAATGAAATGTCGTGAATGAATTAATGAGGTGCAAATGATGTCAATGAAATGTAGACTAATCATAGTCCATATGAAATGTACGTGATGTCATGATCATGAATTCGCCGCTAAACCTCCAAGGTTACGCGAATTTGAAACAAGTAAACCAAGTTTACTATAAATGTTGAAATAATGAGACATGAATTGTGTCGAGAAATGACCTGAAAGTACGGATTGTCACATTCACCATCAAAAGGAATTCAGTCTCTGAATTCAATCGTTGTTAGGTCTAACGGTGTCGGTGAAAAGATGAGGATACTTGCGTCGAATCTGGTCTTCCCGTTCCCAAGTAAACTCAGGACCTCGTCGAGAATTCCAACGAACTTTCACAATAGGAATAAGACTCTGTTTCAACTGCTTGACCTCGCGGTCCATGATTTCTACAGGTTCCTCCACAAAATTGAGTTTGTCGTCAAGCTGAACTTCATCCAATGGAATAACGAGCGATTCGTCCGAAAGACACTTCTTCAAGTTTGAAACGTGAAACGTGTTGTGCACATGACTAAGTTCGACGGAAGATCAAGTCGGTAAGCTACCGGACCAACTCTGCTCAAAATCTTGAATGGTCCAATGTATCTCGGTTTAACTTCCCACGCCCAAATCGTACCACGCCCTTCCAAGGCGATACTTTCAACATAACTTTGTCTCCCACTTGAAATTCCAAATCCTTGCGTCTAACATCCGCATAACTTTTCTCGTCGACTCCTTGCGTTCTGAGTCTATCACGAATTTGAACAATCTTTTCCGTGGTTTCGTACCTTCTGGACCAAAAGTTGTGCGTCTCCTCCCTCGGCCCAACAAACAGGTGATCGGCACTTACGACCATAGAGTGCCTCAAATGGTGCCATCTTGATACGGGTGTGATAACTATTGTTGTACGAGAATTCTATCAATGGCAAATGGTTAGCCCAACCATTTCCAAAATCAATCACACATGCCCTTAGCATGTCTTCTAACGTTTGAATGGTCCTTTCACTTTGACCGTCGGTTTGTGGGTGATATCGTTGGCTCATCTCTAATCTGGTTCCGAATGAATCTTGCAATGAATTCCAGAAGTTTGAAGTGAATCGACTATCTCTCTCGGAAATGATAGAAATTGGTGCTCCGTGCCTCGAGACTATTTCCTTGACATAAAGTCTAGTGAGTTGCTCCATTGAATAAGTCTCTCTAATCGGTATGAAATGGGCTGATTTGGTAAGGCGATCAACAATTACCCAAATAGCATCGTAACCTCCCGATGTCTTAGGAAGTTTCGTAACAAAGTCCATTGTAATGCGTTCCCATTTCCATTGAGGAATTTCCGGTTGTTGGAGTAAACCGAAGGCTTCGATATTCACTTTTACCTTAGAGAAAGTAAGGCATTTGCTAACGTACGTGGCAATTTCCGCTTTCATGTTCGGCCACCAATAAAGCTTCTTAAGATCTTGATACATCTTATCCGATCCTGGATGAATAGAATACTTTGACTTATGCGACTCATGCATAATCAATTCTCGTATTCCGCCATACAATGGAACCCACATTCTATCCTTGAAACATAATACTCCATCTCGCTCTTTTCAAAACCATTTGCGCCGGGCATACCATAAAGCTTTTCACTTGGTCGATTCTCCTTTAAGTGCTCCTCGACTTGTGCTTCATGAATTTTCGATGGTAAAGGAGAAATAATCGTCATTCCCAATGATCGAACTCTTAAAGGTTTAGGCCTCTCTTTCCGACTAAGAGCATCAGCCACAACATTGGCTTTTCCCGTGTGATACTTGATTTCACAATCATAGTCGTAGTTCCAACCAACGACGTTACCTCATATTAAGCTCCTTCTGATCAAGAATATATTGCAAACTCTTGTGGTCGTAAACACCTGTGCACTTTGTACCGTAGAGGTAGTGTCTCCAAATCTTGAGCGTAAAAACTACGGCTCCTAACTCGAGATCATGAGTTGTGTAGTTCTTCTCATGAGTCTTAAGTTGTCGAGAAGCATACGCTATCACCTTCTCGTTTTGCATTAAAACAGCCCCAAGTCCTTTATGCGAAGCGCCGCAATATACAACAAAGTTCTCAATGCCTTGGTAGTGCCAAAATTGGCGACCTGCAAAGCTTTTGCTTCAACAACTGAAAAGCAACCTCTTGTTTCTTTCCCCACTCGTACTTCTTGTTTTTCTGTGTCAACTTGGTCAAAGGTCTCGCTATCTTTGAAAAACCTTCGATGAACCTTCGGTAATATCCTGCTAGTCCTAGAAATTTCGAATTTCGTAGGATCGTTGGAGTAGCCCAATCTTTCACGGCTTCAATCCTTGCGGGATCAACTTGTAGTCCATGACTATCAATGACATGACCAAGAAATTGCACTTGGTGGTTCCAAAAATCACACTTTGAAAATTTGGCATACAACTTCTCATTCTTGAGTAGCCTTAAAATCATCCTTAAATGCTCTTCGTGCTCTTCTTTGCTCTTGCAGTAGATCAAGATGTCGTCAATGAACACTATAACAAACTTGTCCAAATACGGCTTACAAACTCTATTCATGAGATCCATGAATACCGCCGTTGCATTAGTCAATCCAAACGGCATCACTTGAAACTCGTAATGACCGTAACGTGTTCTAACCGTTTGGAATATCCTCTTCCGAACTCGGCTGATGATAACCCGATCGAAGATCAATCTTGGAATAGATACTAGAACCTTGCAACTGATCGAACAAGTCATCAATTCTGGGGAGTGGGTAACGATTCTTCACCGTTAACTTGTTCAATTCTCGATAATCTATGCACATTCGAAAGGATCCATCCTTCTTCTTCACAAACAAGACCGGTGCTCCCCCAAGAGGAACTCGCCTAATGAATCCTTTTTCTAGAAGCTCTTGCAATTGATTAGACAACTCTTGCATTTCGGATGGTGCTAGACGTACGGTGTTCTCGCAAATCGGTGCAGCTCCGGCACTAAGTCAATATGAAATTTACTTGAGTGCCGGTGGAAGTCCCGGAAATCCTCGGAAATACTTCGAAAATTCACGAACAATAGGAACATCTTCAAGTCGCTTCTCCGACTTTTTTGTTACATGAGCTAAGAAAATAAGACAACCTTTCTTAATGTACTTCTCCGTTTTGATACTCGATATGATACTAATTCTAGTTCCACTTCGTTCCCCACGAATAATCAAAGTTTCGCCGTTATAAGGAAGATGAACAACTTTCTCATCACAAATGATCTTTGCGCGATGCTTAGATAACCAGTCCATGCCGATGACGACGTCAAAACTACCAAGCTCTACGGGCATGAGGTCTATGTTGAAGGGATGATTAAGAAAATTGAATGTGCAACCGCGGACAATGGTGTTTGTGTTAACTACGCTACCATTAGCTAATTCGACAATGTATGATGTATCTAAGGTGGTTGGCTTAATGTTGAGCAAAGGTGCAAATGCATTGGACACAAAACTTTTATCGCACCGAATCAAATAAAACCGCGTAACGATTATTGAGAAGAAACGTACTCGTTATGACATTCGGGTCCTCCCTATCTTCTCCGCCTCCAATGACGTAAACCCTTCCGGGTGCCAAACCTCCTCGATTCGGATTTGCTTGATTCTTTCCCTTCTTACAATCCTTCTTGTAGTGTCCAGTTTCCCCGCAACCAAAACATGTAACTTGTGGCCACTTGCAATCCCTAGTACGTGACCAACTTTCTTGCAATTTTCACACGGATCGGACATCGACCGGATTGTGATGACTCAAACACTTATTACACTTCGGCAAAAACCCCCGTATATCCTTTTCCTTCTTCTGACCCAAATAAGCCTTAGCAACCTCTTGCCTTTTGGGTGGTGGTTGAGTAGCATTCCTACCCCTGTTGTTGTCCCACTTGCGCTTGTTGTTGTTGCTATTGTTGTTGTAGTTGCCTCGGTTATTGTTGAAACGGTTGTTGGGGTTGTTGTTGTTTCGGGTGGTGGTGTACTTACCTCGCTTCACCACTTGTGCCATCAACTTCTGAAGTCACTCAATAGCTTCCTCAATCGTTTGTGGATCAAACGAAGTCACATCTCCTTGAACAACTTCGGGAAGTCCCCCGATGAAAGCCTCTAGCAACTTTTCATTATCCGTTACCATCGACGGGCATAACGCGGCCAATTCCTGGAATCTCCGAATGTAAGTGTCGATATCATACCCAATGGTTACCAATTCATAGAACTCCGTCTCCAACTTTTTGATTTCCGTTCGAGGACAAAACTTCTTAGTCACCAAGCCCTTGAATTCCTCCTAAGTAAGCTTAAAAGCATTCTCCATTCCAATCGGTTGAGCGTATGAATTCCACCATGACAACGCTCCATCGAGTAAAGTGCTCGTAGCAAATTTGACCTTATGTCATCCGGATGTTACAAAGCAAAAACACCGATTCCAATTTCTCAAACCATCGTACCATTGCTGTAGCTCCCTCGGTACCTCGAAACTTAGTGGGTTCACCACTCTTGAAATCTTGTAACATTTCTTAACCCCAGATCCTCCGGCATTACCAAGAGTAGCTAGCCTAGCGGCTTCAAAGCAGCACCACCTGTTTCCCTTCGACTCTTAGTGCATTAGCAATGCTATCGTTCACCAACTTTTGAATTTCTGCTTGGGTCATTCCCGGTGTAACTTTCTTAGGCGCCATAATTCTTCAAAATCACAAGATGAAACAATCATGAGAACTCGTAAGTAGAAACAACCATCATACAAATATATCCACAACCACATCATGCATAAAGATAAATGGAATCACAACGGAACAATAACGAAATATCACAAATATAATCACAACACACGTGGATAATATACATGAAAATTTCGCCTACATGGACCGATATCATAGATAATAATAACCATTCCTACATAGTAGAGTCAATACTTGATACATTTGTTTGTACAACAACCAAAATACAACAAGTTCTTTAAACTACGCCACACACCTTGTGACTAGGATAATAATGGTCAAAACTATACAATGACAAAAGTCTACATAAGGCACCTCATGGTGCTCCGCCGTCTCGATCCTGAAGATCACGAATCTGAGTAGTCAAACTATCCACCAAACTCCTCAACTCATCAATCCGACTGCAAAGAAGCAATACTCTCCATGTCCTCTAACTGCCTATTCTGAATACTCTGATGAGATAAGTCAATCGAACCCCGCCTAACACTAAACCTCACCTCCTCCTCAATGGGCTCAATCCTATCTACCGACGTTCCTCCAACTGCGTGACAACCTATCAACTGATCTGCGACTATCAATACGGGCTCCTAATGCCTCGTAGAAGGCTGTCGAGCAATTGCAGCCTTAGAGACTCTCGCCTAACTCAACCTAGCGGGTGGCTCGGGCTCAGAGATGTGGTGTAGGGATATCAAAACGAGCACGCTTTTGGGCGGCAAGTCTCTGGCGTAGGTAAAGGATCGCTAATAAAATATGATGGAGATGGTGATGATGGTGGTGATGGTGCTAGTAGTGGTGCTGGTGGATCGTGAGCTGGGCTAACGTGAGGAGTGGGTGCAACCTCGCCCTCGTCGAAGGGTTCGGTCTCGTGTCGCGATAGGTGGAAGGCTGGAGTAGATCCGATGGAAGATACGATCTCAGTGGAATGTGATGCAACATCATCCATGATGGGGTTATCTGGAACATCATCCGAGCTAGAGTCCGATGATATGGTGATGGGATGTGAATCAAGACATGTCTGTGATAACCGATGTGAAATAAAAGTAAATAATCTCGAATAAAGTGTAAGTGAATCCGCATGATAAACATGAATATGTACTATGATGAAATGATGAGATGCTATGATAATGTAGCTATAGTCTAGGGTCAATGATGCAACCTAGTTCTCTATAATCTGTAGCTCTGTACCAACTGTCACACCCCCAATTTACCTGTTTTGCAGCGGAATGGAATTCCTGGGGATTGACTGTCATAGCACCACATCACAGTTATATTGAACGACCTAAAGTGTCGTTTAAAAACACATCGTTGGATATTATAATAAAAACATTCAGAGTACAACATCGGTCCCAAAAGGTTTACAAAGTTTGCGGAAATACAAATATGTTACAAATCCAAACGATGTTTTGAAATAAAGTGCCATAATGTACATAATGTCAGTCGACGCCGCGACTCAAAATGTAGGTCCCTAAACCATGTCATGATGATAATGCCTCACATCTGAAAATACATTGCTTAAAACGGTCAACAATAATGTTGGTGAGAAATCATAGGTTTATGTAAATGTTTTATACGACTACACAAGTATCTATCATGCATGACCATCAAGTCACGAAAAAAAATAATGTTACAATTGCTCTAAGCCCATGACCCCGAAACTAGACTGTTCAATCATGTATGCCCCTGCAGAGTGTTTGCCGGACAACTCCGTAATGTGATCAAATGAAATGCATCCGTTTTCCGTTGGGATTCACCAACCCAGATGGAGGCGTCACCCTCGATAGATCTATCCACTCATCCTCGCTCCAAAGATTAACGGTTCATGTTCAAGTAATGGGGACTTTCAAATTGGCAAATGCGGTAACTTAAGCAATGTAATGAATTTAACATACTTGGTATCGCACAAAGAAAAATGTAGTGCAATGTATTCTCCCCCGTGGGTTTGAAAATAATCGAAAGCATATAAAACGGGGCTATGAAAACTCACTTGGATAAACTGGAATAATGGCAAAAGTGAGTACACCGAGGTTTAAAATGATGCGTTAACCGGGACCTATTATCAATGATATGATATGTCATGAGTTGCAATGTAATGTTATGCATGCACTTGATATGTTATTTATACCATTTACGAGTTTTGAAAATATTACTCGACGTCGAAAAATACTCTTTTGACGTCTTGACCAATCAAAAATCACTTTACATGTTTTTACGTCAAAATGTCATCCTACAATGGTTTTATAATGATTTTAGAGAAATTACCACTCTTCGTCGCAAAACAATGTCGTCGGAAAAATCATGAAATTACCAAAATGGCTTTGGAAAACTAGTCGTAAAATGGTGTACGTCGATCGTTAGAGAACGAACTCGACTGTTTTGGAAAGTTTGTATCGATATCTAAAGGTTTCAGTTCAGGAGTTTTCGTCCAAAAGGTCTCGAACATAAAGATAATAAGGGTTAAAGATGGTGGTTTTGGCTAATTGTGCAGAAAATTAGTTACGGCAAGTTTATGAAAAAGTGCATATCTTTGTCGTTTCAAACCCGTTTTCTACGTTTAATATGTCCTTAGCTTCGTATCAAAGTATACTAATATATTTTTGACAAGTCGAAATAATTTGTGAAGCTTAAGGCTCGTTTTGACCCATAAAGATAAAAACATGTTGCTGAAATTTTGAAAATATATTTTCGCGTCAAACTTCAAAAATCCATAACTTTCTCGTTATAACTCCGTTTTATTCCGTTCAAGCTGCCACGGATTCGTTTTAAAGTATATTTTCTAAATATCAAGGCCAAAAAGTCGTGCCTACTGTCGGATTTTCCAGAAAAGCAAAACAAGGACAGAACACAAAATATACTTATCGAAAATAGTTTTTCTCGGACAAAACCTATTCTAATCCCTTCAAATCAACTCCAAAACTAATCTAATCCTACCATACACCTTCTTAGGGTGTCATGGGTTCCTAATCACCATCAAGACCAACCAATACCAAGGAGATAATTATAGGATGACCATATATATATATATAACTCTAAAATCATGAAATAAATGGTATAAATCACATATCATGCATATAAGCTCCAAAAATGAAAAGAAACATATGAAAATGAAAAGGAAACTTGAAAATGATAAGAATATGCTTACTAGTAATAGTGAAGAGGTGAAAGTAACAAGGATTAACTTAAATATCCTTGGTTTTTATTTCAAAACCATATAAAGGATATAAACTAGGTTAATAAACACTTGATTTGCAAAAATCTTGATCCCCTTTGAACCTTGATGTGTAACCGGTTTTGATGGAGCAAAACAAAGAGAGAAAGAGTTTTCCACACTTGTAAACTTATGAGAAGAATGAGATAAATAAAAAGTGTAGTAAGACTTTATGTATAAGTATCATTTATTAACAATCAGCAACATACACATTTAATGCAACCCCTCCCTATGGCCGGATTTAGGGAGTATTGTTTCCAAGATATATTTTTTTTAAATGTATATATATATATTGTATAATTTGTGTAATTGTTAAAATGTAGTGAAATGTATAAGTAAAGGTAAAATGAGAATTTTTGGTACAAGTAAGTTTTTAATAAGTCAAAATAGATTGTATTGAGATGATAAAAATTGTAAAAATACTTTCCTTGTGAAATTTGAGTGATAAAATAATTACCGTATAATTTTTAAGAAACACGACGTAATAATTTAACTTTAACGATTAATTATACCAAATAAATTTGAAACACTAGAAAAACTAAAAAATATAGTTTTTATAAACTAAATGTAAGTTTAAAAATACATCGGGATCATTTTTGAAAGTAACGGGATAAATGTTAAAATAATAACTCACGCGATAACGATTATTAAATATAAAAATTACACGTATAAAGTGAAATGAAATGTCGTGAATGAATTAATGAGGTGCAAATGATGTCAATGAAATGTAGACTAATCATAGTCCATATGAAATGTACGTGATGTCATGATCATGAATTCGCCGCTAAACCTCCAAGGTTACGCGAATTTGAAACAAGTAAACCAAGTTTACTATAAATGTTGAAATAATGAGACATGAATTGTGTCGAGAAATGACCTGAAAGTACGGATTGTCACAGGAGGGACAAGTGTCCAAACATCATTAGAGACAAATTGATTTAACTCTTCTTGCATTGCCATTACCCAACTTTCATCTTTTATGGCTTTTTGTGTATTCTTAGGTTCTATGGTTGAAACAAAACAAAATAAGCTACTTTGGTTTTGTAATTTGAGACCTTAAGGTTCTTTTCGCTTAACTTCTATGATCTTATCTACGGGTGATCTTTTAGACTTTTAATATTTATAGGTTCGTTATTTAACGGTTCTTCATATTCTTCTTCTTCATTTACCTTTTTCTTAATTACTATAGCATCACTTTCAATAATCTCGTCATCGACAAGAGGTGGAGAAGGTTCAAGTGGACTTTCATCAAATTTTACATTTAATGACTCTTCTAATTTCATTGTTTCTTTGTTTAGTATGACGTAAGCTTTGCTATTAGGAGTAAATCCCAAAAGATACCTTCAGTTGATTTAGGATCAAATTTTGTAAGGTAATCTTTAGTGTTGAGAGAAAACATTTTGCTACCAAAGACTCTAAAGTGATTTTAATGTGGGCTTTTGCCTCGGTAACTCATATATGGAGTTTTACCTAAGAATGGTCTAATTAAAACTCCAAATTGTAACTTCATTATCGAATTCCCTACCATGATCCATTCTAATGGACACTATAGGACATCCTAATTGTCTTTGGATTTTCTTACTTAATATTTCAAAGTAGTTAAATGTTTCGGTTTTGTCTTTTAAGAATTTTGTCCATGTGCCTAGAGTAATCATTCACTATGACCAAAGTGTAGTAGTTGCCTCCATAAATTTGGATAGCGGATGGACCAAATAAATCCATGTGTAGTAATTCTAGACACTTAGTTGTTGACACTATGTTGTTAGCTTTGAGACTAGAATGGACTTGTTTTCCTACATTACAAGCATCACAAAAGTGATGTTCATATTTTAACTTAGGTAGATCTCTTGCTAGATCTTTGGATGATAGCGATTGAAGAAGTCGCATATTGGCATGACCCAATCTTCGATGCCATAAGGTCGAAGTATCATCCATAGAGGTAAGGCAAAGTTTGTCTTTAGGTTCATTACCAATTTTAATGACGTAGACTTCATGTTTCCTAATTCCTCTTCCTATGGTTATGCCATTTTTAATATCTTACTATCGTTTCGTAAAAGCACATTGCACTTTTTATCGCATATTTGTCCTATACTTAAAAGGTTAAAGTTTAGGTTTTCATTGACACACATCATAATGGTTAGAGATTTGTTAGAAATCGCACTATTACAGATGATTTTACTTTTGTTATTCCAAACACCACATTACCTATTGTAGGATTCATATGTGAGAATAGATCTTTATTGCCGTCTTGTGCCTTGTGCACCCGCTATCCTTGACCCATTCATCTGGGTCTAAGTCGACCTTTAAGCACACCTAAGAAAACAATTAACTCAAAAGTTTGGTCCCCATTTGTTCATGGGTCCATTAGTGTTAAACATTCCATTCATGTTAGACATGTATGGATAAGGTGAATATGCATTCCATGGTGCAAAGTTTTGAAAAGGAAAACCATTTTGCACATTTGGGTTCCATCCCATTTGATGGTTACTTTTCGGGTAAACATTATTAGGTCTCCTAGATGGTTTTGAAAAATATGGAGCTTTGTTTCTTGCAAAATTAGGATTATATTTAGTAGGTGGTTGTCTAGTGGTGAATGAGTTGGTTTCTTTCTATTAACAATAACAAAATCAGTTCTAGATGAAGAAGATTTGCATACTACCATTTGCTAAGCAGACCTATAACGGATCCCTGGTTGCGTACACTAGCCGTTCCCTTTTAAGGGATCCAGGATCCGCCACAACAGTGGCTTGTTTTTCTAGTGCCTTAAGGAATTGTGTTTCTTTGTTTTCACTAGTTGATGGATCAAGTTGTTGAATACTTAAACCTTTTTAGTTGTTTCCAGTTTTGACACTATCTAATATCATATCTAGTGTATTAGTACTCATCCTAGCAATTTTAGAATCTAAGTTATCAACTAGTGTTTGAAGTTGAACGCAAAGTTCACATTCACCACTTGCTATTTTACCCTTTTCTAAACGTTTCAGTTTTGCTTTTAATTCTATGACCTCTTTATCTAGACGTTGGTTTTGATTTTTCAAAAACTTGTTTTTGTTAATTACTTTTAAGCTAATCTTGCAAAGTTTGTCATCATATTCATCACAAATGAATCATCATCTAATGATGAGCTACTATAGTATTCGTGACATACCTCGTCATTTGCCATTAGACAAATTTCTTCGTCCTCCCCTCCCGCCATTCCCCACGCATCCACAAAGGCCTTTGATCATCCCTTTTGGGACACTTGCTAATAAAGTGGTTTGGGTCTCCACATCTAAAGCAAGTACGATCATCCTTTGGTTTTTCGTCTTCTTTGCTCTTCCTGAATCCTTTCTTGTCGTCATATGGTTGTTTGACGTATCTTCCCTTTCATCTAAAGAACTTTTTAAAGTCCCTTACCGCCATTGCATACTCATTGTCATCACTATCCGAAGAGGAGTTTTCTTCATCGCTTGAGACTCTCTTTGCTTTAAGGGCAAGAGATTTTTGTTTCTCTTTCACCTTTGAAGCTTCAGAATATTTAGCGAGAACGAGCTCATAGACTTTTAACTTTCCTATGAGTTCATCAAGGGTGAGGATTGTCAAATCATTTACTCTTCTGACGCCACCTTAGATCTCCACTTTGATGGAAGCGCCTTTAGATATCTCCTAACATGGTTACGGCTAGAAAAAGATTCATCAAGTGCTTGTAAAGATGTAATAATAGTATTGTAAAGATTCATCAAGTCCTTGTAAAGATCTAAAGAATTCCAAATTTCTTTAGAGGTTTTAAGCATAGAAATTCTTTCGAATTCCTTTTTCGGTAAAGCATTATATAAAACCATTTTAGCTTCACTATTTTTAGAAAGCTTTTTCTTCATTTCATCATTTAGTTTATCATGAGGTATGTTAACTAAATTTCCTTTATCATCATTTGAGGTAGCCTCAAAATCACCTTCAACAATAACGTACCAAAGATCAATATCTTTAGACTTAACATACATTTCGAATATATTTTTCCAATATATAAAACCATTAGTTTCAAGTAGTGGTGGTTGTTGCATAGATTGCCCTTCCTTATAATTTCGTGAACCCATAGTGATCGAAAATTTTTTAAAATACAAATTTACTTTAAAACTTTTATAAACTTAGCTCTTGATGCCAATTGTGGAAAACTAGAAGGGGGGTTGAATAGTTTTGCCGATTTTAAGTTGATTTCAAAAACTTTAGATTCGATATTATGTGAAATCGTATGGATGTTGATAACGTATAGATCTAATGATGATGCAAGTAAATAAAATAAAGTAAGGGATAGAAATGACACAACCGATTTATAGTGGTTCGGCTACAAGGACACCTTCCTTGCCCTACTCCACTCCCCGAGTCACCTACTCGAGAGTTCAAGCACTATGTCAACAAACTCCTTCACTTGGCGGAGAAGCCTTCTCAACGTTGCTTACACCTTTTTCCGGTACAAAGCTAAATACCGAGTCCGTAACACGGTGGACCAAACCAACACGATTATTACACAACAAATACGTGAAATATCAAGTACAAGATCTTTGCTACAGAAATCTTGCGGAGGAACAAATCAATCAAGGACCCTTTGCTTGGATGATTTGTAGAATGCCCGTGATCTCGCCTTAGAGAAGGACCTATATGAGAATCACAATAGAAATAAAGAAGAACAACTCTCTAGATCAAGTAATCTATATGTAAGAAGAGAATGAGAGTGTTTGAGAGATTTAGTAAGAAGAGGGGTGAGTTAGAATGGAGAAATGGCTCTCTATTTATAGGCAAATTCTGCCTCTGTTCCCCGGATCCCACGGAACTCTCCCACAAGGGATCCGTCTAGTGTAATCATAGGGATCCGTGGGACGCTCCTCTTTGCCCATGGGTTTTTTGGTTATGGGTCATGGGTTATGGGTTGGTCCATGGTTTTTCCTTAGATTCAATGTATCTAAAGTATACATTGTATCTAGCCAACTTGGGTATGGGTTATGATCCATGGGTTAAGATTCATGGGTTGTGGTTTTTACCCATCCTAATAAACTATTACAACAAATGATTAATTACAACATTTTTGTATTAAATGGCTATATGTAAATGTTTTACAAAAATAACATGTATCCTTATAATTTTATTTATGATAACATTATCTTTGTTATCAACAAAACACAAAGA